>JAKSZU010000001.1:172905356-173510356 GCA_026018925.1 Tupaia tana | reverse complement strand
CCTTTGTTTCCTACTCTTTTTGTTTCTCTAGAATTATGAACTCTTAGTAATATAAAATAAGATTTTGAGAAAAATAAAGTAATACTTTGAAATCATGGGAATAAAAAACAGAAAACAATAGAAATAAAGCAATAAGAGGAAGAAAATTACGTAAAATTAGAAAAAGGGAGTAATTTGCTTTATTGCCTACAATGACATATAGATATGAAAAAAAATCTTCAAAGTTAGCATCCTAAAAACAACTTGGCTGTGAGACCAGCAGTTGGCATAATGGCTATATCGCTGGACTCCAATGTAGGCAACTGCGGTTCGAGTCCTGGACCCAGTGGCTGAAACTCACACCAGGTGTGTTTACATGCATGCCCAAGATCCCAAGAGGAAAGTGGAGGATAAGGGATTGTGGTATGGCCAGCCCCCCCTGGTGGGGTGGCTTCTCACTTTCTGTCTCTCTGTCTCTCTCTGTCCTTTCTGGCAAGTGCACACACCCTATAGCAAAAACCTCTAAAAAAAAGAAAAAAAAAAAAACTTGGCTGGATAATGATAGATTCTAAGAAGTAAATGGAGAATATTCTTTTGTTGTTGTTAATAACTAAAGGGAACATGTACTAGACACTGAAAGATAGGGAGACAGACGGGGGCGGGGAGAGAGAGAGAGAGAGAGAAAGCAGCCCCTAGTGTGGTCACACCACAATTCCTTTTTCTCCATTTCCCCTTCTTGCCATGATTTGGGCATGCACATTCATACGCTGGGCTATTTTTCAATGCTCTGGGGCTAGAATTTGAAATGAGATTGGTTCTGTGAGAGTCAGCTCTCCTAATCACTAACCTACTGAGCCAAACCAAAGACACTCATTTTAATTGTCATGCTTGAGCCTTTTTGTTCTTACCCAGAATTGAAGAAGAGAATAATAAAAGGTGAGTGATGCACTGAGAGGGTAAAATTGACAGCACTATCAGATTATCGGTGTTTTATCAAAGCACTTATAGAAATCCTTACAGCAGATTTGGCAATATCCCAAAGCACATTCAGATCAATGCTTTATTAAGTGACATGAACAAGGCATCTTCTCACTTCTAAAATAATTTCACACTTCTAAAATACTTCATGTGGAAAAACATGTTTGTTTCCCAATTCATAGAATCTATATGTGTTGGTCACTTCCCAGGTTGTTGCATATCGAATGTCTGAAAAACTAGATGACAGGCAGTGGCACAGTCGTGATGCAGCTGGATCCACATGTTAATGGCACTGGGTTCAAGTTCTGGAAACTCCTGGAACATGCCAGGTGTCTGTCCTTGACCTAGACTGACTGGGTTTGGCCTAGATCACCCTGTTGGTGGCTCTTATCTCTCTCTTCTCCTCTGTCTCTCAGGGAAGAAACAAATAAGTAGACTTTTAAAAATAACTTGAATTAAAGAAACAGCTCTGTAAGTTAAATGTACTCATGTAAGAGTACTTATTCTATATATTCATGTTAGCTTTTTTCCCCACATAGTTGCATTTTAATAATTCACTTGTCTCTAAGAGGTCTTTACTTTTCTCTTTATTCAAAGTATGGCTATCTAACAGAGTCCATTTCTCTATAATGCCATTATTTAAGACTCTCACATTTCACTGACTAGTCTTTACTTAGAAGTCTTACCTTCAAGTGAGTAATATACTAATATAGATTAGTATAAGAAGTATTGTGTATGAATACAGAGTGTTAAAGTAGGGTATAATTGAGTTGGGTTACACTGTACCAAACATGAAGTTACGTAATACACAATTTTAATTACTTTTCAATTTCCTTATATCATTTCTCTAACTAGATTATAAAAGTATTGAGTAGGGAATACTACATAGGTTTCAGAACAATGCTGATCATATTAGAATTAGTCTGCAGGATAGCTTCTAATTTGAGTAGTTCTAATACTCTATCTGATATTTTATTCAATATGTATTAATTTTCATAAATAACTTTATCTTTCTTTTTTTATTTTTACTTAAGTGTCATTTATTAAAAGATTATTAAAAATTGAAAACACAGACATCTTCAATAGAATAAAACTAACCCATCAACAAGAATGCTAAATTAAAAGAATGATCCCTGCTTTTTCCAACACTTCTCTTACGAGTCCAATAAATCACATAGGGGTTCTTTTTAATATTTCTGCCTTATTCTTAGTATGATAAATTTTCTTTTACCTTAAGACTAAATTCCCAGTGATATACATGAATTAATTCAGGAACATCTGCCTCCTTATAGATAACAAACCGCTTTTATATCTCAGCATTATGAAAGTGTTGACTGGAGAAATGATATTATTTCTTAGTATCAACTTAAATAGAAATTTATTTTAAAAAAAAACTTTCTCTTTTCACTTTATTCCAACTTATTATGTTGAACTATTTCAGGGCAAATCTTTCAATTAATTTGAATTAAGAATTAATAATAATTTTATAGGATGTTTTACCATTTGTCTTAAAGTTATTAAAAACCTTAATAAGTATGCTTAATGACAAATCAAAATCACAATTATTTTCAATGATATAAACTACATTAAAAATGAATAATTTTACTGTGACAAAATAAAGCATTTATATGTATGAGTGTGTGTGTGTGTATATCTCACATCTGAAAACATGCCGTTGTATTGAGTCTGTTTGTACAAAAATTTTCTAAATTTGTTAGTGTATGCTCAGAAACTGATTTTATACTAAGAAATGTGTTTTTTGAATCAGCCTTCCCAAAAGTGAATCCTGTGTTACGTTATGTTTTTAAGTTTACTTATTTCATTCATGATAGAACATAGTTCTGAGAGCATGGGGCTGGGGAAGGATTAAGAAAGAAACAGTAGCACCATCAACAGGGTCTGGGCACACCAGGATCTCCTTTCCCCAGCGGTCAGGATCTCGGTTGTGCGTGTGTTTGCCTGGCACATTGCAGGTTGCAGGGCATGTGGCTTCCAGCACTGCCCTCCAGGATGCTAAGCACCGTGCACCTAGGCTGGGCCCCATGTTGTTGCCTTTTTATAAAGTCCAAAACTAAGATCTATTGTCCAAATTTTTAGTTTAGTTTCACCTTCATGTACCAAACACATTAAAAGAAATCTATAGTAAATGTAAAAAAAGAATAACAAAAAAGTAGACCTAAAAGTATAAAAAATCTTTAAAAACTATCTATGAAAAAGTGTAGGTTTAATTATTTTTGGAGGTTTCTCTATGTAAAATATATTTTTGTTTCATTGTTAATAATTGGTTAAGATGAAAACAATAACAAATGTGTTTTTTCCTTAAACTAATGTGAATACACTGAAATACCAAAGAATGGAATGTCCTTTATTCAAGAAGTTTCCAATCCCATGTCAATTAAATGCAAGTATGTGGGGGAAAAAAGCTAATATAAATATAGAGAATAAGTACTCTGCAATGAGTGCATTTATCTTACAGAGTTGTTTCTTTAATGCAAGTTGTTTCTTTAATTCAAGTGCTTCATTTTACTCATGCTGGAAGGTAGATGAGTGAAATATAGCCTCTTTAACCATCTATGTCAAATTGCTCAGTCCAATAGCGATTGCTGGGAATGTGACCTGCTGGTCTTAACGTGCCATGTATATGTTTCCAGTCATCAAACCTACTTCAGCTAGACAGAGGTGAAATAGTCTTTAGGAAAGTAAACTTGACTTTAAATTGTGAGTTCAAATTATCTTTGAACTCAATGGAATGCTCAGTATGCTTATATTTGGAGTAAGACTGACTCTTTCATATGATCCCCATTAATTATTCCACTTCCACAGAATAATTGCAGCACAATTTTCCTTAGTGGAGGCAGCTGAGGTATGTGTGTTCTGTCTGAACTCAGGCTCTGTGCTGACAGGGAGTAGTTCATCAGCCAACAGCCGGATGCTTGGATATTCAATAGCTGAGAAGGGAAGGTGAACGCGCCAGTGGACTACTTGACAGGAACTGAAGTAGTAATAGGGCCCTGTTGACAGACGCATCTTTTCCCAGTCCCACCTGTTTTCAAGGTAGAACTGGGAAGTTTTCCAAAGTATCTTTCAAGAAGCGAGGTGTTGAAACTATCTCACTGAGCAGGGATCTTCGGTTTGAAACATTGCCACAAGCGCCATCAAATTTGGCTTCTAATTCAAATGGCTGTGACATTAAAAAATAAAAAGTAAAGAGAAATACAATTTGAGTTTGAGTAAATCAGGTAAATACTGCAGTTTACAAAAATCTATTTAAAAACTGTATCCATTCAACCATAAACATTGACTAAATACTGTCTAGATTCGGGAACTACAGATGCAGAAATGAACAAGTAAATAAAACAGAAAATGCAAAACAGAGCTGAAATTAATCATATGTAACATATTGTGGAATGTAAAAGCACACAGAAGTTTTCATATTTCCAGATAATTATCCCCAAGTGGTGTATAAAGCTGATATTAACTGATAAACATTATTCACCCCTGGCATAATGAGAAATTTCATACAATGACTTCATGATATACTATCCCAAATAACCATGCAGGTGTTAAGCATTTGGCAGCTTCTGCTAACTCTTCATTGTGGGGATACAATGTTCCAATTGACAGCTGACAGTTATTGTGTTCTCATGTTGGCTATAACTGTTCGGAAACTGGAGAATGGCAGTCATTGGAAAACATGAGGATATGTGGTTTAGATTTTTTAAATAGATACAGGTTGCTAATGGTATATATATGAATATATATATATATATATATATATATATATATATATATATATTCATATATCAAGTTATGTTCTTTTTGTTTGTTTGTTTTCAAATCTCCTGAAGTAAAATTTCTCAAAGCAGGATCAGGATTATCTAGGTGATTGTTAAAAACTGAAACACAGGCCACACCTGGACTAAACGAATTTGCATTTCTGGATGTGAGTACTAGAGACATTTTGCAGAATACCTTGGATACTGCTGGGACTTTCTGAAGTAGGACATTAAATGGAGAGCTAGCATACAAGCAGAGTCAAATGAGGTTATTTAACGAAGTTTTAAATTTCTACTTGCCAATTTGAACCAAGAACACTGCATTAGCCATCAGAGAATTTCTCACCTATATTCAAACAGAACTTAAGTAACAGATTTCTTTATAAGGTAGAGCTAAATTGATCAACTGTTTGAGAATAGAGAAGGATTAGGTATGGTAAGAAAAGAAGGTGATTAAAATTCAGATTACATCTTGGCTACAGTAGAAAGATTCCATTTTTGCAACATGAAACTGGTGCTGATGGACCTCTCACCAGAGTTCCTGAAAGGTCTCTCTGAGAAGCCATGAAAAACACCAGGAAATACTTTTCCTTTCCCAAGAACTTTTTGAGATTCTCTCTGAGGCACGTACATGCCCATCAGTGAGCTGAGCGTCTGGATTTCCTGTATTAGGATATGAAATGGGTGCAGCTATTAGCATACTCTGACTGCCTGAATCTGTTAAAGTGAGGATATGCAAATGAACAGCAGGCACAGGGTTATTCCAGGTGAAGAGTTTTCTTTTTTTATATGCAAAGTTCTCTAATTACCAGTTTTATATTCAAACTGAGAAGCATTTCTAAGTATATTTTACTCTAATGGCATCTAGATTAATTTTTCACTCAAGAAAAATCAACTGAGTGAATATTGCAGAATTTTAAGACCATTTCTAAGAGTGAAGCAAAGACAGAAATCAATGCATTTCTCTCCTAGACTACCATCCAACAGCATGCAATCATGGGAATCAGAATATTAGGAAGTCTAAATTGAGGTAAGAGTAGAGACCAAGTTGCTTGGAAATGATAATCTTAGGTCACCTAAGGAAACCAGTTTGACTCTCCAGCATGAGTAAACCTGGAATTAATGCCCCATAAGTAATCCTCAAGTAAAAAGGGAAAGGGCCATTCAGTACATCTTCTATGCTGACGCAGGGCCATGGGGTTGCAGGGGTGATCGGAGCCAGCACTAGCACTGAGACATGGTTCTAGTCCTGTGCTCAGAAAGAATGAGAAATGTGGGGACCAGCAGTTGGTGTGGTGGTTGTCCCTGGACTCCCTTGTAGTCGACTACAGTTCGAGTCCCAGACCCGGTGGCTTAAACTCAGGCCGGGCATGTGTGCGTGCGTGCCCAAGATCCCGAGAGGAGAATGGTGGAGAAGGAATTGCGGTGTGGGCCATCCCCTCTGGGGGGTGATTTCTTGCTTTCTGTCTCTCTGTCTCTCTCTGTCTTTCTGTCAAGTGCACATGCCCTATAACAAAAACCTCTCAAAAAAAAAAAAAATTAGAGATGTGGACACAGAGAGTAGGTATAAGAAAGTGGGCAGTTTATTGAAGGAGTTTGTTAATGTAAGATTCATGCCAAATCACCTTAGAATGTCTGAATTGCATTGAATACATCACCACCAACACTGATCAGCTCTTTAAGACATTTGTTGTATTGATTTCTCCTACTTACTCTTTCATTCTTCAATTCTTAATTCCTGATATTATTTGCAAAAATAAACTATTCTCAAGCACATCTTCTTATTCTCAATCCACAAAAGACCTGTCTTTCGTTACCCTTTACAACTGTTCATTTGGCACGTCTACTTAGAAGATTTTTTTTAATTTAGATTTTTTTTTTCTCTTTACTATATCCCCCCCCCAAAAAAAAAATTGATAGTAGGTATTGTTAAACACAAGCATAGCTGGGGCCAGTAGATGACATAATGGTTTCGTTGTTACAGTCCCATAAGTCTATCATGGTTCCAGGCCTGGAACCTCCGATGACTTAAAATTCATGAAGGCACATGTGTGCAAATGCCCAAAATCTTGAGGAAAGAATGGAGGAGAAGCAATCGCAGTAAGGCCATGCCACCTGGGGTGATATCTTGCTTCCTGTTTCTCTGTCTCTCTTTGTCTCTCTAGCGAGTACACATTCTCTATTGGAAAAAATCTGTCAAACACACACACACACACACACACAGTCTATTAGTGTGATACTGTATGCATCACAATTTGATGAAAATTATGTTCACTATACTACATTGATGTTCTATTAAGAATATGTAGATCAATACAAGAGCAAAGAAAATGTTGATGTTATTATGACCTATTGTGATTATTTTGAATGTAATAGATTTGGTCAATAACAACATTTTAATTTATTTCCTTAGAATATAAACAATGAAAGGGTAGGTAAGACATATATTCTTTTCTAAAGCACTATTCTAACACCTCTTATAATATTAAACATAGAATAAGTAATGCTGATGTTTCAGATACAAAAATGATAGAAGAAATTGTATGTGTGTTCTAACTTCTCTGCCTTGCAACCTACTTTCCTGCTTTGCTACTACTATGAAGCTATGTGAAAATTATTTAATAAACGTTGCAGCATAATTTCTTCCTTTGTTTTATTTGCTATGGTATCCATGCTTGCCAGGGTAAGAGAGAAAGAGAGAGAGAGAGAGAGAGAGAGAGAGACAGGAAATGAGGAATCACTCCCAGGAGGACGACCATATCTCAATCTTTTATCTTCCATTTTCCTCTCTGGATTTGGGGCATGCATGCACACATGCATATGTGCTGTTATGTTTTTTAAGCTACTAGATCCAGACTTGAAACATGTTGTGGACTATGTGGGATCCTTTCCCCCTAACCACCACATCACCAGGCCGTCCTGCAACATGATTTCTGCTGCACTGAGAACCTTTTACAACACTATGTCTCATATCTGCATTCCTACTCTAATTAATATTGTTATTATGCTTTCTAGAGATGCTTGCTGGCCTTTATCTCAGTGACGTTTTTCTGAATATCTTGGTAAATGTTCTGAGTTACTACTGGGAATGCAGTTGGGGTTGGTGGGTGGTTGAGCAGATCACATACAATAACTACATTTAACTTTTCTGGTTGCCTGACTCTCTCATTTAAAGTTTACTTATTGCAATAATGAGAGTGAGGGACCAGCAGTTAGTGTAATGTCTATGTTGCTGGACTCCCATGTAGTCGATTCGAGTCCCGGACCTGGTGGATTAAACTCACGCCAGGCACGTGTGCATGCATGACCAAGATCCCGAGAGGAGAATAGAGGAGAAGAGATTGTGGCGTGGCCATCCCCCCCTGGGGGGGATGATTTCTCGCTTTCTATCTCTCTGTCTCTCTCTGTCTTTCTGACAAGCACACGCACCCTATAGCAAAAACCTCTTAAAAAATGAGAGTGAGAAATAGAGACAAATACCCTAAACAGGGCCAAAATCCTCTTGTCATTCCCCACACTCCTGGGCTTTTCAAGTCAGTCAGGATCACGAGTGCACCTGTCCTACACAAGTCAATGAGGGGACCAAATGCACAGTCTTTTACATGGATCTGGCTTCTCTTGAGCAGTGCACTACTGCTACATCACACAGCAGCCCAGCTGCCTCAATTTTTACATAACAAGTCAAAAAAGAAGGAGAAGGAGAAGAAGAAGGAGAAGGAGAAGGAGAAGGAGAAGGAGAAGGAGAAGGAGAAGGAGAAGGAGAAGGAGAAGGAGAAGGAGAAGAGGATAAGAAGGAGAAAGGAAGAAAAGGAAAGAAAAAAATAGTACTCAGAACTGATTGAATTCAAACATTGACTCTAGAATAGCTGGTAAAGGTATCTGTGTGAATAAAGTCAGACAGATTCAGAAGTAAATTCTTCCTTATCTAGGCCTCAAAATCCATTCATAAGTGTATATTTTTTATTGCTTTAAAATCTCATTTTCTATGCGCAAGTCTTTTTTCTCCAAAATTTGACTTAGTAATTGGTCTCCTGGGTCATGCAGGCAATTATCTCTAGTTACTAGGGTTAATGAAAGTGTTAAGGTGGGAAATGAGAAGTGGCTTTCCAAGCACAGCAGCTGCATCAAGGGGTGTCATGACAGGTCCTTAAACAGGAGAATCAATGTCATCAGCCTGAGTAAAAGGTGCTGTTTTTGTTGACAGAAGAGTAGTGGGAAGATTTAGGGGTTTAGGATAATCTGGGTGGACTGAACACTCCCTTATGCCCCATGAAAAATTAAAAGGCCCCATTTTTTTTTCCTTATGCCTTCCCTTGTACAAATAAATTTTAATGAAACTGTGACTTTATATCATGTTCTATTAAAAAAAAAATACAGAACATTCCAGGTTGACCTTTCAACATTTCAATTATTCCATTTTACTTGAGATTCTTATACACCAAACAAAAAATAATTATCTGTTCTTTCAGAGTTCCTTTGGCCAAGATTTTGGATTTTAAGTCGTATTTTCTTTAACATAACTTTAATATTCAACACAACTTCAGGTAGCTCCCTAGTCCTGATAGTCTTCATGCTAATCATACTGCCTTCAAAGCCTTCCCCTCAGTGGGGTACTTCTTGCCAAATACACCAGGGATACTTCAGTTGGCCCTAGTACTACTTCATCCCACAGACAGACAGAAGTTCAATTCTAAATTGTGGCCAGAATCTTACTGCCTTTAATAGATTAAAGCCTGATAGTTAATTTTAGATTTTCTTTTTCTAAATTTCTCATCAGCTCTCAATTTATTGACCAATTTTCACATAAGTAAACTAAAACAAACAAACAAACAAACAAATAAAAACACTACTAATTTAGTCAGTGAAATAATAAATCATCTTTTTTAGAAAACTTACTGAAGAAATGGGTGAACCAAAATGCACCTTAAAAAAAAAATAAAAAGCCAAACCATGATGTATGGCTTCATTTAGCAAAAATTTTACTGCTGTTTCTGACATCAGCAGCGTAATTTATGTAGACAACCAAGTGCCTACTAAAGTTATCTAGGACAGAGATTCAGAAGTTTCAGCACTGTTGCCTCTGAGGACTTAAAAACATCTCCCAACATTCATGACAAAAAATAAATTTACTCCTACCTCCTCATTTTCCTCTCTCCAAATTATGTTCTTGGATAAATTATTTTTTTGTTGGAACTTAACACATGAATTTGGCAATTATAAACAATAGAAATATCCATTGTGAACAAGAATAACAGAAGCTGTTAAATAAGAAAATGCTTCAATGCTCATTCAAAAACATTCTCGACTAATGGCATAATAATGTGAAGAAAATGCAAAATAATTACATTGTGTGGAAAAAAAAAACAGATAAAAGTACATACTCTATAATTCCACTTATTTTATATATAATTTAATTCATAATCCTTAGCAATAGAAAACTGATCAGTAGTTGAAGTGGAGTAGAAAAGAGAGCTAGCAGAGTAGGAAGGAGAAATTTCAGAGAAGTCTCTGGGAGTGATACGCATATTTATTAGCTTGAAAGTTTCATGACTGACTTCATTGAAACCCAACTAAGTGCTTAAATTTGTAGTTTTAAGAGTTAAAAAAATTCTCACTACCATTAGAAATGGTATATAGAAAGGCAAGATTATAAATGGGAAGTGAATGAGAAGTTTAATGGATAATTGAGATGACAGATGATGGTGGCTTGGATAAATTTGGTGACAGTAAAAATATGAAGTATTCATTGATTCAAGATATACTAATAGAGGCTGGCAGGTGGCATGGTGGTTAAGAGCACTGGAAACCCACATGACCAACTGTGGTTCAAGTCCTCTACCTGGCCTGGGGGCTTACTTTTTTAGTTCTCTCTCTCTCTCTCTCTCTCTCTCTCTCTCTCATCTCTCTATCTCTCCCCCTCTATGGTCAAATTAAAAGAAATAAATAAAGTTAAATACAATAATTTTAAGAAGTATACTAATAAATAGCCAACAAGACTTACTGATATTTTTGGATGCATAAGTTGAGGGCTAAGAAGAATCCAAACAAACTTCTAAGTTTCAAGTCTAATAAGCACTGAGATAAGAAAGACTAGATGAAAACATTTGGGGTGCTTAGGTATGGTCAAATATTCTGATGCGGGTATGATAAATTTGAGATGCCTATAAAATATCTTAGTGGAGAAATCAAGTATGTAGTATGGCTAAAAGTCAAGTTTAGAGAAGTGATTAGGCTGAAATTAAAAATCTGGAAGTCAGTGATATATAGAAAATTCTTTATGTTGTCAATGGTTGTAACACATAAGCAGGATAAAAACCAAAAGCATCACTACTAAAAAAATATATATATATATATATATATATATATATATATATATATATATATATATAAAAATAGAGGGACCAGTGGATAATATGATGGCTGAGGTGATAGACTTCCACATGGCCAACTACTGTTCAAGTCCCAGACCCAGCGGCTTGAAACTTACACCAGGTGTGTGTGTGTGTGTGTGTGTGTGTGTGTGTACCCAAAATCACAACAGGAGAATGGAGGAGAAAGGATTGTGGCGTGGCCATCCCCACTACGGGGTGATTTCTTGCCTTCTGTCTCTGTTTCTGTCTCTCCAGTGAGTGCATGCATCCTATACCAAAAATCTCTCCAAAAAAAAAAAAAAGAAAAAGAAATAGATCCAGCTTTAGACTTTAGATAAAGTAAGCCATCACACACACAGCCTTCATATAGAAGCAACAAGGTAAGTGAAAAAGACATACATGGCAATGAAAAGCAAGACAGCTGCCTTTTATATTTTCCTAAAAATTTTATTCTGGAGATCATTACAAAGTATAAAAGGATAGATACCAAAAAGCAAATGTAATATCTATGCCAGATTTGAGGTAACAATTGGCTATGTAATGAATGATTCACTATATATTCACATATGACATATGTTAAGTTGTCAGAAAAGTCATGTTTCTTATACAAAAAACATGGAAAACACATCACGATTTTTTCGATGACCCAACAGATGAACTAGAATAATTCTTTTAGCACTATCCTTCTCAAATACATTAAACATTTACCTAAAATAGTAATATTCTCATTACTTATTTTTTTTGTTATTGCTAGCCACAAGACATTTCAATAATGCAGTTATACAAAAGTAAAGTCATTACTTCAATATTTTGGACTTAAATGGGTTTTTCAGTGTGATTAGAAAGGAGGAATTAGTGTACATAACCATGATTTTAAATTGGCCATGACCCACTAATTCATCTACATTTATATGAAATGTATTTTTAGGGATAACATTAGGTGTTTTTTGTTTGTTTGTTTGTTTGTTGCTTTTGTTCTTTTCTGTTATATTTACTTTTCACTCTACACCTTTGTTTTTGGTTGTTTTTTATTTCATTATGTTTGTCCAGCCTCAGCCTCCTGAGCGCTGGGATTACAGATGCATGCTATTGCAGTTAGCTTTTTAGATGTGTCAGGAATAGAACCCAAGCCTCCTATGTGGTCTCAGCTTGCTGAGGAGTAGCATCTACCAGCATGTGCTACTGTGACTGGACCTAACTGCTCTGTTTTAAAATTTCATCTGTTTAGGGACTAACAGATGGCATAATAGACTCCCACATAGTCAGCTACAGTTCAAGTCCTAAAACCGGTGACTTAAAACTCACACTGGGCATGTAAATGTGCATTCCCATAATCCTGAGAGGAGAATGGAGAAAGGGTTGTGGAGTGGCCAGCCTCCTGAAGGTTGATTCCTTGCTTTATGTCTCTCTGACAATTGCATGTGCCCTATGGCAAAAATATCTCTTAAAAAAATTCACCTGTTCCAAAATGTAAGGTAATAATGATCTCCTCTTTCTCCTCTTTTTTCTTCTCCTCTTCCTCCTCCTTCTTCTTCTTCAAGTTTTCATGCAGTGTGTGTTGTCTTTGGGTTTCTTTTACTCTTCCATGGTCAAAAACTTCACCGAGATTTCTCTGCCAGCTTTTTTATTTAATAGAGAAAGACCTGGTAATGTCAATAGTAGAATATGAGGCCATGTACAGCGTGCGTGATGCTGTTAGCAACCTTTACTTTAATTGTATGTCTTCATAGTAAAAGCCACTAGAATATAAGCCATAAGAGGCCAAGTGTTTACTCTTTAAAACTTTTTAAAGTATAAATCAGATTCCATCACTCTGTCACTGCCCTGCTTAAACCCTCCAATGGTTTTTCTGCACAATTAGCATAATGTCTAAAACTTGCTAGTGTCTCACAAGGTATTCTGTGACAGGAAACTACATTACTCTAAGACTTATCTCAGCACTTGCCACTCTTCTATCCCTTTTTCCTCTTTAGCCATACTAGGCTTCTAAAGTTCCACAAATCTGTAAAATATCTTTCCATCTTGATATTTTGTCTTCCCCAAATGCTCTTCTCCTAACATGACTTGTATCCAACTTTTTGAATAAATGTTCCAATATTCATTTTTTCAAGAGAATTTCCTGACCACCGTCAAAAAGAGTGCATCCCCTATCATATTGTACCATACTATTTTTTAAAAGTTTATTTATTTATTTCTTCCTTGAATGAGAGAGACGGGGAGAGAGAAAACAAAAAGAGACAGAGTGTAGTATGTTCAACAGGATCTTGATGTCATGACCCATTCCCAGCCTTAGTTAGCTCTGGTTCATGGTCACAGGCATGCCCACCATTCTCAGGGAGTTTCCAGACACAAACCCTAAACCTTTTCATGTGGCTCAACCTTGTGGAATATCATGATTTAGATCTGTCCACTGTCTGGCCCTGTAATACCATGCTTTGTCTTTTATGCATACTACTATTTACCAATAGATTTTACATTAAATATTGATTTATTTTTATTGTCTTTCTCACTAAAATGAAACTCCACGATGTGATGCTTCTGTCTGGCAGAGATCAGAAAAAAAAAAAAAAAAAAAAAAAACAAACACATCTATCAGATCACACACCCATCTAATGGCCTCCCATTGTTTTCGAGTAGGAAGCATGAGATTAGGCATTTCACCCTTTTCTCTAAGCACACAGTCATGCTCACGGGCCTTCTGTCATTTCAGAGGAAAAAGGTAAGAGATGAGGCATTTTTGCCATTTTTCCCTGCAGTCATTCATTCAGAGTTCATAAATCCAAGGTGTTCTAGAAGCATGGCCTTTCTGCTGTTCCCTAACGCCCTGAAGACAGGGTATTTTCTTTATTCACTCCTGTTACATTCATAGTATGCAACACAGTATACAGCCAAGCACAAAAAAGGCACTCAGGAGACCTAGCCTCAATGGAGGAAGTACTCTAATGATCAGTACCTGGCACCATGCGTGCCCTTAAGAAATATTTATAGAATATCCAAGGCGCTCAATTCATCTGCCCCTTCTTACATTCACATGACCCTTCTATTGTCCCTCAGACTTTATTTCAAAGGCTAGTAACATCTTATACTTAAAATCTTCTTATCCAACTCCACTAATACCTGTCTCAGGTTGGTCCCTATTACTGAATGCAAGTATGCTTAATGAGCGAGCTCTGTGAGAAAAATCTGATCCCTTCTCACCCAGCTCCTTTTCAAAGAAAGTATGCTATTTATTGTTTCAAAATTATTTCATATCTGGTTCATCTTATTCTACATTGTCTTTCCTGAAGGTCAGACGGGTCTCTTTTTGAAAATATTCTCAATCCCTGATATTGATACTTCTAGGAGTGTGGCTCCACTTTAATATCAGCTCATGTGAATATCAAATAAGTGTGCACAAGCTTCTCCCATGGCAGAGTTTTGACATTAAGAAAATTAAAATATGCCCTGATCATAGAATGTTTTAACTGTTGTCTGACATTTTACAGGATTTTTCTCATGAATTTCAGAATAGATTATACTCTTGCCTGGTTTCTTGGGTATAAAATATAATCTTCTAAGTGAATTAAACTTTATTGCTAATGTATAATAGAAAAAGTATGAAAGAAGGAGAGTTATGTAGAGCGAGGAAGAGAGAAAGAGGTTTATTTAAGATACAATATTTGCAATGAGAAACTTTGTCTATTTGTCATTTTGACTCACAGGAAGTGAAGGGATTTTTTCCTATGATAAAATTCTATATAATTTGTTATTACAAATAAGAGTCCTGCAGAAATATAACCAACATGTTTTAACAAGAATATACTTAGCTGTTCATAAGTGCTCTGAGAAGAAATTCGCAATTAAAAAAAGAAATCTCTGTACAATACCAGACATTTAATTATCCCCAAAGCAGTTCATTTGATGGGGTGGGTAAAAGTAGGGAGGATTTCAACTTGTAGCTCAAGCTCATATATTCTATCAGTGCCAAACCACTTGAAGTTTCCAGATTGTCACATGGACACTTTACTGTACAATTTTTACACATAACAGTCTTTGCTGTGTGTGATATTCAATAAATATTTATTGAGCACTCACAATGTGTAAGATGCAGTTTCTGGCATTTGGCATGCATAAGTAATTGAAATGGAAAATAATTTCTGCCTTTATGTAACTTAAAATCTTGAGGATAGAAAATATGGTATTGGGCCAGTAGGTAGTATGATGGTTATAGTGTTGGACTCCCACATGCCGGACCATGGTTCAAGTCCTAGACCTGGTGGCTTCCTTTCTCACTTTCTCTCTCTAGTGAGCACATGTACCCTATAGCAAATTTAAAATAATAACAATAAATAGGATTAAATAAATACTTTTTTAAAAAGTAAATATGCTGTGGACCAGCTGTTAGCATAATGGCTATGTCACTGGACTCCCATGTAGAAGACCATAGTTCAAGTCTCAGACTCAGTGGCTTAAATTCACGCCAGGCGTGTGTGTGTGCGTGCCCAAGATCCTGAGAGGAGAATGAAGGAGAAAGGATTGTGGCATGGCCATCCCATCTGGGGGGTGATTTATCACTTTCTGTCTCTCTGTCTCTCTCTGTCTTTCTGGTGAGTGCATGCCCTATAATAGCAAAAACCTCTAATAATATATATTTGTTATTATATTATAGTAATATAATAACAAAAACCCTTTTAATAGCAAAAAATCTCTCCAAAAAATGTAAATGTGCTATTAAAATATATATAATAATATAATAAGTGAGTAGATTGCATGATATGTCAGCAGGTACTAAGTACTTTGGGAAAAAATTAAAGCATGGAAAAAGGAAAAATAGCATGATAAGAGGAATTTTGTTACAAATTTGGATGTTAAAGTTGGGTAGTATTGAAAATGTTGTATTTAATTAAAGACTGAAGAAAATGAGTAAGAAGTCATATAAGGAAAAGCATGATGGATAGAGCACTACAGCTAAATGTCTTAAGAAAAGGAGTCCCTGTCATGTCAGAAAGAGCACAGTGAATAGTGTGGATGGAGTGATACAAATAAAGAGAATGAATCACTAAGGTAAGTTGAGGAAGGAGAATTTAGCGATATCCTTGTAAGAACTTTGACATTCATGGGGATATTGTAAGAGACAAATTTTTTTCTATTACTTGGACTGCTGTGTTGAGAACCAGTGAAAGGATGTAGAAGTAGAAGCAGGAAAACCAGTTAACAAGCTATTGACATAATCGAGGCAAAAAAAAAACTGGTATCTTGAACCAGAGTCATAGCAATACTCTTTTTCCTCCAACTCCCTATCTCTCACAGTCCACCTCAACTTCACTAATTGCTCTTTATCCTTTAAGATTCTGCTTCTTTACAGCTTTTGTAAAATATTTTCTGATATAAATACAGATACATATGTGAGGTGGTTGTCAAAAAGTCTGTAGAAAATAAGTATCGTTTAAAAACTATGCATGAATTTAAACGAAAATTTTGCAACAAAATAAACTCCTGATAACTTGTTATGAGATTTTAAAACAAGATCTTGAGGCACTAAAAAAAGATAAGGTATTAATTTGAAAAGAGTTACTAGTAAAGCAATACGAGTTCTGTTAAAATTGCAGCAAGAGAGATTTCTCATGGCTCCTGCAAACTAGTTATTTCAGGGTACAAGAGAAATGAAGATTTTCTACTGATAATTCAGCCTCCAGCAAACAAGCTAGCTAGGTAAGGAGCTCCTCTGGCCTCCTATCTCTGTCTCTGTGTCTCTGTTTCTGTCTCTCCCTGCTTCTGTCTTCTCATTTTTTTGTTTTGTACTTTTTTTAAAAAAGAAAAACAATAATTACAAATTTTTTGTCTTTTTTTTTCTGTTTGTGGTTGTTTCTCTCTGTTTCATTTTCTTTTTTCTTGTCTCTCCACTCTTCAATATCCATTTAATGTGTTTCTAGATGGATCTAAGGGCACTGTAGCTAAACATCCAAATACTATTAGGGTTAACATACTCCTCAATATCTACTGCATCTGCTGCACAGAGCAATCACAACAGAACGGCAAAAACCTCTTTCTGCTTGCTCCTGAACATTCAGATTGAACTTCAAAATTAGAAAGAAACACACCATTCATCAGATGACTAGAAATCACCGCAGGACCACAAGAATTATGGGAAAGCAAAAAAAATATCTCTCCTCCAAGGGAAAATAATAACTCCTCTTCGTCCACAAGCAGTTCAATAGAAATCATGGAGATGTCTGATAAAGAATTTAGAACATTTATAATGGTGAAGCTAACAGAGATGGAAGAGAAGAGAGACAATGAACTGCTAAAAAGAAAGGAGAAAGAAGTTGACGAGTTCCAAGAGGTGAGGAAATTCTTGCAAGATCTAAAAGAGGAATTATACACTTTAAAAAAGAATCAAACAGAACTGTTAGAGATGAAGTCTATAATACAGGATGTCAAAATCTCCCTTGAAAGTATTAAAAGCAGACTAGATCATACAGAAAATAGAATCTCATAGAAGAGAAAACTGCTGACCTAGAAAAATCCACCAAGAAGACTAAGAAAATGGCCCAAAAATTTGAGAATAACATACAAGAAATTCTAGATACCATCAAACGTCCAAACATCCAGGTAATTGGCATTCCAAAAGGTAAAGAGACCCATAAGGGCATTGAGAATCTATTCCATACAATCCTGCAAGAAAACTTTCCAAATCTAGAGAGGCATTCAAAGATCCAGTCCCAGGAAATACAAAGGACCCCAAAGAGAATCAACCCAAGATGTTCTCCAAGACACATTATAGCCAGGTTGACCAAAACCACAGACAAAGACAAGATACTAAGATTGACAAGAGAAAAACATCAAGTTAACAACAAAGAATATCCCATCAGGCTAATAGCAGATCTCTCATCAGAAACAATGCGAGCGAGGAAAGAATGGGAAAATATATTCAAAGTGTTAAGAGAGAAGCAATTTCAGCCAAGAGTACTGTACCCAGCAAGATTATCTTTCACGTGGGAAGAAAAGACAAGAACATGCTCAGATAAACAAAACCTGAAAGAATTTACCAGCACCAGACCAGATCTCCAAGAAGTTCTCAAGGGTGTGCTATCTCAGGAAAATTAAATACAGACACGCAGAAATAAGAGTTCAAAAACTAAGAAAGCGGCCAACTTAATTGTAAGGACAAGTCTGGAGTTGAATATTATATCCCAGAATTTAATCGGGAAAATTGAATCACAACAGAAGATAAAGTACTTGAGACTGATAGGTTCATGCACCTACCATTTGAACAGAATCCTAACCTGTTTCCTGGCTTTAAGCAAAGTTCCTTAGCATTTCTTTTATTTAAGTTAAAACTGGTTTTCTTAATAGTAACAAGTGAACTTACTATTCAAAGTGGTTATATTATTTAAGAAATTGTGTGGTCAATACAATGTGGGTGGGAAAGGAATGAAAGACAATTGTAGACACCAGAGATAGTGTGAGAAGAGGGTGGGAAAGGACAGAGGGTCAGAAAGAGGGGTAAAATAATTTCTAGAAACTAGAATTACTTAATTTACCTAATAAACTTAATTTACAATTAAGGAATGGAAAATTTTTTATGATAATATGCATGATTAAGTCACTATGCAGTATATTCTAGATGGGAAGTCACATTTTGTATGCTGTGATGATGCTTAGGGAAAGAATGTAAATAAAGTTAAAAATTTCAGAAAAAATAAATCTATTCGTTGAATATAGTAAGATATATAGCCCCAGCTAGGTGCTACTTTATAGGATACCTAAAGTTAGACATGTGTTCATGGAAATGTATATATCAGCTGTGTTTGCTATGAAGATATTTAGATTAATTAAGATCTTTAGTAATTCAGCAAATTGTGAGGGATAAACAGTATAGAAAGCAAGCATCGATACCAGAGACAGTGTGGGAGGAGAGTAGGAGATGGCAGAGGGTAAGAGGGAATCAAGGATGGGGGGAAAAAAGCAAAACATACTGGAAACAAGAAATTGAAAATTATTTGTTGACAATAACACGTATGTTGATGTGCTTGATTGAGACAATATACGTGTACTCTGGATGGAAAATCTCATTTTGTATGCTGTAATGATGTACGTGAATGAATGTAAATAAATAAATTTAAATTAAAAGAAAATTGCAGCAAAAACAAACATCAAATTTATGGTGGAGCTTGGGTGAAAGAATGATGAAATCATCAAAATTTATGTAAAGTTTATGAGGACAATGGACTAAAGAAAGAAGCAGTTTACAAATAAATAACTCATTTTTAGAAGGAAAAAGATGATGCTGAAGATGACACTTGTAGCAGCAGACCATCCGCTTCAATTTGTGAGGAAGTTAATCTTGTTTGTGCCCAAATTAAAGAGGACCAGCAATTAATAGTAGAAACAATAACTGACACTGCAGACATCTCAACTGCTAATTAATAGTAGAAACAATAACTGACACTGCAGACATCTCAACTGATCAATTTTATACAATTATGACTGAAAAATTAAAGTTGAGCAAACTTTCTGCTTGATGGGTGTTAAAAGTGTTGTACCTAGATCAGCACAGAAAAGAGCAAAACCTTCAATGGGAATTTAAACAAGTGGCATGGAGATCCTGAAGCAGGTGTTTGAAGAGTTATTATACGATACGGCATGGCTTTATTGGTACAATCTTGAAGACAAAGCACAGTGAAAGCAGTCGCTACCAAGGGGTGGAAATGGTCTAGTCAAACAAAGGGATACTAGTCAAGAACAAAGGTTATGTTCATAGTCTTTGGGATACTAAAGACGTTTTGCTTGTTGACTTTCTGGAGGGCCAAAGAATGAGTGCATCTACTTATTATGACATTCTTTTGAGAAAGTTAGCCAAAGCAGTAGCAGAAAACTCCTGAAAAAGCTCCACCACAGTCCTTCACCAGACAATGCTCCCGCTCACTACTTTCATCAAACAAGAGCAACTTTGTGAATATCAATGGGAAATAATTAAGCATCCATCTTGAATTGCCTCCTTCTGACTTCTTTTTCTTCCCCAATCTTAAAAAAACGTTAAAGTAAACCCATTTTTCTTCCATTAATAATATTAAAATGATGCTTTTATATAGTTACATTTCTATAACCCTAAGTAGTATAGCGATGAACTGGATAGCTCATATCATTACTCACAAAAAAAAGTATCTTGAACTTGATGTAGCTTATGTTGAGAAATAAAGCTTATGTATTTTATTTCTAATTTTTATTTTACTAAGAACTTCTGGAAGTCCTGTCTTACACATGATTCTAGTGTAGTTAGTCATTCTATGGTCTTTGTACCATACTGTGTTGATTGTGGTCAGAAGGTAAATAGTATAATCTATTATTTATTCCTTCAGTAGATAATGGCTTCCATGAAAAAAAAAAGCCTTCAAGATCTTCTTCTTACACATCTATATTCCCATCACCTTAATTAGTTGAACATAAAAGGTTAAATTAACTTTTCTATTATCTAATAACTAGTAGTATTAGAAACCATATAATAACGGGACCAGCAGTTGGTGTAATGGCTATGTCGCTAGACTCCCATGAAGTCAACAATAGTTCAAGTGCTGGACCCGGTGACTTAAACTCATCCCAGGTGCATCTGTGTGTGTACCCAAGATTCCAAGAGGAGAATGGAGGAGAAGGGATCGGGCATGGTCATAAACCCCGGGGGTGAGTTCTCGCTTTCTGTCTCTCTGCTTCTTTCTTTCTGGAGATCTATAGCAAAAACTTCTCAAAAAAAAATAAAGAAAGAAAAAAAAAGAAAAAGAAATAAAAGAAAAGAAAAAAAGAAACCATATAATAACAAAATAACTTCTTAATAACAATTGAATTAAGTTTTTATTCTGCTTTTCAGATACCACATTAGCTTGAATGGATTATTCCTATTTTCTTGAAGCAAATGAATTGACTCAATATTAAAATATGTTAGTTTAAGCCTATAAAGCATATTTTATTTAATAATTGTTTCACCAACACATTTCCAAAAAAGTGGCATTAGCTAGAAATTTTGCAACATGCCTAAAGGTTTCAAATTTATTTCTTACGAAGATAAATGACAATAAATTTATTTGATATAATTCAATAATATAAAACTAAAGAAAATATTGAAAATACATCAATAATAAGAGGAGAATATTTTCTATTTTAAAAAGATTATTGCTCTTGTCCCACCCTTGCAGTGGCACAGATAATAGCATCCTGATCTGCAGTGTTAGAAGCCACATCACTGCCCGTGGGTTGAGAGCCTGAGTTAATTTGAAATAGGTCAGAGGCTCAGGTGCCTGACGTCTTGACCAGCTGGCAGGCTGGGGACAGCGGTTTGGGATGAGTTGAGAACCTATTTTGGGTGGCTTGCTCTCTTTTTCTGTGCACACACACACAAATACACATAAAGTTTTATTTCTTTCATGGGAAAGAAACCTAAATAGTTCGAATTAAGGACTATTAAACTTAAATAGCCCAAATTAGCAAATGAAATACACACACATTTCTCAAAGCATTTCATATATACTTTTATTAACTTGCATATTTTTTCTACTATAATATGAGTTTATTTTGTTGCAAAAAAGAAATGGAAATCAAGCATTTTTTTCATGATAAGCATTTTTCACAAAAATTTTTAAGTCCCCTTGAATGTTTGTGTGTGTGTGTGTGTGTGTGTGTGTGTGTATGTATATTTGTATAAGAATATTTCTTGTCTATATGTCAAGCTATAAAGAAGTGCTACAAACATTTGCCAAGTTAGCCTTTTGTTTTTAGAGATTTTTGCCTTAGGTCATGCATGTTTATGGGACAGTGAGAGACATGCAGAGATGGTGAGAAGAAAAGTGAAAATTCATCACCCTGGGGGCATGGTCAAATCCCTTCTCTTCCATAACCCTCTTGAGATCTTGGACATGCGTGTACATGCGCCCAGTGTGATTTCAAGCCACGAAGTCTGGGACTTTGGTCTGCCATGTGGGAATCCAGTGATGGTAACCACTACACCATCTACTGCCCCAAAAATGGCCTTCTTTTTTTTTTTTTTGGAGAGGTTTTTACTATAGGGTGCGTGCGCTCGCCAGACAGAGAGAGACATAGAGACAGAAAACGAGAAATCACCCCCCAGGGGGGATGGTCACGCCGTAATCCCTTCTCCTCCATTCTCCTCTCGGGATCTTGGGCACGCACGCACACGCGCCCAGCGTGAGTTTTAAGCCACCGGGTCCGGGACGAGAACCGCGGTCGACTACGTGGAAGTCCAGCAACATAGCCATTACGCTAACTGCTGGTGCCCCAAAATTGGCCTTCTTTTTAAAACAATTTTGGGATCTCATATTCTCTGCTATCTGTTTTTCTCTTCTTCCTACTTCACGCCATGATCTCAATTTATCCAAAAGAGTTTTTCACCAAGATTAATTTAAGTACACTTTAAATAACAAGTGCCACAATTCTAAATGGCTACAAGATAATTTCACTAATCATACTTACAAAATTTTGTACAAAGAATTACATGGTTACACATAGGTAATATTTTCATACAAATTATTATATATGACCTGGCTAATCATCTCTATGTTTTGATATATAACGTATAAATTATTTTAACTTCTACTTTAGTGTTGTTACATACTCTGAGTAAGAAAATTATTGTAGAGCACTGAAAACAGCATTTAGAAAACAGCCAGAGTTCAATAAATTTAACTACTAAGTTTTTATTTGTTAAAGTCATTTTAGTCATATTTTTGCTATTTAAATTAAATGATACTCATTTTCTTAAGTTTTATTTATTTATCTTCTGATAGGGAGAGACAGTGTGGCACGTCCAACAGGGTATTCACATTGCAGTCACCCCAACATTATCTAGCAAGGGCCGCGGTCACATATGTGATGCCCAACGTGTGTGCAGGTTGGTTTTAGGAATTGAACCTGGGACCTACCCATGTGCGTTCAGTTGTATTGCCACTGTGCCATCATATGGTCTCAATATTATCTTAAGTGTCAACAAAGTTTAAGTTTTTAGATCAATTTTAGGTATACAACTAACAGCTATATCAATGTTGTAACTGATCTGAAACTGATACAAACTCCTAAAATTTATGGTGGTTTTCACTGGACATTTTACTTACCATATATATGAGCATCAATAGTAATGTTAAGAATAGCCCTTCTAGAAGTCTAACAAGTTTTTAAAATAACAGAAGAGATTTTTTTCTTTATTAGCAAAATTTTTAAAGTATATTCTGTGGAAAATATTGCCAAAGTATGTTTTCCATATGCTGTTAAAGGAGCATCTGTTTAAAATCTGTTAGAGGAGTGTCTCTTTAGAACGTTAATCTACTTTTATCTAGTAGAACGGAAAGGAAGTTTAACAATATTTACTATCTAGTAACATGAATCTAACCAAAAAGTGAAAACATTGTTATAATTATTTTTAATATATAGTATCTAGATATTTTTTATATATTCTAAGCATCTAAAAGATGACATGTTTTATTTTGTTTCTTAGAATACATATCATGGGACCAGCAGGTGGCATGGTGGTTAAGGTGCTGGACACTCCCACATGGCTGACCATGGTTCAAGTCCTGGACCTGGTGGCTTGCTTTCTCACTTTCTCTCTCTCTTTCTTTGTCTCTCTGGTCAAATTAAAATAAATGAATGAATAAATAAAATTAAAAAAAAAAAGAATACATATCATGAATGTCACTGGACTGCCACGTAGTCAACCGCAGTTCAAGTCCCGGACCTGGTGGCTTAAACTCACGCCGGGCGTGTGTGCGTGCATGCCCAAGATCCCGAGAGGAGAATGGAGGAGAAGGGATTGTGGCCATTCCCCCCGGGGGGTGATTTCTCTCTTTCTGTCTCTCTGTCTCTCTCTGTCTGTCTGGCAAGCGCACGTGCCCTATAGCAAAAACTTCTCCAAAAAAAGGAAAAAAAAAAAAAAAGGAGCTTTGAAACCAAAGGAGGTTTAGTTCGTGGATCCCTGCATAATTCTTAATTTGAGTACACCACAATCCTGTTTAAATCTAACACTACCCCCTCCCAAGACTACATTCATGTTTCTGAACCTGTCTATATAGTAGGATGGCATATGTGTGCGTACTGGTGATCCTGGGGCTGGAAAAGTTGGGAGGAAGATTGCAATACTAGAATCTTTTTTTCTTCTGTAGTGGGTTTTACCTTAGGGTGTGTGTGGTCTCCAGAAAGAAGAAACAGAAACTGTGGGAGGGAAAGAGAGAAATTATTCATCCGGGGGGATGGCCATGCCACAATTCCTTCTCCTCCAATCTCTTCCTGGGATCTTGGGCCTGCACCCACACGCGCACCCTGGCATGATTTTCAAGTAACCATGTCTGGGACTTGAACCATGGTCGGCCATGTGAGAATCCTACAGTGTTATCGCTACACCATTTGCAGGTTCCATCAATATTAGATTCCTCTGAGGACAGTTGATTCTCTTTTTCTCTCATAAAATGAAATAATAAACAAAATTAAATGTATAAATAAAATAAATAGAATTTTAAATATAGATTTACAGATTCATTTTGATATCACCAAAGAACATCCTATTGGCCCATGAAGCAGAAGATGATTTTGTTTGTCATTTTCAAGAGTTCATGTTTTATCCTATTGTTAATCTTCACACACCTCTAACAGGATTACAGCCTATTCCTTCTCAAATACAGCAGACGTGCCCGATTCACTCAGAACCCACTCCCTTGCTATCTCTCCACTTAAAATGTAAACCTTTGTTAAATTTATGGATGCAGACAACTTGATAGAGATCTTAATTTTGGTTTTGGCTTAAAATGGTGTATTTTTCTTTCTTTTTTTTGAAAATGTACAAAATATCTATCACTACTGATAGGAGGTTAATATTTCTGTATAGAAGTGAAAATTGGTTTGTTTTTAGTATGTAGTGTAGATGTGCACATTCCAGCAATATATTTGCAACTATTATATGGTCAATGCTTTGCTTTCGCTCACTGTCTTATTTGTAGTGCCTAAAATAGGTTATGGAACATAGTGAGTTCTCAATTAATAGTTGTTCAATAAATAATAAAGACTTTATAAGATCTTCAGAGTGTTGAACCGTTTTGTTTTCAATGCATACCTGTAATTATTATGTATGTTATCGTTGTTATTAAGTGTTTTCCTTTTCTGCCCTCACTTCCATGGTAGTTGTTACACAGGCTGGTAGGAATCATTTTCCTACATTTCATTAGTAGTTCTTCCTGCCTACCTGTGCTCTTAGTTCCTTTCTTGTCATGCTCCTTTTTCTTGCTCTTTTCATTTATTTTATTCACATCTGTGTCTATTATCCTTGACTGCTGAAAAGGAGTGGGTTGAGTGACAGGAAGTCCTGACATGTCCTACACAGTCAATAAACAACCTCATTTATTTTCATAACTGGATCATGGACAAAGTGAGGGAAAAATCTTTAAATTTTCCTTACACAGTGCATTTTCTGAAATTTTAAGTACATAGTTTTTGAATTTCTCATCTCATATTAATTTACTAATTCAAAATACAAGCACTGTATCTCCTAACCTATTACATAAGTATTGTAACTCTTCTTTCATATGTCAAATACTAAATATTTACTCTCTACACTCTAGGAACAACTAGAGGATCTTATTTCACAGAGAGCATTCATTTGAAATTTTGGTGAAATTGAAAATATTTTAATTTATCCATAAGCAGTATCCCAACACCACCATACATAGCTCTGAAATAAATTGTGAATCAGCAATAGAAACTTTATATTTCTCACCCTTTTGGTGCACTTATGAAATAGGAAAATTCAGACCAGCAAGTGGTGTAGTAGTTAAGGCACTTGACTCCCACATGGTCAACTATGGTTCGAGTCCCAGACCCAGAAACTTGAAACTCATGCCATGTACACATACATTAATGTCTAAAATCCTGAGGACAAAGGAAGAGAAGGGATTATGGCATGGCCATCCCCCCCTACAGAGTGATTTCTCCCTTTCTGTCTCTCTGTACTTCTCTGTTTCTCCAATGAGCACATGTACCCTTATCACAAAAATCTCTCAAAAAAAAAAAGAAAAAGGGGACCAGCAGTTAGCATAGTAGCTATGTCACTGAACACCCATATAGCCGACCACAGTTCATGTCCTGGACCCGGTGGCTTAAACTCACGCCAGGTGCGTGTGTGTGCATGCCCAAGATCCCGAGAGGAGAATGGAGGAGAAGAGATTGCGGCGTGGCCATCCTTTCTGGGGGGTGATTTCTCGCTTTCTATCTCTCTGTCGCTCTCTGTCTTTCCGGTGAGCGCACATGCCCTATAGCAAAAAAAAAAAAAAAAAAAAACCTCTCCAAAAAAAAGAAAGAAAAAGAAAGGAAAATTTGTGACTAAGGCAATTGGCAAATGGCAAGTCCATTCTTCATCATTTTATTTTTATTCTTTATTACATTTAACATTTTAAAGACTGAGTTTAGTTACAGAATATTAGTTTTTTCTATAATGAGAGGCATCTTAGTTGATAATGGTACTCTTACAGGAACACCTAATGCTGAGGGATTTATGGAATAAAGTTTATTTGGATCATAATCCTGGTAGTTGGAAAGTACAAAGGCATAGGGCTTATCTCTGGTGCTATATCACAACATGGCTGACAGAAACAAGAAGGAGAATTGCACAAGCAAAAAGGGAGTAAAGTGTGGGCAGCCATCGTACTTTTACAAGGGTATAAACTCATTCCCTGGAGAGTGAAATTCCCTCCTTGCAAGATAGCGTTAAGTTATTCATGAAGATATTGCTCCATGTCCCTAGCACTTTGTCTAGGCTTCACCTCCCAACAATGCTCCACTGGGCATTAAATTATAGCATGTGATTTAGAGGGGGTGGGACACAACACCCAATCTGTAGAAGAGGCCATGGAAATTTTCTAAAAATTAATTATTTTTGTACAAAAAAGGGAATAAATTAAATGATATTGAAATATTGGCACTTTTTTATTAAGAAAATCTACATGAGGGAATTTTGAAGTTGTGTTTTCAAAAGGAAAGCACACTATAAACAATGTGTCTAGGAGAGTAATTTAAATAAATAATGTGTACTACGTGTCATGATTTATTTTGTTTTTAAAAATATATGACCTTATTTTTTACTAAGAAGTAAGTAGTAAAATGGGAATAAAATATATTTACAGTCTTTGTTATTTCTATGAAAAAGGTACACAAACAGAAGTACAAAGAAGACTATATATATATATATATATATATATATATATATAGGCAAATGGAAATAGAATTTCAAAAAGCCCCTGCAGTTAGAGAATCTCAGAAAGCAATGCTACAGAGAATGCTGCCTTGTACCTACTTTTTGGAAGGAAAAACAAGACTGTTTCTGGAATAAAATCACTTATAGCTGAAATCTCTTTAAAGAAAACCATCCTAAGAAAGTGTATTGAAGCAATTTCTTTTATTCTGTGCCCCCCAACATTAATATTCTTGAGACATATATGTTCCATTTAATGTTTATATCCATGTATACATGAATATACACATACTAGGTAGGATTTAATTTGAGTATAAAAGAGCATTGTATTTTTAGCAGACTTCTTGCAAATATAAGACATTATATTAAATTCATTGTAATGGAAATTTTTAAAAAATTAAGTGAGATTTTTGCTATAGGGTGTGTATGCATGATAAAGAGACAGAAAAAGATAGAGAGATAAAAACAGAGAAATCACCCCCTGGGGGGATGGCCATACCATAATCCCTTTTCCTTCATTCTCCTCTCAGGATTTTGGGCACACACGGACACAAGTCAGGTGTGAGTTTTAAGCAAGTGGGTCTGGGACTTGAACCATGGTTGACTATGTGGGAGTCCAGCAATGTAACCATTATGCCATCTGCTGGTACCAATGGAAAATTATTTTATTAGAAATTATCAGGCCAGCAGATGGTATGATTGTTAACTTTCTAACTTTTATTCTCTCTCTTCCTCTCTGTCTGTCTCTGGAGATCACAGGTGCCATGTAGCAAATGAAAAAATAATAACAATGATAAATGAAATGAAATTAATAATTCTAAAAAGAAATTTCAAAAAATTAACCTATTCATTATAAGTGAATGCAAATGTTATAGATAGTAATTAAGTATGGAGTCCTTACTTCCCACAACAACAACAACAACAAAATTTATTCCTTAAAAATGTTTTTTCTAATCAAACTACACCTAATATTTACCCGAGTATTTTCCACATAATAAGCATTTAATAAACATTTGCTAAATCTGCATTAATATAGGAGATTTGGAAAATATGAAACCTTGAAGAACTGAAAGGAAAAAAATACCCACAAAGAGAAAGTGGAGTAAAACAAATACAAAATATCTTTATTACCTAATTTTCACAAGGAGTCAATTATAAATAGAAAAATAATACATATTTATGTGTGTATATACATGTATGTGTTTCTGTGTGTGTGTGTGTATATATATATATATATACATATATATATATACCTAATATGTAAAATATGTGTATGTGTATGTGTCTGTGTGTATATATATATATATATAGAGAGAGAGAGAGAGAGAGATAGATAGGTGTATGACATAGATAGATATAGATAGACAGATAGATATAGATAGAAATTCCTAGATATAAAAAGCCTCGTTGATTTTCTTGACATAACTCATCTTTTCTCAATTCCCAATGTCTACTTTGCCCAAAAAGACCTGGGTGCAATGCATGAAAATTATGTAAATACAGAATAAGTGAAATAGGAAAGTTTTTATTATGCACTATTTACAGAGAGTCAAGACAATACGTGTTCTTTTCTCATATTTTTTTAGCAGAGAGTTTTGCTATAGGGTGCATGGGCATGAAAGAGAGACAGAGAAAGACAAAGAGAAACAGAAAGACGGAAAGTGAGAAATGATCCCCCCCCCCCCCCCCCAGGGGATGGCCACGCTGCAATCCCTTCTCCTCCATTCTCTTCTTGGGATTTTGGGCACGCACTTGCACATGCCCAGCGTGAGTTTCAAGCCGCCCGTTTTGGGACTTGAACCGCGGTTGACCACGTGGGAGTCCAGCAACGTAACCATTGCACCATCTGCCCATCTGCTGGTCCCCAACACTTGTTCTTTATCACCACTGTGATCCCTTTACCAGTTGGAATTCACTTACTATTTATGCCTAGATTTAATTATAAAATAATGAAGTTTTTGATAAACAACAACTTAGTGGAATTTCTATACCTTTAAGGAGAGCTTAGATTGGGACCAGCAGGTGGCGTGGTGTTTAAGGTGCTGGACATTCCCACATGGCTGACCATGGTTCAAGTCCCGGACCTGGCAGTTTGCTTTCTCACTCTTTCTCTCTATCTCTCTCTGGTAAAATTAAAATAAATGAATGAATAAATAAAATAAATAATTATTTTAAAAAAAGGATAGCTTAGATTAAGCTTGTACTCATCACAGCCAAAAACGTAGAGGAGCAGAATAGTGTTGAAGACGGAATTTATCTAAATTTTTCATCATTAGTACCATGGTAAACTGACAAACATTATTACACAGTCACCTAAACTTGGAAGATGTCTTTTATGTGAATTTTCCTCAGTTGATTTGTCTGTATGTTCTATTCATTCATATTCGTACTGCTATAAATTTATATGTGTATGTACATATACGTGAGTATGGATATTTGTCTATGTATTGCAAAAATCACAACTGACATAGATAAGTTTCCATAATTTGCCCCTAGAGTCCACTTTTGTTATTTCATACGCAGCAAACCAGAGAAAGCCCTGCCTCTGCTGCAGTTAAAAAGAAATCCCCTCTGATTTGCTCAGAGCAGTAGCTTTAGAGATCAAAAACCTTTGGTAAGCTTTCAACACCATTACAAAATTAATAAGATTTCTCAGAGTTCTTTGACCATTTTATTCTTTTAGCATTTTGACTCAACTATGGAGTTTAAACTATATGAGAACCAGCAAAATAAATATCATCTCAGGCAATAATCTTTCACTGGAGCCAAGCTGAAGTCAGTTGTTTGGGGAGATTGAATCTGTCATAACACTGAACTGCTTTCTTATCAACAAGCCGTTCCTTTTTAATAGGAGTAGAATCTTATAAGGGATTGAAATAAATTAAATGAGCTTTATCAGTACTTCCTTCAAGATGTTATTGTGCCATCTTCATTTGAAGATTTCAAAAGAGAAAGCAAGCAGAATGTTGCATTTGAATGAAGTAATTAAATCCTCAATTTGCCTACAATCATTTATTTGTAATGGTAGCAATTCCAAATCTGATTAATAGCATGATCACCTTCTGATAATTAAACATTCTGCCAAACTTCCTAAAATTAAGATGTTTACAAAAAGGGTGACAGACTTCCAAAGCTTTAAGGATTTCTTGAGATGGAGAGGCTAAGAAGTGGTTTCATCACTCTAGCATCATTGTGTGGGTCCAACAGGAGGGCTGGTGTTCAATGTCTCATGAAAGATGAGCGCTCTGGGGCCAGCAGGTGGTATGGTGCTTAAAGGTGCTGGACCCCCAAATAATCAACCGTGGTTCAAGTCCTGGACCTGGTGGCTTGCTTTCTCACTCTCTTTCTCTTCCCCCCTGTCCCACTCAGGTCAAATTCAAATAAATAAATAAATAAATAAATAGATAAAGTTAAATAAATAATTCTTAAATAAAACAAGAAAGAAATATGAAGGCTGAAAGTCATGATCTCTATTCTGTGTGACTTTTCCTTCTGGAGTCTATGTCATGTGACCTCTATATCAGCAAAAATAGTTTTGATCCTAGTACTGGACTGAAAAATGGAGGAGCATTAAGCATAGAAAGAAGAGTAAAACCTTACATTACAGTTGGCTTTAGTGCTGTTCTTTAAGAGTCTCTCTAATAATTTTTAAATTATACAATCCCACAAAGTTTTTCAGTTTTCTTTACAAAATGTAATCTTTTTTTTTTTTTTTTTTTTTTTTTTTGGAGAGGTTTTTCGCTATAGGGCGCGTGCGCTCGCCAGACAGACAGAGAGAGACATAGAGACAGAAAGCGAGAAATCACCCCCCAGGGGGGATGGTCACGCCGCAATCCCTTCTCCTCCATTCTCCTCTCGGGATCTTGGGCACGCACGCACATGCGCCCCGCGTGAGTTGTAAGCCACCGGGTCCGAGACGCGAACCGCGGTCGACTACGTGGGAGTCCAGCGACATAGCCATTACGCTAACTGCTGGTTCCCACAAAATGTAATCTTGAAAAAATTATAAATGATCTTATTTGAATCCATCTTTGCAAGATAATTTTAGATAACAGAAAGAAAAAAGCAAAAGTAAAAGCTTTGGAAGACAAAAACATGATAAAATAATTAGACTAGAGTATGTGAGATGGAGAAAATGCGATGAAACACAAAGAAAGTAAGAAAGAATTGTAAGAAAAAAAATAAAGAACACATAGTAAAAGCAATATCATGTCCAGAATGGATTCATATTTCTCTTAAAAACACAAGAACTTAGCTTCCAAGCAGAAACAGTACATCTAGCATCATATTAGGCCAAGCCCAACCTATACTTTCTCATTGTTTCTGTTCTTTATAGATCCTATAGGTTTTATGCTGACTATTCAATGAGTCAATTGATCTCAGCAGGTGCTAATGAGTTATTAGCTACCTAGTAAAATTGTTAAAAAATAATTGATTCCAGAAAAAAATCCTGACACAAATTTTACCTACATAGTACATATGATTTCCAGTAGAAAAATATATAAAATACTTTTTTAAAAATAGTTATTATAAAATCAGTAATAAGAATAACACAAGATTATTGTACACTCACAATTCTACTTCAAATTTTATTTTAAGATTAAAAGACTAGTCTTTAAAGTTATCATCTTAAGGCAAGTTTTTAAAAAAATAGATTTTTATTTTCTTGAACATATATCTAAAAATGGAAGAACTAATATACACGAACTGAAATTCATGCTGCAAAATTACAGAAAATAAAATTTCTAAATATTTAATGTGAAACCTAATTCCTGATGACAATCATCATTACTCCAAATTTCTTCTCTCAGTTAATGGTTATTGTGCACATAAGAAAAGAATAAACTTGCTCTGCATGCAATCACAGTTTCTTCTCACAACCTCTGTACATTTTTATTTTTAATCAAATAATTCTTAATTATCTATAATAATAGATAAATCCAGTTTTTAGATAATCTAATTGGTCTACATATTACATATTTACATATATATATATTATATACATATATACATTATATATATGATCTATATATTATATATATATACACACACACATACACACACACAGAGATAGATAAAGATAGATGATAGATAGATGGCTATAGATAGATCATCTATAATCATTAACCTTACATTCCAGTAGGTACTTTCCATACCACCAAAAGTTCACTCAGAAACAGAGACAAAAAATAAAATACTAGAAATGACTGTTGAATTTGCATATTTTCTTTCATCTACTTTGATATTTAATCTCCTTTTTTAAAAATCTATGGGAAACAATAGGATAGCCAGATAGACAAACATTACTTTCTTGATATAGACCAAAAATTACGTCCAAGGGAATAATTCTATTTCAAAGATGGAAGGGCTGAGATAAGTAAAGAAAAGCTATGCTTTATTATGTTAATTTTTATCTCAAACAATGGCTTAAAAATAACAGACTTTTAGGTATTACAAAGAAATATTGCTTTTCAAAGTATTGCCGAGTAAATTGCCAAACCAATACCCTAATTGTCCTCCAAAATGTTTATGTGCATTTCCTATCAACATAGACATTTTCTTATATGTCCATAATATAATCATTTTAATGAATATATTAACACTGATATATTATTACCAACTATTTATGATAATAATAATCTATTACTCCATTTGAAAAGTTCCAAAACACAGCTGTTTAAAGAAATTCTTTTTCCCTGATTTCTATGGGACAGGAATCTGAGTAAAGTTTGCTTTTTCTTCCAGTGGGATCATCAGGTTGCAATAAAGATATTCAGTCTGGATATGGTCTCATCTAAAGACTCTAATGAGGTTGAACTTATGACCAATTTCACTCATCTAGCTGTTGACAGGATTCTGTTGCTCACAGGCTGTTAATCTAAGGAGTCAGGTTTTTGCTTCTGCCTTTCAGAGGTTTTCTACCCAGCCTTGTAAGTGGGTCTTTGCATAGAGCAGTGGATAGCATGTCAGCGAATTTCCATCAGAGTGAAGAATGAGAAACAGATGTGGCACAATATGGGAGCTCATGCTCTTTCTAACCAAAATTTGAGCAAGGCGTGACATCACTTTTACTATCTAGTCTTCATTAAAAATACTAAGTTCTGCTCACACTCAAAGAAAGGGAAATACATACAGTAGGTTGCAAATCTCAGGAGTGGGAGACATTGACAGCATCTTAGTGGCTACTACACACCATCAAATCCTCAGACACTCTTCAAGTTTCATCATGATACTCAATAACATAATCTATATAAAAAGTTTCCATTAGTTTCATACACAGCAGATATTTTGTTTCTTTAGTCTAGAAAATATTTTCAGTTTTTCTTGATTTTCTTTTTTCCTTTTCTTCTTCTCCATTTACATTTAATCACTGAACATCTTTACATTGTACACAGCTTTTCCTAGCATAAGTGCAATTCAAGTAAAAGACATTACCATATACATTATTATCAACAGATAAATTTTCATTTTTGTGTTTATTAAATGTGTTGTTTGTTTTTTCCCTGATCATCTCCCTCCCAGCCCCATTACCCACCCCTTATTATTTCTGCTATCCTGTCTCTAGTATCTACTGTCGCCCTCCTTGTTATCATACCTTCCAATTTTTCAGTTTCTGCTATAGAGCACAGACACAAGGTATATGTCGAGAGGGGACATACAATGCATGTCTTTCATAGTCTGGCCTGCTTTACTTAGCATTAAATCTTCCACTTTTGTCCACTTTGCATCATAAATCAGTGTCTCATTGCTTTTTATGGCTGAGTAGTATTCCATACAGTACATGTGCCACAATTTTCTGTTCTTTCCTTGATTTTCATGGCCTTGGAACTTTTTTCTTAAGCTTTTTTATTTCTTTCATAAAAGCAAGTGACAGAGAAGGAGAAAGACAAGCACCCTCAATAGGATTTCAAACTAGGATCCCCTCCACCAGCCTTCCCAGTTAACCAAGATTATGAGTGCACAAACATGCAGTAAACCGGGAAACGAAACCCACAATCTTCCACATGATTACACTTGAGCAGTACATTACCACTGCACTACTCCTTCAAGATAGGAAGTTTATAGGCCTGCTATTTTATAGAGTATCCCTCTATTTTCGTTTGTTGAATATTTGCTCATTATAAAATCTAATTTTTTGCAAAAATATCACACGAATTATAGTGCCTTATTTCCTGGCTCCTATCAAATTTTATGTGGCAGTACTTTGTCTCATTGTTGCTGATGTTTTGTTAGTGATATCTGCCAAACTCCCCTACTCTGAAGTTATACCTTTCCCCTTTGAAATAAATATTAATATGTATTTTGTGTGAAATTATTTTGAAGCTATGAAACTATCCCCTTTCTCATTAAACCCTCAGTTTATTTATTTACATTTGTTTGGCTTCATGGTTTCCTATTTTAGTCAATGCTAAATAGTATTACTATTATTTTGATGCTCAAATTTGTATCAGTTTGGTCAATAAAAATCCAGTAAAACTGGCTTTTATACAATTTGTATAATATATATCCCTTTAACTCTTTAAACACTTTCCTACTTTTGAGCACAGAAAAATGTTTCCAGGCTTACCTTGTACTTACTTTGACCCAGCGTTGATTTCAACCGTTTCTATAAAGCACTTGGGTTTCTTCTAGTTGTACTTATTGCAATTACTGGTGGTTATTTAAATACTCTCTGAGCAAGGAGGTTGTATTTGTGCATACACACACATACACACACACACACACACACATATACACACACACACACATTATATTCCAGAAATAGTCAGAGAGATATGTAAACTAAATATATGGATCCAACAAATACATGCAAATATATGACTAACAATGCCAATGCTGTCCAGCTTTTTGCCTTTCTATAACTAGACTTTCTTTCTTTGACAATAAGAAATTTAATTTTCATTCTCTTGATTACATTTAATTTTTTATAATTTTATTTAACTTATTTTATCCATTTATTTATTTCTTTTAATTTGACTAGAGAGGGACAGAGTGAGAGAGAGAGAAAGACAGAGAGAGAAAGAGAAAGTGAGAAAGCAAACCACCAGGTCCAGGACTCAAACTACAGTAGGCCATGTGGAAATCCAGCACCCTTAAACACCACACTACTGGCCAGTCCCATATTTAGTTATTTTTATCAATTATCTTATATGGAACAAATAATTCATTTTCTTTTCTTTTTTCTTCTTTTTTTTGGGGGGGGGGTTTAGTGGTTGTTGTTAGGGCATGTGTATACACTAGAGAGAGAAAGACAGTGAGAGGGAAAGTGACATATCACCCCCCAAGGGGGATGGTCATGCCACAATCTCTTCTTCATTTTCCTCTCAGGATCTTGGGCATGCACACACACGAGTCCAGTGTGAGTTTCAAGTCACCTGTTCAGGGATTCAAACTGCAGTCAGCCACATGGGAGTCCAAGGACGTAACTAATATGCCATCCGCTGGTCCTTCAATGTCCCATTTTATTGTCACCTCCTTGTCATTGTGAATACACTCATCTTTTCATTGGGGCTCAGATGTCTTATGACAGGCTGCCACTCTGTGTATTGGTAGATGTTCTTTTCAAACTGTTTAGGATATGACACTTCGGGTTGCGGTGACAACATGAGTAGCCTTCTTATCCTGCTTGGGCTCTCACCTCCATGCAAAGCCATTCATAGCTTGGATACCTTTCTCATCTTGTTTTGAATATGACACCCACACTGAGCTACCTCTCTGTGGTATTCCCTCTGCACATTTCTCAGTTTCTAACACTCCAGATCAGCTTCATCAATGGTTGAATGATTTTCTCATCTAATTTGTATTCTGACTCTACATGTTAGGCTGACCCTCCAAAACCTCCCTTCATGGCAACCCAAAATCTGAATGTCCCAGCATGAGCTTCCCCATTCTGATCGGGCTATGACACCCTTTGTTAGGCCACTGACCTTATACAGAGGCCTTTATACACTTGTCTTGAACTCCAACATCCCATAATAGTTCACCTCCTCACATGCAAACCTTCCTCACCGTGTTTGAGTGTGGTGCACCACGCCAGGCCATCTTCTTCACTCTACTTTGACTGATTTCTCAAACAGGAATCCCACTCCTCTGAGTGAACACTCAGTCCTTCTTTGAGCTCCTATAGCCTGCTGTAGGTCACTATGACTTCTGATTCAACAGCTTCAAGACCATGAACATTATCTGGTTTTGTTCTCACTAATACTTATACAACTAAATTGTCAATAAAGGAAATACACGACAAGATAAAGGAGAGTATTTTGGAACCTAGTTACATCACTTAGAGAAGAGCGTTCCCAGAGAACACACATTTGTATAGCTAGTTCATAGGTGATTATTATTCAAAAACAACTAAATATTGAGTTTAAGTTATTATTTTTGAAGAAATTAAAGCAAAATCCTGTATTATTTAGGACTCACAGGAGAACTTATTAAGAATAGTTTATGTAAATGCCCACTCAATGATCAATCATTCTTAAGAGCTATGCTAGTGATAACAATTCAAACGGTAAATTGGCACAACAAACAATTTCAATTATTTTTAAAGTCGCAAAAAGACACAAATCCTTTACATGAATATTACACTTCAGAAAATTAACCCAAGGAAATAATTTAATGATTGCCCAATTTTTGCACAACATTGCTCACGATAATCAAAAAGTACTTGATGACTAACTTTCCAACAACATGGGATTACAAAAATGATTATATTCCATATGTACAAAATAATGCTAGGAACTTATTACAATCATGGAAAACATTTAATAGTAGAGGAGGCCTCTAATTTTGTTTGGTAAATAGGCAAAAGCAAGTGCTAGAAGTGCATGTATACTGTGTTTATATACATGTTTGTATTTTGTATGATTATATGCCTAAACAAATTCTGTAAGATTAGTCACTAATTTGCTTTTCTTTCAAGTCATTTTTTTCCATCCAGTTTGCATTATATCAAAATATGTTAACTTATTTTTTTGTGTGCAATTTGGTGTAGATTTTAAAGCAATGCAATGAACCATGGGATTCAACATCTAAATTTAGCCTGAGAACTTTTCTGTTACATGCTGTCCAAAATGTCATGTCCTTCAGTGTTCTTGGGGCCACCATTAACTGTATTACTCTATTTGCCCATGTAAAATCTACCATCTCATATTTATGTAAAATCCACCATCTCATATTTATTTACTTAACTCTTAAGTTGGATAATTGGGAACACATACATTGTTTTAAAAGCATAATGCCTCCACATGATAAAAATAAATGAACACATTTAGAAAAAGGATGAGTGGAGAAAATATGATGGGGGAGAAGTTCCACAAATAACAGTAAAGTATTTTGGAAATATAATTTTGAATTTATTATTATTAATTATTTTTAGACAAAAAATTATTTGTTTTTGTTTTTGTTTTGTTCTTGCTATAGAGCATGTGGGCTCGCCAGAAAGACAGAGAGAGACAGAGAGACAGAAAGCAAGAAATCACCCCCTAGGGGGGTGATGGCCATGTCACAATCCCTTCTCCATTTTCCTCTCAGTATATTGGGCACGCACGCACACGCACGTGGCAAGGTCAAGCAACCTGGTCCACGACTCAAACCACAGGCAACTACATTGGAGTATAGCTACATAGCCATTGCGCCAACTGCTGGTCCCAAAATCCCATTTTAAAAAAAAATCTTTAAGTAATATAGGTTTTATATTGTATTCTTATCTCCTTGTGACATTTAAATTTGTATTCACATTATGTCCTAATCATTTTTATAGTATATTCTAGTGAAGAAGAAGATCACTATAATGAGAGATATATTCTATCTAGCATAGCTGCTTAATTTTAAGTCCAAATGATTTTTTGGCAGATTTTGAAGAATTTCCAAAGAATTAGTGCTACATAGTCACTTTACTGGAAGAGGGCATTTATTCAATGGCAAACACAACAACTCTTGGAGCAACTATAAAACTTTCTCTTATGTTATCTGAAATATGCTCATGAACACTTGCTATGAAATATGAAATATGCTACAGGAACACTTGATAAGAGCAGTTTCTATGAAGGTGCCCCTGAGATAAAGCATCCCCAAGAGCTGTGCTGGATCACAAGAAGTAATTACACAGGAAGCAGTTCAGACAGAGAAGTTCAGGCCATAATCTAAAGGAAAAGAAAAAAGGAAGTAGCAACAATAGTGGGACTATGCAAAGCAAGGAGATAACAGAGGAAAGGGAATGCAGTCAAAGCTTAGAATAAAGATCAAATCAAGAAGCATATTTAAGGTTAATCTTGGAGACCAATTGGAGGCTACTGGTAGCTAAGAAATTTCTCTCTAAGGAGATGGCATTTGAGTCACCACCTGCCTTAGTCTGCCAGCCATAACAAAATACCATAGACTGAGTGTCTATTAATAACAAGAACTTATTTCTTAGAGTTTTGGAGGTTGAGAAGTTCAAGGTCAAGTTTCCAGCAAGGTAAGTTACTTTCTGAGGCCACTTCTCTGGACTTCCAGGTAGTCATCTTGTTTGTCCATCAGCCTTTTTCTCGGTGCATGTATGCTCTTACTTTTCTTCTTGTAAGTCTACTGTCCTGTAGAAGTATCATCTCCCCCCATGACCTCATTAATCTTAATTACCTCCTAAATAGCCCATTAGCAAATGTAGTCACATTGGAGGTAAGGGCTTCAAATATGAATTTTAGGATGACACAGTTCAGAGTATAAAAAGCACTGAAAAAGAGAAAAGGTATACCCTGGAACAATTTAAGGGAAGCATATCCTAAGAAGAAATATTTAGAGACATGAATCGGCTGAATATACTTCCGGAACAGGAATAAAGATAGGTGTGTCTAGTGGAGAAAAGTAATAGGAAGCAGTATGAAGGGGATAATGCTAAAATGTAAGTAAGCTCTGATCACACTGAAACATATTATCATGGTTAACAGTGTGGTTGAACATATTCCAAAGTGATAAACCTATTATAGGGTCTGATTTAATATAGGTTGGCACTGTTCACTTATTGTTATGTTTTAAATTACACTGGCTTCTTGTAGAAATTGTTTATTAAAGAAAAGATAGAGACAGAGATTACACTTAAAAATCAGAAATTGACCTTTATATTAGTGACTAATAGTCTCCCATAGTTAAATTTTCTCTTAACGGTCAATCTTATATATGGTTTGAGTAATTATTTTTTAGAATTTACATTTATTTTATTTTTTTTATTTTATTTATTCACTCATTTATTTTAATTTAACCAGAGAGAGACACAGAGGAGCAAAGAGACAGAGGGAAAGTGAGAAAGGAAGCCACCAGGTCCGGGACTCGAACTGTGGTCGGCCATGTGGGAGTGTCCAGCACCTTAACCACCACGCCACCTGCTGGTCCCAGAATTTACATTTATTAAGATATATTTATTTAATAGGTCTCCACTAACTCTAAGATCCTGTAGGAATACATATAATGGTCAAACTTGTAAATGATAGAACAATTAGGTTATACATGTTTGAAGCTAGATGTGCATGAATAGACTAATCATTAATGATTAGAACATCTCACCATGTGTCTGAACCTTCTATTGAGGGGGTGCAGTGTTTTGGCATATTTAATAAATTTTTCAATACAGTTTTGACATTTAATAAAATTTCCTAAATTTCAAGAAGTGGATAGGTTTTTGTTTTTGTTTTTCTGTATTCTTTTTTTGAGAGGTTTTTGCTATAGGGTGCATGTGCTTGCCAGAAAAACAAGGAGAGACAGAGAGACAGAAAGTGAAAAATCACCCTCCAGGGGGGATGGCCATACCTCAATCCCTTCTTCTCCATTCTCCTCTTGGGATCTTGTGTACGTGCACACACGCCCAGCGTGAGTTTAAGCCTCTGGGTCCAGGATTCGAACCACAGTGTACTATGTGGGAGTCCAGTGACATAGCCATTGCACCAACTGCTAGTCCCGAAGTGGATAGTTGACTTTGGGGGTAGTATAGTGTCTGTGGAAGAAGGCTACTCTCTTTTGTTACTTCACTAAAGAAATTGGGGATGGTACTCACATGGTTCTCCCTTACAAAACCAAGGAAGTAGAATTATAGGAAAAAAATCTTAAAGTTTGTGGGTTTTTATACAAAAGCTAGGATCAGCATCCCACTCAGCACAGTGTATGTTCATCTGAAGCATGTGTTGATCTCTCTCCATACAGGAAAAGAACACTAGAATGATTGTTATGATGAGGCAAGGAGAGGACAAATAGCAGCCTTGATTCTTTTGTCTGGAGTAAGTAAGGAAAATGGAGTTTACCTTTGCCTGATATCTTCTGAGTTATACATTTAGAAGATGATTAATATTAGGATGATGGAATTTGTGGGTATCATGTCTATCCAAGGATGTAATGTACAGGTAATATCTCTATGTGAGATCAGTCAGGTTATGCAGTCGTATCTCCAGAGGAATTATCATTACGTAGGGATTCACTTGTCAAAAAGTACTGCTAGGACATTCCTACACCATACTTAACCAAAGGCTGAACCATGAACTGTATCACTATTGGGGCCATTAAAATGTGTGAAAAACCCTGTATTCATGGCTTTCTAATTTCTTACAAAGTAAGAGCATTTATTACTACATTGCAGATAATCAATTTACCAAGAAAAAATGGTAGAAGGAATATTATTTCCTCTTTTGCTCTCTCTTACAAATATATAATGAGCAAGCTCTGGTAAAATAGAAGAAATTTAGAATGAATAAACAATTTCATGTCTTCAGTCCACAATCATGTCTGACCTATGCTAGTGTAGTAGGGATTAATTTTTAAAAAATGAATATGAAGTTGAAATTGAATTGCACCAAATATCAGACACAAATTTCTTGTGAAATATAAAATCTGAGAAAAACTTTATTAAGGAAAATAATTTCCCACAGCAAAGAGGATTTGGCAAAGTACAGTCATTAGTAGTTACAAGAAAAATAAAACTTCTCCATGTGTGTGCCTCCAATGGGTTATAACACTTAATGAATTTAGTTAGAAGAATTTACTAAGTGGTTCATAAGTACTAATTGTCTTCACTCATCCCAGCTGCAGCCCTCTGTATTTATCAGTTATTACCATTGATATATATAGCATAATCATGTAATGTAGAATGGCTTTAAGTTATACTGTTGACCTCCTTTTGACAAAACTGAACTAACTTAAAAGAAAATAAGTTATTGCAAAGAAAATACAGTTTAAAAAGCCTGTACTTGCTTATTGAGAAGAAACACAATTGCTCAGTAAGAAGACTTGAGGGTTACCATTAGCTCTCTCGTGGCAGGAAAATCCTTCTGCTGCTGAAAGATTGTTATTCAATTTCTTATACTTCTTTGACATCAGTCATGGCAGACACAATAGTAACAACTCCTAGCTCTAAAAGTCCAAAGGAGGGGGGTAACATCTTTGATTGGTTTCTTCTTTCAAAGAGTGGAACTATAAAAGAAGGTGGAGTGGAGGAGGAAGGAGCCACGTAGTGTATCGGCACGCAGCACACACTGCTCTCTCAGTAATGCACAAAATAAGCCACACAGTAACCTGAAAGATCCTCACTAGGGCTGGTTCCTGTTAAGCAGGCTTAGCTCTTTCAGGAAGGACATAATCAAGAACTCATTATGGACATAAAAATAGAACAAGTGCACCATCAGTGAAAAGAAAACAGCATGAATGGAAATACAGAATTGTAAAAGTAATTTTAAGTGTTGTGCAAAAAACCCTAAAAAAGACCCATTCAATTTGCAGCTTACCTTAATGAAAGTTAAAACTAAAAATAAAAGACTAAAGAATGAGAAAGAAGAAAAATAAAACTGCAGGACAAACGCTGCCATCAGAAACTTGTGGCAATGAACCTGAAATCAACAAATATCCAAATCAAACAATGACTCAGTGAACTTATTTTAGAACTTCAAGTTACTCAAATATTAAGGAACTGACTCCCACCATTTTTTATGCTATTGTATAATCCAGATTTCTCTGAAGCACAAATAAATGCATAAAAGTATGCAGTATGTTCACATCGACATTGTATAGATTTTACTTACACAAATTAGATTAACAAATTTATTGTCCAAATAATTAAGAATCTGTACACTGTCCTTAAACTTGAAAAATTATAAAGCTATTCATTGTTGTTAATACATAATTACAGCTTCAATAGATTTCTGTATAAAGTTGCTCAGAGTTTTTAACAAAAAGAAAAGATAAACCACTGAACAGTTAAGAAGAAATTAAATAACAAGATGAAGAGTGGGAAATGTTAGAAAAGATCATTGGAGAGAAAAATTCAAGGATACATTACTTTCCAGAGTTCATTCAGATTTCTAAAGAAATTGTTTTCAAGGTAACCTTTGGGAATTGTTGCCTTAGTAATTTTGTCAGTGTCTTCTGTGACTACACTCTCTATGTAACTGAAGCAATTTCACCTACTCCAGATGATTTGGGTCAATTAAATGTTGTAAGTTATTTTCTTATTTTCCCCAAATGCCTTAGTCCTTGTAACACCCCAACCTTCGATTCTTCTTCTCTCAGCTATTTCTAACTGATGAATTTCTGCTTTTTTCTTTTCATTACGGAGATCCCCAGGATTGAATGTGCAATGCATTCCCAATGCTCTTACCAGAACTTAGTAAAGAGGAACTATTACCTTCCTACTCCCTGATATGATTGCTCTCTGTATGAAGTCTCAAATTGTATTAGTTTTTGTTGCTGTATGGCATTAGATTGTAATGCCTCCTGTACTTTCCGTGTTCACACATATCTAACTTCAGATGCAGGATTTTCAGGGACACTAGTTTTCAGTTAATTCACTTTATGTGTGTGTATATGCATCTATATGTGCTTCTTCATACTGTTAAAGGTTAAAGTGACTTTATTTTATGTGTTTCACATAAATGCTTCTAAGAAATAAAAGTCTTCTTATTTCTTATAACCTCAAGTGTTCTTTCTAAAACAAAGGAAGCAGTAGATGGTCCTTTCTCATTATGTGGCTATAGTATCATATTAAGTGCATGTTAATTTACTTTACTCTCTCTTTTACACAGTCAACACCAATCTTTTCTGCTTAAACCTATAAATTCTTGAAACATACAATATGGTAAAAATGTTGCACTCAATCTTGTTACTACCTCAAATTATCCCCAAATATTTATTTTTCTCTTTAGTTATTAAAGTTCTCAAAATAAAAATGTTTGCTTAACATGTATTATCTATTTACTGAACAAAAACAATATGTGCCATATTTTGATCCAGAGAGGCTAATCCTGAAGTACAGAGATAAGCAAGATAAAATCTCTACCCTTAGTAAAATTATATTTAGTAAAAAAGACTCATGAATATCAGAGGGTAACTTTCTATTAATCAATCTTTTTATCTTAACTACTGTAATCTTTATATTAGTTTTCTATAATGTTTATCAAACTTCCACAAGTTTGTTGCTTTAAAAACATCTATTTATTATCTCATACTTTTTTCTTTCTTTATTTCTTCCATGAGCAATAGAGAGACAGAGAAAGAGAGCAATAGAAAGGCAGTACTTCTAACAGAGTTCCAACACCGAGACCCATTTCCAGCTTGAGCTAGCTCCAGATAACGGACACTTGAATTCTCAGGGAGGCCTCTGGACACAAATCTGGAACTTTTCCACATGATCAGCCGACAGAGAACCATGCTTTAGCCTCACTAACATCCAGCCCCCTGGTATCTCACAATTGTGTAGGTCTGAAATATGGACAGAGTACAAGTGGGTTTTCTGGTTAGAATTTCACAAGACTAAAATCTATGAATGCACAAAACAATGTTCTCTTCTGGAACTTAAGAGTTGTCTCCCAAACTCATTGACAATTGTCAGATGTATTTCCCTGAAGTTATAGAATAAAATTCCTGTCCTCTTGCTGGCTATCAGCTGAAAGTCACCCTCACTTTCTAAAGGTTGTGCACAGTGGACGACGTGGTCTTCTCTAAACATGACAATTTTCTAATTCAAGGTCAGCAAAAGGGTATTTTTTGCAGGTTTAGATCTCTCTAATGTCTTCTGTCCCTGACATCCAAATCTTATTTTAGGAGTGCTCATCTTACTAGGTCATGCTTTCTTGTTAAAGAGGAGAAACTTATGCAAGGTGTAGACACCAAAGTCAGAAAACATGAGGCCATCTCAGAATTATGCATACTGGGACAGCAGATGGTGCAATGGTAACATCACTGGACTCCCATGTAGTCAACCGTGATTCACGTCTCAGACCTGGTAGCTTAAAACTCATGCTGGGCACATGTATGTCAGGGCCCAAGATCCTGAAAGGAGAATGAAGGAGAAGGGATATTGGCATGGCCACCCCTGCTGGGGAGTGACTTCTCAATTTTCCGTCTCTCTTTCTCTGTCTTCAGCGAGTACATGCATGTACGCTATAGCCAAAATATATATAGTCTTACCTCAGTAAGTTGCTATCAAACTTAATGACTATGGAACAGAGGAAAAAAAATCAGGACACTTAAAACTTAATCCTTACTTGAGCCAGCAGGTGGCATAGAGTTGAAGGCAGCTGGATCCTACGTGGCCAACTATGCAGTTGAGCCCCAGACCAGATGGCTTAAAAGACACTCTGGGCCCGTGTGTGTGGATACTTAAATCCAGGCAGTTAGATCCTTACATTTGTCCGTGTAAGGAAATCAGATTTTTTTAAGTCCTCTTTTCCTCACTTCACTACCTCTACTTCTACCATAATTTCTTCTTTTCTCTGTCTCCTACCTTTTATTTTATTTTATTTTATTACATTTTTTAATACATTCGATCACATTTTTTAGCTTACAAGGTGATCATTTCAATATGTGAACATTTCTCCCTGGTCCAGTTGATCAAAATATAACAATACTACCTCCCTGTCTCAACAATGCTGTCTCTGTATTCCTCCTCCAGATGTTTTTCCCCAGGACCCACTCCTCCACACACACCACATCTGGCATTCACACCCATCTCTTGTGTTTGTACATCCTTTAGCCCGTCAGCTTCAGTATAGAGTGTGGACACTCAGTATATATTAAGTGGGGACATACAGTGTCTCTCCTTCTTAACCTGGCTTGCTTCACTCAGCAGTAAATCTTTCATATTCTTCCACTTTTTGTCAAAAGCCTGGGTTTTGTTCTTTTTTATGGCTGAATAGTATTCCATAGAATATATGTGCCACAGTTTTTCAATGCATTCATCCGTACGGGGGCATTTGGGTTGGTTCCATGTCTTAGCAATCGTGAAAAGTGCCACAATAAACATCAATGTGCAAGCACTTTTCCAATGAAGAATTCTTCTGTCCTTTGGGTAGATGCCAAGGAATGGGATTGCTGGATCATATGGTAGTTCTATTTGTAGACTTTTGAGGAATTTCCAAATTGTTCTCCACAGTGGTTGGACCAATTTACATTCCCACCAACAGTGTAAGAGAGTTCCCCTTTCACCACACCCCCGTCAACACTTATTTTTTTTTTGTTTATTTAATCTTAGACATTCTGACTGGGTTTAGGTGGTATCTCATTGTTGTTTTGATCTGCATTTCCCTTACGATGAGGGATATTGAGCATTTTTTCATATGCCTTTTGGCTATTTGTATGTCATCTTTAGAGAGTGTTTTTTTTTTTCAAATCCTTCTCCCATCTTTTAATAGGGTTGATCATCTTTTTACAAATAGCTTCCTAGATTGGAAGAATTAATATAACCAAAATGGCAATTCTACCTAAATTAATCTACCTATTTAATGCAATGCCAATCAAAGTACCAGACACATTCTTCACAGATCTAGAAAAGACAATCACAAAATTCGTCTGGAATAATAAAAGACCCGGTATTGCCAAAGCAATTCTACACAAGAAGAGTGGAGTGGGCGGCACCTCACTCCCTGACCCAAAAATATAATACAAAGCTGTAGTAATCAAAACAGCATGGTACTGGCACAGGAACAGACATGTGGACCAATGGAACAGAATTCATTCCACAGGAATAAATTCCCAATCATTCAGTCAACTGATTTTTGACAAGGGATACCAGTCAATCCAGTGGGAAAAGGAAAACCTCTTCAGCAAATGGTGTTGGAAAAACTGGATTTCCACCTGTAGAAAGATGAATCTGAATCCCTACCTCTCACCTTTGACAAAAATCAAGTCAAGGTGGATCAAGGATCTAAATCTAAGACCCCAAACTATTAAACTGCCTCTAGAAAACACTGGAGAAACTCTGGGAGACATTGGGGTAGGGAAAGACTTCTTACATAAGATCCCCAAAGCACAGTCGATAATCCCCAAAATAGACAAGCGGGATTACATCAGACTAAGATGTTTCTGCATGGCAAAAGACACAGTAATTAGTGTGAATCAACAGCCCTCAGAATGGGAAAATATTTTTGTAAATTATGCATCAGATAAGGGACTGATAACCAGAATACACGAAGAACTAAAGAAGCTGTTTGTCTCCTACCTTTTGAAATTAAGATATCTTGTTTTTTTCTGAAGGACATACTCAGCCTCCATTCTTATTTAGAATTTGCTCTTCTGTACACCCAAGTGTTTTATGTACAACTCTATTATAACCCTTACCACACTGAGCTATTATTGTTCTGTTTTCATATATTATACGGGGAATTTTACTCTATGAAATGTAACTGTGACAAGTGTTTCATTCATTTCTTTAAATGTGCTCTTTAAAATGGATCACCTGTTCTAAGCCTCAGATTTCTTTTTTAGAATTCCTTTTTGTTTTGTTTTATTTTGTAATTTGCCATAGGGTGAGCATGCTTACCAGAGAAAAAGAGAAAAAAGAGACAGAGAACTCTTCAGAGGGATGGTCACATTATAATCCCTTCTCCACTGTTCTCCTGTTGCAGTTTTGGGTATGCATACATATGTGTCTGGTGTGTTTTTCAAGTCACCAGGTCTGGGACTCAAACCATACAGTTAGCCCTGTTGGATCCAGCTACACTGATACTAAAAAGAAAAATTTATTCAAGTTACCACACTTCCTAACTTTTAAACTTGGACATTTTTGTCTTCTAAAACCTTTAAATTTTATCTGTTCTAAGACCCTAAATAAGGACTTTAAAAAAAGATTTGCTTTGCTATAGGGCATGTGCACTCACCAGAGAAATAAAGTAATAGAGAGGGAAATGAGAAATCACCTCCAGAAGGAATAGTCACACCACAGTCCCTTCTCCTCCATCCTCCTCTCAGGGTTTGAGGCAGCCACACACATGAGCCAAGTGTGTATTTTAAGGCGTCTGCTCTGGGACTCAGCTGTACTGTTGGCCATGTGGGATCCAGCTCCCTTCACCTCCAATGTAGAAATAAAGTTTCAACATGTGTGATAAAAGGAAACACCCAAATGATGAAACTAAAAACATGATATTCCATGTTTGCAAGTCTTTAGTTAAGATTCTATCCAAAGGTAACAATTGCACAAACAGACATTTATTTCTCTTAACCACTTCCTTTAAAAAATTGTTTTTGAAAGATTTAAATGTTGAAATCTTTCAAGAGTTTCTTATTAATATGTACCAGTGGGAGATCCTGTCTTATCAATTAATGTATTAATTGGGCTTAGTTGACAGTTGAGAAGAAAGTTATATAAGGGTCATCAACTCAAAAGCCTACCAGGGCCATGCTGTTCATGTAAATGAGATAAACCAACTAAATCCAAACACAATACAGAAGAGACTGGAGGAGGCTCTGTCAACTCTATCTCACCTTACCAGAGGGGCAACTTCTATCCAGCCCTTACCAATAACCGCCATGTGCAAAGGCACAGTGAACAGTGCAAGAGTTTCAAACTGCCTCTGAAAAAAGCTGCAAATCTAAATGAAATATTGATACTGGTTGATCATTTTTAGTATGGTTTTTATAGTACAAGCACATGGCAAAATGTCCAAGGGCTGTATAAGGCTTGTATCTCTGCTGTAAAGTAATAGAATATGATGTAATTCTCTTGAATTGAGCTGGGTCATAAAATAGTCTAGGTGGGGCTGGAAAGGGGAAATAGTATGAGAAAAAGAAAGATATAAATAGAAAGGAGAGCACAAAAAGTGAACTTTACGTACTCTAAAATGATGTGCAGTGGTGGGACTACTAAGGAAAACTGTAAAGTTTTTTACAACTTATGACATGACCTAAGTTTTTTCTACTATCTAATCAATGGATCACATTGCAATTCTGACAAATAAGTGACAGTAAAACCTGTTTAATCTCTCATCAAATTTAAACACAGCTTTTATGGAGCTATGACTGCTTCGGAAAAGAATGACACCGGGGTACTAGATCCTAAAATGCTTAACATTCATTGTATGTGCATCAGTGTATGTACATACATACATGCTTATCTTTCATTCTCAATTCTTTTAGGGTATAGAGAAAGTACAACCAATTTGCTGTTTTAATCTGGAATTCTTCATTAAGTTAGTGTAAAAGTAACATTTCTTTGTTTCTGTTCTTGCTCTCAAATCATACTAGCATTTGTTTGCTTGATTAAAGATAATTCTTTAGGGGCCAGCAGATGGTATAGTGTTTATGTTGCTGCACTCCCACATTGCTGACATTGTTTTGAGTATCAGACCCAGTGGCTTGAAAATCATTCCAGGTGCATGCACATGCATGCCCCAGATCCCAGGAGGAGAATGGAGGAGAAGGGATTGCAGCATAGCTTATCGCCCCTGGAAGTGATTTCTCACATTTCACTTTTCATTGCACTGTCTTTCTCCCTCTTTCTCTCCCTTCCTTCCTTCCTTCCTTCCTTCCTTCCTTCCTTCCTTCCTTCCTTCCTTTCTTTCTTTCTTTCTTTCTTTCTTTCTTTTTTTCTTCCTTTCTTCCTTTCTTCCTTTCTTCCTTTCTTCCTTTCTTTCTTTCTCTTTCTCTCTCTCTCTCTCTCTCTCTCTCTCTCTCTCTCTCTCTCTCTCTCTGTCTCCTGTGAGTGCATGCAGCCTATGACAAAAACCTTTAAAAAAAATTTAAGTTCTTTAAACTTTAGGCACTATTTGTTTCATGAGAAAGGGAATCACAGGCCAGCAGGTGATATGTAGGTTAAAGCACTGGATCTCACATGGCCAACTGTGCTGTTCAGACCCAGTGGCTTGGAAATAATGCCAGGTGCATCTCATGCGTGCCCAAGATCCCAAAAGGAGAGTGGATGAGAATGCACTGTGGCAAGGCCATTCCCCAGGGGAGGTGATTTCTCACTTTCCCTTCCTCTTTTTCTCTGGTGAGCAAATACACCCTATAGCAAAAACTAAAAAAACAAAACAAAACAAACCAAAAAGAATCATAGGCAGTGTCAATGATAACTCAGAGCTATTAAAAATAAATAATTAAAAATAAATAAATAAGTAAATACAAATATACATACATTAAAAAGTAGGGTTAAATAAGTAAAGTCTAAAAGAGAATTGGTGATACTTTGGTTAGAAACTATGTTGTTTTGTTTCATAGAAAGATTTGCTTTGTTTTGTTTTGTATTTGCTAGATAGTTTAGGAAAGTCAGAGAAGAGATTTTGAAGCTTCCAGGCTGAATCCTTGGAAAGATCATGTGTGGAGAGCTCCCTTCATGTCCAAGATTAATTCCTGTCTCAGTTGACCCAGCCATCTTATGTTCTAGGTTATTTTATAGCTTCTGCTGGCTAAGATGATGTCTCAATCCTGCCTGGTTTAATGGTTTCTTCTCTTGTTTAAGTAACTTACTCATAGATAAGAAAGCAAAGAATCAGCATAGTTTTTAGGCAATACTAACTTGATAAGCTATATTTCAAATAGAAGAATAGTCTAATGATATTCAGCTGATTTCAATAGTATTTCTCATTATGGCAGAAGGGCCTATATTTAAAAGAAAATTATGGTGTCTTAACATTAAATTTAAAAAACATAATCTAAGAAATAGTAAATTGCTTTAAGTTATTTGAGCTTTTAATATCAGTTTTTCTCAAAATGTAGGAGTCAGACAACGGACAGAAAGAGGGAGATAGAAGAGTCTTAAGCACATTAGAGACTGGCTGTAAGAGTGGCTTGTTTGTGAACGAAGTCTGGACTCACTTATACTTGACCAGTGGTTTCCTTATTATGTGATTCCGCATTGTGAAAAGTATGCTCAGGACCCTCACTACGTACTTATACTGGGAATATTATAGTTGATTCACTAAGCAAGCAAGCAGCTCAGCTTGTCTCTCTCTCTCCCCCATCCCCAGAACTGATAAATACTCTCCTTTGTATTTATCAATCAATCAATCTATAAATAAATAAATAAATAAATAGACTTTATAAACAAAATAATAAGAATATTTTGTCTCCTAATAATGCCACAAAAATTACTTGGCCACTCTTTTCTGTCTCAGGTGTTACAGTAAAACTTGCCTTGTTGAGTTTCTATTTTATTTCTGATTGACTATTTTTTTAAGCACTTTTAAAATGTGGTATTGTATCCTTTCTTTCTTTTCAAAAATTTTTCAATTATTGCTAGATGTAAGAGAAATGGAAAAATCTTGAAAGTCCATCTCAACAGTAGCTGAACTAAAAGTCTTACATGCTTGTATGACAGGTAATTGCAGAAAAGTTCTTTTAAATTTGATCTTGGAAATATGCCTTTAAATTTGGAAGGAAAATATCACACACGTTAAGTATCTGTAAAGTAGCTAAAGTCCAAAGAAATTTGTTAAAAGTGGGTTTAATACATAAATTAAATAAATAAATAAATGAATAAATAAATAAATAAATAAATAGAATTGAACATACTGTGTAACTGTATAAATTTATATATAAAGTTTGTTTCTATTGCATTAATATTATTTGAGTTAGTGGTTAGACATTTGAAAAATTAAACATACCTGTCACAAATATTCTGCTCTTTCTTAATAAAAGAATTCTGACATAATTATGGATACCATTGCTCAGGAATAGGAAAAAAAAAAAAAACCCCTATACTAAAGGCATCCCTGCAAGTAGTCAGGTCCATGTACCTTTTCTTTCTTTTCCTTTTTTTCTTTCTTTCTTTCTTTCTTTCTTTCTTTCTTTCTTTCTTTCTTTCTTTCTTTCTTTCTTTCTTTCTTCTCCTTCTCCTTCTCCTTCTCCTTCTCCTTCTCCTTCTCCTTCTCCTTCTCCTTCTCCTTCTCCTTCTCCTTCTCCTTCTCCTTCTTCTTCTTCTTCTTCTTCTTCTCCTTTTCATTTTTTCTTTGTCTGTATCTTTGATTTTGCCATAGGGAGCATATGCTGGCTGGAGAGACAATGACAAGGAAAATGAGCAATCACCTCCCAAGAGGGGTTGACCATGCCACAATCCCTTCTCCATTCACCATTTGGACACATATACTCACATGCCCAGTGTCATTTTCACAGTACCAGGCCTAGGACTCAAACTGTGGTCAGTCATGTGGGAGTCCAGAGGTTTTAGTCGTAGGGTGCATGCGCTCGCCAGACAGGCAGAAAGAGACAGAGAGACAGAAAGCAAGAAATCACCCCCCAGGGGGGATGGCCATGCCGCGATCCCTTCTCCTCCAGTCTCCTCTCGGGATCCTGGGCATGCACGCACATGAACCCGGTGTGAGTTTAAGCCACCGGGTCCGGGACGCGAACCGCTGTCAGCTACATGGGAGTCCAGCGACATAGCCATTACACTAACTGCTGGTCCCATAGGCCCCATATATCATATTTCTAACCATGGAGCTATAAGCCCAAGTCTCCTAGGTAAGGCTTCTGGAAAGGCTACATGTTCTCTGATTAAAAAAAAAAAAAAAAATAGAATCATCAACCACCTTTGCCATTTACTTGTTTCTCTTCTTATCCATGCCTGATATACTGGTTTGATGCTCATAGCATAGCTACTATCTTACGAAAATGGGGATAAAAGACAGAGACTAAAAATAGTGGAGAAGAAAGATAAAACATTCTAAATATATGAGTAGCAATTCTAGTCTTGTATATCTACCTTCCAACTACTTACAATATGAGAAAGACAATGTTAATTATCCATTTGTACCACTGTATACATTTTTGTTAAGTTTCTTTATTTTCTTTCTTTCTTTCTTTCTTTCTTTCTTTCTTTCTTTCTTTCTTCCTTTCTTTCTTTCTTTTTTTGAGAGGTTTTTGCTATACGGCATGTGAGCTCACCAGAAAGACAGAGACAGAAAGCGAGAAATCACTCCCCAGGGGTGATGGCCACACCACAATCCGTTCTCCTCCATTCTCCTCTCCGGATCTTGAGTATGCACGCACGTGTGCATAGCATGAGTTTAAGCCACAGGGTCCGGGACTTGAATCGTGGTCAACTACATGGGAGTCCAGAGACATAGTCATTACGCTAACTGCTGATCTCTGTTAGTTTTCTGATACAGGAAGTTGAACTCTATCTTCATTGTCTTATGCTTTTATTACATTAAGAACAAGTTTTTATTCAATACTTTCTTCATGTCCAGCATATTTATGTCATCATGATAAAAACGTCAATCTTACATAAAATTACAGTCACTAGTAGAATAATCAGATACATTTACTTTGTATACTTTTATTCAGACTATAGATATAAGTAACAATCTTTAAGAAGATATGTGGTCCAGCCCATGGCATATTAAGAAGGCTGAAGCCCACATGATCGACTGTGTGGTTCAAATCTCAGACCTAGTAGCTTCAGAAAAATGCCAGGCACATGTGTGTGGACAAAATCTCAAAAAGAGGTAGACATGGATAAGGGATTGTGATATGATCATGTTCCATGAAGGGTGCTTTATTACTTTCCCCCTCTCTCTTTTTCTCTGTATCTCTCTGCAAGTGCAAGTGCCCTCTGGCAAAAATTAAAAATAATAATAATAGGTGGCCCAATTGCAGTAGCACAAGATGTACACTACTTCGCAACAGGCTGAGAACACATAGGATGCCCAGGTTCGATTCTCATTCCACACTAGAAACTGCATGTTGTGGCGTACAACTGTGGTCCCTACTACTCAGGAGTCCAAAGCTGAGAGATGGCAGCATAGTGAGACCCCATCTAAAGAAAGCCCCTGCCCCCACATACATATTTACACAATGTGTGTTTGTGCTTTCTTTGCTTCTTATAGCATGGCATTAGATAATGAGGTTGTGGTTGATAAGCATATGCACCCGGAGATCTCTGCTCAAGGCAGAACTAACTGACAATTGAGAGGGGTAGTGAGCATGTGCAATCCTTTCAGACCCACCTCGCTGCAATGGTACCATCACCCAGCACAGGCTACAGTTAGTAAGTTAGAAAGAAGTGACCTATGGAACAGATAATTTGGTTTGATGCTGGGCAATCTGAAGGGCTCCTTGTCAGATGGATCAAGACTTTGTGGGCTCTGAAATCTTCTGCTGATACTGTTTGTTTCTTATTTCCAGGGATATGGCTCCTTACTAGTCATTTTACACCTTAAATGCTATCTCAGAATCTGCTTCCAGAGAATTCCACTTGCATTAGTTGGTCCTGGAAATGGTCCAAGAAAGGGGGGAAAACTGGGGTTTGAGATCTGGATACTCTGCCAGCTGGCAGGCAGTGAGAACCCTGTCACTGGTGACAGAGTACAGACAGCCATTAGCAGTGCTGTAATCCATTTGTTTAAACTTTCAAACATGATGAATCGGGAGGCTATTCCTATGAAAATAGAAATGTGGTGTTAGACATCTGCAATGCATGAAGGATACAGTGGCTGTGAGGATAAGAGACTGAGTGGCTGGTGCTGACTACTACTGGTATTCTATGTGCAGTTGAAAGACAACGAGGAACAGGCACCGGAAAGCTCAGTGTAAAAGCCAGAGGCCACACCCAGGGAAGTCATACATCTATTGGGCGGCTAGAGAGCATAGGATTTTAACCATAAAAATGGATAAGAAAGAGCTATTTTTGCTTCTGCTTTTGTTTTATTTTTGCCTTGGAAACACTCTCCCAAGAGATAAGTTTAATATCATGGCCAAACCCTCAGAAACTAGTATTAATTCATTACTAAGGTGGCTCCTTGATTTGTGGGAAAAGTGATACTAAATGTCACTGAGTGACTTACAGTGAAAGAACTACCATGACCAACACTGAAGAGTGGTATTAAAAACTTGGGGGAATGAGTCATATTGAAAAAAATATACTTTGCATGACCAGAGATACACTGTATAATTATTATGACCCACAGAAAGATCCAGAGACTACATAATAAAGGCAGACTATTCGAAATGCTGTAGTAGAGAGGCATTAGCAACTATTAAACAGCTCAGTGATGGCTTTCCTCTGTAATCCAGGGCCAGAGTTATATAATATGGTGAACTGTCCTACTTCAGCAAAGAAAGCTCTGCATTCTGGGAAAATCCTCAATTTCACAAAATGCGGCAAGTGTATGGGCTATTGTTCTCCCAGTCATTCCTGATAAGGGTATATGGCCACTTATACATATAACTGTGCACTGAGCAAAAAGGGACTACCCAAACACTGTGAGGGCTGATATATCCTGGAGCTGTGAGAACATTTCCAGTCAGAGATATGGAGTACTGTCATAGTAACTTTAGAGTGGTGGTCCATGGGTAGAGGGAATAAGTGGAGTTCCATCCAAGGTACGGCTTATAGATGTACTTTGATTTTGTAAAGACACCTGATGGTTATTTTCCTGATCCCTGGATATATTATTGGGACTGACATACTTGGCATTTGACAGGACTCCCACATTGGGTTCTTAGTCTATCAGGTTAAGATTAACATGATGGGTAAAGTCAAATGAAAGCCTGTGTAATTATACACTGGTAGCCAAGATAGTAAATTAAAAATAATATTATGGGGGGGGGGGGGCAGCAGGTGGTGTGGTGACAAGGGCACTGGACTCCCACATAGCCAATTGTGGTTTGAGTCCCAGAACTGGCAGCTTGAAAATCACACTGGGCAAGTGTGCGTGTATGCCCAGAATCCCAGAAAGAGAATGGAGGAGAAGGCATTGTGGCATGGCCATGCCCATCCCCCACCCCCAGAGCTGATTTTTCATTTTCCCTCTCATGGTCTCTGTGTCTATCTGGCAAGAACACATGCCCTATGGCAAAAACCTTAAAAAAACACACACACAATAATATATTCTATATAACATACCTTTACTGAAATTAATGCCATCTAATGGAATCAAACAATTCATGTGGTCTTGGCCCTATTTTCATTTGATTCACTCATGCAATCACTACAGAATCCAAATGAACCTTGAAGGGTGACTGCGGCTTATATCAAGTTCAACCAAATTTAAAGACATCAGCAGTCTTTGAATATATCCACATCTCTGTATTTCCATAGCCATGACTCCAACCTGAAGATCTTTTCCTTACCTCAACTTCTGGTGTGTTCTCTTATCCAAAATCTTCCTTCCTTTCTTCCAGATATAAATCCAATATTTACATAGCTCCTAGAAGCATCTTTTAACACCACAGTTATTAACTCATATCTTTCTAATCTTTCAAAACCTTTTCATTTCTCCTAGAAAAGTGACAGAACCACAGCACATCCTGTGCCCTTAACCACCATGCCATCTGCCGGCACTAGAACCATAGCACATCCTACAAAGCACCTATGGGCTTTCTGTTTTCCCAGCCCTATTGTCTCTGTTCCTTAAGCTTCAACATTTACTGTTTTATTTAAGGTTTATTTAAGCACTAGTTTCCACCCATCATCTTATTTCTTCTCCATTTCCATTATTTCCTAAGCTAGATATCTTCCAGTAATTTTTTGTTACAAGCCTCATTAAGATTGTAAATTTCTAAGAAATTTCAAGTATAAAAAGTTGTTAAAATTTTTAACCAAAATTTCTTGAACTTATTCCTTTTTATTATGAAATACCTATTAACATCTCAGTAAAAATTTGAAAAACATTACGCATTCTATTTTCCAGCACAAGTCTCCACAATTTTCGGCACTGAGAGTAAAAAGAGGTGGACGTGATTATTTGAGGTAACTCAGAGATCACAGCTACAGGATATATGAGTATGCTAGATATTCTGACATAAGCACAGGTATGTCAATATAAGATTTGAAAGTTTTATGTATTAAAATAATTTTTTAATGATTTTGGTGCAACTTACAATAGCCACATTTTTTTTTCTCATCTGATTACAAGCTCTCATACAGCCTGTTTTGACCATTTTGTCTCTTCCTTATTTAGTGTTGATGCCTTCTTTTCAGGGTCTCAAGCCCTGGAAAACATCGTGTGTATTTATATTTCTCAGAGTAACTGAAAGCAAGTAGAGTATTACTGATATTATTGATGAAGTTAAAAAGCAAAGCATGAGGCTGACATTTGTGGAGAACCATTGCTAATAGACACATGTAAAGATTTTCCATTTTTAGCAGAGGCAAAGCATGATACTATGCTAGCTGCTCAAAGGAGTTATGACTGCTCTAATAGCTTACTAAAGATATGAGAGTTCTGCATTTTAAGAAAGTTTTCCAAGGTTGGTTATTATTGTATTGTGGTCAACATAATTGTTAAGCAGAATATGTCTGACAGGTGAAAGTTACCATTTATTATTAGAATATCAACAACAAAACTTAGTGGCATTCATATCAGAAAATCTGAAGAATGTGGTCCTTTGTGCTTTGGAGTTCTTCACTAATCATGAAGTATCTTATTTATTACCTCTCTCTTTCCCTCTACTTCCTTATACTTTAAGCTATTTTCTTTCATGCTTTCTACATCTCATGTCACCATCTATTAAATGTATGACTATTTCTCCAGGCCTATTCATATTATACTGTAAGTATTTTACATTCTCGTGCAGAGGTTCTGTAATCATATATTGATCTTGATTCCTTTTTTTCCCACCTACCCTCTTAACTAAAGACTCACTTATCTAATGACAAGAAACAAAAATGTTCATTGTCACAAAGTATTTCAAAAATGTTCATTGTCACAAAGTATTTCAATAGTCTGATAAAGCTAAAGTCACTGGTATCGATTGTAAATAGTTCAAAGGAGAAACAACACTTTTACTTTTATTCATTTTACTATATCATATTTTTATAAATGGTATAAAATTAGATAAGTGCAACTCAGATGTCCATGAACATTAATATTTTTATTTCATAAGGAAATTTTTAGGGGTGTTTATTCATTTTGGGAATGGCAGTGAGCTAACTAATTTTTTTAAATAGGATTTTGCCTTAGGGCACATGCATTCTCCAGAGAGAGACAGAGACAGTGAAAGGGACAGTGAGAAATTACCCACTAGGGAGGATGGACATGCCACAGTCTTTTCTCCTCCATTTTCCTCCCAATATCTTGGGCATCATGCATATGTGCCTGGTATGATTTTGAAGTCACCAGGTCTGGGATTTGAACCTTGATCAGCCATGTGGGAGTCCAGCAACATAACTGCTACACCATCTGCTAGTCTAAGCTAGCGAATTTTAAGATATTTTACTTGTTTTAATATCTTCCCACCTCAATTTCAGTGCATTTAAGACAAGCTATGTAATCAGATTTAAGAATTAACATGTGGTCCTGATTAAGAGTCCTCTTTCTGAGTGAGTTTCTACCATTTTTGAAGGGCTCTTTGTTTCTCTCCCTTGTCTTCCTTCTTCCTTACATGACTTATGGAGGAAACAGGGAGTGACAGAGAGTTGTATCGTGACCATGCGCACCAATCATTGGAGATCTACACCTGGTCATATGATTCTACGTAGCTGGTTTTCTCTGCTGTGTCTCCAAAAACATTAGCTCTGCGTGGGTGGTGTCTAGGAGCTTAGTCTTTGCTACCTCAACAATCATTTGTTATAGGGAGCACCTAATGATTGCTCTGTAATTTGACATGTGGAAGAGGTTTAGAAAATCTTGCCAGGAGGCCCTTAGAGTGGAAGGGTTTCATGAACCCAGATAACTTCTGTAAACCAATGGGCAATCATTCCCCCATTATTCATCCTCTTCTCTCAGAAAAGAGATATTTTGGTTATGTCTGCAAATTTTGCTGTCACCAAACTCCAAATGAAATTTGATCGATTCCCCTAGTGTCTGTATCATCTCCTTATAGCTAGAAGTGATAGTTGGGCACATTTCTAGTTTTGTAGATTGATCTAATATTTCCCAAAAGACTCCTCAGTACTTTCTTTTTAAAAATCTTCAGTATTTCTCTTTTAATAAGAGGACCTTCATTTAACTCTTTCCATAGAAGAAAAAAAAAAGAAAAAAGAAAAAAAAAAAAAAAAAAAAACAGTTGGCTTTGCTTCTTTCCACCTAAGAACTGATTAGATTTTGACAGGTGCTGTTTTCAGGTTCCCACCATACTTAACTTCATCACTCCTATCTACTGTCCTTATATCAGATGATCCTGTACAGAAGGCAGAGAAGAGAAAATAAACATTAATTTCATACCCCATGTTATAGCCTAAAATGTAAATATTACTTTCTGAGCATAATTCCTAATTTTAATCTTCTGATTCATATTTTACCATTTACATAGTAAGCCTGACCAATGTAAAATAATTGTCCAAACCTCAGCATTCACTGTATTCCAGGGATGTAACTTTTATAACTTTTTTTTTTCCAGTCCTTATAAACTGGAAGTAGAATTAAAAGTTTTAATCAACTGCAAATGGGACTAAAATAATACAAAGTTTTTATAATAATAAATCCCATTAAATTAAAATAATATCTTATAGTTTGTTCTAATACAGGAAACTTCTTGTTTCTCTGGCAAGTTTTATTTATTTATTTATTATTATTATTTTCATTTTGGAGAGGTTTTTGTTATAGGGCGCATGTGCACGCCAGAAAGACAAAGAGACAGAGAGATAGAAAGCAAGAAATCACCCCCCAGGGGGGATGGCCATACCGCAATCCCTTCTCCTCCATCCTCCTCTCGGGATCTTGGGTACACATGCACATGCGCCTGGCGTGAGTTTAAGCCACCGGGTCCAGGACTCAAACTGCAGTCGACTACATGGGAGTTCAGTAACATAGCCATTACGCTAACCGCTGGTCCCAAAGTTTTATTTAAAATATCTGTTGTATTATTAAAAATATGTCATCCTTGTAATGTATCAGTTTTTAGCTCTTCAAAGTGTATTTTCTCCTCTTTTGAAGTGTCAATACAGTGATATTGTGTTAAAATTTGGTTTCCTAAGACCTCCCTGAAAGAAATTCTTTTATTTTTGGAGAGAGATTTTTGCTATAGGGCATATGTGCTCACGAGAGAGAGAGAGACAGAGACACAGAATGCGAGAAATAAGCTCCCCAGGGGAGATGGCCACACTGCAATCTCTTCCATTTTTCTCTCAGAGTCTTGGGCACGCACACACACGTAGCCAGCATGAGTTTTAAGCTACCAGGTCCAAGATTTGAACTGCGGTCAACCATGTGGGAGTCCAGCAACATAACCATTATGCCATCTGCTGGTTTCTGAATAGAACTCTTAAGTGGACAAAGGAGGGTTATGTTGAGAGGGTCTATGTAAAGGTCAAGTAGTTAGTATTTTCCATTTCTTAGATATTTGTAATAGACTGTTAAAGCCTAGTCTTGCATTCAAAGACCCTGAGAGACTCCAAAAGACTAGTTCATCCTGCGTGATTCCTTCTACATGAAATTCTAAAACAGGCAGAATTAAAACTAAAATAAAAGATTATTTTTATCCTAACTTCCTTGAAATAAAAATGAACTTTTCACAACAAAACCTCCAACAGGGGCTTTATAGAAAAACATATAGTTGATGAATGAACACTGAGAAAAGCTCCAATAATAATATTCTAAATATTAAGGCTAATGACACAAATTATAATTTACCATTAACAGAAGCCATGTTTTTAAATATGAATATTAAGAATCATAAATTCAGTTTCCATATAAATGTTTGTGTGTGTGTGATTGTTTCCAGCTTTCTGTTATCTTTTTGTGGTCTGTCTTTCATTCCTTTGCCTTGAAAACTCTATAATACAAGTCTTCACACTGTATTCTTCTTTAAAAGTGTTTTAACTGTTTTTTTTTTCCTTTCAATTTCTAAATATGTTTTAGAACTCACTTCTAAGGATGTTTGTATAAGCTTTACTCATAATAATCAGAAACTGAAAATAGCCCAGGTGAGTATCAATAGAGGATGGATAAAAAACAGCTATCCATTCATACAATAAAATACTACTCAGCAACAAAAAGGAATAGAATACCTCTACTCACAATGTGCATGAATCTCAAATCATTCTATGAAGTGGAAAAAAAGTCCATTAAAAATTGCATCCAATGTAATTTCATTTACATGAAATTCCAAAACAGGCAAAACTAAATAATGGTGAAAAATCAAAATTATGGTTGTCTTTGGAAAGCACAGGAAATACTACTACGTTATGCAATGTTCTATACCTTGTAAGGGTTTAGGGTTACATTTGTCAAAACTCACAGGATTTAAGATGTATATAACTCAAAAGTGTATATAAAAATGAACTCTAGTTACTAATATGCATGATAACTACTTAGAAAAAAACTGTTCTAATGTCTGCAATTTATTTTCAAATGCATTCAAATAGAATAACTTGAACACTAGAGACAGGAAAGTTTAGGAAGAGAGTTTTGTAATAAACTATTAATAATAGAATATAGATAGTGTAATATGGGTGTTCATTATAAAATTCTTCCCACTGTATTTAAAAGTGTTCATAGTAAACTGGAAAATATTTACATTTTATATATGCCAAAACGTTGGTTTAGTTCAATTATACATTTCTCTAAGGAATGTATAAAATTCAAGAATGAATAAATGTATAAATAAAAAATGTATATATTTAAGAATTTCCATTTCTGAAATTTTCAAAGATATTGTCATAGTTTTATACAAATATTTTAAATATATTGTTAACATATACAGAACTTAGAATAATAAGTCTTTTTTAAACTTTACTGTTGATTATTATTGTCTATTCACTGTATCACTGTACTCATCAGCTCTATTTAGTCTTTTTTAAAATGTTTATTTATTCCTTGAGCAAGAAACCCAGAGAAGCACTCCTGGCAGGTTCTTCATAGTATAATACATCTCTAGCTTCACCCAGCCAGGGTCACGGGCACATGCACATGTCCCCTGCATGTACAGGGAGACTGCAGGATGCAAACTGGGACCTGCTTATGTGGCACCAGCATCACAAGTGTTCACTTACTGCTTTGCCTCCAGAGCTGGCCGTGTTTAGTCTTTAAAAGAACCATGGATGGCTTTGTTAATCTTTTTAATGGACAATTGCTTTACATGTCACCCCTATTGTTTATATTTATATATGAATAGCTTATTGATTATATATTTTTAAATTGTTCTATAATGCATATTTAGGCTACAAGTATCGTTTTTCCTCTGTTTTCTCTTCATGCCACAAGTGTCTTTGTGTCATATTTTCATTAACAATCAGTTTTAAATAAATTCAAAATTTGTTCCTTTTTTGGTGTGTTTTGTTTGTTTTTGTTTTTGCCATAGGGTTCATATGGTTGCCAGAGAGGGGAAGTAAGAAATCACTCTCCGGGGAGATGGCCACGCCACAATCCCTTCTCTTCCATTCTCATCTCGGGATTTTGGACACACATGCACACTCACCTGGCATGAGTTTTAAGCTGCTGGGCCTGGGACTTGAACTGCAGTCAACCATGTTGGAGTCCAGCACCTTAACCACCATGCATATGTTGGCCCCATGTGCCTTTTCTTTTATCATAAATGATTGGGAACTATATCTTGATGGTAAGACATTTGAGATTTTCTAATTGTCCCTTGATTATTTAACTTGAGGTTATCTCTGTTAATTGTACCCACCGATGTCTTAATTTTTTAAAGAATTATTAATTTAATTTTATTTATTACTATTATTAAATTTGCTATAAGGCATATGCACTCATCAGACAGAGACAAGGAGAAAGAAAGAAGGAGAGAAAGAGAGAGGGAGAGAGAGAGAGAGAGAGAGAGAGAGAGAGAGGAGAGAGAAAGAGTCAGAAGGCAAGCCATCAGGTCCAGGACTCGATGAGGTCAGCCATGTAGGAGTTCAGTGTCTCAACCATGATGCCACCTGCTGTCCCCCAGTTGTCTTAATTTTAATCAATGCATTAATGTCTAGAGTTTTTAGAGTTTTTATTTGATGCTTTTTTTTCTTCCTTTCCTTTTTTTTTCATTTCATGATAGCTCAGATGTTTATGCATAAGAGAGGAAAAGAACAAGAGAGAAATCATCTCCACAGGGCTTGGCTATGCTGTGATCTACTTTCACCAGTCCTCCAGCCATCCATTCCTGGGCAAAAGCATGTGCCCCAAGTGTTTTCAGGCCAACTGGCTCAGCAACTCAAATAATCAAGCATTCTACCAATTGTGCCACAGAAGCTGGAACTCTATTAATTTTTCAAAATTATAATTATGTATTTATGGTTTACAATTTTCTATTGAAATACTTATTGCTGTCTTTACCTCAAATTTTTAAAATGTAGTTATTTTGAAGTTAATTTTCTACCTGTTCTAATATCTGGATCCATTGATTGAGGGATAAATATTGTACTCGAGGAAATTGTAGAAATAATTTGGAGTCTGGTATGATCTCTTCTAGTTTTAGAGAAGATTATTTGCTTGAGAGAAAATCTCAGAAGTGATGTAAAGATTCTCCTTATCAGAAGTTGAAATTTTCTGAGTCACCCCAATGATTAGCAAATTGACTCTGGTCCATTTGAGTTTTATTGTATTTTAGCTTTTCTTTATTGTTCAGTTATAGGTTTATGATCCCACTCTGAAGCAATCCAACTTCACTATAGAATTTGGGGATTTTAATTGGTGTCACTGTAGACTGTCAAGGTTGTCTAGTGCATTGAACAATCACCAAAGGCAATAATTGCCCTAACCCAAATTAATAAATTTGAATTTTGGAATTTCTGCCCTCCTCCAAATTTTGGACCTAAATTTCTTCCCTTTCTAGTTACTTTGACATTCTTTCAAATAGGTGTTTCTTGTATTGAGCACATTCTTCCCCGATGTCCTATAAAAGGCATTGGTCTACATAACCTAGTCCTTTATTCTGAAATGCATTTATTGACGTTTAAAAATACATTGATTGTTCCTGCTCTTTTTCATTGCTTTGATTATACAAATAAATATTCTAAAGTTCAGATTATATAAACACCATAAGTCATGCAGTGACTTAGTATACGACAGTTCCAGCACTCCCAGGAAATGCTATTTACACTGCAAAAATAACAGTTTTGTTACTGCTTTCACTTTTGGAAATCATCTTGTAAGCTCCTGATCTTTCTATTAAGGTTGTCTTTAAAAAAATAAAAAGAGAGAGAAAGAGAAATGTCAAACTAATCATGATTCACCTTCTTTCATTCTTCAGCAGTGAAGAGAAAAATTGAATTGCTCTATTACTGTTTACACATTTTTGATCTTTTGACTCAGAGAAGAGAACATACATTTTATATCTTTAAAGAGTAATATTAAATGTCTTTGTGTGTACAAATAGCTATATATATACATACTATATACGTGAAGGGTCTTTAAAAAGTTCACTGAAGATTACTATTATGAGAATATTTGCATAGATTTCAAAATGTTTATGTACCAAAATAAATTCATACTATAATTATATTTTTCCAAAGACTTCTCTAATGTCCCCTTGAATTTATTGGTATAGAGTGCATTTATGTTGTATGTATATATCTACTTATATCTATGTAAATAGATATACACGTGTATGTGTGTGTATGTTTATGTTACTTGATAAAATGTACTAACACTATAAGGATAGAAAAGTAAATAAGTAAGCATTTAAATTTATGCTGTTGCAATTAGCCACTAAACTTTTGTTTTTTAGAGGTTTTTGCTATAGGACGTGTGCGCTCGCCAGAGAGAGAGAGAGAGACAAAGAGACAGAAAGCTAGAAATCACCCCCCAGGGGGGATGGCCACACCGCAATCCCTGCTCTTTCATTCTCCTCTCGGGATATTGGGCACGCACGGACATGTGCTCAGTGTGAGTTTTAAGTCACCGGGTCCAGGATGCGAACCATGGTCAACTACATGGGAGTCCAGTGACATAGCCATTATGCTAACTGCTGGTCCCACTACTAGAACATTTTCTACAGCTAATTTTTAAAGTATTATTATAATCTGAATATGTGACTATAAAAAAAAAACATTAATTTGACTGTAAACTTATTAGAGGGGTTTCAAAGATACAGAACATTTAAATGCTTTTGTACTACAAGCTATCAGGAATAAAATCTAAGGAAAAAAAATGGAGTTTCTCCAGACATTATGCCATCAAGAAAAAAATTAAGCTCTGAATTTATTAAGGAAACACAAATCCTACTTTTTTTTTTTTTTTTTTTTTTTTTTTTTTGAGAGGTTTTTCGCTATAGGGAGCGTGCGCTCGCCAGACAGACAGAGAGAGACATAGAGACAGAAAGCAAGAAATCACCCCCCAGGGGGGATGGTCACGCCGCAATCCCTTCTCCTCCATTCTCCTCTCGGGATCTTGGGCACGCACGCACACGCGCCCGGCGTGAGTTGCAAGCCACCGGGTCCGAGACGCGAACCGCAGTCGACTACGTGGGAGTCCAGCGACATAGCCATTACGCTAACTGCTGGTTCCCAATCCTACTTTTTATTTTAACCAAAAGACCCCATAGTTTTAGTTTTTTTTTTTTTAAGCTTTTCTTTCCATAGGGCACATGTGCTCACCAGAGAGAGAGAGAGAGAAAGAGAGAGAAACAATCAGAGGAAAAATGAGAAAATACCTACCCCCACCCCTACCCCATGTGAATGGCCATGCCACAATCCTTTCTCCTCTATTCTCCTCTCGGGATTTTGGGCATGCAGGAACACATGTGCTTAGTATGATTTTGAAGCCACTGAATCCAAAACCCAAACCACTGTTGGCCATGTGAGAGTCCAACACCTTAACCATTACACCACCTGCTGGTCCCATATTTTTAGTTTCTTAAATGAACTTTGTAAGAAATGTTAATTTATTAACATAATACTAGGAGGTCAATTCAAAATAAAGCTTTTACAATTTATTTAGACAAGTTCACCTAACGAAAATATTCTTATAAATCTCTGAACTTGTATAAAAAAAAAACAATCAAGCTATTTGTACCATGTGTTTCAGGGCCTCCCCTATGTACCTCTACCCCTGGTGCTCATAGTGGATGAATGAACTCTCCCTTCAGCAATGGTTCCTGGTGATGGTGAATCACTAAGGAAACTAAAGCATCAATACAGAAGTACCAAATGCTGTATGAAGTCTTAATTGTTATTTGGAATAGTTTAATCTATTTTGTATAGTTTATAATGAGTTTTACAAGCTATATTTAAGCTCTAAACTTATTCTAAATTTATCACTAACCAAAATTATATATATATATATATATATATATATATATATATATATATATAATCTGTAGAGTTTGTTTTTAGAGCACATGCTCTTACCAGAGAGAGAGACAGAGAGAGGAAGAGTGAGAAATCTCCCCCTAGGGGAATGACTAAACTGCAATCCCTTCTCCTCCATTCTTCTCTCAGGATTTTGAGTGCACATGTGCCTAGTATGATTTTCACACTGCCAGGTCCAGGGCTCAAAACATAATTGAGTTGAAATATTTAAATGAGCCTTCTGACACAAAACCTAGTGAACCAAGAATCCATGTGCATCTGACGTGGGTCCAGCCCTGACACTTTAACCGAAAAGCCTCTGCCCCAAAGCTTCCATTCTGGCCCAACACCTAGTGAATGAAGGAAGAGAGTTCTCTTCTTTCTGCCTGTCTTTCCTTTTCCCTTTCTCTTGACATTTTCCTTTTTACGTATATATACACATACATATATACATATATATACATATGTACATATACGTGTGTGTGTGTGTGTGTGTATATATATATACACATATATATATATATATATATATATATATATATGTTTTTTGAAAATCTGTAAGTACTGTCTCTTGTCTCTGACCTCTCCTTTATCTTGCTAATTTCAGAATCAAATTCATGTGCATCTGAAGTAGGACCAGCCCTGACCCTTTCACATGGTATGGTAGCATGCCACACAATTTTCATTTTATTTCCTTTTTTAAAAATAGAAATAATTCCTTTTTATTTATCTATTTTTTGTTTTGGTTTGTGCCTTGCTCTTTTCTTTTCTTTTCTTTTGTCTTTTTCCCTTTTTCTTCTACTTGACTTTCTCACCTTGCTTCTCAGCTTCCACAGATTGAGTTATTAAAAAGAGAAAATCTTGACTTTAGTATTGGTTTGTAATAATTCTGGTGGGAAATGCTATTCAAAATACAACAAGATAGATTTGATAAAGAAGTATGATTTCATCTAGTGGACTATAAATACAGATTTTGACTAAAGAGATCATTTTATAGACAAGTTGTCCAAGCTAAGACATGTTTTTAATATACTAAACAATGTTTATGCTTTGTAAGTATTACTCTAGTAAGTTTTCTTCTAAAGAACTTAAGGTGCTATTATGAGTACTTGTCACAAATGAGCTCTACTTTGGAAGTATTGATCAATTTCATTTCCATATATTAAAGACAGAGAAACTGGCTGGGAGTTGATGTTAAATGATGTAATATTCTAATAGAAATTAGCTAATTTAAATCAATTTAGCTCTTTTCTGATGCAATCTATGGAAATATATTAAGAATTATTAAATATATGAAAATAAGGGCATAATGGAGCATGACAATTTGCGAACATGATGGGTTAAATTTTAACTTGAAATTGTATACCTCTGGAGTAAAAAAAGAAAACATAAAAAGAAGCTCTTCAAATAGAAGCTGAACATAAGCAGAAATGTAGATTTACATTTCCCAAAAAACCTCATACTAGTTCCAACTTACAGTATAAAGTATTATCTATATTAGAAAATGCAAAATAATTTCTTAAAATTGATTTTAGCCACAAAATGTATAATATGCTTAGGAATAAATCTAACCAAAGAAATTAAAGACCTCCACAAGGAAAACTACAAGAAGCTAAAAAAAGAAATTGAAAATAACACAGAAAAGTGGAAGGACATCCCATATTCCTGGATTGGAAGAATTAATATAATCAAAATGGCAATTTGACCCAAATTAATCTGCATATTTAATGTAATCAAAGTATCAGACACATTCTTCATGAACCTAGAAAAGACCTTCAAAAAATTTATCTGGGAACATAAAAGACCTCATATTGACAAAGCAATCCTGCACAAGAAGAATGGAGTGGGTGCATCTCACTCCCTGGCCAAAAATATACTACAAAGCTGTGGTAATCAAAACAGCATGGTACTGGACAGAAACAGACAGGTGGACCAATGGAATCCCCAGAAGTAAATTCCCAAACATACAGTTAACTGATTTTTGACAAGGGGTATAAGTCAATCCAGTGGGAAAAGAAAAATTTCTTCAGCAAATAGTGCTGGAAAAACTGGATATCCACCAGCAGAAAGATGAATCTGAACTTCCACCTCTCACCATAGACAAATATCAACTTAAGGTGTATCAAAGATCTAAATCTAATAACTCATACTTAGGTTTGAGGTCTAGAAAACAGTGTTTGCTCCTAGAAAACACTGGGAAAATTCTGGGAGAAATCAGAGTAGGCAAAGACTTCCTAATTAAGACTCACAAAGCACAGTCAATAATCCCCAAAATACACAAGTGGGATTATATCAGACAAAGAAGTTTTTGCAAAAGACTCAGTAATTAGTGTGAATTGACAGCCCTCAGAATGGGAAAATATTTTTGTAAACTATGCATCAGACAAGGGACTGATAACCAGAATACACAAGGAACTCAAGCAGCTGTCCCAAACAAAGATGATCAACCCTATTAAAAGATGGGAGAATTAATTGAAAAAAAAAAAAAAAACACTCTCTAAGGATGACATATGAATAGCCAAAAGGTATATGAAAAAATGCTCAACATCCCTCATCCTAAGGGAAATGCAAATCAAAACAACAATGAGATACCACCTAACCCCAATCAGAATGACTAAGATTAAAAAAAAAAAAAAAAAAAATGTTAAGTGCTGACAGTGGTGTAGTGAAAGGGGAACTCTCTTACATTGGGAATGGAAATTGGTCCAGCCACTGTGGAGAACAATTTGGAGATTCCTCAAATATCTACAAATATAACTTCCATATGATCCAACAATTGCACTCCTTGGTATCTACCCAAAGGACAGAAGAATTCTTAATTGGAAAAGTTCTTGCACATCGACATTTTTTGTGGCATTATTCACAGATGTTAAGACATGGAACCAACCTAAATGCCCATGAACAGATGAACGGATTGAAAAACTATGGCACATATACTCTAAGGAATACTACTCAGCCATAAAACAAACAACAAGACCCTGGCTTTTGACAGAAAGTGGATGAATACAGAAGATTTATTGCTGAGTGAAGCAAGCCAGGCTATGAAGGAGAGACATTGTTTGTCTCCACTTAATATATATGGAGTATCTGCACTCTATGACTGAAACTGAATGTAGAAACACAGTAAATGGTTGTAAATACAAGATATCGGGTAGTAAAAGGGTGAGTGAAGGAACAGAGTCTGAGGAAGGACATTAAGGAGGAAAATAGAGAGGCATTGCATTAATGGGACAGAGAAATAGTATATTATCTGTTGATGATAAGTTTATAGTATTGTCACCTGGACTGGGGAGAAATGTACACATGTTGGAATATTCACTTTGCAAGCTAAATAATGTGATTGAATATATAAGAGAACTTGAAATAAAATTTAAAAAATAAGTAAAAAATTGATTTCTAGGACTCAAATAAGAATATAATTGAGTGTTCAAAAATACATTGGTCTAATTTAATACATTATGTATGTGTGGTTTTACATATTATTATTCACATCCAAATTAAAGAATGAAGAATAGATTATGCATGTATAGGTAAATCAACAACAAAGAGAATTAAATTTTCAATTATTTGAAAGTCTGAAAGCATTATTGCAAACATCCCACAATATTAATCCACTATGTATGATAAAATATTAGAAAGCAAAATTCAGAGTTTTTTTAAGTTTACTTATTTCTTTTTCCATGAGGAGGACAGCACTCCAACCAGTGTCCTTGCACTGCGGTCCCCTTCCAGCTTTAGCCTGGTTCATAGGACACACATCTCCTGCTCAAGGCAACAGATCAGGATTAACCTTCAGGATATTTCATATGAGTCCAGATGTGCTACCACTTGTTTACCACCTAATCCCTGAAAATCAAAATTTTAAAACTTATATAGCAATGCTTCCAGAGTAGACTGTCACTTTTTGTATGAAGATTTCCTGTCCTGTACCGAGATTACATTCAAATACCTGGTGCCTAAGTGGATGGGGGCAGGAGCTTTGCTGGCTCTGAGAGGTAAGAAACTGTTACATCTATTTTCAATTCTATTAATATTTACTCTTCTGTCAATATAATCCTTTACATCCTTTACTGTCTTCTTCCAGAAATACTTTCCCCATTGAATAATTTTCATATTTATATGAACAATCCACATTGCTTTACTCTTTTCATTCTGAGTCACCATAGGTTTCTATTGACACACAATTCAATTGTGTTAGTGTTTGCTTCTACTTAACTGGTTTACTAGATTAATTTTTTCTGCCAACATGAAGTTAGAATGATCCATCCACTCAACAGACTACAGAGTGTTTTTATACTAAACAAATATTCTTTATCTTTTTCACTTTGTTTTCCCTCAGCCATCAATACGTATCTTATAAACTGCTAAACCCACTTTATTTAATATTCATTTGGCCTCATCATCTTTACTCATCAGCTGTTACCCTTGTTTAAATACTTATTCTCTCATAACGGACTGTATTAATTACCTCGTAACTCAGTATCTTCTCTTCTCCATTCTATCAAATACAGTGAAAGCAAATTAATCTTTTTAGCATATAGTTTTGATCCTGTCACTCCACCATCATTGATTTTTTTAATTGTCTATGAAAGACAGTAGGAATTTCTTTGTTTGGTGTTCAACTTATGTTGAATAAATTATTTTCTACATTTTATTCATGCAGCCAAACTTTGTTATAATACAGATACAATGATGGATTTAAATACACACACACACACACACACACACACATACACACACACACACACACACACATAAAATAAAATAAAATAAATCAGAATTACTGTTCTTAACATTTTGCCATGTATTTAGAGAAGCTGAGATATACAATAGTAATTTCTAACTTAGAAGGACTAGTCCAATGTTGTAAGTAAAGTGAGTAATTAATTCTGTCCTAAAAGAACAAAAATAACTTAAGTTACACTTATACTTTTACAATTTGCAAAGGTGGTACATCTACAGGGTCCTTGTAAGTTGTTTAAATACCAAATCTTCTTACCTTATCTTCCTTCTACTATCCCAAAAACTAGGGGAAAGAGAGAAAAATGAATCAAGAATATAAAAAGTAAAATTAAAAAGTTGAAGTCAAATGAATTAATTGTTACAGTAAATGAAAATAGGGTGTATTCTCTTATTAACAAATGCTCTTAGCAATACATAAATGAAAACTACCTCCACGTTATTAAAAAAGGTAAATTCTCTATACTAGCTAAATGATGTACAGTGACTGATCCATAAAAATAATAATAAAATAAAAAACTTTTGTTCATGCAACAATTCTTTCAGTCTTAATTATTAGAACAGACGTACTCCAATATTTTACAAATCTACACAACCATCATGATGAAATTACTTGCTTTTCCAAGAGTCAACTTCAAACTTGTTAAAGTGTAATTCAAATGTTCTTATTGCTAATACAAGTGGAAATCAGGTAGAAACTGAACTTTCTGATGTTTATTTGTATGTATGTATATTTTAGTTACATGTTTTGCTCAGCAAATCTAATGTATTTATCCCGTTATATAAAGATATTTCACACAAAACAATAAAAGGAAAACACTGAAAAAAGGACAGTAAGATTTTAAGTAGAAATTGAACAAAAAGAAGAATGCAAATAAAGATAAATAAGCAAAGGCAGCATGAATAATGGTAAGAATAAATTTTATGTTAAATCTTACTAAACAAAGGAATCATAAAAGTACAACGAAAATTAATAATTTATGTAAAAATAGCAGTCAAACCTAAATAAGTAACTAAGATGACTGAGCTAATAAGTACTAGATGACTGAGCTGTCCACATTCACTCAGAAGCTAGGGAGAGAGACAGGGAGAGAGAGAGAGTAGAATGTATAATTCTCAAACAATGGAATTGTGATTGAAAATAATCAAGCATGCATCCAACCACTCACCAACAGTATTAGAAGCTAAATGATCATTTAAAAAATTATAAAATAATGGGAGAAAATGACTAAAGGGCATTTAAAAGCTACAAATTCCAAAGAGCACCAGTGTCTGCGCAGGAAAAGTGGGGCAAAGAAACATTTAGCAACAAGAGTTAGGTTTTTTTGTAACAGAATTTCTCATTTCTCCAAATGAAGGACAACTAAATCCTCAGTGGTTCTTGTTTGGCTAGGAGCTCCTTGGGGAATGGTAGAAAAGGTAGAGGTAAAAGAATCTCATGGACCAGACAAATTTCAGATTCACTGTGCTCTGTAACAGCAGAAACTATCTGGGCTCAACATGGACCCAAACATAAAACTTTGTAGCACCCAAAATATTTCAGCATGAAACAAGGTCCCAACACTGCAGTTGACTAAATCTACCACAAATAGTGCAGTCTCCTAAATCTTACTTGCTTTAGTACTTATTATTCAAAAGATACGAATGCAGAATCCATGGAAAGGTAATATAAACAAATGATTGAACACAATTGTTAAAAATAAATAGGAACTATAAGATATTTGAGAATAAAGCAATAAAATACATGAAAATTTCACACAATGTATAAAATCTAGTGATATTATTTTTAAAAAAATCTTTAGATTTATTACTTTTCAGCTTTTAAACAGGAAAGCAACACTTTGAGAACAATGGCAAGCACAAGGAGATAAAATATTATATCTTTATCGGAAAAAAAAGACAAATGAAATATAGAAATGAGGTTGAAATTAGTGGGAACCAGCAGTTAGTGTAATGGCTATGTCGCTGGACTCCCACGTAGTTGACAGTGGTTCGCGTCTCAGACATGGTGGCTTAAACTCACGCCGGGTGTGTGTGCGTGCGTGCCCATGATCCCGAGAGGAGAATGGAGGAGAAGGATTGCGGCGTGACCATCCCCCCTGGGGGGTGATTTCTCGCTTTCTGTCTCTCTGTCTCTCTCTGTCTGTCTGGCGAGCACACACGCCCTATAGCGAAAATCTCTCTCTAAAAAAAAAAAAAAAAAAAAAAAAAAAAAAAAAAAAAAAAAAAAAAAACGAAATTAGTCAGAAAATAATTTAAAATTGATTTCACAGAAAACAAAGTAAGATATCTCAAAGGATGGATATTCTAAAGACATGGACAAAAAGAAGATTAAAAGAATAAAAGTGAAATTAATGGATGTAAAATTTAGGAAAAGTAAGACTTGTACATGTATAAATGGAATCTTGAAAAATGAAAGAAAAATAACAGAGCAGGACAAATATTGGAAGTAAAGAAAGAGACAAAATTACTAAAATCTTGGAAGAGGTGAATGGAAAATCTTCTAGCCTCATGTGTCTCCACAGCAATATTAAATGCTCGAAGACAGCAAAGCATTATTTTAATGAAAAAGCATACTATCACAGATTGTATACTCCCAAATTTAATATTGAATTATCCTCTCATTTCATTGAGACTATAATCCTAAATCATAATTAAGTTTAAAATACATCCATCATCTAGAAAATTTTGCATTTTATGGATTTTCTTATATTAAAATATCTTCTGGAGAGATTTTAAGTCTATATTATATTGTTTTATTAGAAGATTTCTCTCATTTTTTCCAATACAAAACATCCAGAACAGTCTGGTATCTATTTTGTCGTATGGTAAATTAATAACCCTGGTAGGCAGGATTAGGAATGCTCATGTACATACACCCTATACATGCACTTTGCAATTCCCTCTTCTGGAGAATGAGTGGACCCGTGAATCTGAGGTAGACCCTCTGTTATTTAGTTAACATTACATGGCAAAGGTGATGCAGTGATCACTGGTGATTGCACTGCTTCGTGTAAAACTCCCTCTAGCAGAAGGGAGAGAGATTCTCTTGTTGATCTCGAAGAAGTAAGTTGCTGTGTTCTGGAAATAAACATGTGACAGGTAGGAACTGGTGACCTTTAGGAACTGAGAGTCTTAATCTTAGAGCAACAAAATACTATATTACACCACCACTCAGGCAGCATAACAGAGTACCCAATGTCTAGGTTGTGAAATTTCACCCCCAGTTGAGTTCAGCCTAAGGATTTCTGGAGCAAAGAACAAGCTAACCTATGTCCATACTCCTGATTCATGAAAAGTATGATATAAGAATTGTATGTTATTTAAAGCTGCTAAATTAGAGGTAGTTCCTCATGCAGTGTGAAAACTAATATTTTAACAATAAACTAGAACTTCAGCTCGTGTGTGTGTGTGTGTGTGTGTGTGTGAGGTGTGTGTATGTGTGTGTGTAGAACAGGAAGGAGTGGGAAGATGAAAGAAAAATTCTCTAAGGCATCCATCTTCTATTCAGAATGTGTAAAACTGGAAATAGCATTGCTCCCACTGTTACAAAGAGAACAAAATCTAAAAATTTTAAGTTTTCTTGAACTCAGCAGAAAGCTGTTCTCAGTCTGAAATCTAAGGAAAAGTACACACCTCTAAGGAAGTACGTATCAGATCTGGAAACAGAAAATCTGAGTTGGAGTTGCTTTTCTACACAATTTGCTAGTCACATGAAACATGACAAGTCATTTAATTTGTGTGAGACTTTCTTATCTATAGAATGGAAATATCTGCCTCATGTACCTTATAGACTCATTGAAAGAGTCAATTAAAATAAGTGCAAAAGTACACAGTAGACTATGCAAAGAATAGCAGATATTTTGATGATTCAGATTTTGCAAAGATAATCAAAAGTAAATATATTCAAAATAAAGTCATAGACATGCAAAAAAATATATATATATGTATGTGTATATATATGTGTGTTTGTGTGTGTGTGTGTAAAGTCTTTGCCTTAGGACATGTGTTCTTGTCAAAAAGAGAGAAACAGTCAGAGGGAAAGTGAGAAATCACTTTCTGGGGGGGATGACCATGCTGCAGTCCCCTCTCCTCCATTCACCTCCTGGGATCTTGGGCATGTATGCACATGCACGCAGTGTGATTTTCAAGCCACTGATCTGGGACTTGAACAGTAATCAGTATTGTGAGAGTACAGCACTGTAACTACTACACCATCTGCTGGCAGTTATGTAGTATATTTTTATCGCTAGAGAGATGTGAGTTCACTAGAGAGAGAGAGAGGGAGAAAGACTGAATGTAAACTCCCCCAATCCCTTTGCCTACATGTCTCTGTCCTATAAGGATTTAGGGCACACACATAATCTTCCCTCTGTTCTTACCAGCTATCTAGGATCATGGGCACAGATAAATGGCAGATGTGTATAGATTCAACCTGGAAACCAAACCTATGGTCTTCCATTTGGATACAGCATCATAGAATGGCACACTGTGCTGTACCAGCCTGGCTAGGAGAGATGGCACCTCTATTCCAAGAAGGCTAAATTTAGGGAAGATAGCATTTTGACCACAAATAAAGCAAATTGATAATCACTGTAATATTATGACATGCATGTTCTATGAATAAACACTGAATTTCTCAGTCAGAGGATAGAATTACCCTTGAGTTAAACAGCTGAAAGCAAATGTGGCCTTTCTCCAAGAATATTTCTTGGAGATGAGAAAAAATACTAAAGTAGTGACTTAAAGGTCTAATTTTTTTTTTAAATTTAATTCCTCCCAAGAAGGCAGAGCAATGATTCTAATATGATTCTAATATATAGAAATAATCTCTCTCTCTCTTTTTTTTTTTTTTTTTTTTTTTTTTTTTTGCTATAGGGCACTTGCGCTCGCCAGAAAGACAGAGACAGAGAGAGAGAAAGTGAGAAATCACCCCCCCTGGGGGAATGGCCATGCTGCAATCCCTTCTCCTCCATTTTCCTCTCAGGATCTTGGGCACACATACACACACGCGCCCAGCATGAGTTTAAGCCAAGTCCGGGACTCAAACCACGGTTGACTACATGGGAGTCCAGCGACATAGCCATTACGCTAACTGCTGGTCCCAAAATAATCTCTTATATGATTAAATAATGGTACATAACTCAGGAGGGTTTATAGTTATTTATGACATAGATGTGAAACAGAGTGAAAACAACAAAACTCATCAACCTGCGATGCCAATTATTTTTTTAAAAACACACCCGTACTCTCATTAAATTGTCTTTCTAAAATTTGCATCTTGAGATTAAATTATAAAAAATCATTGTGACTAAAGTTAAACTGCATAATAAATCTTAAAACTATCTCCCCATAGGAAAATAGTCATAGAATTATGTAGTTAGTATGGGGAAAGACCAACAGAATTCTGTAGAAAGAATATCTTATAGTAGCTTTACCACTCAGCTTATGGGAATCACATAATGCTTTCATTACGTATATGAATAATTCAACCCCAAATTCAACCTAAAAGGTAGACTTAATAAATCAATACTTCCAGGAGAAATATGAGGCAATCTGTATATGATTTTTATCCTCAAGGATGTTTTAAAGACTGTCTAATACAGCAATTTTTGGAAAAAAAGGAGGTCAAATATTCTATGACATTTTAGCAATCCATTATGGAGTTTCAGACATATATTAAAAGTATAAATCCCTTCACTTGTTTATATCTAATAATTGGTTGATTTCTATATTTCTCACAGATTGTGTTCTATTAAAATCTAAGGAGTTTTTTTCTCCTTAAGTCATGATAATATCAACAACTTCACAATATAATAATTTGAAAAAAAGTTGATGTATTTTTCCATTTCTTCAATAATTCTATAAATTCCATTAATTATTGCTTATAAATCTGTTACAGATGAAATATACACCTTGCCATGTGTAGTAGTGTTTTCAAGCACTTACTATCATCCATTAATTTTATTGTTCACAGAAGATTTATATTTTCACTTAGGTGGTCATTTGACTAAAGTCATCTGTAGCTAGAGTGACTTGTGTTACTTCTTTTTCTCTTTTTCTTCTCTTATTTTTTTATTTTTGAGAGGTTCATGCTATAGTGTTTGTGTCCTTGTTAGAAAGACAGAGAAAGAGAGACAGAAAACGAGAAATCAGCCTCCCCCCCCAACCCAGGAGGATGGCCATGCCATAATCCCTTCTCCTTCATTCTCCTCTCAGGATCTTGGGCACACACACGCCTGGTGTGAGTTTAAGCCTCCGGGTCCAGGACTCGAACCATGGTTGATTACATGGGAGTCCAGCAACGTAGCCATTATGCAATCTGTTGGTCCCGACTTGTGTTACTTCTAAGTCAGAAGACTTAACTGCCAATAAGAAACTCTCCAGAATTTGCTTTGCTCGCTTTACCTGGCATCTTGGGGTAACAGAAGCATGTCTTGAGATGGAGGTTCTGTAGGGACAAAATGCCTGGAGTCATCGAGCTATACATAGAGGGAGGACAGCTGCCCTGGAGAGTTGCTCAGGCCCACGGCAGAACTGGGTGAGAAAGTACATTTGCTGTGTTTGTCAGCTGGAGTTTCGAAGTTCCGCTCAATCTCGTTTACCTTAACCAAATACTGGGTTATGTTACTGAGTTATTTAGAATTTCAAATTATTGGACAGTTTTTATGTGTCCTGCCTTTCAGTTCTTCATTCTAGCTATGAGGATGGCTAAACTGAATCTCATTTGTTAACACACAGACCTGCTCACCAAATCACTGTGCCACCGAGCAGTCTGTGCCCTTCAATGGCTGTCAACACCATTTCACGTATTTCTGGTGCATTGAAAGTCTGTATTGTGCTCTATATCAAGCTGTTCCCCTCCACTCTTTGAAAGTAAGTAAATCAGGAAACAAAAACAGCAAGAAATGATAGAACATTATGTCACAAATAGGAATTACTACAATTTTCTGTAATGTATCAATAGTTTCTGCTATCAAAACACTTCTCAAAAATGTAAGAGTTTGATCATTTCATCCAACCTCCCTTTAACCTGGAGCACAAGGGGGCTTTCTGTGTAGGTTTAGATTTACAGTGAGAGTATTTCCTCTATTTTTTTTTCCTGTTCAAGTCCTCCTTAAACATATTCCTGCTTTGGTGAGATACCTATTTTGTACTAAATGTACAACTAAATGGCATTTTCACACTCTGAAAAAAACCTCTTAGTCTGTCTCATTAAAAAGACAGTGGGAGAATGAACCACGAGAAGTAACTGTTTGTTTAGTTTTTGCTAGAGGGTGTTTACTCTCTCTCTCCAGAGAGAGAGAGAAAGAGAGAGAGAGAGAGAGAGAGAGAGAAATCACCTCCCAGAAGGGATGACCACACTGCAGTCCCTTCTCTTCCAATCCCCTCTTGGGATTTTGGATGTGCATGCACATGCACCTGCATGATTTTCAAGCTACCAGGTCCAGAACTCAAACTGTTCATCTGGTCATGCGGGATTTAGCACCTGAACCTCTAAGCCACCTGCTAGCCCGACTGTTAGACAGTATATTTTAATATTTCATAAAATACAATCTCCATTCTAAAAATACCTATTATGAACTAAATTAAAAGTATTTAAGTAAGAAATTATAACTATGGCAACTTAGGGTTTACAAATTTTTACGGATCACTTCAGTTTCCTAGATCTAAAAAAGGAACTAGATAACATAATATCTAAAGATACTTCCATGGGACCAGCAGTTAGCGTAATGGCTATGTCGCTGGACTCCCACGTAGTCGACCGTGGTTTAAGTCACCCGGACCCGGTGACTTAAAACTCATGCCAGGCGTGTGTGCGTGTGTGCCCAAGATCCCAAGAGGAGAATGGAGAAGGGATTGTGGCATGGCCATCCCTCCTGGGGGGTGATTTCTCGCTTTCTGTCTCTCTGTCTCTTTCTGTCAGTCTGGCGAGCGCACGCGCCCTATAGCAAAAACCTCTCAAGATACTTCCAATACTTAACCACTATTATTTCTGTGTCCTATCATAAATTACTTTTGCCTTTGTTGTGACATTTTCCCAATATATCAAGATAAATTTTTCTGTGTTTGCTGTTTAACAACCTACCTGATTCCATTTTATTTGCAATTTGGAGCTCTTTTTTATTCTTTTGTTTTCAATAAAATTTATTTTCCAGTCACATTTAACATCCTCTATGAACATTCTGACTGGAAGCTCTGTGCGCTTTCTGTCATCTAATGGATTTCACTGAAGTTTATCAGGGATTGTGATAAATTATGGCAGATGATATCTCCCACTACAGGAATTTTAGCTTCTTTAAGGGGGAAAAAAAAGTTCTCCAATCTTTCACTTTGAAAGGAAACAATGGGGATTTGAAAACAAGTTGCCTATATTGTGGCATTTTAAAACCAGAACAAGGAAAACATAATTAGGCAACATTTTCATCTTTTACTAAACCCTTTGGTTTTAGTCATACACTTTACCCATTATCTCTGCTGTAAGTGGAGAACACAGATGCAGAGACCACAATTCCAATCTGTGGATTCAGTCCTCCAGAGAATGAACTGGATAGAGGCAAGGTTGTCCCTTAGTGGTGAGAAGCCATAGAAGTTTTGGCTCAGTCACTCTATATAAAAACATTCAAATATTTGCTATGAGTCTGACTTTAATATTTCAGGGTTTCTGGGGTCTCTAACTACTTGTCATTTTTGTTTGTTTGTTTTCCAATTTCCCATAAGGTGCATGTGCTTGCCATAGAGAGACATGGAGAGACAGAGACAGAGACAGAGGGAAAGTGAGAAAGTCCTGGTCCTGGGGTGGTGGCAACATTGCAGTCGTTTCTCCTACATTCTCCTCCTGGGATTTTAGGCACACATCCATGTTTCTCAAGCTGCTGGGTCTAGGACTCACATCACGCAGTCAGCCATGGGAGATCCAGCCACCCCAATCACTAAGCCAAGGCTGGCCTTATATTTTTGTGTGCAAACTTTCTTGTTTATATTCAGTGTCCAGCTCTATAGACATTAATGTTTTCTAGGTTCACTAAGAAAATCATCTATCTTCTGCTTTCAAAAATCACTGAAATTTTCTTTTCTCTTTTGTGTCCTCATTTATTCTATCAGTTTTTATGAATACATATTCTTCTTCTTACTTACTTTTTGTAGTTTTTGGAGAGAAAGATAAAGGATATGAGTAATCTAAGGTGATTTACTGAGAATATACTCCTATGAATTTCATATTTTTAGAAAGGAGATCATGCATCAATAGCTTTTTTTCCATCATTTTTTGGAGATAAGCAATTTAAACATTGAAATATTTCATGTAATTATTAATTTTATTTGTATATATGTAAGGTTAACCTATCTTTTTATTTTCCATTAGTTACACATTTATTTAACCCATGAAGAAATTTATTTCTCAGAAAAATAAAATTTCAATTTTTTTAGTACTACAACAAAGTGAAATTTATTTCACATATCTTAGAGTCTCAGTTGGATATAAATGACTTCAAACTTTGATAGCTTATGAAATGATCTCTGTATGTTTGATAAAAGCATTATTTTAGTTTAAAATGTGAAAAATAACACAGTTAAGATACTTTGTCCAAAGTACCCAGGACTCAATTCCATTCATTAAGTACATGGAATAATGGATTTTCCCTAAGATTATAGTTTCTATTATTCAGAGATAACTGGTATTCTTTTGTAGTACTGCAGGTGAAGGATTTTTTGATGATCAAATTCTAACATATTATTTATCCTCTAACCTTAATAATCTATAAATACTTACAATGTTTTCTTCATATTATTATTTTTACTTGTATTTGTAATTTTCCAAAAATGTACCTTTATAATGAATTGTTTTGCAAAATACCTAGACACACTATATGTTCAATAAATATTGTAAGAAAACTTGTATATATCAGTTAATAGGTGGATAATAAATGAAGCAGTAAAGTTAAGAAAAGAGGAATAATGGAGTACCAGCTATCATTAAGAATTATAAAAACTGATACTACACAAAGCAATATTAGTGAATTTAACAAACATAATGTTAGACAATAAAGTCAAGCACAAAAGAGATAATTTCATCTACAGTTATTTTAAAATGAGAAAACTGCTACATAGTCAAGAATTAATGTAGGTTAGGGGCTGGCAGGTGGTGTGGTGGTTAAGGTCACTGGACTCCCACCTGGCTGACCGTGGTTTGAATCCCAGACCTGGTGGCTTGTTTTCTCACTTTCTCTCTCCATTCTCTCTCTTGCTCTGTCCCTCTCTGGTCAAATTAAAATAAATAAATAAAGCTAAATTAAATATTTCTTTTAAAAAAGAGAGATAAGTTAATACCTTTGTAAGGAGAGCGATTATCACTGGAAATTTTGGCTAATTTTATACAACAACTTGACTGGGCCATGGGATACCCAGATATTGATTAAACACTTTCTGAGTTATCTATTAGGATGTTTCTGGCAAGTATATTTGAATGGAAAGCGATTAGTATTTGAATTAGTGGACTGGTAAAGCAGATGGCCCTCCTTAATGTGGGTGAGCATCAACAAATCCACTGAGAACTTAAATAGAACCAAATGTTGGAGGAGGTGGAATTTGCAATCCTACTGTCTGACTGCAGGAGCAGAAACAGAAATTCTCCTGCTGTTGGCGCTCCTAGTTCACACTGGAATCGACAGAGCTGACTTTCTTTTCAGAATTTTGATCTATGACAACAGCTTTTCTCAATCCCCAGCTGGCAGAGGGTAGAGCATGGGACTTCTCAGGCTCCATAGAATGTGTGGGTTTATCGTATAATAAATCTGTCTTGACATGGATAAATCTTATTGGTGCTGCTTCTCTAAAGAATCCTCACTAATACAAAAAGGGAGCACAATGGAGCTTTCTGGGATACAAGCCAGGTTCTATTTCTTGATCTGGGTGCTAGTTTCATGGATGTGTTCAAATAATGAAAATTGTAACATGAATAATACATTTTTTCACTACATTATTCAACAATAAAATGTTTAATTAATACATAGAGATCTATGCATATTTTTAGTGACCTAACTTAGAAATAAACAAAAGGACTTTTTTTTTTTTCAGAGATTTTCATATAGGGTGTATGCACTCTCCAGAGAGGCAGAGAGAGACAGAGAGACAGAAAATGAGAAATTACCCCCTAGGAGGGATGGCTATGCCACAATCCCTTCTCCTCCAATCCCTTCTCTTTCATTCTCCTCTTAGATTCTAAGCATGCATACACATGTGCCCAGTGGGAGTTTTAAGCTCCTGGGTCCAAGACTTGAATCACAGTTGATTATGTGGGAGTCCAGGGACATAACCATTATACCATCTGCTGGACCCCAAGAGAAGTCATATTTTTAAACTAGTGTATAAGTAAAGTATATTTGAATATAATTATTTACACATGTGTACAGACCTCAAAGTAAATCTGAGTTACAGTTGTTTTTAAGTAATTACATACATTTCATTCTGATGTTTATTTCAGATTTATAAATTTATTTTATTATTGTATTTAACTAAAATTTTCTTTTTATTTCCTTTTCTTTTTTCAGAGAGAGATTTTTTTTTTCTATTTTCTCTCCTCAGAGAGATGGAGAGAGAGAAGGTGAAAAATAACACCCCTGAGGAGATGGCCATGCCACAATCCTTTCTCCTCCATTCTCTTCTTGGATTTTGGGCATTCACACACGTGTGCCCAGTGTGAGTTTTAAGTCTCCCATTCTAGGACTCAAATCACAGTCAGCCAAGTGTGAGTCTACTGCCTTAACCACTATGCCACCTGCTGGCCCCAGCTAAAAATTTCTAATAAATAGTGAGAACCACATGGAAGAATGATATTTAAAAGTACGTATTCATCATCTTTTCTTTAATACATGTTTTATTTTTGTACTTGTTTCTAAGACTACTGATGCCAATCTCTGCCTCAGAACACTAGACCTATGGGACCAGCAGGTGATGTAATGGTTACATTGCTAGACTCCCACATAGTTAACTATGGTTGGAGTACCAGACTTGGCAGCTTAAAACTCATGCTGGGCATGTATGCTTGTGTGCCCAGCATCCTCAGAGAAGAACAGAGGGATTGTGTTGTGGCCATCCTCCCTGGGGGGTGGTTTTTCGCTTTCTGTCTCTTTGTCACACGTCTTTGAGCACATGCGTCCTACAGCAAAAATCTCTCTTTAAAAACAAAACAAAACACTCAGAAAACAAACAAATGAAAACACTAGACCTGAATAGGAAAAGGGAAAACAAGGCAGAAAACGTTACTTTTGAGTTTAAAAGCCATTGTCTTGATGTCCAATCTACAAACCACAAGGTGTGAAAGGGAAAAGAAAGGATCTCAGAATCGTGGATGATATTTCCATACATGACGCTTCCTCAGCATTGAGCACCATTCTTTACTCTGCCAGGGAGCCCTGTGAAAATCAGAGAACACTTAACTTTTGTTTCGCCTTTTGAGATAGACCTTGAAAACCCTAGTCAGTAGTCAGTTGACTTGAGCTCATCAGTCCCTCTGAGAATTTGATATTGACTTGATGCAACCTGTATAAACTACACCCACTCAAAACCCCAGGTAATCCTTAAGCTCACCAAAAGTGAAGGATGCAGTTCTAGATGCTTTTTTTAGTTGACGCTGGTATAAATTAGAACCACACAAAACCAACCCAAGATTGTCCAGACCTCAAAGATCATGGAAAGACAACTTGCATATAATAAAATTTATATATATATATATATATATATATATGTATGTATGTATATATATACACACACACACACACACACACATATATTCATGTGCACACACATACACATACACACACATCTATATATATATATATATATATATATATCACAGAATTATTAGCCTATATCCCTTCAGAGCTATGAAGATGGGTGAAGATCATTGAAAATGACAGGATTTTGTATGCATTCAATTCAAACAATTGTATATAATTTACAAAAGCAGCATATTCATTTCAATACCATTGTAAACTGAAGGAAAGAACAGAGGCATTTAATTGCTCCTTCATGTCAGGGACTATATCTCTATATATTCGTTAATTGACACATCATGCACACTCAATGCATGCTTATTGAATAAATGAATAAAAGAACAAATGAAAAAGAATGAACCACAGACTTTCTTTCATATTTAGCACAAAAGTACATATAATTATTAGGCACTTGAGACATACATTGAATGCTAGGAGATTTGTAGATTCTGAAGAGGTATGCTATGTGAATTTACCCTTGTGGTGTATTATTATATTACCAAGGCATTTCAAAGCAAATTTAATTTTGATTACAGTACTCACCCAGAAAATAAGGGATAAATGGTAGAAACTAATGAGTTCAGAGTTTCTATTCAGAATTTTAATAAATATAAAGAAACTTCTGGGATTGAGGGATTATATTAAATGTTTCATGAAGGCAAATTCTGTTTTGGTGTTGTAGAGCTTTGCAGTATTTTCACTGGGATTTTTAACTCAAAAATTATGCTGAGAAACCAACTTATAACAATGTCACTTGCAATAGTTTCTGTTGCATTAAGTCTTCTAAGGTCCCAGGCTAATAAAAACAATTGCACTATTTTGCCACTCTTATATACTCAACAAGTATATCACGTAAGTACTTATAGAACCAGAGAAACATTTAAAGTTTAGTATATATGGAAAGATTTTTTGGTGAAAATATGTATCTTACTATAAGCTTCAAGATTTCACAATATTGCATCTATAAAAATGTCTTTGGGGCCAGCAAGGTGGTGTGGTTAAGGTGTTGGACTCTCATATAACTGACCACAATTCAAGTCCTGGACCTGATAACTTGAGACTCATATCAGGGGCATGTGCATGCATGCCCGAAGTTCTAGGGGTATAATAGAGGGGAGAGGATTGAGGTATGGCCGTCACTCCTAGGAAGTGATTTCTGACTTTTTCTCCTTCTGTTCCTCTCCAGTGAGCACACACGCACCATGGCAAAAATAATTAAACCCACAAACAAAAAAGAATATCTTGTAAAAATAATAAAACAGTGGAATTTTTAAACAGAAAAATGTTATTATTTTTTTAGATGCAATAGATTGTTCCATTTTTTTAGAATTATTAGTGCTTCATTAAACACAGTTTTCAAAGGATTTTCATCATTTCAACCTTTTCCTTTTACTTTTACAGGTCTCTGCTTCCTTCACAACAAATCTCTTAGCTTTCTAATTATTCCTCAGTGTCAGCCTCACATTGCCTGCTACAGGACCAAATTGAATCAGGAGGAATTATTACAGGCTTTATATTTACATTCCTTTTACTAGTGTATGATATTATGTAGATACATATGGCATTACCACAAACAGTAAAAAGTTCATTGAATTAGGGTTATGGAGAAAGAAATGAGTTTCAAGGATGATAGGGATGGTAGAAGAGAATCTCAATTCATGCTACATTTATGACTGTCTCAGCCTATCCCACGGAAGTTCCAGAGCAAAAGAGGCCCTATAATTAGTTCAGCATTAAGCATACGGTAGGCCAACTCTAAGATCCACACTATGCTAGCTATTGGCTAACACTTTTCCTAGAATAGTAAAGCATAGTTCAAAGGTGGATCTTGAGGGTGCTGACACACAGAAGCTAGCTGAACTCCTTGCAGTTAAAGAGAAAGGAATATTGAAGGGAGATACAAGTGACAGGACACCATACTTGCCACACTTTTGGGCTTAAGGCCTAAAACTTTGAAAATTGGTTAAATTCCTTTGAACATCAACTTAAGGAATATATAAGAACACACCAGATTTTAAATAAACAAGGATCTTTTATTTTTAATCTTATTTATTCATTTATTTTTGCTACGTACACCGCCCTAAATACACTGTATTTTGCTGAGTTGTCCAAGATTGTTTGACCAATAATTGAGATGCAACAACTGAAAAGTATAAAAGTTGAAAGAATTCCATTGATAATGAATTTCTTGAGCTAAGTTGGATCTTGCTTAAGTCACGCTTCCTCTGATGACTAAAACACCATTGAGCAAAGTGCACTTGAGACATTGAGCTGCACTTGAGAGTCACAAGGCCTCCCTCCCATTGATCCAGTGCATTCGTGATCTTCAACCAGTCTTTCTCTCTCTCTTTATTTCCTCTCTTCTTTCATTGTTAGGGGCATGTGTGCTCACCAGAGAGAGAAAGGGCACTCCCAACAGAATGTGATCCTACCACAGTACTTTTTCCTCTATTTTCCATATCATCAGTATTTGGGACACACATACTCATATGTGCTTCATGTTTTTCAAGCCACCGAAAAGTGGAATTCAAATCACAGTTGACCAAATGGGATTCAGCTTTCTACGCACAGCCTGTAACTTGTGGTACAGAGCTGGCTCAACTCACATCTTCTTAGAGCTAAATTGGTGACTACTTCCAAACAAGAAGCAGCACTGAGTCAGGCTTACTCTGTAGCATAAAACAAAACTTAGAGAAAATCGACAGGATACTGGGTATTTCATTGTGGCAAATTTATATAATGGAATACTATTTGGAAACAAAAAGGAATAAAATACATAATCTTAACAACATGGATGAATCTCCAAACATTTACGCTGATGAAAAAGGCAGACACAGAATGATGCCTACTGTGTTATTCTAGGCATATGTTATTTTAGAACTAGGAATTTAATTCAGAATGATAGAAACCAGAAGATTAGTTGTCTTGGGTAGAGAAAAGAATTGAATGTGACAGGGCAGGAGGGGACTCCTACATCTTGATATGCATGTGGATTACTCAGGTGTACTTATTTGTCAAAAATCAACCTATATATTTAAGATCATTTATGCATTTCAGTGAATAAAAATTATACCTCAATTTTAAAAGTTTCTCCAAAACCATCTATTAAATGGCCCTAGAATAGCATTTAAACATTTCACTTTTAATAATAGCCATTTTTGTATAGTACCTAAACTGCTGAATTATTAGGATTATCTGCAATTTTAACTTTAATGTTCCATAATAGCCCTGACTCTAAAAATTATCTCTGCATGAATAGCTTACAAATTTTATTTCAAATTAATATTTATTACATGTGGTCCAATGTGTTCCACTATCAGGTATAAAGATAGCTCAGATAAGAGGGCTGATATACACACAGAATTAGTTTTCAAGTCTATCTGCCATGAGAGAGAGGAAGAGACAGAAAGGACCTGCCAACAGTCTTTCCTGCCAACTGCCTCCTGCCTCAGTCATCCAGGATCCTGGGCATCACAACTACCCAGTATCTAACTACACTGGATCTAATAACAAATTTTACCTCTTAAAGGTGTGTATGGTCACAAAATGCAAGTTTAGTAGGTTAGATTCTGGCGTCAGCAGGTTGCATAGTCGCTAAGGCACTGGATTCCCACGTGGTGGACTGCAGTTTGAGTTCCAGACCCAGCAGCTTGAAACTCATGTGGGGCTCATGTGCGTGTGTACCTAAAATCCCAAGAGGATATTAGAGGAGAGGGGATTGCAGCATAGCCATCCTCCTCGGGGAGGGGGGTGGTAAGGGATGTTTTTCACTTTCTTTTTCTCTGTCTCTGGTGAGTACAAACAGCCTATTGAAAAAAATCTATATTTTTTAAAAAAGGTCGATTCCATATAGCCTTAAATATAGAATCAATGTTTTGTCTTCATTAGCTTTATTCAGTGTTGCTTCTATTTTCTCATCTAACTAGAAATCTCTAAGAAATTTCTTCTTCTTAGTTTTCTCTAGTAAGAAAGCTCAATGCAATGTGCAAGAGATAATATACACCATGCTATTGTAAGATTGTGAAGACAGGGAAAAAAAATCAATGGTGCCTTAAGTGGAGGGGAAAGAATGAAATGATGAAGAATAGGGCATTTTTTAAAGTAATTATTTATTTAATTTTATTTATTCATTCATTTATTTTAATTCAGCCAGAGAAAGATACACACAGAGAAAGAGAGAGAGAGAGACAGACAGAGAGAAAGTGAGAAAGCAAGCCACTAGGTCCAGGACTTGAACCATGGTTGGCCATGTGGGAGTGTCCAGCACCTTAACCACTATGCCACCTGCTGGTCCCAGGACAGGGTATTTTTAAGGCAGTGAAACTATTCTGCATGCTACAAATACAATGACAAATGCAATAGTGAACACATGACATCAGACATTTGTTGAAATCATAGAAATTTTCACACAGAGTGAATCCTGATACAAACTATAGACTTTAGTTAATAATAATATATCTGTACTAGCTCATTGGTTTTAACAAATGCATCACACTATTGCAAGATATAAGAGGATAAATGGACTGGGAGTGAGGAGTAGAGGAGAGAATAAATGTGAGTTATATACTATCTGCTCAATTTTTCTGTAACTGTAAACTTTTCTAAAAATAGTTAACTAACTAAAAAAAAACTATGATATTTTTAACATTAAGGGACTCATAGCCAAATGCAATAGTTAAAGTAACATCTGTTACAGATGTAAAAAATAGAAGTCAGGAGCTTTTTTCCTTATGTCCAGAGGTGTAAATGGTGAATTCACATGTTACTTACAGGTCTGTGAATTCACATGTTACTTACAGGTCTATGTATGTGTTACAAGGGAAACATATGGCAAAAGGTGACTAATATAAAAGGGAAAAAATGCGTAGGTTTGACAACATCAAGAAGAGCTGGATTTCTGCACAGATCTGAAGGTGTTCTACTGTAAAGATGTAAGGATCTAGAAATGAGGATAATATGATGGTGATGATAAACTTACAAAATCCCATATCTTTCCTGACTCTCTTTCTCTTGTTTTTATGAATGCCACAGTAACTTAGGTGGGACAGATGTTAAAGTTTTATAAAAGTCTTAATTACTATTACCTGTCTTCTGGTTGAGAAAGTATAGAAGAAAATTGTGTCTGTGTGTGTGTGTGTGTGTGTGTGGTGAGGAGGTGTTCTAAGAGTAAAAGTAATTTCAGAAAACTTGTCAAGGGATATGATAAGAAATAACATTTTTTTCTTTTAATAAAGGAAGTCCAATGCCTCATTGGATGAATCAGTTCTTGGTGATCTTTTATGTTTTATCATACCTATTTTCATGCATCAGTATTGAAAAATTTACTATTACAGAGATCAAAAAGGCAAGAGAAACTCATAAATATGCAACTTGCCATCCAGTTGAATGGAAGAAAAGAAAAATTATGAGAAGCATTGCTCTTGTTTTTCAATCTAAGGGATATCTGAACATTTGTCCTTTGATAGACAACTGATTACATCATTGACCTAAGGAATATTTAACACTCTGAGCTAAAGTAAATGGGAGTAATGTGAAGAATACTATTTTCTGTGAACTATTCTCAAAACTGAATCTAAAATCACTGTACCTGGTTGTTGGCTTCTTAAGTAATATGTGATTAATCAATGCAGTTGCATCTCAAAAAAGGAGAGTGAGTCACACAACCTTGGGGGAACTACGGAAATAGAAAGGCTAAACACTGAGCTGTTCTTTTCTCTGAGTAGAAGACATCTATCTTCAAATTAGTATAATATACAAAGCTGTGTCTGAGAATCATGAGGAATGAATTTATTTTAAGGAACTCTCCATGACTCCAAGGGCAATCCTATAATGAGATAAAGGTCTTTGTTTCTGGGAGTAAATACACACCAGCGTAAAGTAATCCAAAGGGATATGAGTAGAGCATTGAGGGCATTACATGAAACTCAAGGTATCTGTAGCCAGGGTCCTAGAGGTTGACACTTTCTAGTCCATCAATCTCACTAGCAATTTATCATCAACATCTATTGATTTTGTTTCTCCCCATTTTATTTATGTTAAAATGCACAAGAGAGAAAGAGAGGAGAGAGAGAACGAGAGAGAAGAGAGAGAGAGAAAAAACCTCCACAGGACTCAGACATGCCATGATCTCCTTGGTCTAGTCTTCCAGCCCACCAGATATTTGGGTAGCAGGTATGATTTCAGGTCAACTATACAAGACTCAAACTGTAATCAACATATGGGTTTCTAGCTGTGCATTTAGGAAGTTACTACTGTGACATTGACTGGGCTTTGACTTTATATATTTAATGTCTCTCCGATCTATCCATTTTTCTATCCTGCTACTAGCCAAGTAGTCTAGGATATACTACCAAATAGTATAGGATCCTATACTACTGCAGTATGCTCATGATTACCCTAAGTATGCCTTTCATCCCACCTCAGTCAATTTCTCAAACTTCAGTGAAAAAATAATTTCAAATTTGTAAATCTGATTGTATCATCTTATTTCTCTCACATCTCACATTATTTTCTTTCCTGTATTTGAAATCTTTCAATGGTTTTCTATTGTTCCTAGGCTGGGGTCATATCATCAATGATATCCCCAAGTGCCAAGACACATCCTGTCTTATCACTTCTGCCTTCTGGTCTTGTTGCTTCTTTTCATCTTCTATTAGGACAATGTCAACTTCTCAACTTTCACTGTTACTTCAATGAAGATTTAGTTAATGGATTAGTCTGCTAGGGCCACCATAACAAAATACCATAAGATAAGTAGCTTAAAAAACAGATATTTATTACAGTTCTGGAAGATCGGAATCTAAGATCAAGGTGTAATAGTTTTGTCTTCTCCTAAGGATTTTCTCCTTGGTTTGAATACTCTCCTTTATTTCTATGTTCTCAAATTCTTTTTCCTCTGTGAATGCATCTATTGTACTTTTTCCTTTTATAAAGATTGCAGTCCCATTGAATTAGAGTTCCATTTGTATGGCTTCATTTAAACACAATGAACCCTACTCCAAATATAGTAATATTAGGGGTTAGTATTTCAACCTATGAACTTTGGGAGAACATAATTTAGCCCATGATTGGTAACTACTCATATCATGTATTTATGAGTACCATGACCCAACAATTCTAGCAAATCCTACCCAAGTGCTTCAGCCCTTGAAATTGAGAAGAGCTTTACAGAATGCTTTTCTTTTAAATCAAAAACCTTTGACCTAGTATAATTTTTTTGTGACTCAGCTCTCTTTAGATTTCCCAAAATTAAAAGTCTAGTGAGGTGTTCAACTTTTCATGACCTTTCTGCCCTCCTTAGCCTCTCTCATCCTTACAAGACAGGTGGTATTTGTTTTACCTAATAGCTAGTATAATTCTTTTGATAACCCTTGGCTCATTTCCTTTATTTTCATCTTTTTTAGGTTTTTGCAATAGGAAATATACATTTGCTGGATAGAGACAGAAAGATACAGAAAGAAGGAAAATGAGAAATCACTCCCTCAGAGCAGATAGCCACATCACAGTCCCTTTTCCTCCATTTACCTCTGGATATTTTGGACATGCATACACATGTGCCCAGTGTGAGTTTCAAGCTTCAGGGTCCAGCACTAGAACCGTGATTGACCATGTGGGAGTCCAGTGCCCTAACCACTGCACTATGTGCTGGCCCACCCTTGTCCCATTTTCATTAAGATTAATTTCCAGTTGATTTTATAAACATCTGTTTTTTATTACTCATACAATGATGTGGTAGACCACTTTGTGTTGTTGCTATAACAGAATACCTGAGACTGAGTAATTTCTAAAACAAAGGTCTATTTCTTTCCATTTTAGATGTTGAAAGCCCATGATTGAGGAACCACATCTGGTGTGGGCCTTCCTGCTATGTTATCCCATGGTGGATAGCAGAATGGCAAAACAATGTGAGAGAATGTGAGAGAAGGGGGCCAAAGTCAGCCTTTTATCAAAAAACTAGACCTAATTAATGGTATTATTCATTATCACCTCTTAAAGAGCCAAGAACTCAAAACAAGAGATTAAGTTTTCAACACAAGAACTTTAGGGAATATATTAAAACTATAGCAAATAACATCCTGAAATTCTTTAAATTTATGAATTTTGTGTGTAGCTACCTTAGACTCTGACACTGGTTCTTTTTATTTAAGAATCCTATATTTGGACCCGGGTCCTTCGCGCATCCCCACCCCTGCTCCTCTCTGGATTTAAGGTTGGTCTCATGGGACTTTAAGATGAAGTCGCACCACCCCTAGACCCCACCTGCAAACTGGATCGAGCCGACCAGCAGTTCCAGACACCAGGCGACTTGCGACTGCAGACCCTTCCGCCCAGGAACCATCACTTATCCTCTGGCCCTTCCCCACTTGCCTTTGCATTCTCTGAATTTTAGTGTTCTGAATAGCACAGGGTGCACAATGCACGCCACATGATTTTCTTTTGTTTTGTTTTTCCTTGCTCTTGAGGTGTTGCTTCTTAGGTCAGTTGGAGGCTCACCATTTCTTAGAACCAGGGAGTACTTTAGGTCACCCAGGACCAGTGACAACAGTACTTGGTACTGTTAAGCAACAGGTAGGCCAACCATAAGATAAATCATCAATTTTCTAATCCTGTACAACGTTTAACACTCAGAGATACCTTAAATACGTTAGGAAGCAACATATAGATCACCTGATGACTAGGAGCAATCACAGAGGCTCAAGGAGTATGAACAACCAACAAAAGGCCTCTCCCCCAAAGGGAAATCAAGCCTACAACAACCACAGTCAATACAATGAATATTGTGGACATGTCTGATAAGAAATTCAGAATATTTATAGTGACCAAACTAACTGAGATGGAAGAGAAAAGAGACAAGGAACTCCAGGAGATGAGGAAGTCCTTTCATGATTTGAAAGAAGAAATAGATACCTAAACAAGAACCAGATGGAACTTCTAGGGTTGAAGAATGTGATACAGGAAATTAAAACCTCCCTTGAAAGTATTAAAAGTAGGTTAGATCAGGCAGAAGATCGAATCTTTAATGTAGAAGACAAAACATCTGACCTAGAAAAAAGTATCAAGAAGATTGAGAAAACAACCATGAAAAATGAGGATAATATGCAAGGAACACTAGATATCATCAAGTGCCCCAACATACAGATAATTGGTATCCCAGAAGCGGAAGAAAATAATAAGGGCTTAGATAATTTATTCCATGAAATCCTGAAGAAAAATTTCCAAACCTAGAAAGGCATTCAAATATCCAGATCCAAGAAATACATAGGACCCCGAGTAGAATCAACCCAAGGTTCTCTCCAAGGCACATCATAGCCAGACTGTCAAAAACAACAGATAAAGACAAGATACTAAAATTGTCAAGAGGGAAACAAGTTACTTTCAAAGGTCACCCAATCAGGCTAACATTGGATCTCTCAGTGGAAACAATGCAGGCAAGGAAAGAATGGGGAAATATAGTCATTGTTGAATGAAAAACAATTTCAACCAAGAATATTATACCCAGCAAGATTATCTTTCATATGGGAAAAAAACGATTAAAAAATTCTCGGATAAAACTTTGAAGCAATTTACCAACTCCAGACCAGCTCTTCCAGAGGTTCTGAAGGGAGTGCTATACCAGGAAAACTAAAAAAGTCAGAGAGTTATACGAGAACAAAAAGCAACCAAGAAAATGGCTCACTTAACAATAGGATCAGATACGAAAATATCAACAATTACATTGAATGTCAATGGATTAAATTCTCCAATTAAGAGACATAGACTGGCTGAATGGATTAAAAAAAAGAAAAAAAAACAAAACAAAACAGAAACCCTCTATCTGTTGCCTAGAAGAAATTCACCTTATGGATAAAGACATACATAGACTAAAAGTAAGGGCTGGAAAAAGATATTCCATGCAAATGGAAACCATAAAAGGGCTGGAGTAGCGATAGTGATCTCAGACAAAATATATTTCGAGACAAAGACTGTAAGAAGAGACAAAGAAGGGTATTATATGATAGTAAATAGGGCAATCCAGCAAGAAGACATAATGCTTATAAATATCTATGCACCCAACTCAGGTGCACCTAAATATGTGAAGGAAAGTCTGCTCAAGCTAAAAGGAGGAATAGAGAAAAATACTATAATTGTTGGAGATCTCAACACCCCATTATCTCCTTTAAACAGATCTTCTAGACAGAAAATAAATAGAGAGATACAGGACCTAAATGATACTATAAATCGAAAGGACTTGACAGATCTCTTTAGAACTTCCCACCCTACATCCAAAACATATACATTTTTCTCACGCCAGCATGGAATCTTTTCAAAGATTGATCATATGTTAGGACATAAATCAAGCCTTTACAGATTCAAAGGCATAGGAACTGTATCCAGCATCTTCTCTGACTATGATGGACTTAAACTCAAGATTAATTTTAAGAAACAACCCCCAAAATACACAAACACATGGAAACTGAACAACCTACATCTGAATGACTTCTTCAGTACTGAAGAAATTAAGTCTGAAATCAAAAATATTATAGAAACAAATGATAATGAGTACACAAGTGTCCATAATCTAGCGACACAACAAAAGCAGTCATAAGAGAGATATTCAAAGAAATTAGTACTCATGAAAAAAGGATGGAAAGATGGTAAATAGATAACCTATCATGCCTCAGGGAATTGGAAAAACAACAACAAACAAACCCCAAAAATGTCAGACAAAAAGAAATAATAAAGTTTCAAGCAGAAATAAATGAAATAGAAAATAAACAAATCATACAGAAAATAAATGAAAGCAAAAGCTGGTTCTTTGAAAAGATTAACAAGATCGACATACCATTGGCTAGACTGATCAAGAAGAAGAAAGAAAAAAACCAGATTAATCAAATATGTGATGAAACAGGCAATATTACAACAGACACAGTAGAAATACAAAATATCATTAGAGGATACTATGAGTGACTATATGCCAGTAAACAAGATAACTTGGAGGAGATGGACAAATTCCTGGATGTATATAATCTACCAAGATTGAATCAGGAAGACATAGAGAACCTGAATAGACCCATAACAAGCCAGGAGATTGAATCAGTAATAAATAATCTCCTGACAAAGAAAAGCCCAAGTCCAAATGGCTTCACTTCTGAATTCTACAAAACTTTTAGAGTTAATCCCTATCCTACTAAAATTATTTCTAAAGATTCAAAAAGAAGGAAACCTTCCAAATTCATTGTATGAAGCCTCCATTATCCTCATCCCCAAAATAGATAAGGACATGACAAAAAAGAAAAACTATAGACCAATATCATTGATGAATATAGATGCAAAAATTCTCAACAAAATACTTGCAAATCGTATCCAACAACATATAACAAAGATTATTCATCATGACCAGGTAGGCTTTATCCTAGAGATGCAAGGGTGGTTCAACATACACAAGACCATAAATGTAATACACCACATTAACAGAAAGAAAGATGAAAAACATATGATTATTTCAATTGATGCAGAGAAAGCATTTGATAAAATACATATACTTTTATGATTAAGACTCTCAGTAAGATTGGTATAGAAGGGTCATTTCTGAACACAATAAAAGCCATCTAAGTTAACATTATACTGAATGGGGAATAGCTGAAAATTTTTGTGCTAAAAATGGGTACTAGGCAAGGCTGCCCACATTCTCCACAGCTCTTTAATATAGTACTGGAAGTCTTAGCTAATGCAATCAGAGAAGAGAACAATATAAAAGGCATTCAAATAGGCAAAGAAGAATTGAAAATATCTTTATTCGCAGATGACATGATAGTATGCTTAGAAGACCCAAAGGTCTCCATGAAAAAACTCCTTGAATTAATAAGTGAATACAGTAAAGTGGCAGGATACAAAATGAACACCCCCAAATCTATAGCATTTCTATATATGAACAAGTTGAGCAAAGTACAGCTGAAGAAAGGAATCCCTTTCACCATAGCCACAAGATGTATAAGATACCTAGGGATAAACTTAAATAAGAAAGTCAAAGACCTTTACAAAGAAAACTATGAAAATCTTAAAAAAGATATTGAAAGTGCGGCCGACAGGTGGCATGGTGGTTAAGGGTGCTGGACTCCCACATGGCCGACCATGGTTCAAGTCCTGAATCTGGTGGCTTGCTTTCTCACTTTCTCTCTCTCTCTCTCTCTCTCTCTCTCTCTCTCTCTCTCTCTCTCTTTCTCTGTCTGATCAAACTGGAAAGTAAGAATAATAATAAAGTTAAAATAAAATAATTAAAAAAAAAAGATATTGAAAGTGACATAAAAAAGTGGAAGGACATCCCATGTTCCTGGATTGGAAGAATTAACATAATCAAAATGGCAATTTTATCCAAAATTAATCTACATGTTTAATGCAATTCCAATCAAAATACCAGAAGTATTCTTCATAAATCTAGAAAAAACAATCATAGAATTTGTATGGAATCATAAAAGATCTCGTATTGCAAAAGCAATCCTGTGCAAGAAGAATAGAATAGGAGGCATATCACTCCCTGATCCCAAGATATACTATAAAGCTGTGATCATCAAAACAGCATGGTATTGGCACAAAAACAGACATGTGGACCAATAGAATAGAATAGAGTCCCCAGAAATAACTCCCAAAGCTTACAGCCAACTGATTTTTTTTTTGAGAGGTTTTAGTTATAGGGCACAGGCGCTCGCCAGACAGACAGAGACAGAGAGACAGAAAGCAAGAAATCACCCCCCCCCCCGGGGGAGATGGCCATGCCACAATCCCTTCTCCTATGTTCTCCTCTCGGGATCTTGGGTATGCACGTACACATGCCCGGCGTGAGTTTTAAGCCATCGGGTCCGCGAACCACAGTCGACTACCTGGGAGTCCAGCTACATAGCCATTACACTAACTGTTGGTCCCTAGCCAACTGATTTTTGACAAAGGATATCAGTAAACCCATTAGGAAAAGTAAAACCATTTTAGTAAATGGTGCTAGAAAAACACAGTATCCACTTGCAGAAAGATGAAACTGAACCCCCATCTTTCACCATTAACAACAGTCAACTCAAAATGGATCAAAGATCTGAACCTAAGACCTCAAACAATAAAACTACTGGTGGAAAATGCTGGCGAAACTCTGGGAGCCATTGGAGTAGGCAAAGACTTCTTATATAACACTCTCAAAGCACAGACAATAATCCCTAAAATAACCAAGTGGGACTATATCAGGCTAAGAAGTTTCTGCACAGCAAAGGATACAGTAACACGTGTGAATCAACAACCCTCAGAATGGGAAAATATTTTTGTTAAATATGCCTCAGACAAGGAACTGATAACCAGAATACACAGGGAACTCAAGGGCCTTATGCAAAAAAAAATAATTAACCCAATTAAAAGATGGGAAAATGAGTTGAACAAATATCTCTCTAAGGAAGACATACGAACAGTCAAAAAAGCATATGAGGAAATGCTCAACATCCCTCATCATAAGGGAGATGCAGAAAAAAACCACAATGAGATACCACCTAACCCCTGTCAGAATGGCAAAGATTAACAATATAAAAAGTGACAAATATTGGTGGGGATGTGGTGAAAAGGGAACTCTCCTGCACTGTTGGTGGGAATGTAAACTGGTTCAGCCACTGTGGAGAACAATATGGAAGTTTCTCAAAGATCTACAAATAGAACTACCATTTGATCCAGCAATCCCACTTCTGGGTATCTACCCAAAGGACAGGAGAATGCTCAGTCAGAAAAGTGCTTACACATCAATGTTTATTGCAGCATTATTCACGATTGCCAAAACATGAAACCAACCTAAATGTCCACAAACCGATGAATGGATTGGAAAAGTGTGGCATATATACTCTATGAAATACTACTCAGCCATAAAAAAATAACAAGACCCTGGCATCTGATAGAAAGCGGTCAGGTATGGAGGATCTATTGCTGAGTGAAGTAAACCAGCACATGAAATAAAGATATTGTATGTATCCACTTAATATATACTGACTATCTGCACTCTATAGTGGAGAATGAAATACTGGAGGACATAAAAGCAGTGAAAATACTTAAGGAGAATAAGACAGTGTGGAATGGAGGGAAGAGCAGAGGATAGAGAAAGATAGCAAGAGAACAAATAGAGAGGCATGACATGAGTGGGACATAGATATGGCTTATTACCTGTTGATGATGACATGTATAGTATTCTCAACAAGATGGGTCTGAGAAGTATTTTATGTGGGTAAAGTCTTTTTACAAGTAAATTGAGAAATAGTGATTGGTTAAAAAAATAATTGAAATAATAATAATAATGAACAGGAAAAACAATGAAAAGATATTGAATGATGAAGTGGGGGTTTTATTGTCTCGGTATTGACTGACATGCATGGCATTCCCTTTTGAAAAAGCAATGCAATACACTGTAAAGTTATATGAAATTCAGTGTAATATAAAAAGGATTATGATGATAATAAATAAATAAAAGAATCCTATATTTGGAGGTTTTAAAAATTATTTATTTGAACTCAGAAGAGTTGGGAAGATAAATGATATGCTCGAACATTTTGTGCACTATCTAGTCCTCTTTTATTTCATTTCCTATTATCTCTTTCTAGTTAAATTTTAAACTTCTGTAAGAAAAGACCACATCTTTTCTGACATTTCCGAATAGTATTTAGCAAAATTCTATAAAACATTAATGGTGTAATTAGTAGAAATGCGTATGTAAAATTAGAGTCCATGATTGTTTTAAATGTAATATTCCCACTGTTTCAAATATAAATGTAGTTCAATTGTATACCAGTATTGAAGCCCTCTTACATAGCAATATTTCAAAGAAATGTTTTATTACTTGTTTTGATGGGAAAAAAAGACACAAATATAGGTCTCTAGTGTTTGCAAAGCAATTTTAAAGTTTTCTCATTCTCTTGATTCTATAGAGTAGCTTGAGCAAAGATTGTTATTTCCAATTTTACAGAAGATGTAACTGAGGCTCTAAGGGAAGTAAACACACTTTTTAATATTATATGGTAAACAAGGGGTAGAGCTCCTATTTAAACATGAGTTTTTCTGGCTCTAAATTTCCTGCACTTGTCACCAGAATTTGAAACTTTGATATTTTATACAGAAGAGAAGGAAAGCTCTCCTTAAACCTAAATTTAAAAAATAAGTAATTTTGGTTGATTCAAGAAAACACACTGGAAATTCAAATCTGTAAAAAGTAATAGGTGACTTAGAAAGATATTTGAATATATTTTAAAGAAAATAAGTAGTTAGTTGGTGAATATAGTAAATGACTTTACAAACATATAGAACATAGATTTAGAAATGTAATGCTAGAAGAATCACAGTCAATATTAGTATAAACTAAGTGTAAATAAGATTCTTTTCAGAAATCTAGATGTGCTGCGGTCACACACTGGCATGGTGGTTAAGGCAGCTGGATTCCACATGGCTAAATGAAGTTCATGTCCCAGACCCAGAGATTTTAAATAACACACTAGGCATGTGTGTATACATACTCAAGAATCTGAGTCAAGAATAGAGGAGAAGGGATAGAGGTGTGGTCATTCCTCCTTGGGAGTGATTTCTCACTTTCCCTCTACTTCCCCCTGTATCTCTAAGCCAAGTGCGTGTGCTCTACAGCAAAAGCAAAAATAAAAAATTTTAAAAGTCTATATCTGAGCATTGTTATAGTTTCATGTCAAAGACTTATTTATGTAACTTGTAAAATTACAAGTTCCTATATATCAGGTGCTACTGGTCGTCATTGAGAATGCATCTGTGAAGAGACAAAAATCCCTATTGTAAGTGATCATACACATTATAGTAGAGTTGGCATAAATTTTACAACTTTAGGTAGTGATAAGAACTAAGTGAAATAAAATGAGGGGGTTAAATGAAGAGTGGAAGGATCATAAACATGTAAGTTTTTTTTTTTTGTTTGTTTTTTTTGGGGGGGGAGGTTTTTCCGCTATAGGGCGCGTGCGCTCGCCAGACAGACAGAGAGAGACATAGAGACAGAAAGCGAGAAATCACCCCCCAGGGGGGATGGTCACGCCGCAATCCCTTCTCCTCCATTCTCCTCTCGGGATCCTGGGCACGCACGCACACGCGCCCGGCGTGAGTTGTAAGCCACCGGGTCCGAGACGCGAACCGCGGTCGACTACATGGGAGTCCAGCGACATAGCCATTACGCTAACTGCTGGTTCCCTGGTTTGTTTTTTAATAACTGCTTTTACCCAATAATCTTATTCTACTAATTAGATTCCTCATTTTACCAGCCCATGTGAAAGTTTCAAAAATAATTCTTATTTTGTCATGAAATATTGAAGATCCCTCTTAAAATGGAAATAAGATCTCTCAAAGAGTTAATGTAGAACATCTATTTAGTTTATAAAATTATTTGGCCAATCATCTAAGAAAGTTCCAAATAACACAGATAAGTAGTAGTTTTGGATTAGAAGAATAGAGAAAGAATAACCAATTACTTTTTACTCAAATGGAGTTTATGAATAAAGACTATCAGCCTTCAGATCAGAAAAGTATCTGGGTACAACTGTGATGTCACACACTGCTAATTCCGTGTTCTGCAGACTGGGCCACATTGGAGCTCCAGGCTCAAATCCCCGTCTAACCTTAGGCTGGTGCAGTGACCTGCTGTAACCTCAGGGATACTGAGGCAGAAGAATCACAAGCTTGAGGCTGGCCTGGGCAACATACCAAGATGCTGCATAAATGAATGAATAAATAAATGTATGAAGGAATGCAGCTGGGCACCATGGTACACACCTGTAGTCTCAGCTGGGAGGTAGAGGCAGGAAGATTGAGGTGGTGAGACCCTGGCAAAAAGAGAAAGAAAGAAAGAGAGAGAGACAGACAGAGAGAGAGAGAGAGAGAGAGAGACAGAGAGAGAGAGACAGAGAGAAAGAAAGAAAGAAAGAAAGAAAGAAAGAAAGAAAGAAAGAAAGAAAGAACGAAGGAAGGAAGGAAGGAAGGAAGGAAGGAAGGAAGGAAGGAAGGAAGGAAGGAAGGAAGGAAGAAAGAAATGAAGGGAGAAGAGAAAAGCATTTTGAACCTGCAAGGTGAGGCATTAGGCTGAGTCAACATCTAGAATTCCAACCTACATGACTATGTAGCTTCGTTAAGAATGACAGCTTCACATACTACTTTAAACTCCTAAATTGTGACATAATTTATGTAAAACGACATGTCTCTTAATGTTTGTGTGGAGGTTTACCTTGTCACTCTCTGGCATGTTTTACAATTTAGAAAGAGAAAGCTCACAGTAATTTCTTATTTAGACGCTAGATATTTCATCATGAATTAGCTTTTACTGAAGTCGAGCATAGCATGTAACAAGATAAATAATAAGGGAAAGGTAAATTCTCTCTTGGGATTGTTGTAAATCAGAAATACATGTATTTTGTCCAGAATCTCTAGCTCAAGAAAAGTGTTTAGGGTCTTGAGGAAATCACACACAAAATATTTTATGACTGTGGTCCTTATTGTATAATCTAACTCATGGGGAACAATTAAGGCATTAAATGGGCTCACAGTATTTGTAGTTTTTATCAAAGCAAAAGCAATTAAGATGATTTTAATGAAGGACTTCATTGTATACATGTAATTCTTAATATTTCGAAGAAATAAAAGAATAAAAATGAAATCTTTATGATATTAACAATGGTCCTTTTAAACTATAAGCACAGATTTTTAAAAGATTAAGCAAATAATTTTATAAGAAATAGGTACAATTTCTAATTTAATTAAGATAATTTTGAAAAGAATTAACTCCTACTATAACTCCAGTGACTAGATAATTCAGTAGAGTGCAAAGATAAATATATTTTAACAAAGAAGTAATTTTTTTTCCTGTGGAAAATAATGAGAATTAGCAAATAAATTGATTTGCATATTTTAGAAATGACAGATGATCTAAAATTATCTGAAAAGTTCATAATCATATGTAAAAATATGGAATTTAGAAAAAGTAGTCTTTATCATACAATGGTGCTTAAAAACTTAAAAGAACAGGGGCCAGCAGGTGGCGTAGTGGTTAAAATGCTGGATTCCCACATGGCTGACTGCAGCTTAAGTCCTGGACTCAGCCGGTTGAAACTCAGACCAGTCACATGTGTATTCATGCCTAAATTCCTGAGAAGAGAATGCAGCATGACCATCCCCCCAGAGGGTGATTTCTCAGTTTCTGCCTCTCTGTCTCAGTCTTTCCCTCTGGCAAGTGTATGCACCCTATAGCAAAAATCTCTCTCTCAAAAAAAGTTAAAGAGCATGCTAGTAATTAGAAATTAGATTTAATTAATTATCCTAAAATAACTCCTATTTCTGACGTAAAAATTAACCCAAATAAAAATCTGAAATGTAAAGTCAGAAACTGGGTAAAGCATTACTCTGATAACCCCTACCATTATTGAGAAAAAAGATCAGGAAAAAGACACCTAACAGTATCAAATATTTGTATTTTTTGTTCCTGCTAATAATATGAAAACATTGAAAAAAGAACTAAAGGGCAATTACAATGTTGACTATGAACCTAAGGGAAAAAAAAAAACAAATAAACTTCTCTGTATTCAGAAAATTTTTTATTTTCATTTCAATGAAAACAAATCACTTCGGTGGGTAGCAACACAGTTCAAATAAGCACTAGATGTAATTTGGACAAAATAGACTTTAGAAATTTAGTGGACTTTACATCCTCTTAGTTTCATAAGTGAAAGAATCAGAGTACAATATACCTGGCTCTAGTCTTAAGAGAATTTGGTATAGTCACACTATGAATAAATGTATCTTATTTTATATGAATGTTTCCAGTGTCTATGAGTTTTATAGATGTAAATATATTGTTAGATTTGAGTTGGGGGAAATTATTGTAATGGGATTTAAATTTTTAAGATATGGGTTTCAATATAATCTTATTTTAGGGCAGAATACACTAAGAACTTTTTGCATTTTCATGCTTAATTTATACCATATTTTCAAATATATATGGCTGGAAGAAATGTAAAAACAAACTACTAAAACATTCAGAAACAGATTAGAAATGAAACCATGCTCTGAAGGCTTGAGGTTATGTAATGTGTCAGGTTTGGAAAAATAATTGGTGATAGAAAAGGAAATAAAAGGTGTTTGTAATAAATCTTTTGAATAATTAACTGTGGACCTTTTAAGCAAAATAGGACCATGCTTGTTTAAAGTACCAGAAAAATAGTAACTAAAGTAATAGAAATGAAGTATCTGCTTGTACTACAGTAAACTTGTCTTTTAATTCCATTTTTTCCCATGAACTGTTTGAAGTCCATCATGTTGGAAAATAAGTTACAATATGGAAAATAAGAAAGCATTATTCCAAATGCATTTAAGGATTATATATGTGATGTATGTGTATGTCTGTCAATCTATCTACAATCTCCTTCTCAACATGTCTTAACTTGTACCTATTCCCTTTACAGTTAAAAAATAAGTAAAAATATTATCCCCTTAGAGATACCTGCACATTCAGGATATAAGGGGTAGTTTTACTTAGTTTATTTTGTACTAGAAAACAATAAATGTATTTCTCATTTACAAACACAAAGTCATAGTATTATGGTGAATATATGAATACTAATTACATCTTTTATCATTCCAATCCTCTTCTGATACAACACTGTTTTGAAATAACATTGTCTTAAAATAATCATTTAGAGGAGTAAATATTAATTTTTCTTAGAAATAAAGTAATGGAAAAGAGACCATGGCTCATCCCCTCCCCCACATGCCTTTGTCCTCTCAGATGTGTAAAGTGGGACTTGGAGAATCCATCCTTTCCCCACCCCATGCACATTGAGACATCTGCCCCAGCAATTAACCTGGCTGCTTGGTGAGCAGCAGAGAGACCAAGGCTCATCCCCTCTCCCACACGCCTTTGACACCTCAGATGTATAAATTGGGACTTAGAGAATCCCTCCTTTCACCATTCTCTAGGCCATTGGGACATCCACCCAAGAAATGGGCCCAGCTGGACAGTTGGGAGCAAGGTGACTCAGCTGCAGAGAGACCATGGCTCTTCTCCTTCCCCACACACCTTTGAACTTTCAGGTGTATTAATTGGGATTTGGAAAATCCTTTCCCCACTCCCTGCGTCATTGGGACATCTACCCCACCAACTGGCCTCACTGCACTGTGAGCAGTAGGGAGACTGAGCTGCAGGTTGATGTGGCTCATCCCCTGCCACATGCCTTTGAATTCTCAGATTTAATCATTTCTTGAAGTACTCAATGCATGCTGTGTGATCCCTTCTGTCTTCCTCAATTGAAACCCAACACCTTAGCCACCAGGGACACCTGTATTCTAGAAAATGGGAGGCCTTTGACTTATCCAGGTCTAGTGACAATAGTGCAGGTTGCTGGGTGAGCATCAGGAAGACAGAGCAGCAGAGGGATCACTGATCACCTCCTCTCACATGCCTTTGAATGATCAGAATTACTCAAAGAATTTAGGAAGAAACGTATAATAAAGTAGATGACCAAAAACATCAAAGAGGCAAAAGAAATGTGAGAAACAAACAAACAAACAAACAAACAAAAATCTCTTCCTCAAGAGAAAACATCATTTCCTCATCATCCACAGAAAATACAACAGAACTTGTGGAAATATCAGATAAACAATTCAGAATATTTAGAGTGACAACACTAAATGAGATGCAAGAGAAAAGAGACAAAGAACTCCAGAAGATGCAAGAGAAAGGAGACAATGAAATCCAGAAGATGCAAGAGAAAAGAGACAATGATCTACAGGAGATGAGGAAGTCCTTTTATGATTTGAAAGAACAAATGGACACTAGAAAAAAAGAATTACATGGAATTGTTAAAAATGAAGGCTGTAATACAGAAAATCAAAACCTCCCTTGAAAGTATTAAAAGCAGTTTATATAAATGCAGAAGATAGAATCTTGGATGTAGAAGACAAAAAATCTGACCTAGAAAGAATTACCAAAAGGACAGAAAATAACAAAGAAAAATGAGGACAATATACGAGAAATACTAGATACCATTAAGCACCCAAACATCTGGATAATTGCTATCCCTGAATGTGAAGGAAATAATAAGGGCATTGATAATCTATTTCATAAAATCCTGTTAGAAAACTTTCCAAAGCTAGAGAGGCATTTAAATATTCAGACCCAAGAAATACAAAGGACCCCAAATAAAATCTACCCAAGTAGATCTCCTCTAAGGCACATCATAGCCAGATTGACTAATACCACAGACAAACACAACATACTCAATTTGGCAAGAGAGACAAGTTGCATTACTTACAAAGGTTATCCCAGCAGGCTAACATTGGACCTCTCACCAAAAATGGCAGGCAAGGAAAGAATGGGAAAATATATTCACAGTGTTAATGAAAAAAATAAGACTACTATACCCAGCAAGATTATCCTTCATATGGAAAAAAAAGATAAAAAGTTTAGATAAACCACACCTCAAAGAATTTTCCTACGCCAAACCAGCTCTTCAAGAAGTCTGAAAAGAACATATATGTATAAGTTTCTATATCAGGGAAATGAAAGCCAGACAAACAGAAAAAAGAGAACAAAAAAAAAACCAAGAATATGACCAACTTAATAAAAGGAACATGTCTGGAAATACTGATAATAACATTCAATCTTAATGTAATAAATTCTTCAATCAAGAGAGACAGACTGGCTGAATGGATAAAAAACAGAAATCCTCTATATGTTGCCTACAAAAAGTGCTCCTCATGGATAAAGACATACATAGACTAAAAGTAAAGGACTGGAAAAATATTCCATGCAGATGGAAATCAAAAAAGGGCTGCAGTTGTGATACTGGTTTCAGACAAAATAGGTTTTAAAACAAAATTATAAGAGATAAAGAATAGCATTATATACTAGTAAAAGGACTAATTCGTCAAAAAGACACAACGCTTGTAAATATCTATGCACCCAACTCAGGAGCACCAAAATATGTGAAGGAAAGACTACTAGATCTAAAAGGAGAGAGAGGCTGCAACACACTAATTGTTGGGGATCTCAACACCCCATTATCTCCTTTAGACAGATTTTCTAGACAAAAAAATAAGCAAGGAGATTGAAGACCTAAATCAAGTGAAATCTATAGAACTTTCCACTCAAATACCACAAAATATACATTTTTCACCCCCCATGGACTTTTTTTAAGATTGAACACTTAATAGGGCACAAATCAAGCCTTTATAGATTCAAAGGCATAAAAACTATATCTAGCATCTTCTTTGACCATGATGAAAAGAAACTTGATATTAATTTCAGGAAAAATCCTCAAAAATACACAAACACATGGAAACTTAACAACCTATTCTTGAATGACTTCTCAACTGCCAAAGAAATTAAAACTGAAATAAAAAGATTTATAGAAACAATTCATAATGAGTACATGAGTTTCCATAATCTATGCAACCCCACAAAAGCTGCCATGAGAGGGTAATTCTTAGCAGTTAGTGTGCATTAGAAAAAGTTGAAAAGGTGGCAAATGGACAACATAACATCATGTCTCAGAGAATTGGAAAAGCAACAATAACAACAAAAAATCCAAAAAATGCCAGGAGAAAAGAAATAAAACTTCAAGCAGAAATAAATAAAATAGAAAATAAACAAGCTACACAGACAATAAATGAGAGCAAAACTAGTTCTTTGAAAAGATAAGCAAGATGAGCACACCATTAGCTAAACTAATTAAGCAGAGAAATAGGTAGCAGATGAATTAAATTTGCACAGAAACAGGCAATATTACAAAAGACACATAGAAATGCAAAACAGAGAATACTATGAGCAATGATGCACTAACAAACAAGAAAACCTGGATGAGATGGACAAATTTCTTGACACATATAATCTACCAAAGTTGAACCAGGACATAGAAAGCTTGCATAGATCCATAACAAGCAATGAGATTGAATCAGTAATAAATAAATTCCCAAAAAGAAAAGCCCAGGCCCTGATAGTTTTACTTCTGAATTCTACAAAACTTTTAAAGAGTTAACCCCCATTCTACTCAAATTATTTCTAAAGATCTAAAAGGAAGGAATCCTCCCAAATTCATTTTATGAAGTCTCCATAGCCCTCATTCCCAAAACAGATAAAGGCAAGACAAAAAAGGAAAACTACAGACCAATATCTCTGATGAATATAGATGGAAAAATTCTCAGCAAGACACTAGAGAATCTTATCCAAAAAAGATTATTGATCATGACCAGGTTGACTTTATTACAGAGATGCAAGGGTGGTTCAACATTCACAAAATCATAAATGCAATATACATAGAAAGAGAAAGAAAGATGAAAAAAAACAGGGCCAGTATGTTGCATAGTAATTGGGGTACTGGACTCACAAAGATCTGACTGTGGTTTGAGTCCTAGACCTGGCAACTTTCTCTCTCTTGCTCTCTCTCTCTCTCTTTGTCTTTCTCTGGGTAAATTAAAATAAATAAATAAAGTAAATTAAGTAAACAATTTTTTTTGAAAAAAAGAAGATAAAAGCCACACTGTCATTTCAATCAATGCAGAAAAGCATTTTACAAAATACAATATACCTTCATAATTAAGACTTAGCAAAGTTGGCATAGAAAGGTTAGTTTTCAACACAATAAGAACCATATATTAAAACCTTTTAGTTAACATTATACTGAATGGTGAAAAACTGAAAGGTTTTCTACTAAAATCTGGTACAAGACAAGGCTGCCCACTGTCTCCACTTCTTTTCAATATAGTACTGGAAGTCTAGTCAGTGCAATCAGAAAAGAGACTAATATAAAAGACATTCAAATTGGTAATAAAAAGAATCGAAAATATCTTTATTTGAGGATTACTTGATAGTGTACATAGAGGATCCAAAGATATCCACAAGATAAATTTATTGAAGAAATAAATGAATACAGTAAAATGGCAAGATACAAAATTGACATGCAAAAATCTGTAACATTTCTATATACAAATAACAAGCTGACAGAGGTAGAACTGAAGAAACTAACCACTTTCACCATAGCCACAAAATGTATAAGATATCTAGGGATGAACCTAACCAAAGAAGTAGAAGACCTTTACAAGGAAAACTAGGAAAATATTTTAAAAGATATTGAAAATTACACCAAAAAGTGAAAGAATACCCCATGTTCCTGGGTCAGAAGACTTAATATCATCAAATTGGAAATTTTGCCCAAATTAATCTACACAGTTAACACAATTTCAATCAAATTACCAGAGACATTCTTCACAGATCCAGACAAATCATAGAATTTGTCTGGAATCATAAAAGACCCTGTAGTGACATAGCAATCCTGCACAAGAAGAGTGGAGTGGCTAGTACCTCTCTCCCTGACCCCAAAAGATATTACAAAGTTGTGATCATCAAAATGATAATCAAAGCTGTGATAATCAAATGTTTTATTGGCACAAAAACAGTCATGTGGCCCAATGAACAGAATAGAGACCCCAGAAATTAACCTCAAAACAGACAGCCAATTGTTTTATGACAAAGTCAATCCACTGGGAAAAGGAAAACCTCTTTATCAAATGTTGCTATAAAAGCTGGTATCCACCTGAAGAAAGATGAATCTGTACCCCTACCTTTCACCATTAACAAAAATCAACTCAAAATGGATCAAATATCTAAACCTAGTACCTCAAACTGTAAAACTACTGCTGGAAAACACTGGAGAAATTCAAATTAAGAAGTATCTGCACAGAACAAAAGACACAGTAACTAGTGTAAATTGACAACCCTTAGAATGGGAGAATATCTTTGTAAACTGTGTCTCAGATAAGAGACTGATAACCAGAATACACAGGGGAACTCAAGTAGCTTACTAAAAAACAAACAAACAAAAACAAACAAACTAAAACAATTAAAAGAGAAAACAAGCTGAACAAACAACTCTCTAAGAAAGACATATGAACAGCCAAAAAGCATATGAAAAAAATGCTCAGCATCTGTCATCCTCAGAGAGATGCAGATCAAAACCACAATGAGATACCTATTAAACCCAGTCAGAAAAGCTAAGATTAAAAATTTTTAAAATACGTGCTGGTGGGGCTATGGTGAAAGGGGAACTCCCTCACCCTTCTGGTGCTAATGTAAATTGGTCTAGCCACCATGGAAAACAATACAGAGATTCCTCAGAGACATACAGATACAACTGACTTAAGATTCAGCAATTCCACTCCTGGGTATCTACCCAAAGGACAGGAGAATGCTCAGTTAAGAAAGTGCTTGCACATCTTTGTTTATTGTGGCATTATTCACAATTGCTAAGTCATGGAACCTATCTAAATCTCCATGAACAGATGGATGGATTGAAAAAGCATGGCACATATACTCTATGGAATACTATTCAGCCAATAATAAAAAAAAAAAAAAAGAACCTGGCGTTTGACAAAAAGTGATGAATATGAGAGATTTATTGCTGAGTGAAGTAAGCCAGGCTATAAAATAGAGACATTGTATGCTACCACTTAACATATAATGACTGTCTGTACTCTATGGTAGAGACTGAAAGATTGGAGGACATAAAAGTATTGAAAATGTTATGTACAATGGAGACAGTGTGGAAGGAGTATGGGAAAGGAGAAGAGCATAGGGAGGGAAATTAGGGAGAAAAATTGAGAGGCAAGACATCTGTGGGACACAGAAATAGTTTATTGTGGGGAGTGGCAAATCTGAGAAAACATGATGACCTTTAGACACCTGCAGAAACATGCTTCCATGAGCTATATTAGCAATGACTACGAGAACATTTCCATATGAAAATGCTTTCTGCCTGTTGTTGTCCATACCCAATACTGCATGGCAATATGATGCTAAAAGAAGCCACATGTGTTTATCAGATTTCACCTTCAAAAGATTAGATATTACATGGCGCCAGTCATTTTCCCATCTGCAGATGATTCACATTCTAAAACAACTGGCTTTGCATTCCATTTCCTCTTCCCCCTATTTTCCTCCCTGTAGAAGATTAAACCTGAGGCTGGTTCCTGGTCAAGACTTCTCCATCAGAGAAGTTGGGCCCACCCAATCTTAGCTTTTCTATATTTGTATGTCTTTGTGTGTGTTTGTTATTGCATTTATTTCTAATCCACAGCATTCTCCACTCAGAAAAATGTATTATTCAGTCAAGCAGGTCCCGGCAGTTGATTACCTGTTATGATAACATGTATAATATCCTCAACTGAACTGGTATGAAGTCTATTTCAAGTTAGATAAATTCACTTTACAAGCTAAGTGATATGTAGTGATTGAATGCATAAAATGAATAAAAATAGAAAGAAATAAATTTTTAAAAAGAAATAAATTAGTGGCCTGTTCACTGTGAACTACCTACTTCTCATTTGAAGTTATTAAAGAGAAGAAATCTGTGTAAAATTTGAGAGTTATGTATATATAGGAAAAATTACAGTGCCCCATCTCCTCATTCCAACAAGAAATGAACTCTCATTACAGAGAACAATGAGGACTTTATAAAGCAAATACTATCTGAGAGAAATTTGTGAGAAGAAGGGAGTCCTCTGCTTTTCTGATAATGGCAATCGATCGGATGAATTGGAATGAGAAGGAGATGTTACTCTCTGGCTTTGGATGGTATATCCCCAAATACAGACCACATCCTCCTCTAGTTCACCATCAACATCCTGAGTAAACCCTGAAAGACTACTTTTGGAAGAGAATATTCTTAAATTACAGCGTCCATAGTAATCTTCTCAACTCTCTATATACTTGGCACAGCTCTATAAAGAGGCAATTTTCTAAGGCAGTTTGTGCTTAAGGATATATTACTACCTCAGAGTCACAAAAATAAATAAATAAATAAATAATGAGGATGCAGGAGATGAGTTTTTTATGTTAAAAGGAAGGTGAAATAATCTCCAGGTTTATTATACTTAGTATCTCCTAAAGATATATAATTGGAAACCACTTAAGAGATCTTATTTTACTTGCAGTTGCAATTACTACTCATAATTAAATATTCTATTAATATTTTATCCTATGATTAGATTTTAAAATTTAGTGCTAATTTAAATAAATCACAATAAAGAAATAAGCATGAATAACATAACTCTTTTACTTAGAGAAATCAACAAAGCAGATATATTCTCTGAATATTGCAGCAATTCCACAAACTTCTACTAAGAGATTCAGCAGACATAATGGCTCCTTTTGCGTCTTGCTCTAATTTACTCTGTGACCTTGACCTTGACTAGCTACTTCGGTTTTCTTGTTTCATAGTTTTCTCAATAAATTAAAAAGAAAAGAATAAATTGAAAAATGATTACTAAGTCTTATCACCATATAACATTATGGAGGGCATTAAGAAATACAGTAAGAACTAATCATGCCTCCTACAAAAAAACTCCTTGTAAAGGCTTAGTATATCATTTTTTATCTGTGGCATTTTTTCCCTTGTTGTTTTGGGACTCTTTTGAGCATAGATCTCCATGATTGGCAATTTGTGTGGTACAAGGGTGAATTCTAGAACCACTCTACTTTCCATTTGTAAGTCAATATAAGTAAATGTGACCTTCAGGTCTTCAGAGATGAAGAGACAGCCAGCCTTAAAGTTAATTCACTGTGTCACCTCACCTCCCTCCCCTTCAGGTAAAATAAGATACTAAGTTTTCTATCTTAGTGAATTTAAATATGTGACAAATAAAGAACATGTCGTATAATATATAACATGCATTTCCAATTTAGCTTTAATATTAGGAAATTCTGTTTTTAAATGTATATTTTTAAAAATGAAGAGTTCTCTGATAAAGAAAAGGTTGAATGTATAAAATTAATATGCTCACACACAGGGAGATTTGAATAAATATGTATCACCACATCTTAGTAATTTTAAATAGTAATTTAAAATAAAATCCTTAAATTTAAAATAGTAATTTAAAATAAAATCCTTATCTCATCTAAAAATAACAAGACATGACATGTAATCCTCAGCTATTTAAAAGTGCTTCAAAAGTGAAAAATTATTGATACCTTTGGTAAAATTATATAAAAGGTAAAAGCTGATGCTAAATGTAGAAAGAGTTTTATTTTTTGCTGTTCCAAGCAGTTTATTCCTTTCATTTTTAATGTTTGTTAATCAATTTGCTACAGAATGTAATTTTCATTAAGTATGTCAGCATGAGCAATTTGGATAAACAGAAGGAAAGGTTAGTTAGGATGAAATACATGGTGGTAATGCAATAAATGGGTGATGACATGCTCTCAGAAATGTGCCTTACTCCAATGGTCACTAGTGATAATAAAAATAAAATTTTAAGTGAATCATCATGTCTTAAATACTTACATACATAAGTACTTTTTACATAGAATCTTTAACTGAAATATGCAACAAAACACTATATGTATTTTAAATACTTAAACAGTATATGTTAGAGAAAAAATTTAAAGATATAATGAAAATGATTATATATGAGGGTTCTTCAAAAGTTCATGGAAAATACATATAATGAAAAAGCTATGGGTTTCAATTTATTTGCACCAAAATAAACTTGAGCTTTAATTTCATTTTCCGTAAACTTTTGATGACCTCTGATATTGAACGTAACAGTACTTAAGGTCATTTAGATACATATTTTACTCCATCAACAGCACATATTGTATGAGTTAGTTTTCACTCTTTTCTTTTATACATGATAAAACTGGGGCTCAAAAAAATACATTATTTTCCCAAGATCATACAAGAAGTTAAAGTCAGACCAGGATGAGCCAGCAGGTGGTGAGGTGGTTAAGGCACTAGACTCCCACATGGCTGACCGTGGTTCAAGTCTCAGACCCAATGGCTTGAAAATCATTATGTGTACGTGTATGTGACTGGAGGAGAAAGTATTGGGGTGAGACCATCCACCAGGGAGATGATTTTTTTTTTTTTTAACTTTCCCTCTCTCTTTCACTCTCTGATGAACTCACATGCCCTATGACAAAATCCTGGGGAAAAAGTCCAATATTTAAAATTAAATATACTTACCCTAGATTATCTCTTTTCACTAAGCTACACTGTCTATAAAAATTTTTTTATATGAACACTTCTCATTAATTTAGAAATGCAGTTAATTATGAATTTCAGGGATATCTGAAAAATAAAGTGCAGTCTGGGATTAAATTCCATGTCCACGTCACTGTGTTTTTGGACATACTGTGTCCGTGTCTTTGCCATCTTCAGACATGCAACCGCTCTGGTCAGAACACATTGTCCAACTTCATGAGAAGTTCTAAGTCATTGCTTGTGAGAGTCACATTTGGGAAATTGTGCTCAAATCCATGCACAGTACACACAGAATTTACTTAAGATATTTTGCCATCGTGTTTCTGACAATCTCTTTACCAAAAGATTAATTCCTTAATTTACATACAGTCTCTCCTTATATTTTACTCAAAATGTATTAATATATATGTATGTGTGTATCTATACATATGTATAGATAGACATATATATATATTCAAATATATATATACACATATATATTGTATACACACATACATATATATTCAAAATATTGTTCAGAGAATAACTTGGAGATAAACATTTTCAAGAGGATAACTCAGAGATAAACATTTTCAAATAATAAGTCAAAATTACTCTGAAATGACATACAGTGCAGCTAAAGCTCCTTATATATAAAGTTTTCCTGTAGATTATCTCATTGAACAAAAGCAAAGACCTACGAGTTTAAATGGCTCATATCACAAACGACCTGTGGTAATGGGTCTTGTTTTATTTCTTCCATTTTTCACGTGAGTACACTGGTTAGAAGTCAACAAAGGAGGGCAGTTTGTCCTTGGTTAGAGTTAGGGAAGGTAATTTCAGGAGATGTTTTCAAAGAAAGCTTTAGTTTCAACTATGAAGTAAACATGACATATTCTTTGACTAGAAATAATGGCTGCTATTATCATCTGATGGTGCCTTCCATCTATTTAACCTGCATCTGCACCACCATGGCTCTTGTGATTTGCCAGTATATATAGTTTTAAGTCACGGCTGAGAGATCTAACTACCCCTTCAGCTTTATTCCCTGCCCCTAATTCCTACCATGTAACCTAATAAAAAAAAAAAAAAAAAAAAAAAAATTGAGAGGTTTTTGCTGTAGGGAACTTGCGCTCGCCAGAAAAACAGAGAGAGACAGAAAGTAAGAAATCATCCTCCAGGGGGGATGGCCATGCTGAAATCCCTTCTCCTCCACTCTCCTCTCGGGATCTTGGACACGCACGCACACGTGCCTGGTGTGAGTTTAAGCCACAGGGTCTGGGAATCAAACCACCATCGACTACATGGGAGTCCAGCAACATAGCCATTACACCAACTGCTGGTCCCCCTAATCATTTTTTTCCAATAAGAAGACAGATTTCCTGAATTACAAAGTCCAGATTCATTGGTCAATACAAGGCATACTTACAGCATCTTTACGAAGAGATTGTGAACCACATTGCTAAGGGATATTTCATTGATCCTTCTGATTTTTACCTTGGATCTACTTAACCCATAGGCACACCCTGTAAAATAGCTCTCTGCTTAGCATTTTTGTTTGTTTGTTTTTGCCATAAGGCTTGTGCATTCACTTGAGAGAGGGATGGAGAGAGGGAAAGTGAGAAATTACCCCTGAAGAGGAATGGTCTTGCTTCAATCCCCTCTCTTTCATTCTCATCTCAGTTTTGGAGGTACACACTTAGATTCCTGGCAAGATTTTCAAGCCACTGGACCTGGGACTTAAACTATGGTTGGCCATGTGGGAGTCCAGTGCCTTAACACCGTGCCATCTCCTGGCCCTCTGCTTAACATTTTTGCTGTAGATTATCTCTTGTGTGTGTATGTGTGTGTTTTCTTTTGTTTTTGTTTTTGTTTTTGTTTTGTTTTATATATATATATATATATATATATATATATATATATATATTCAAACCATACGAAATGTTTATATCTCAATATAACACTTTTCAGCTGGTTTTTATAGGCTCATACCAATAATGTACTGGCACTATCTTTAGTTACATTCCGAATATAATTGGTAGAACATCAGCATAACATGTAATTTGTAAAGAAGCAGGTGGCAACAAAAGAGTTATTTTACTGGCTCTAGGGAAGGCTACATGCCATAATACATGCAAAGCGCAAAGCGGTTTGGTAATGGCAATACTAATTGGTGATAAGGAAGTGATCATTTGAACATGCTATTTCCTAAAATCATGAGGCCCTTTCTACTATTATCATAAATTCCCAGAGATAACTGCTTTCTGATACCCAAATACCTGGGTCTCTTTGGAGCAGAACCATAATCTAAAGTTAGAATTTTGCAACACTTGTTGTCAGTTGAAGAGACAAAGCACTCCTGGGAAACCTGGGGCAGAAGATATTACCCCAGGTGGTATCTGCACAACAGTTGGTACATAAAGGATGCTTTGCAAATCCTATTTCAGCCGGCCCGGGGGGCCTTTTTACCCTTTACCATGTGGTAAGCTTTATTTAGCTCTGAACATATGGAATGTTCAAACTATGCTACAAAAAACATTGTGTTAGGCCATTCAATTCTCATGAGGCAATATACAAAAATTATAATAAGGGAAAGAAAAATAGGCATTTCTATATCTTAAGTCATAAAAATTTTACAATCTTTCCATTTTGTATTAATTCTATTAGAGAAGAGAAGTCTACTGCTTTGTGTCCAAATAAGAGGATATACATAAAGAAACCAAACCACCGCCCACTTAATGGAGTTTAGAATACTAACTATCACACAGTTTGACTATGGATGAACGTATTTTATATACCCTGGTTTAATGAGGTTTAGAATGAGGAGGAGGGTCTCCATTATTTCATAGACCCATGAAGCAGTTCTAAAAGAGGAAAATCACTGGAAAAGAGTGAGATTAATATTTAGGAAGCATTAATATGTACATGAAGAAACAAATAAAAGTACATTGAGGAAAAGCTGCCCTAGGTGATTTCTATTATGTAGAGTCTTGATAGCATGTATTCACTGTTTCATAAAGATACTTATCTACTTTGAGACTTGGAAAAAAAAGAATTCTCCCTTGATATTTGGCCAAACATTCCACAAAAGATGAATTAGTGCACACAATGTTCCTTTGCACATTTAAACAATCAGAAAGCCTCAGAATATCAAAAAGTTTCAATATATCTGTTAATTTGCTTTGAAAATGTTCAATATTTTGAAGATGTTTACTAAATACTACCATGAAAATAAGCTGTTGTAAAAAATCAAAGCCTGATCTGATCCTGGTGGTGCAGTTGTAGCAAGCTGAACTGTAGAGCTGGAGGCCACATGGCCAACTGCAGGTTCAAATCCCTAGAAACATGTCAGACGTGTGTTTCTGGGTCCAAGAGTCTAAGGAGCTGAAGGACCAGAGAAAGAGATTATAGTATAATAAGACCTTGACAAGGGTACCTCTGTCTCTATGTCTCTTTCTTTCTCTCAGTCATATACACTCATACATGCTCTCTGTCATGAATAACATAAATAAACTTTAAAAAATCAAAGATCTAGCTTTTATGGAGTTTATGTTAGGAATGGAGTGTTTCTAGTATCATTGATAACCACATTTTCTCTCATCAAATTATGCTGTTTACTTACCATGTCTTCTGCTCCTTTTTTCCTTGAAGAAAGAAACAGTACAGTATTTTTCATCCAGACAAAGAGGTAAGGATGAAGCCAGTTTAGCAGGAAAGTAAGAAGATAGGAATTAATTTGTAGGGAAAAAAGAGCTACATAAATGATTATATATCAGCATCACACACATACCTCTAATAGAAGTCTGAATACTAAACATATAGATTGTTCTTACTCTGTTCTTTAAATCTTTCTGAACAAAAAAAATATGCTTATAGAGAGTATTAAGTAAGATTCACTCTAGGCGGCAAAGTATGTAACTTAATGTATTGCCTTGCTAGAAGCCACATGGCTGATCATGGACTGGGATTCCTGAGTTGGCCTGAAAACAATGATCGCATGGGTGTGTGCATGGACACCCAAGCATGGGCACCAAGATCCTGAGGAGCAAGAGGACAGGGGTTATGACTGCAGTGTTACAAGACTCTGTTGAGCGTATTCTCCCTTTCTCTTTCTTTCATTATCATATGCATACATACAGTAACATTTAAAAATAAAAAAAAAAAATTTGGGGACCGGCAGTTAGCGCAATGGCTATGTTGCTGGACTCCCACGTAGTCGACCGCGGTTCGAGTCCCGGACCCAGAGGCTTAAACTCACGCCGGGCACATGTGCGTGCGTGCCCAAGATCCTGAGAGGAGAATGGAGGAGAAGGGATTGTGGCGTGGCCATCCCCCCTGAGGGGTGATTTCTCGCTTTCTATCTCTCTGTCTCTCTCTGTCTGTCTGGCGAGCACACGCGCCCTATAACAAAAACCTCTCCAAAAAAAAAAAAAAAAAAATTAAACCAAACATTTTCATTTTAAGAAAAGATAAGGTAATTAAAAATAAAAAATAATAAATAGGAAGATATAAAAGCTTTGAAAATTGTTATGAACACTAGAAACAAAGTGGAAGAAGAGTGGGAAAGGTGAAGAATGTAGGAAAGGAAATTTGGGTAATAAAAATAGAGAGGTAAGACATTTGTGGGCCACAGATATGGTTTATTACCTGTTGATGGTGACGTGTATAATATTCTCAATTGGGCTTTTCAGAGGTTATGAGGTGTATACCATGCTGGGTAAAGTCTCTTTATAATCTAAATGATGTTTATGATCCTATCTATCTCTATATATATGACAATTAGCTGTAATATTGGTCTAGGAATTTGAATTTACCAACTGTTATATTCATGATAATCAATGGATCTTCTGAGATTTCTATTTATTTTGCCTGTTATTATATATAGTACTTATATCATTTTATAATGCAGAGTTGTTCAAATCACATAGATAGAAACACTTATATTATAAAATCTAACAGAAAATTCCATTGGGCAATGTTATTTCACTAAAAAACTGGGTAATTTAGAAGCTAAGATAATATCCCATACCATTCTGAATTAGGAATTTGAGGGCCACCAGATGATGTAGTATTAAGGTGCTGGACTCCCACATGGTTGACTGCAGCTCGAGTCCTGGACCTGGCAGCTTTAAAAACATGCCAAATGTGGGGCCAGCAGGTAGCATGGTGGTTAAGGGTGCTGGACTCCCACATGACCAACCACGGTTCAAGTCTCGAACCTGGCAACTTGCTTTCTCACTTTCCTTCTCTTTCTCTCTCATTCTGTCTCTCTCAGATAAAATTGAAATAAATAAATAAAGTTAAAATAATTCTAAAAGAAGAAAGTACCAATTGTGTATGCATACAGACCCAATATCCTGAGAGGAGCTGGAAGTGAAGGGACAGGTGGCATGGCTATCTCCCCTGGGGAGTGAATTCTCACTTTCTCTCTCTCTGTCACTCTCTGGCAAGTGCACAGACACTATAAAAGAAACAAAACATAAAAAATAATAATTAATCAATTCAAAAATTTATGAATTTGTTCCTTATACAAAAAAATTAGAGCCCCAAGGCAAAAACTGTATTCACCTTATTACTGGAACAATTTAGTTTCTAGTCAGTAAAGTTTTCAAATAATTTAATGTGATTAGAGTTTGTTAAAAATATGGGAATTGTTATATAAAGAAGATTATGATGATAATAAAAATAAAAATAAAAAATAAAAAAATAATGTGGAAATTGTTGAAAGTGCCCAACAATTATACTTTTTTTTTTTTTTTGAGAGGTTTTTGCTAAAGGGTGTGTGCACTCGCCAGACAACAGAGAGAGACAGAGAGACAGAAAGCGAGAAATCACCCCCCAGGGGGGATGGCCACGCTACAATCCCTTCTCCTCCATTCTCCTCTCAGGATTTTGGGCACACATGCACGCACACGCACCCAGCGTGAGTTTTTTAAGCCACTGGGTCCGGGACGTGAACCGCAGTCAGCTACATGGGAGTCCAGTGACATAACCATTATGCTAACTGCTGGTCCCCAATACTTTTTTTTTTGAAAGAGATTTTTGCTATAAGTCACGTGTACTCACCAGAGAGACAGAGCAAGTGAGAAATCACCCCTCAGGGGAATGGCCACATGGCAACCCCTTCTCCTCCATTTTTCTCTCAGGATTTGTGTACACATGCCCACATGCCCTGCATGAGTTTTAAGCAGCTGGGTCTGGGAATCAAACCATGGTCGACTACTTGGGAATTCAGCAACATAACTGTTACGCCATCTGCTGGTCTCAAGAACTAACTTTAAATTCTATCAGTGTTTAGCAATTTAAGTCAGTGACCCAATAAATTTATTATTATATTTCAGAGTGTAGGAAAGGCATGTAAAAGAAAATAGAAAAAGATTTTTTTTAATTTGTGTTTTGGCACCATAATAAATTTTTGAAATATCCTATGAGGAAGAATTAGGTGATAAAGTTACATTTTCACTACTAGGTAAAGTATTTAAATTATCTCTGTGCAGTTAGCTAGGAATTTTTTTCAAATTTCAAAATTTTGTTAAAGTGTATCAGTTTCTAAATACTATAAACTTAAGCGAAGACTTGAAATTGAATACCTGAAGTCTTTTATTTTATTTTTGTGAAGAGTTGTTGTCCATGAACTAGAGTAAATTGAAGCCGATAATTAACCTTCAAAGGGGCTTTCAATCCATGCCAAGTGAAAAATGCTTCCGGTGTTCTGATTTATAATATTTTCTTACTTTTTGAAAAGTGATGTCCAAAGTTTAACTGTGATATTGGGTTTGAGTTTGTCTGACTTTGATACTGAGTTTGTGTTTTCCTTTGTGACATTCCTTCATATGTAGGATGATAGCTTTTTATCAGCAGTTCTTCTCAAGTCAGATCATATCATTTCTTTAGTATTAGAAACTAGCTTAGCTAAATATAACAAAAACACTTTAGTCACACGAACTGAATTTGTTTTCTTCTTATGTTTAGAAAAAATAGACAAGTTTTGTTTTACATTGTTTCAACACCCTTCCAGTAATTGTTAAGTATGAAGACTGCTGTAACTAAATGATCCTGTTTGAGGTTCTAGTATCTTATTCCATTTAGGCTGTTATAAAAAAATCTCCTAAAGTGGGTAGCTTATAAAGATGGAAAATTAATTTCTCATGATTCTAGAGATGGGAAAGTCTAAGATCAAAGCACCAGCAGATTCAGTGTCTGGTTGGTGTCTACCTTCTCACAGACGGTGCTTTCTCACTGTGTCCTCCAACGGTGGAAGAGACTAGCTAGTTTTTTTTGTTTGTATGTTTGTTTGTTTGTTTTTTTTTAAATAGAGATATTTGTTGTAGGGCTGTGTGTTTGCAAGAGAGACAGAGAGACAGAAAGTGAGAAATCACCACCTGGGGGAATGGCTGCACCACAATTCCATCTCCTCTATCCTCCTCTCAGGATTTGGGGCATGCACGCACATGAACCCATCATGAATTTTAAGTTGCAAGGCCGAGGACTCGAACCACGGTTGACTATGTGGGAGTCCAGTGATGTAAAACTATTATGCTATCTTCTGGTCCCAAAAGACTAGCTAGTTCCTGAAGGTTTCTTTTCTTAGAACATTTTATTCATTCATAATTTAATTATCCCCCAAAGGTACTACTTTCTAGTAAAATTACTTTTGGTTTAGGATTTAACATATGAATTTGAAAGGGACATAGGCATTCAGACCATACAAGTAGGTTTCATATGATTACAGAGCTTTGTTTGTTTCATTATTACTTGATGGCATGCACAGAATTTTTTAAAGTTAAAAATAAATCAAATAAGAGGTCTAGAGATCTTCTTCTGAAACACTTTTGCAAGGAAGAATCTAAACCCTTGGTATGTGAATGACTTGCACAAGAGCGCTAAACTGCTGGTCAGAGACACAGGCTTGACCTCAGTGTTCAAGTACGCATCACCTTCAACTACTCATGGCCCTGAGTAAGGTGGCAAGAGCATCTTTCCCCTAAAGCATTCACTTCAATTATAGAGTATCCCTCAACACAAAAATAGACATGAATGCCTAAATATTCTGAGACATTTTCCTTCATATGCATATTAAATATCCCCCCTTAACAAAACAGTAAATTGCATTTTCTATTTCTTTGCCTGTTTTAAAACTTCCTTTGTTATGATTATTGCTATCTCACTGTTCTATAACATTGACTGTTCCACTCAGCTGACTCTTTTATTGCCATCATATTAACTGCATTTATTTTTAACTTTTTTTAATCTGGAGAGGAAATATATTATTGTCCTCTTCTCAATCAGTTTATCAGAATGCATACACATCAAGAGGTTTTCGAGGAGACTTTATTTCTACAGATTTCCCTTAGCTTTAATGACAAATACATTGAATAAAGATTTTTCTTTTCAGTAAACACATTTTCTTTGTGCATTTTTAAAAGCCATTTTATCCTACCTTTAAGGGAAAAAAAAGTATTTATGTTCCAATAGAATTCTCTTGTCTTCATTTATTCATCATTAGGCCAAGTGCTGGAAGGAAATCCTTTGTGATTTATTCATTTCAAAATCATCTTTTATTAATTAAGGTGGAAGCACATTTACAACAATCACTGGTAAATGATGTGAAAAAATATTTAGCCCACTCTTCTTGATTGTAATATATTTGTTGAAGACTTTTCATGATTTTCAAATTGGCATTTAGAAGCTTCGCTCTGTTTAAGTGATGAATATTTTCCATGATAAAACAATACAAGTATAAACCTGTGTCTTCCTGAGTCTATCACACACCCCCAACTTTCGATATATATTCTCTAGTATTGCTTATTCCTTGACTATAACTGAGAAGAAAGCATGGTGTTTCCCTATCATCAGACAGAAGAGAATTAGAAAAGCCTGAGTTTCAATTTAGATAATTAGCATTTACCAAAATAATTTCTCTAGATACTAATCATCCATGTTGCTTCATCAACGTTAGTCACATCTCACGACTTTCACTTTTATCTTTCTACACGCCAAAAATTTCTCCTGCTTCTATTAAGATATAAAAGCAGTAGGCAATTTTCTTGATTTAAGCCTTTTGTAATCTTAGTCTATGTCATCTCCTTAATGAAAGGAAGTCAAGGTATTGGCCAGAGCAAATCATCCAGTAATGCAACAAGACATTTACTGAAACACCAGAAATAGTTGACTTAGTTATTTGAGTTTAACTTAATAAACAGTTGTTATTATTATAACTGTTCAGTTAGGGAAGCTAAAACTTTAAAGAGAATATTATATATATATAATATATATATTAATATATAATATATATATATAATATTATATATAATATATATGATATAATATATAAATATTATATATATAATATATATAAAATATATTTTTATATATTATATATTATATATTATATCATATATATATATATATATATATATATATATATATATATATTATATATATATGATATTGCTGTAGGGCCCATGTGCCCACCAAAGAGACAGAGAAAGACAGAAAGCAAGAAGTCACCCCCCAAGGGGGATGGCCACACCACAATCTCTTCTCCTCCATTCTTCTTTCAGGATTATGGGCAAGCATGCGCACTCACTTAGCATGAGTTTTAAGCCACTGGGTCTGAGACTTGAACCACAGTAAACAAGATGGGAGCCCAGCAACATAAGTTGTGACACAATCTGCTGTTCCTAAAGAGAGTATATTTAGCTATATAATTACCTAAATAATCTTTGTCTCAAGGCAGCCATGCAGAATAGTTGGCAGATCACTGTTGAGCTTGCAAGTATTGTTGGGGTTGTCTGCATTGTCTTAGATTACATTTTTAGAGCTCCTGTTACTTAGATTTCTTCCTCTTATCCAAAGGTTACAGATATTATAAAACATCAATACAGTTTCTATCCAAGTCAATGGTATTATGTGGGTCTACAGTCCTGTGTGACTTTTTGAAATGCTAAGTTACAGTTAGTAAAGAAAAGATTTTAAGTCAGCTCTGAAAAATTGATCTCATCTCAATTTTTCTAAAGCAGGTAGTTATCTCAGTGGAAGCAATATTTGAAACCTGAATGGTGAAATGGTGAGACCAAAAAAATAAAGTCTGTTTAAATAGTATCCTGTACTTTTTTATCATGAAAATTAAATACAAAAAGGTTGAAAAAATGATTATATTATACTGCTTTAGAGCTTGATATTTCCATACAATTAATGCTTGTTCTCTTGTAAACATGTATGCATTTCAGGACCAGTAGAAGGTATATTGGTTACTTTGCTGGAGTCCCACATAGTCTATCATGGTTCAAGTCCTGGACCCAGTGGCTTAAAATTTACACTAGGTGTGTGTGCGTGTGTGCCCAAAATCCTGAGAGGAGAATGGAGGAGAAGGGATTGCAGCATGGCCCTCCCCTCCAGGGGAGTTATTTCTTGTTTTTGTCTCTCTTGTCTCTCTTTCCAGCACATGCACCTTATAGCAACAATCTCTCTCTCTAAAAAAAAAGTATGTATTTCAAAAAGAGCAATGGCTTAACCAATATCTTATAAAATTGTGGTTTCATCACTGCCTTCAATGTTCAAAAACTAAATTGATAATACACAATTTATATACTCAATATTGATATGAAAAATAATTTACCTCAATTGTTTTATTGTTTTTCATATGTAATCACTTATTTTTTTCTCTTAACTTTCTTGAAAATAAAAATTTAAAAAGAAGATGGTTTTCAGAAAATAGAGGCTTCTTCAATAAATATTTACTGTATAGGACATATATATTTTTTCCAAACCAATATATGTTTATTAATTATACGAATGAATCACTGAAAATTTTGCGGCTCAGTACTTGTTCTTTTGTGTTATAATAAAAAGTAAAATAATAATTATAATATAAACCCTTTTCCTTGACTCTGCTGTATACTATCCCATTGAATTCAGGTAGTTTCCCAATAGTCTCTATAGCTTCCTGGGTCAAGCTATTACTTATTAATACAAATGATTATTTTTCTTCTAATACCATTTGGTTTTATGGAGAAATAAGTACAGAGCCTTTCTCACTTTTAAAAAAAATTAATCAATTTGTCACTCTCTGAGTTCAGAAAATCATTCTGCATCTTGCTCTTTGCCTTTTATCCCAGGGTTTTTTCTCTTTTCTTTTTTTTTAAACAGATTAAAATCTATATTCTGATGCTTTTGTAACAAAATGTTCATTAGGCAGAGCTATGTGTAATAAAACTGCACTGGGCAATTAAGGAAATAATTTTATTCAGGCTATCACAATAGGGAGAATGTTCATTAATGAGAAACATCTCAAAGAAAGAGAATGGACACTGGGGTTTTATTGAGGTAAATAAAACAGGCAAGTAAGGGCAGGAATTCTTATGAGAGTCACAAAGAAGGGTGGATACAGGGTGAAGGCTGCGAATTCTTAAGATATGTGAGAAAGTCCTTTGCAGTTAGAATTTCTCATAACACAAAAGAATGGAATGTTTCACAATCATTTAGTTTTTCAGGTGCCCAGACTTCACAAAAATTGTCAGTGCTTCTTTCCTTTTTTTTTTCCAAAGTATTATTTGCAGCTAAACAAATCAGAAGTGACTGTAAACCTACTGAATGGGAGTGAGCAGTCACTAAGAAACACCTTGAGGCCATTTTCAGTGGTGTTCTTACAAAACCAGTTGAACCATTCCTTGAGAGGGGCTAGCAAAGGCCTATTGTTTTGGAGTCCAGGCTGTCAGGCATATTAAGAAAAGGATGCTTAGGGTGCTGCACTCTTGGATTCCCTGACAGCGGCTTGCTTTCTCACTTTCCCTCTCTTTCTCTCATTCTGTCTCTGATGAGCACATGTGCCCTACAGAAAATTTAAAAAATAATAATAATGGGGCCAGCAGGTGGTGTAGTGCTTAAAGTGCTGGATTCCACATGCTCTACCACAGTTCAAGTCCTGGAGCCATCAGCTTGAAATTCACACCAGGCATGTGTGTGTGAATGCCCAAAATCTGAGAGGAGCCTAGAAAAGGCATTGAGGAGTAGCCGTCGTCCTGGGGTGTGATATTTCACTTTCTGTCTCTTTCTCTCTCCAGCAAGTATACACACCCTATAACAAAAGTCTCTCAAAATAGTAAATAAAAATAATAAATAAAATTAAATAAAATAATCCCTTTATTAAAATACATTAAAAAGCTATACTTTATCCATTTTGAGTTGATTTTTGTTAATGGTGAGAGAGAGGGGTACAGTTTCATATTTCTGCAGGTGAATATCCAATCTTTCCAGAACTATTTACTAAAGAGAGTTTCCTTTCCCGACTGGGTCGTCTTGTACCCTTTGTTGAAAATAATTTGTATTTCAAGGGGTTATTTCTGGGTTCTCAATCACGTTCCATTGGTCTATCTGCCTGTTTTTGTGCCAATACTATGCTGTTTTGATTTTCACAGCTTTGCAACATATTTATCCAGGAAGTGAGACATTTTCTATTTTATTCTTTTTGCACAGTATTTCTCTGGCGATATAGGGCCTCTTATGATTCTGAAAAAATTTTATAGTTATTATTTGTTTATAATAATAATATAGTCTTTGACTGGACTAATGCATTGCAGTCATGTTGAGAAAAACAATGTTGTACACTGTAAACAAATAGGACATTCTAGTCAAGACTTGGTTACAAAGTCAATGTTTCCTATCATCTGTGAACAATAAATTCTTATTGAAAATATGCAAATAATTATATTGCCTTGAAAATAATAATGGTTAATATGTGTCTCAAACTTGGGAGGACCAGATGAATAAACATGATATTTAAATATTTCATTTTAATTTACAAAAGGAGAGTCTACTAAATTCTTGTGAAGTATAGGTAAGTTAAATAGTAAAAGAGCTTCCTTATATCCAGAAAATGGAAGATTAAAACATCAACAATATTTTATACAAAAGTCACAAGCACTCCTTATTTTTCATTCATTACTAACTAATCAATTCTTGTTATTCCAGATCTTGGGCTAGCAGCCTAATAAACCCCTCTGCTTCTCCTGGAAATTATAACTCTATAGATTGACATGACCTCAAAGTTGTTTAAGCAGTCTGTGCCACAAAATACCTCACATAGTCTTTTTCCTCTGAGATAGTTTTTTTTTTTTATTGATGGTAAAATACTGAGGCCAATTGCAATAACTTTCAAGGAAACATTATAATAAATAAAAATCCCTTTAGATTATTAATGACTTAAAATGTCTGTGGTTAACTTACTATTAATAATTTTTCAAAAGTTAAAAGTCTGAGAAAGTTTATTACCCAAATAATGTAAATAACAAGGAAATTTGGCTGTGTGACATGCAAAACAAGATAACAAAGTCATTCCAAAAAGTTTTAGAGAAGATATCTATACACATGATTAATTGCACTTTTAAAGCAAGCAAAAATTATATCTAATCTTTAAAAATAGACATAACTTGTATAGGGAAAAAAATTATTAACAATATATGATAATCCTGAGATGCTGGGATGTACCATACTCTGAATATTTCAAGCATATAGTTAGAATATGTAATCAAGTAAAGAGATTCATTAAGATTGGAGTAGGTTAGACATTTCTATGTTAATAAAACTTCATGGTCAGTGATGCAAATCCCTAATTGAAAAATCACTGGCCTAAAAGATGCTAAACTCATATTGAAAAAGTAAAGTTATGGCTAAGTTAGCATTTTATAAAAATGACAGAAATTATGACGAAGGTCACTATATTGCTCTTATAATAACAGAAAAAAGCAGCAATAGAAACATACTTAAGATAATAGGAACTTATTATGAGTAATAAATAAGGCACTGATAAATCTATAGGAATTTTCTCTCTGTCTCAGAGACTCTTAATAATATTTTAACTGCATATATTAACCTCAGGAAAACTAAGTGCTCTTTTGATTTGGTAACTTTTCCCATACAGCTCATCATGAATTACATATCAAAAAAATACTAATCATTCTAAGCACCTCAAGTTTTACAAGGTAAAAGAATAAATTTTTAAAATTTTTTCCAGGGACCCTCAGGGAAGTTTAAATGACAGTTGCAGAGGCAAAAGATATATTCCAGGATTTAATCTCAGGAAGGCAAAATATCAGAAATCATCAGAATATTTTGAACACTTGATTAAGAGAGTGTATTAGTTTCACAGGGCTGCCAGAAGAAATTACCACAAACTTAGTGACTTAAAACAACAGGCATGGGACCACCAGTTAACTTAATGGCTATGTCGCTGGACTCCCACAGTCGACCGCGGTTCAAGTCTTGGACCCGGCGGCTTAAACTCACGTTGGGCATGTGTGCGTGCGTGCCCAAGATCCCAAGAGGAGAATGGAGAAGAAGGGATTGCTGCATGGCCATCCCCTCTGGGGGGTGATTTCTCGCTTTCTATCTCTCTGTCTCTCTCTCTCTTTCTGGCGAGCGCACGCGCCCTATAGTGAAAAAACCTCTCAAAAAAAAAAAAAAAAATAGGCATTTATTTTCTCACAGTTGAAGGGGCCATACATTAAAAGCAAGGTGTCCACAGGGTGATCCAACCTCTCTTGGGATAGTTAAATGATAGACATTTTTTGCAAAGAGAGAGATGAAGCATAATAAAGGGGTAACTGGTCTCAAACAAGTTTAAAATCCAGCAGGGAGTATTATGCTAGATTTCAAGGTCTAAGAATAATTCTCCATGGCTCAAGCTCTACTTGCTGGGCCCATGTTCTATATCCTAGAGGCTGATAATGTGTCTGTATTTGACAGATACTCTCTAGAACCTTGGCATCAGTAGTAGTCTCTCCCTCCCTCGCCTCTGCAATTTTACCCTCTGAAGCATCCCTCCTTCATATCATCCCATCTTTGTCCCTTTTGATCCAGGCTTCCAGTCTTTTTGCTGTTAAAACATTCTCAAACATTGTCGACATTCTGTGTTTGTCAATGTGATCCACACCATTGGATAAGAAAATTCTCCATGGATTCTTTCTATATTATCCCATATCTCCATTCTGTTAAGATGTTTTATTGGTCCATGATTCATACATCTAATCTCTTTACAAAAAAGTTGTCCAGTAGGGACCAGCAGTTAGCGTAATGGCTATGTTGCTGGACTCCCATGTAGTCGACCACGGTTCATGTCCCGGACCCGGTGGCTTAAAACTCATGCAGGGCGCGTGTGCGTGCGTGCCCAAGAGCCCAAGAGGAGAATGGAGGAGAAGGGACTGCGGCGTGACCATCCCCCCTGGGGGGCGATTTCTCGTTTTCTATCTCTCTGTCTCTCTCTGTCTGGCGAGCACAGGCGCCTTATAGCAAAAACCTCTCAAAAAATAAATGTTGTCTAGTATACTTTTCATGTTCACTCCAAAATATATTTTCTCCTCTTTCAATATATAAATAGACTAAAAATTTTATAAACTATGTGCTGGTTTCATTTTGCTTAATAATTCCTTCTTTGTTTTATCTCTTTCTTTTATCATCTGACAGTAAAGAGACATCAGGCTGAATCTTTCAAACTTTGATTTGAAATCTCAGCTAATCATATGTGACCATTGCTTACAAATCCTCCTTTTCAGCCAATATAAGAACACAATCTAGCCAACCATTCTACCATTTTATAACCTAGATCCCCTGTCTTCCCTTGTTCAATGACATGTTTCCCCCTTCCTTCAGAGATTTCATCAGAATCATCTTCAACATTTGTATTTTACAATTTCATTTATGTCAACAATATACATTCTCTAAGATGTAGGAAGTTTTCACTACCGTACTTCCAACTTCTATCAGAGCCTCAATAGCATTATCTTTAATGTCTATATTACTACAAGTTATCTCTCCAAGGCAATATTTCTTTTTTTTCTATCAAACACCTCAAAATTTTTCTTCAAAAGTCTTCTAGCCATTGTTCATTTCAAAAACCACTTTCCACTTTTATATTTTACAATATTTATTACAGCAGCACCCACTTTCTGATATCAAAGACTATCTTAGTTTCCTAAGGCTATCATAACGAATGAGCATAAATGTAGAGGATAATAACCAATACAACGATATTGGTTGTTATGGTCATGGTCCAGGAAGCCAAACAGCTCCAGTCAAATTGTCAGAAAGGCTAAGATATTTTTTAAGGCTCCAGGAAAAATCCTACCTGTGTCTGCCTAGTTGGTTTCCCAGATGGGTTCCTGCAATCCTCAGCCGTTCTTATCTCGTGGATACATCCCTCCAAACTCTTTCTCTCTTTTCACTTGGATTTCCTCCCTGTGTAATCCTGTGCATACCCTCTCATCTTTTTATGAACACAGGTCATTGCCTACAGGGCATATCTCAATTCAGTATGACCCCTTCTCTTATCTAACAAAATCTTCAAATACCCTATTTCCAAATAAGGCCACATTCTGAACTTCTGGGTAGACACAAACTTTTGAGGACCGCTATTCAGCCCACTATAGATGGGGTTGTCATTGAGAAAGAACATTTGGATACTTAATCAAAATTACGTAGAAAGTAACAAAAAGCAATTATAGGAGCTAATGTGATTGTAAATATCTTAACATCTTTTAAGTGAGAACTTTGGGTCCAGTCACTGTGATGTAGGCAGAATGGTGTTTCTGGGTGATGCTGGAGCCATAAGAAAAGGCCCAGCATTCAGATCCTGGTCTACGTGATCACTCCAGGCATGTCACAGGCATGCCCAGGATCCTTGACTGGCTGGAAGACTGGAGGGCAAGATTGCAGCATGTTAGACCCTGTCAGAGTGCTTATCTCTCCCTGAAGCTTTGTCAAAATTAAATAAATTATTTTTTTCTTTTTTGGAGAGATTTTTTCTATAGGGCATGTGTACATACTGGAGAGACAGAGACAGAGAGGACAGAAAGTGAGAAAGCACCTTCCAGGGGGATGACTACACTGCAATCTCTACTTACCCATTCCCTTCTTGGGATCTTGGCCCCCCAGGACTTGCACCTGGAGTGAGATTTAAGTCACCTGGTCTAGGACTCAAAACGTGTTGACTACATGGTAGCCAAGCAACATAAACATTATGCCATCTGCTGGTCCCAATAATATATATATATATATATATATATATATATATATATATATATATATATGTGTGTGTGTGTGTGTGTGTATTAGGTATAGCAAAGGAGGGCATTTATTAAAAGAAAAGAGAGGAGAAAGAGAGCTTCTAAAAAGGGAAGGGTCCCTGAATATGAGTTGGCAAAGAACTGTGGCAAGGGGTTTATATTTGGCTCAGAAGGCATTCATGCAATTTGTTCTAGATGGGGCTTGTGCATATATTCCCCTTCTGGTGGGAGGGGTGTGTGCTGGATGGATCCAATCATTTTTCTAATTTTGGAGTGGGTGCCAAGGTCGGGAGATCTTATTTATTTATTTTTATTTATTTTTTTGTGTGTGTGAGATCTTGAGCCAGCAGATGGTGGAATGGTTAAGGTGCTGAATCCCACATGGCCAACTCCACAGTTGATGCCAGACAGTGGCAAAAAAAACCCACAAAAAACAAAAAAACAAAAAAAAACCACCAGGTGCTTGTGCATGCATGCACAAAATCTCAAGAGTAGAATGGAAGAGAAGGCATTATGGCTGGTCATTCCCTGGGGCGGGGGGGGGGGGGGGGTGATATCTCACGTTTTCTCCTTCTCTGTCTCTCTGTCTGTCTCTGACAAGCACATGCACCCTATGGCAAAAAACCTAAAATCTAAAAAAAAGAGCAAGATCTTTATTCCTTAGAAAATTGTAAATGTGATAAAATCAGCAGAGAACACCGATAATTATTCTGATGATGTATAAAATCTTTTCTCCTGCCCACTATTCAAGCTGAGAGGAAAAGCCTATACTTGCCAAATAACCCTTTTAAGACTTCAGCGACTCTAACAACTTCTCTTTCAGTTCAAATGCTTAGTATAACAAATCAGGTGTCAATTTAAATAATGACTTTGAATTATTTTGTTCATGAGCAAATTGGAAGTCTTTCAGATTTAGAATATTTTTTTCTTTTTCCGAACATGGCTTCTGATTGTTTCGGAGGGACTTAACTGTGTCGGCCTGGCTGCGGGGAACTATGTACTGTTCTCTGGATCTTTGGTATATCCCTAACTAACTTGGCAAGCTCTCTACATTGGTAAATAACTTTGGTCTGCTGTGTAATTTCTTTCATTTGCACAGTTTCACACCCTTGCTTCTTTTCCTCTAATCCCAAACCAGTGCCAGTCCTTTATGGTCTGATTATTTCCATGTTTCTTCTCTGGAAAAGGATGAGACATCTGGACATCCTGAGCACGTGGGAACCAGGAGGGTCTACTTAGGCATATCTATCATTTAGCCTTTCAATGCTATCTTTGTCATGAGAGAGAAATCTATAACCCAATCTATATATGTAAATACTGAATTTGGTGCTAACTTTTCAGATCTATCTACTTACAGTTCAGTGTTCTCTGAAGCAAAGAGAATTTTTCTACCAAGGGATAAACCTCCTCTTGAATCATGTCTATCCTGAATTCTGTTGTGTAGTCATAATGCAGGTGCTTCTTTCAAGCCTGGCATTTTTCTTATCACTTAACCCCCAAAACTTGTTTTACCGTCTTTCTCTTACTAACCACAACTTGCTTATCTCGATGAGCTCTTACATCTCCTCTTTCCATCTAAAAGAAAGTTCTCCATCTTACTTCTCAAAGTTAAGTTCATCACCTCTCTTCTTTACATTTTTCTCTCCAAATTTCTCATTTATCTTGCTTAATAAATAGCTAGGGCCCTTCTATTTTGAGTCTTAGTCTTTTCCTTTCTCATTTGTCTTTCCCGGTAGCTTAGTAACAAGATTTTCTCACCATTAGAAATGATACCTTCTTTATATCCTACAACACAATATGTGTCAGATAAAGTTATTTTTTAATTGGGTGGGTCAGTTCTCTGCTTTTTCTAGAGACATATGGAGTCTAGTACTAACTCTTGGCCAAGTTAAAAATAATTGGGTTAGATGATAATCTATAACCTTCAGTTTAACGTTTAAACCTCCCCGGTTGACATTCAAAATCTGTTTGTATATTGTTGTGGGTATAAAGACTGATATCTTATTTATGTTTTAACTAATTACAAAGACTGATTTGGCTACATGGACCATACAAGAATCCACTGTAAATCTCTGCTCAAGTGCTCCTGAAACCTAAATTTCTTTTGTGTAACTTGGTGGGACAAAATTCAGAGATGAAGCATTTCCTGTGCAACTGTAAAAAGGAACTGGGGACTTCACCTGGAAAGATTTGAGTATCATGATGGTGGACTATGCTTCCCTTCGCCTACTGAATCATATCTCTTGCCCTTTTTATTTTTTTTCCCCTGTAATGAACAAGAAAAAGAGAGAGCAAAAGCATCCCAAGGATTCGGACCATATAATCCACACCCAGCCCCAACCAAACCTGGATCATCGGTGCAGCCGAGGCCAATTCTGGGAAGGTTTTGGATGCTAATCCTGAACGTGCCCATGTGGATCAGCCTTGCAGAGCATCAGGTTCTATTGCTTCACCATCATCTGGCCCCTCACATCCTTATCTTGATTAAAATCTTTCATGTGTTTGCTTTGTGAAGCCTTGGGAATTTTCAATTATTTAAACAACTTTCAATTATTTAAATCCTTTAAAAATCCACTGAGATGAGCATGTAATCAGATTTTGAAGAACACGTGAAGAAAGAGGAAAGTTTCTTTTTCTGGGATTGTAAATAAGAATGATGTGCCTGAAATTCTTTGCAGATTGCTCTCACCTTCACTGTCCCAAGGAAATCTATCAGCAGCTTGAAAGAAGAGTGATAAAAAGAAATGATAAATCTTGAAGAAGTGAGAGGAGATGAAGAGACAGAGAAGGCACATAAAGAACCTTGAAATATAAAAGTTAATTTTACTATTGAACTCCTCAGTTATTTGAGCAATAAATTTCCATTTATGCATTAGCAGTATGTGTTGTTTCTGTCACATTAACCAAGTAACACTTTGACTAATATATTATTTAGGGAATAAAGAATATTTTATTAGTATATTTATTTTCATTTTTAACATAGTATCTGGCATATTATAAATAAGATAATTATTTAATTTTAAATCAGAGATTAAGGCTAATGGATATTATTAAGAATACCTTAAGTGAATGCTCTGTGTCTCCAAATTTATGAAATGACAAGATGTATTCAATCTGCAAGTCTCCACTAAACTATACCTAGGCATATTGTATTTAATTTAAAGTAAGTTTCATTATGTACAGTAGAGATATACAATTTTATAATACAGTGTATAATTCATTCCTGAAACAAAATATTCAGGAGCTATTTTTTAATAATTATTTTATTTAAATTTATTTATTTATTTCAATTTGACCAGAGAGAGACAGACAGAGACAGAGAGAGAGAGAAGGAAAGCGAGAAAGCAAGTCCCAGGTTCGGGACTTGAAATGGAGTTGGCCATGTGAGAGTCCAGCACCCTTAACCATGACACCACCTTCTAGCCCCTTCAGGAGCTATTTTTAATTCTCTTCTCTCTTTCTTTAAAAAAAAAAATGTTTATTTATTTGTTGTGATTTTCAAGCCAATGAGTCCAGGACGCGAACTGTAGCCACCCATGTAGAAATCCAGTGTCCCTACCACCATGCCACCTATTGGCCCTCTCCTTTTCTCTTTACATTAACTTCTGGGGCTAGAGTTTGAATACTTCTAGGTAAAATTTTAGCTAGATTTTCTAAGTTCCTATTCACTTCTTTGTAATATATTCTCTTATCAATAATAATTATGTCTCCAGAATGCTGACAAAGCCCAATGCTGGCAAAGATGAAGAACATCAGGAACTTCCAATCAATGCTGGTGAGAATACAAAATGGTAGAAACACTTTAGGAGAGTATGACAGTCTTTGTTTTGTTTTGTTTTGTTTTTTAAAAGTAAATATAATCTCACCATACAACCCATCAATCACACTCTTTGCTAGCCAAATTCATTTTAAAAATTTGGTCATAAAAATCTGCCAACAGATATTTATAACTTTATTCAAAATTGTCAAAACTTGGAAAGAACCAAGAGGTCTTTTAATAGATAAATGGATAAATGAACCATGGGATATCCTGACAATAAAATATTACTTAACACTAAATAGGTGAGCTTTCAAACCATGAGAAAACAAGAGGAAAACTTAAATGCAAATAACTAGGTAAAATAGCCAATCTGAAAAGCTAAATAGTGTTGTTGGAAGTATATGCCATTCTGGAGATGATAACTACACAGGTCGTAACAGGATCGATTTTTTCTAGAAGATGGGATAGAAGGAGAGTTAAATAGGTAGAGTGCAGAGTACTTTGGGCGCAGTGAGAATATCCTGTGATACTACAATGGTACACACAATGGTAGTCGTTACGCATTTGTCAAAACTCACAGAGGGTACAAGACTAAACTGTAATGTAAACTATGAAGTTCGAGTGATTATTATATGTTAGTGTGGGTTCATTGATTGTAACAAGTATGTCCTTGTGGTGAGAATTGTTGATAATAGAAAATATTCTGTTTATTGGGAGAAAACTAAACATTTCAACAAATTTTACACCTTGTCTGAGAATACAATAGCTGATGTTAATATTCATCAGTTATTGATAAGAAAAAACATCACAATTTAATCTCTATTAGAACATCTAAAAAGAAGGGTAGATCATCATATAAAAAAGATTTCCAAGGGACCAGCAGTTAGCATAATGACTATGTCACTGGACTCCCATGTAGTCAACCACAGTTCATGTCCCAGACCTGGTGGCTTAAACTCACGCTGGGCGCGTGTGCATGCGTGCCCAAGATCCTAAGAGGAGAACGAAGGAGAAGGGATTGTGGCGTGGCCATCCCCCGGAGGGTGATTTCTCACTTTCTGTCTCTTTGTCTCTCTCTTTCTAGCGAGCACATGCACCCTATAAGCAAAAACTTCTCAGAAAAAAAAAAAAAAAAGATTTCCAAATTATTTCATAAAGGATCTAATGTGTAGTACCTGTCTTGGAAAGCTGTCTGAATTGATCACAATAAACAGAGAAGAGCTTAGCAGAATGAATGTCTTTCATAATCAGGCATTACATGAGTGTCAGCGTAGGGTGATAATGTTCTGTTCTGTTTCATTTTATAAGAACAGGAGAAATTACATGGATGAAAGAGGATCAAGTATCTTATTCCCTTTAGTTCCCTTAAATTTCTTACACTTAAGTATGGTATAAGACAAAGAGATAAAGAAAAATCAAGTTAGACACAACATTGAAAGCATGGCATATTAAAAGAAGAGCTTCTTCTGATCAAAGCTGAGTAAAATTTTGTAGACAAGAAGTATGGAAATGAATGATTAAGTCATTTAACAGAATTTCAAAATTTATCTTGCCCATGGCTGGATGAGGAAGATAGGGTGGAACTTCCTTTCTTCCATTGAAAACAGAATAAGATTATTATTATTTTTCTAAACAATTACAGTCTTACATTTTAAATACCAAAAACAGCTGCTTCAAGCCACGTATTTTCTCCCCCATCAGTGAAATATTTAAGAGTTTAAACAAGTGAGTATAAATCAATTTAAGAGACAAAAATTCAAGCAGTTCTGATATCATCAATGACTTACAAGAAATAACTTGCTAATAAATAATTTGGTATTTCCATTCCCACCACATTGATAATGATCATTAGTTAATATCAATATTTATTTATATTATCCAGAAATCTAGTACACAATTTTTAACTGTATTGATTTCTTTTTTCCCAATATATTTTTTTTTTCTTTCTGGGACAATGCAATGAGAGCCACATGGTAGGCCCATGTATATGCAGTGTTCTATACTGAAAAGGAGAAATCTAAAAATGAGGATCTGTGAGGTCATTTACACATTGGCCCCTCCCCTTCTGAGAAAGGGAGAGAAATTCCATCTTCCTGATGTGGACAAATTATCCTTCGGAAAAAAAAGAGAAGGAACCTGGGTTCTTATCCTTTGGAATGTAAATATGTCCTTTTGTGGAAAATTAAGACAGCATTTCAGTGTTTCAATCTTGGAATATGGTTCTAGATATTTTACTTCCTTTTAATATTTAAAACATGTATGTAATGATATGAATCCCTTAGTATCTACTCAATTATCTTTTATGTCGAAGGTTTCTCCTTTAATTCAAGTCCCAAATTTCTTTTTTAGTTTGGCTCAGAAAGCCTAACTATGAAAATTTTTTCCCTGCAATCTCACAGATGTCACACACCAAATTCCATTCTTTTTTAAATTCCATGTTTTCTTCCTCCAATAGAGACACTCACTTTGTGGTGATCAAAAAGTTAACTTTTCATTATTAATGTCTCTGATCATCATAAAAGCTGAACTTTTAGCTATATATACAAAGCTGTAAGACACGATTCTTTAGATTTTGGCTTGGTTTGGTTTGGTTTAGTTCTTGTATCGTAGATAAAATAGTTTAAAGGTATCAAATTAATTTAATAGAAAATGATGGTAGTAAAAATGCAGCATAGGCCACACAATGAATCTGGAGATCACCTGGTCTTGCAATTTCATCTGGCAAATAATAGAAGTGGAGGTGCAGCAGAAAAGTAATTTGTCTGATATTTTGTTTCAGGGATCCAAAACTACCATTAATTTATATAGTGTATTTTATTCCCTTAATTTTATTTATTTATTTATTTAGTCCATAAATGAGAGATAGAGAGAAAGAGAGGGGAGGGAAAAAAAAAAACAAAAACATATACCTCCTCTTGGGATTTTAGGCACACAAAAAAACATGTGCCTAGCGTGTTTTCTTTCTTTCTCTTTCTTCCTTCCTTCCTTCCTTCCTTCCTTCCTTCCTTCCTTCCTTCCTTCCTTCCTTCCTTCCTTTCTTTCCTCCTTCCTTCCTTCCTTCTTTCTGTCCTTCCTTTCTCCTTCCTTCTTTTCTTTCTTTCTTTCTCTCTCTCTCTTCTTTCTTCCTTCCTTCCTTCCTTCCTTCCTTCCTTCCTTCCTTCCTTCCTTCCTTCCTTCCTTTCTTTTTCTTTCTCTTTCCTTTTCTCTTTCTCATTTCTTTTTCTTTTTCTTTCTTTCTCTTTTCCCTTTTTTAATTTTTACAATTGCTTTCTTTACTTTTTTCCACATTCATTAACTATATAGCTTTACAGTGTACAACCTGGTTTCTCTTATAACAGATATAGTGCAGGTTAGTCAATTCAGAGACATTATATATACATTATTATCAGCAGATAACTTTTCATTTTTGTGTCTAGTAAAAGTATTGTTTGTTTTTCCTGATCTCTTCTCTCCTACTACCATGACCCATGCCCTATTATCCCCCTACACTCTTTCTAGTATCTATAGTTGCCCTGCCTGCTATTATGCCTTTGAAAGTTTTAGCTTCTGATATAGAGTACTGACATTCGGTATATATGGAGTGGGGATATACAATGCCTGTCTGTCAGTCTCACTCATTCCACTTATTATTAAATCTTCCATATTTGTCCACTTTGTATTAAATGTCAGGGTCTCATTGTTTTTTATGGCTGAGTAATATCACATAGAGTACATGTGCCATATTTTATAAATCCACTCACCTGTTCTTGGACAGTTTGGCTGATACCATGCCTTAGCAATGGTAAATAATACTACAATAAACATGAATTTGCAAGTGCTTTTTAAAATCTGAGTAGATAACTAGGAGTGAAATTACTGGATTGCATGGTGGTTCTATTTGTAGGTTTCTGAGAAACCTCCATATTGTTCTCCACAGTGGTTATACTAATGTACATTTCCACCAACAGTATAGGAGAATTCTTTTTACATCTTTTCCAGCACTTATCATTCTTTATTTCTTTAATTTTAGCCATCCTGACTGGAATTAAGTAGTATATTGGTTTTGATTTGAATTTTTCTTTTTTTTAAAGAATTATTTATTTAATTTATTCACTATTATTATTATATTTAATTTTACCAGAAAGAAACAGAGAGAGAAAGGGAAAGTGAGAAAGCAAGTTGCCAGGTCTAGGACCTAAACTGTAGTCAGTCATGTGGGAGTCCAGCTACGTGGACCACCACACCATTTGCTGGCCCTTGATTTGCATTTTTCTTATGTGGGATTCTGACCTTTATAACCACCAGACAATCTCCTGGCTCCAAGCACTGGTCATTCTTAATTGTCTATAAATTGACCCCAGCATGCATATCTCCTAGTATGTACCATTATCATATTATGGTAACTCCAATTCATGAACTGACTTAGCTATGGAAATAAGAAATAACTTACTCTGTGCTCACTTCAGCAGCACATATACTAAAATTGGAACGATACAGAGAAGATTAGCATGGTCCCTGGGCAAGGATGACACGCAAATTCGTGAAGTGTTCCATATTTATTAAAAAAAAGAAATAACTTACTTTTATTAAAATAAACGTACAAATAAAATGTCACAAAATTTTCTAGACTAAACAATACAACTAAAAAAATAACTCAGATAGTAATTATCACCTTGATCCCTACCTCTACACACACACACACACACATACACATGCATACACACACACACTCACACAATGCTGGCCATCTACCCACCACAAGTAAATCAATTTTATCAATTTTATTTGTTTCCCATTGGTGCAAACTTTTCAGAATGAAAGCAAAATATGTAGTGGATCCCCAGTAGCGAGAACAAGATAGGTGAAATAATGATTTGAGTTGTTTAAGACAGCCAAAGAGATTTCTACTCATCAAAATTGGAAGACACAGATAAAAGGGAAAGGGGGGACAGCACATGTGAGTAGAAATTCTTTACCTCCTGTTTTAAAATAATGACATTCCTATTATCATTTTTATATGATTATTTCTTTAATAACTATTTTTAACTTTTATTTTGAAATAACTTTGAATTTTCAAAAATGTTACAAGAACAGTACAGAAACTGTGTCCACGTCACTCCAATAAATTCTACAGTCGTTAACATTTTGCCATTTTTATGCTCTCTTTCTGTTTCTCTCTCTCTTTCTTCCAGAATACTGACATTTTTAAAGATTAAAGAATGGTTGTTTTGGGGAACATCTCATAATTTTATTTGAGTATATCTAATGCTTTATCATGACAAGGTTTAGGTAATGAATTTTGACAGGAATACTACTCATGCTGTTTTCATTTCCTCTCACTATTTTTCTTTGTACAAACACACACACACACACATTTGGGAGCTACAGAAATCATGATACTGTATCTATAATTATGAAATTTGTAAAAAAATTTAAACGGAATTTAAGGACATGCACGTACATAATCGAAGAAAAAGAACCTGATACAATAATTTTTCATAGTATTCAATTTCTATTGTTGCCTCAAAAATGTTCTTTATGGTAATTTTTTCTGATCTAATTCAGAATCACATATTCCATGTAGTTTTAATGTGTTATGAAAAAGTCAGTAAGAGAAAAACAAGAATTGAAAAACTAAAAAAAATAAGAACTCCTGGGACCAGCGGTTGGAGTAATGGCTATGTCACTGGACTCCCATGTAGTTGACTGTGGTTCGAGTCCCAGACCCGGTGCCTTAAATTCACGCCAGGTGCATGTGTGTGAGAGCCCAAGATCCCAAGAGGAGAATGGAGGAGAAGGGATTGCAGCATGGCCACCCCTCCCCTTGGGTGGGGGGGGGTGATTACTCACTTTCTGTCTCTCTATCTCTCTCTGTCTTTCTGGTGAGTACACACACCCTATAGCAAAAATGTCTCCAATAAATAAATAAATAAATACAATAAGAATTTATGAGTACAGGTTGGACCCCACAGTACAATGGTAACCACAGTGCATTGGGAAACAGATTCTCCAGAGCTAACTATTGTTCAAATTTTGGCTCCAGAAACTTGAAAAATAAGCAAGGTGTATGTGTATATGCCTTCAATCCTGACAGGATGGAGAAATGGAGGAGAAAGGACTGTAACATGGCTATGTTCCATTGGGAGGAAGGGGTGCTTCTCTCTCTCTCTCTCTCCCTCTCTCTCTCTCTCTCTCTGTCTCTACCCTTAAGTGCATGTACCCTTTAGCAACAAAACAAAAATTTCCTGAGTATATGGATAATTCATAAATAAGGGAGATAAACGTCTTTGCTACATTAAAATTCAAATTAATAGGGATAGACAGGTAGCATGGTGCTGAGGGTACTGGATCCCACATGGCCAACTCTGTGATTGCAGCCCCAGACTGGCTTTGAACAACACATGATGTGCTTATGTATGTGTGCACTTGTGCATACTGAGTCCCAAGAGAGGAGAATGGAAGGGAGAGGATTGTAGCATGGCCATCCCCCTGGGATGTGGATTCTCACTTTCCTCTCTCTCTCTCTCTCTCTCTCTGTCTCTGTCTATCCCTCTTCAGTGACCATACACAATCTAAGGGAAAAAATCTTAAAAAAAATAAAATAAAATAATTAAATTCCAACTAATAAACATGGGAAACAAAAACAAATGTTTGAAAACTATTATTTTATAACTTTCAGAGTAAAAATTGATTTACAAAGGACTCATCCATGGTTAATTAAACTATTGAGCAAAATCTGAAGGGAAACATGATATTTCTGTAGCTAAGAAGCATTCTCCATTGATTATGTATTAATTGCAAAGAGAAAAATTGTAATTCTAGAGTATAAAACTTACTTATCTTGGTTAAATGTGTTCATCCATTTAACTAAGCAAAATCAATGTCAGTAATATTGGGGCAAATTGACATGATGTTCCTTTTGAATATAATGAACTGAGAACACAGCACCACATATGATTTATTCCTGACAAAGTATCTAATCTGACTGTAGTTATAAAGAAATATACACAGGCATTGACATAGGAGCCAAAATGCTAAACATGGCAGTGAAAATATCTGTCCCAATGGAGCTGACATTTTAGGGAGTGTGTAAAGAATAGAGGAATACAAGAGAAGGTGTAGGAGCAGATGGATAGTGGGGAGTGAGAAGACTGGGATCAGGGGAAGGAAGAATATTTAACAGACACAAAAATGAAAATATATCTGAAGATGATAATATGTATAGTAGTGCCTCATGCTAGACTGATATGCAGTATATTCATGCTGGAAAAAATCATTATGCATGCTGTAAGGATGTATAATAATTAAATGTTTAAAAGTGAAAAAAGAATTAAGGAATATTGCTTGAGAAAAATAAAAATAAAATTTAAAAAAGAAAAATTAAAGTATGGTTTTATATGAAGAGGCAAGTCAATTAAATTTGATACCATGTTAACCAAAGAGAAACAATTGTGTGCTATGTGGCATTGGAAGCTTTTAGAATCAATTTTGGTTGACAGACTATTGGTATGACTACAGACATTTTGAATAATCTTACCAAACTTACACATACTTCTACCAATTTTCACTTAAAAATATTGAATTCATGATCATTTCACATATGCATGCAAACATCTCATGATTTAATTCTATCTTCTAGTGCAGGGATTAGCAAACTAAGATTCTGGGCAAACAATTTTGCCATCTGAATTTGCAAATTTTATTGGAACAAATTATGCCTACTCATTGCGTATTAACTGTAACTTTCTACTATAATACAACATTATAGTTGAGTGGTTGCAACAGAGATGATGGCTAGCAAAACCTTTCTGATCCTTTACTAAAGAGTTTCTATACCTATGTCCTATTGCATTATATCCAAGCATTTAAGTTCTTAAATATATTGAGTTGTCAGAAAAGTCATGACTTTATTTGGTTGTCTATGCAAAAATGTGTCATGACTTTTCTGACTACCCAATATATTATTTTAGTAAAACTTGTATTCCCTTTATTTCTTCATTATATTGGAGTGTGAATTTAAATTGATATTTTAAAATTATGTTATTTGCTTATAGTATGTATCAATTTTATTTCAGAATAAAAAAGGAGACATTACAAAATATGGGCCTCAGGGGCCGGCAGGTGACATGGTGATTGGGGGTGCTGGACTCCCACATGGCTGATCACAGTTTGAGTCCTGGACCTGGTGGCTTGCTTTCTCACTTTCCTCACTCTCTCCCTCTCTCTCTGTCCCTCTCTGGCCAAATTAAATAAATAATAAATAAAGCTAAATAAAATATTTTTAAAAAAATATGTACTACATACAAATTTGGAGACTAATGGAATTCTAAGAAAATGCTCTAACCAGAGTCAGATCTAAAAAATGTATTAAGTATAAGAAAAATAATTGTTTTTTCATTATTAATTTCAAATACTTAAAAACGAGTGAAATATAGTACATGAAACAAGTATAAATAAACTATGGAATGTTTGGGGTTAGCAGATGGCATGGTGGTTGGGGCACTGGATCTCACATGGCCAACAATGTGGTTCAAGTCCAGGACCTGGAACCTCGAAAAACATACCAGGCATGTGTGCATGTGTACCTGACATCCTGAGAGGTGTGCCTGACATCCTGAGAGGAGAATGAAGGAGAAGAGATTACAAGACCGTCCCTCCATGTGGTGATTTCTAACTTTCCCACCCTCTCTTTCTCTGGTGAGTGCATGAGACCTACGACAAAAACCTAAAACAAAAAACAGACAAAATTTGAATGTTTATGTAATGGAATTATCTGTCTATCGAAAAATGTTGTAGAGTCATATTTAATGACATATATACGCTTTAGTTTTTTAACTGTGGTTAAAAGAAAACAAATTTTTTTCTCATTAAAAAAAATGTTCAAATGGGACCAACAGATGGTCTAATGATTATGTTGTTGAACTCTCATGTGATCAACTGCAGTTTGAGTCCTGGACCCAGAAGCTTGAAACTCATACTGGGCACGTAAGTGTGCATGCCCAAAATCCCAGGAGGAAAATGGAAGTGAAGGGATTGTGTATGGCCATGCCCCTTGTGAGGTGATCTCACTTCCTGTCTCTCTTCTCTGTCTCTCAGCAAGCGCACATGCCTTATAGTAAAATTCTCTCTTAAAAAAAGTTTATGTACATTTCAGTATCATAACTGAATTCATATTATTATTCAACAGATCTATAGAACCATTTCAACTTTTATGACTAAACACTATACCTCTTGAACAGCAGATCATTATTTCTCCTTCACCATAGTCCCTGACTCCATCATTCTACTTTCTGTTTCTATGAATCCAAATACTTTAACTACCTTATATAAGTGAAACCATGCAGCATTTATTCTTCTGTGACTGGCTTATTTTATTTAGCACAACGTCCTCAGGGTTTATCTATAACATAGCATATGACAGGATTTCCTTTTCTTTTTTTTTTTTTTTTTTTTTTTTTGAGAGGTTTTCACTATAGGGCACCTGCGCTCCCCAGAAAGACAGAGAGAGACAGAGAAACAGAAAGCAAGAAATCACCCCCCAGGGGGGATGGCCACACCACAATCCCTTCCCTTCCATTCTCCTCTCAGGATCTTGGGCACGCACATACACTTGCCTGGCGTGAGGTTTAAGCCACCGGGTCCAGGACTTGAACCGCAGTCAACTACATGGGAGTCCAGCGACATAGCCATTACACTAACTGCTGGTCCCCCTTCTTTTCTTTTTATGACTGAATAATATTCTACTGTATATATACACCATATTTTTCATCCATTCAACCACTGATGGACATGTAGATTTCTTCCATGTATTGCCTATTGTCAGTAATGTTGAAATAAACCTGGAAGTGAAAATATTTCCTTTAAATTCTGTCTTTAATTCTCTAGAATACATTCACAGAAATGGGAATGCTAAATCAGTTCCATACACAGTTTTCTGAAGGACTGTGATACTGGTTTTTATAGTAACTCTACCAATTTTCAATGCCACAATTAGGGTATACGGTTCATATTTCTCTTCATCTTCACCAGCTTTTGTTATTTCCTGTTTGTTTGTGTGTTGTGCCCTCTCTTGAGATGTTGATAGGTTCATGGACCTACCATTTGAACAGACTCCTAACCTATTTCCTGGCTTTAAGTTTTAAGCAAAGTTCCTTGGCATTTCTTTGATTTAAGTTAAAACTACTTTTCTTGAAATTAGCAGCTGAACTTGCTATTGAAAGTAGTTAGATTATTTAAGAAATTGTGTGATCAATACAATGTGGGGGGGAAAAAATGGAAGACAACTGTAGACACCAGAGATAGTGTGGGAAGAGGGTAAGAAAGGACAGTGGGTCAGAAATAGGAGTAAAAAAAAAAAAATAAAAATAAAAAAAAAAAATATATATATATATATATATATATATAAAACTAGGAATGGAAAATTTTTGACAATAATATGAATTATTAAGCCACTATGCAGTATATTCTGGGTGGGAAATCACATTTTGTATGCTGTGACAATGCTGAGGGCATGAATGTAAATTAATTAAGTTTTAAAAAAAGTTTCAGAAAAAAAATCCTAAAACCGTTTTCCTTGAAACTAAAAAAAAAAAAAAAGAAAAAAAGGGAAGCATTACAAATACCTATTTGATGATTGGAGTAAGCTATATAGCCCTAGTTAGGTGCTGCATTATAGTATGTTCATTCTACTCACTGAGGTTTATGCCTAAAGTCAGACTTGTGTTCATGGATATGTATATATCAGCTGTGCTTGCTATTCAAAATATTTAGATTAAGATCTTTAAGGAATCAGTAAAATGTGGATGGAAAAAGGCATGGAAAGTAACCATAGATACCAGACACAGTGTGGGAGGAGGGTGGGAGATGGCAGCAGGTGAGAGATAGGGAATCAAGGATGGGGAAAAAAAGTAAAATATACAGGAAACAAGAAATGGAAAATTATTTGTTGATGATAACACATATATTGATGTGCTTGATTGAGCCAATATACAGTGTATTCTGGATAGAAAATCTCATTTTGTATGCTGTAATGATGTACAGCGAATGAATGTAAATAAATACATTTAAATTTAAAAATTTTTAAAAAGCAGTCATCCTAACAGGGGTGAAGTGATAATTCTTTGTGATTTTCATTTGTTTTTGCTGATGACTAGTGATGTTGAGTAGCTTTTTAGATATTTGTTGGTTTTATATATATATATATATATATATATATATATATATATATATTCTTTAAAGACATGATCTCTTAAGCCCTTTGCCCATTTATTTTTTAATTAGGCTATTTGTTTTTTTGTTTTTGTTGTTATTATTCAGTTATAGTAATTCTTTATATATATTAAGGATATCAATCCCTTAATGAAATGATTTCCAATGTTTTCTCAGAGTCAATAGCTGGCTGTCTTTTCCCATGTTGATTTCTTTCTTTTATTGCTCAGTAGTTTTTAAGATTGATACAGCTTGACATTAATTCTTCTTTAAATATTTAGTAAAATTCTCAAATGAAGTCACCTGGTCTTTAGGTTTTCTTCATTGAAAGGTTTCTTTTATTTTTCTTTATGAGAGGTTTTTTGCTATATGGCACGTGCGCTAGCCAGAAAGACGGAGAGTAACAGAGAGACAGAAATCACCCCCGGGGGGGATGGCCACGCTGCAATCCCTTCTCCTCCATTCTCTTCTCGGGATCTTGGGCACGCACACATGCACATGCACCTGGCATGAGTTTAAGCCACCCGGTCCAGGACTCGAACTGCGGTCAACAACATGGGAGTCAGTGACATAGCCATTATGCTAACTGCTAGTCACTGTTGAAAGGTTTCTAATTATAGATCCAATACTCTTTCTTTTTATAAGTGTGTTTATATTTTCTATTTGTTCATTTTTCAGTCTTAAAAAGTTATACATTGCTAAGAATTTATCATTTCTTCTAGGTTATTCACTTTCTAAGTCTTCTGAATTATAAACTTGCCTACTAGTACTTCTTTTCCTGCCACCCATAACTTCGGGTTTGTTATATTTTTACTTATCTCAAGATATTACCTAAGTCTTCTAGTGAATCTTCTTTGATCTACTGTATACTTAAGAAAATATTATTTGGGTCAGCAAGTGGTATAGAGCTTAAGGTGCTGAATCCCACACGACTGACTCAGTGGTTTAAGTTCTGGCCCCAGCTGTTTGAAAAACACACTGGGTATATATGGGCGTGTGTCTAAATTCCCGAGAGGAGAATGGAGGAGAAAGAACTGTGGCATGGCCATCAGCCTTGTTGGATGATTTCTCATTTTCTCTCTCTGTCTCTTTGTCCCTCTAGTAAGAACACATACCCTAAAGTGAAAATTTTTTAAAAAGAAAAAGAAAGTATTAACTCCCACATATCTGTGAATTTTATTGCTTTCCTACTGCTACTGATTTCTAGTTTAATTCTATTGTGATTGGAAAAGATACTTGGCAAAATTATTTTCCTTTCCTTCTTTGGTTTCTTCCATTGTTCCTTCCTTTATTCATTCCTTCCTGTCTTTTTGTCTGTCTTTTCTAATTTTCCAGGGGACATATGCTTTCCAGAGGGAGGCAGAGAGAGGAAAGTGAGAAGCAGCTCTCCCACCCAGGGTATGCTCACACCACAATCTTTTCTCCTTCATTTCTCACTGATTTTGGGTTTTAGGACACCCATGCAAAATTTTACCAGTTATGAAGAATGTTCTATGCACACTTGAGAAAAATGAGTATTCTGCTGCTGCTATTCATCTAGTGTTCTGTATATGTCTAATCAGGACAATTGGTCTACACTGTGGTTCTAGTCCTCTTTTTCTTTCTTGATATTTTCTCTGGTTTTTATACCCATTGCTAAAACTGGGGTTATGAAGCCTCCTACAATTAGTATGCTGCTATATATTACTCCTTTCAATTCTGTCAGTATTTCCTTCATACTTTTAGTATCTCTAATGTTCGGTATATATCTGTATCTATCTATATATGTTACATCTATTTATATATCATATAGCACACACATAATTGTTATATCTCCCTGTGAATTGACCCTTTTATTATTATATAATGTCCTTCTCATCTATTTTGAAGATATCTTTTTAAAATCTTGTTTGTCTGGTACAAGTATGACCACCCTTGTTCTCTTGGTTACCATTCTCATGGAATATCTTTTCTCATACTTTCACTTTAAGTCTGTATGTGAGTCTCTTGCAAATAGTATGTAGCTAGAGCTTTGCTTGTTTTAGTCCATTTAGTCACTCTGTCTTTGGCTAAGGGTTTATTATTATTACTTTCAAAATAATCACATACAGGGAAAGCCTTATTGTTGCTTTTTGATCATTATTTTGCCCTGTCAGGTATTTTCTTTGTTGTTATCATGGGAATTATATTAAAAATACTATTGTTGTAATAATAATGTAAGCTAATAACTTTCACAAAAACTCTACTCTTTTATATCCCCCACCCCCACTTCATGCTGTCAATGACACAAGCTGCATTTTTGTATCCTTGTATAACATATCCATACTTTTTTGTTTTTGCTTTTTGAGAGGTTTTTTGTTTGTTTGTTTGTTTGTTTGTTTTTGAGAGAGAGATTTTTTGCTATGGGGAGTGTGTTCTTACTGGAGAGACAGAAAGCAAAACATCACCCTTCAGGGGATGACCATACCACAATTTCTTCTCCGTCATTCTCCTCTTGGGATTTTTGGCATGCACACACATGCACCTTTCATGAGTTTTAAACCACAGGTCCAGGTTTCGAGCCACGGTCAACTAGGTGGGAGTCCAGCAAAGTAACCATTATGCCACCTACTCATCCCCATAACATAGTTTTATACTTACAAATTTTTATTCTTTTATCTTTTAAATTGTGTAACTCAATTAAAATGCATTATGTATCACCATTTTAGTATTACAGTATTCTGTCTTTATATATTTACTTTTACCAGAGAATTTTTGTGTGCTTTCATGTTGATGTCTATTTGTTCTTTTATTTAGTGAAGATAAACTCCCTCAGTTGTTGTTTATCTGAGAAAGTCTCTATTTATACTTAATTTCTGAAGGGCAGTTTTTTCAGATATAGTTTTTTTAGTGGGAACTTCTTTTCTTTCTTTTATTTATTTATTTACTTGTTTTTTTTGCTATAGGGCACGTCCACTCGCCAGACAGACAGAGACAGAAAGACAGAAAGCGAGAAATCACCCCCCGGGGGGGTGGCCACGCCACAATCCCTTCTCCTTCTCCTCCATTGTCCTCTCGGGATCTTGGGCACACACGCACATGGACCCGGTGTGAGTTTAAGCCACCAGGTCTGGGACTCGAAGTGTGGTCAACTACGTGGGAGTCTAGCGACATAGCCATTATGCTAACTGCTGGTCCCAAAACTTCTTTTCTGTTTTGTTTTGCTTAGACATTTGGACTATATAATCCCAATCTTCTGGTGTGTGAACTTTCTGATGATAAATCTGTTAATAGACTTATGGAGGCTTGTATGTGACAAGTTACCTATGTTTTGCTTCTTTCAAATTCTTTTTTGGGGGACCAGCAGTTGGCTGAATGGTTGTGTTGCTGGACTCCCATGTAGTCGATCAAGGTTCAAGTCCCGGACCCAGTGGCTTAAACTCATACTGGGCACACGTGCGTGCATGTCCAAGATCCTGAGTGGAGAATGGAGGAGAAGGGATTGCAGCATGGCTGTCACCCCTGGGGAGAGGGGGGTGTGACTTCTCGCTTTCTGTCTCTCTGTCTCTCTCTGTCTTTCTGGCGAGCTCACGTGCAATACAGCAAAAGCCTCTCAAAAAAAGAAACAAAACAAAACAAAAAAACACAGATTCTTTTTCTGTCTTTGACTTTGACTTTGGAAGTTTGATTATATTGTGTCTCAGTATAGACTACTTTAGGTTTATATTAGCCATGATTCTTTGATCTTTTTGAAGTTTGATGTCCTTTTCATTTCCCAGAGTTAGAAAGGTTTTACTTCTTGTTTATTCAAAGAAATTCTCTATTTCTCTCTGCTCCTTCTGTAATTCCTGTAATGGTATTGATTGCCCTGATGGTATCCCATACATCTCTTTTACTTTCTTCACTTTTCTTATTTTTTTTGCACCACTAGCTCAATAATTTCAAATAACCTGAGTTCACTCCTACTTTTCTGCTTGATCAACTCTGTTTCTGAGCCCTTCCAGTGCCTTTTTTTTTTTTTTTTTTTTCAATTTAGTTGTTGTATTCTTCTGCACCAAAAGGGTTTTTTGTTAATTCGGTTGGTTGTTTTATTTACACATAGATTTTGCTATTGTCTAAATGTTTACATCACCACATATATATATATATATATATATATATATATATATATATGTTGGAATATTAGCCCTCAAGGTGATGATATTAGGAGGTGAGATTTGATAAATGATTAGATCATGAATGTGGAGTCTTCATTGGAGACTAGTACCCTTCGAGAAATGACTACAGAAAAGTAGGTATTCCTTTCCACCATTTGTGAACACAACTTGAAGGAATTTTCTTGGAGAAAGTAGGCTCTCAAGAAGCAACACTGCTTCCTTAGTCTTGAAATATCAAGCTTCCAGAATTGTAAAAAATGCATTTTTGTTGTTTATAAGATACCCAGTCTAAAATGTTTTGTTATAGCATCTTAAACAAACTAAGTTTCTATCTCCTTGTGAATAGTCTATTTTCCTTCCTGCATTGCTTTTCTGATATTACTTAGTTGCCTATTTTTACTCTTTTAGATTACTTAGCTTTTTTAAAAAAAAACCTTTTGCTTTCAGGTACATGAACTCTATGGGGAGAAAGAGACAGTGAGAGAGAAAGTGAGAAATCATCCCCCAGGAGGGATGACCTCGGTACGATCCCTTCTCCTCTATTTTCCCCCCAGGATCTTGGGCGTGCATACACATGTGCCAGCATAATTGTCAAGCGACCTGGTCCAGGACTTAAATCATGGTTGGTCACGTGGGAGTTTAGTGACGCAACTGCTGTGCCATCTGCTGGCCCGACCACTGAGTTTTTTAAGATAGTCCTTTAGAATTATTTTTCAGATAATGTATAGATCATCATTTTGGGGGGGTTGGTATGTAATGATTATTTTTGTTTCCTTGAGTGAACCATGTTTCCCTCTTTTGTCATTCGTTTTGTAATTTTTCCCCCAAGTTTTATGCATTTGCGAAACCAACAACCTCTCTCAGAATTTATGAACTGCTTAATACAGTGGAAGACCTTCACCCATCATCCTAGCTAGAAATTCTGGGGTCTCTGAAATCTTTTCTGAGGTTCATGACTTCTCTGAAACATTTATAATTTACCACTTAGAGAGGATTGCTGATTTATTTTCAACAGGCTTATAACCTCTTGCTCCCTCTGGTGTCTGTCTGCAGGCATCCAAACTATGCAGGTTCTATTATCACTGAGTTAGTTGAGACAGACATTAGTGCCTTGGGCAACTCTCCTAAAAGCTGAAATATTGGATGTACATTTTACTCTTATCTTTCCCTGAGGGTGAAGCTATGAGCTGAGTTGAGCAGTGCTGCTGGCTTAGAGAAGGGGCAATCATGGATAAGGAGAAAATGTTCTTTTACCCATTCCAATGTGCCTATTCTCAATTTTGACTTGCCTGTGGTACTAAAACCTCTTAACTTATTTCTGTAGTGACTATAAAACTGTTTTGATCCATTCAGTTATTAACTCAGTGTCTCTACAGGAGAATAGGTGCTGAAACTTCCTAATCTGCCATTTGGTTGAGGTCACTCCCCCAGGCCACATGATAAGCTTTTAAACAAAAGCACACACTTTCTCTCACAGTTTACTCTCCACTGTAGTTCTTGGGTGATTGAAAACAGGGAATTTATTTATTTCATTTTTATGTTTTCTCTCAGGATAATTCATTACTTTAATAAATAGAAAAATATCATTTTGGATAGCTAACATTTACATACAGTGTCGCCTCCCCCATGCCCAAAACCCTTCAACATCCAAAGTTGTTTAATATAAATGGACTTATGCACAACTCTATTCTTTCTGTTTCTCAAGTCAGAGAGCTTAAAGCTAATGTTCTGCTTCTCTTAAGCTTTATACCCTGTCTGCTAGGAAATTCTGTTAGTTCTATATTTAAAATATGTCTAAAATACAACCAGTTCACATTATACCACTGCTATTGCCTGAACAAAAACAGTATTATTCGAGCCTGGATTACAGGAACAAACTCCAAACAGGACTATCTGCAGTTATCCTTGCCTTCCTCAGGGCAAGAAAGGCACACAAAAAGATCTCCTAGATAGGGATAGAACTTGCAACTTCTTCACCCAAAACTATACCTTGATTTGACTCATAGTAATAGCTAATCTTTATAATGTCCTGCAGGCCGTATATGATTTAGATTGCTTTTCTCTATTAACCACTATTTTCTTAAACTCTAACCTTGTACCTCTTCCTTTTTCTTGATCAAGCCAATACATTTTTACCTTAGAAATTTTGCTATAGCTGTTCTCTCTGCTTGAAAGTTCTTTCCCGGTATAACGCATTGGCTACCTTCTTCACCTGCCTCCAATCTTTATGCATCTCTCATCTTCTCAAAGAGGCTGATACATCCTGTGTTATATTGCACCTCGCCCCCCACTAAAGATGCCTAATCTGTTTTAAGATCTATGTTTTCTTCACTTCACAGCTGAACAAAATCAACTTAGATTATTAGTAGTAACAAGAGAAGGAAGTAAAACATTTTTTTCTTTTCTTTCTTTTTTTTTTGTTTCTTTTTAGAGATTTTTGCTATAGGGTGCATGTATTTGCTAGAGAGACAGAGACAAATGGAGAGAAATCCAAAAATCATCCCCAAGTTTGGAAGGGCCATGATACAATCTCTTTCCCTCCATTTTTCTCTCAGAATTTGGGGCACACATGCACACACACACACACACACACACACACACACAGTTTGAGTTTCAAGTCACAGCGTCCGGGACTCAAACTATAGTCCACCATGAGGAAGTCCAGCACCTTGACCGCTACACCACCTACTGGTCATAAAAAAGTGGAAATATTTTAAGGCTAGTGATGCATATGTGCCTGCATGAGAGAAAGAGAGAAGCACCACCCATTAGGACCTGGTCATGCCACAATCATTGTTCTTCCCATTCTTCACACTGTAGGTATCCTAGACTTGCTTGCATGGCCAGTAAGTTCTTCAAGTCACTAAAAATGGGTCTTGGATCCTTGATGTCCGCTTAAAATTCAGCTTTCTCTGTGTAGCACTTAACTGTGTGCCACGGGGTTCATCCTGGAAGTGATACATTCCATATGTAATCCTACTCTGAATTTAAAACTTAATTGGATTATCTTAAGAACACATTAGTTAAGTGGAGTCTTATTTTGATTAGCAATAAATTAGTTTGTAATCATGGTGTACATCGCACCTCATAATGAAAAAGTATGTGCCTGCATCAGCTCTAGTACAGTATGAACGTGAACCAATCAGGAAAAACCAATATGTTTTAAAAACCTTCAACTTATATACCAATAGTTACAGGTTGAATAGCCACTGTTATAGGAAAATAACAGGAAATGGTTTCAATTATTCTGTTTGCTAAGGTACCACATGGAAATACACCTGCACATAAATATTTAAATTTTAAAGTATGTGGTATAGTGTTATAATCAATTCTCTTTGTCTTGAAATACCTGTACTTCCCAGATACTCTTGCTATGATTCTTGTGACAGTAAGTTGATGTGTCCCAATTTCCCATGGAAAGAACATCGCTCTGCTGCAAACATCTACAACATCCACTCTTTTGATAATTTATTTAACAAATGCATAGAGTGCCTAGTAGTGACTGTGGGATGGATATGTAACTACTGAGATAAATTATATTTTCAGTCTAATTAAAGAGTTTATCGTCTAGAAGGACAAACCTATACAAAACTGGTCCAAAGTAGCAAAACATTCTATACTAAGAATCTGAATAAAGAAATAAGAAAACTCAAAGTGAACGACTGATAGAATAATGTCATAGACAAAAGCATGTTAACATTTTTCATAAGCTTTCAGGTATAGTAGTGATTGTGAATATCTAGGAGTGCCCTGTGTCATAATCATCTTGCCCCACTCTCCCACTTTGGTTAGAGGATTTAATCATATACTAGTTTATTTCTACTGTCTCTTAACTATTAAAGAGAATTAATGTCATTTACTGACAAAAGGAGGTATTGATTGCAGTAGAAGATGGTATTAATCCTACCTAGGAACAAACTGCAGGCATTCCAGCAGTGTTGTTAACTAAAAAATCAATAGGCCTCTCATCTCCTAGCAGTGCAAGGCCTTGACTATGTGTGTGACTGCATGCGCTTTCCATAGCCTGAATACTTTGCTGAACCCTGAGTGCCACATATTTAAGATGACAGCCCTGTATTTACCCTGTCAAAAATTTCAGGTTCAATATCTGGTTCACTTAGTAACTTTATATTACTGCTAGTATGATACGATAAGCAACTCAAAATGGCATATGGAAGAACACTGATGCTTTCTTGGGGGTATTTGTAAAATATGATTTATAAAAGTATATTCTGTAAGGTACAGAAAGGAGGATGTTGCCTGATAGGTTATTTTTAAAGGAAATAAATCTATCCAATTAATTTTCAAAGACTCTCTGTTGTTGATAGTTTTTCATAACTGAGTTTACCAACCTAAACAAAAGTATATTAAGTTAAATAGTGAAGAAAATAAAATGATACAAAGCAATTTTTTGAAAGATAGAGTTGCTTTCATTTTCAAAATGTATTTTTATAATACAATAGAGATGATAAAACTCTTTCTGTTCTTGAATTTTCAGAGTTGAACTCTAATAAAAATTTTAGTTTTCTCTCAAAAGAACTATGATCACATATAAAGCAATGCTATGGTTTGGGCATTTCCCCCAAATTCATTGAGTATGTTAATTTTTATGTTTTTAAAATTTACTTATTTCTTCCATGGAGCAAAAAGAGAAACAGAAACCACCAATAGCATTCCCATGCAGGGATCCACTCTCAATCCCAGCCAGCCAGGAGCATGAGAAAACATGGAGAGCTGCCACACACAAGGAGACCCCAGGATGCAAAATCAGGACCTTCTCATGGAGCTTCTGAGCACTCTCTACAGCCAGAGTGCTGTGTTACCACTTTGCCATTTACTGGTCTTCTTTTTCTCTCTCTCTTTCTCTCTCTCAAGAAATAAATGAAATTGGGAACCAGCAGTTAGTGTAATGGCTATGTCGCTGGACCCCCACGTAGTCGACCGCGGTTCGCGTCCCGGACCCGGTGGCTTAAAACTCACGCCGGGCGCGTGTGTGTGCATGCCCAAGATCCCGAGAGGAGAATGGAGGAGAAGGGATTGCAGCGTGACCATCCCCCCTGGGGGGTGATTTCTCGCTTTCGGTCTCTATGTCTCTCTCTGTCTATCTGGCGAGCGCACGCACCCTATAGGGAAAACCTCTCAAAAAAAAAGAAATGAAATTGAAAAAAAAAATCTCAATTATATCTACATTTTCCAGGGACATTTCTAATGGCTTTACAGTATCATTGGAGATTTAAACAAGCTCTTATTTTTTAAAGTTAGCAATTAAAATTTACCAATTATATCATCAGCATGCAGTCCAACTATATAGTCAGAGCGTTTTCTATCCTAGGTATGACAAGAGATGATAGTAAAAGAAATTTCAAATCAAAAGGGTCAGGAGAGCTTAAATGGAGGCTACTTGCAGCATATTAAATTCTGTCCTTGACAAAGACTTGTTCTATATTCAAATGTGATTTTTTTAGCTTCAGTTTGATATTAAAATAACATTGCTATAGTTCTTTGCCAAAAAAAATCTTAATGTCTTTTAATTTCTGAAAACTCCTAGCTCGCCAAAAGTGTATAGGATTTCAAGAATGAATGCTTTTTATGGTTTATTTTGTCATTATAGCTTTTTTCTCTCTATAAATTGTGTATTGCTTTAAATTAAATGATAACCTGACATTGCTTTTTATACTGCTGTATTTTAAAGTGAATGGTTTACATTTCCTGACTCTATCAATTCTAGTTCTAAACAAAATTTCATGCTAATATAAATTTTCAAAAATAATTAAAAGAGAATAATTACCTTCTTCAACCACCTTTATTGTTACTTATTTATCAGGACTTATGACAGTTTAGATTTTTTATTGTTTCTATGAGTAAATTTATTCACCTGTACTTACCCAACTAATATTAAAACTCTTTTACTTTTAAACATATTTCAACATAACATAGGTTTGCTTAATAATTATAGGTATATGGATATATTTGATTTATTAATATAGTTACTAAAAACAAGGTAAACTTACCTTAGATATTATTAGCAGCACAAAAAGCAGACTTTGAAACTTTTAAGAGTAAGTGTAAGTTTATCATTCTATTCAGTTATTTTTATTTAAAGATATATTTTATCCTGGTTTGCCACCCAAGAAAAATTGTCAAAATTCAAGTGTAAAAGTTCCTCATACTTTCTTCTCCAATGAAAGTGTTTCCAGAAAGACATTTAGCATCAGTTTGCATGTTATACTTGAATGAGAAATGGATAAAATAGAAATAGTTTGCTTTTAAAAAAAATAGTAAAATAAGATAAGGAAATTCTTGAGACTAACAATCTGGGTAATATTTTGTTTAATTTCCTGGGCTAATTCTTGATCTTACTTTTTTCCTACTTACTCACTTTACTATTTCTAATGGAGTGGTTTCTTCTTTTGTTTGTTTTTCTTACTGGAGACGTTTTATGTAAGGCAGTCTTACCTGGACAATGAGAATAAGAGGTACACAAGTATGATAACCTAAAACAAAAGCAGAGATAAGGGAGGTCATTTTATAATTGTAAAATAAAAGCACTCAACTGACCAAATAAGTAAATAGTAACATATGTTTAAAAGCCTAATACTCAAAGATTTGCTCAATAGTTAATTAATATGACAGCTTTTTCAAGATTGGATTCAAACATGCATGCAACATTCTCTAGTGTAGTCATCTAAGTCAGCAACTATTGAACCACTTCCTATCAAATATTTAAATAATTCTGTTACAATTTTATACCTAATTAGTGAAATTTTACAACCTTTTACTTTGAAATAATTTATTTTAAATTATTTAATATATTTCCCATATTTACTTTGAACATGAAAAGTATGAAACTTGCACAAAAATTTCAACTTATTATTTTAGTCATTTAAGATATGGTTAATAAAAGAATATATCCAACAGTTATTTAAGATATGCTTAATAAAAGAAGATAAAAGAAAAATACATTGATCAAGAACTGAACTAAAGGGAACCAGCAGTTAGCATAATGGCTATGTCGCTGGACTCCCACGTAGTTGACCGTGGTTCGTGTCCTGGACCTGGTGGCTTAAAACTCACTCCGGGCACGTGTGCGTGCGTGCCCAAGATCCTGAGAGGAGAATGGAGGAGAAGGGATTGCAGTGTGGCCATCCCCCCTGGGGAGTGATTTCTCGCTTTCTATCTCTCTGTCTCTCTCTGTCTGGCGAGCGCACGCGCCCTTTAGCAAAAACCTCTCCAAAAAAAAAAGAACTGAACTAAACAAAGCCTATTTGGACCAGAAATCCCGACAGTTTCACTAATGAACAGTATGGAGAATTCTACTAGAGCTTGACCAATGATTAGAAAGATCACTCAGCAGAGAAGCACTTTTCAGTTGAAGGACAATTGGAATTCACAGCTCTTCCTTTTTGTTCCAAAACATACTCCTTTTGATCTGTTGGAAAACACAAAGAAAAAGAACATTAAATTGCGTGTACACAGAGTACTCATCATGGATACTGTGAGGAGCTGTGATGCCTGAATACCTGAATTTCATTAGGGAGGTGGGAGATTCTGAGGCTCTCCCCTTAAATATTTCCCATGAGATGTAACAAAGCACAAATTTGAAGGTTATCAGAAAGAATTTGGGCAAAAGTCCTTAGAATTCTTCACTGAACTGAGAAGATAATGAAGACTAGAAAAAAATTTTAAAAAAACTGCTTAGATTCATGATGACTCTCAAAATTGGAAGAAGTTTTCAGAGTTTTTAAGAGATATATACATCTGCTTCTTGTGATGAGATGGTGTCCCTGAAGGACTATTACACCAGAATGAAGGAAAACCAGAATCATGTATATCACAGGTGAGAGCAAGGACCAGGTAGCTAACTCAGTTTTTGTAGACCATCTTCAGACGCATTCTTAGAAAAAAGTCTATTAATGAGTACTGTATCTAACACTGAAGGAATTTGATGGGATGACTTTGATATCACTCACCAAAGAAAGTTTGGAACTTAAGAAGAGAAAAAGAAACAGGGAGAGAAAAAGAAACCACAAAAACAAAGTTGGAAACATCTACAAAACCACAGAAAATATCTTGGAGACAAAGGTGGAGAAGATGATTATCTCTAACCAGTTCACCACATCCCATGATGTATTGTCACAAGCACAAGTGGCTGGACAGCAAATACAGAGAGAATTATGGAACTGCGAGCCTTGAGACACAACTCAGCAATGCATTACATGGCAGTGAAGAAGCACCGAGAGATCAACGCTGATCATTCCATTACTGAGATGTTAAGGTAAAAGGCAGAGTTGACAGGAACAAGTCTGTGAATGATCTCGTTATCTTGTTTTACCAAACCTTCCTCCTGTCTTCTGGCTATACTCTGAAAGATACCCAGACAGGTGCTAACAGAATCTATAAGATGTTCACATTTGGTCTAGGTATCGATGAGGACGACCCTACTGCTGATGTTACTGAAGAAATGGCACACTCCTCCAAGGAGGTGACACGTTTCACATGGATGAAGTAGATGCTCTGCCCGAAGAATGACTTATATACATATTCATTACTTTATCTTCATTCTCTCTTATCATATATATTTTCAAGGATTCCTTTACTTTTATTTGATTAACATTTTAAACATCTGTATGGTAGGACAACAGCCACTTAAGGGGAAGAAATTTCTTTCTTCTTCTAAATATGGTACTAATACTTTAGGCATTGAAGCAGACTAGTAAATTTTTCTAGCTTCACATTAGCGATTTTAACAGATGAAGGTTATGTTTGCTATAAAATGTATGTAATTTAGTGTTATCTTTGTGGGCTAAAGGATTTAGTTATCTATAGAAATAACCTAGCCTAGGAGGTGGCATTACAGTAGAAACTAAATGAGAAACAGGGTACAAAAAAAGAAAAGAAAAGAAAAAAATTCTGAAGATAAGAAAAATTATCCAAAAAACCAAAAGCCTTAAATTTAGCATGTTTGAGAAAAAAAAAAAGACTAGATATAGGTGAGAAAAAAAAGAGTGAATAAAGGATCAATAGGTAGTCACTAGATAGAAAGGTGGGCAGAAGTGAATTCAAGTAGAAAAGAAATAACAAATTCATAGATGTATATTCTATTCATTATTTGGGAAGTTTAAATTTTTAATTGGGGAATTACATGATTTTTAAAGTTCTGGCCAGATTACACATGGATTATCTATTATACAAGTGAAATATTAGAAAGTCAGAAAATATCAGTCTCATAATAGTCACGAATCTTAATTTAAGTAATTAAATAAAATTAAATTTGAGTTTCAAAAAAACCCCCACAATATTGGATATCAGCAAAATGTTTTATAAATTTGAAGTAAATTTATTTTATTATCATCCCAAATGGTCTTATAGGTCTAGAGAATTCTAGATATTCTCATTGATATTATAATCACGAGTACATGTTTGACATTGTAATTTCATTACTTTGTTTTGCAGCTTTTACAGTAATTAATTTTGTGTCATTTTCTGATATAAGTCTCTTTTTTTTGTGCAACCAGGTGGAATTAGTATTCTATTTATCTCAGAGTAATCTACTTAGAATATTTTATTTCCCTCCTAAGTTAGTGTAGAAAACAGCTGCTTTTATAGTTTACATTTTTTATTTAGGAATGTGATAATCTGTGGTTTTACACAAAGAAATAAAGGCAGACAAAAAGGTTTTCCTTTATTATAAAAAAAGAGAGAAAGAGGTGAACAGTATTATGGTATATTAAATATTACTATATTGCTGGAATTTCCACCTATTTTTTCCCCAAATAAAGGACAAATAAAATTTTGCTGAAATAAGTACATGATGCTATTCTTTATTGTAGATCATTTAGTACAAGATCACAGTTAGTGTAAAGTTGCATTATATTGACAAAGAAAATACAGTGATCCAGAGTAACTGTGTTTCCTTCTTTTAACGTCAACATCTATTTATACATTTACATTGTCAACGCACACACACACAAACTTTTTTTTTTCCTATAGAATATTTTGTGAGAGAAAACACTAAAAATAAAAATTAGGTTAATTGTTTTGGATTTTACAAAATATATGACCTCAGGCAAGTGATGTAACCTCTGGGACTTGTTTTCATAAGAAAGTGGTGACATGCACTACATGCCTCTATTATTGCAACACATTTAAGAATTAGATGATTCAGAAGAATTAGATATTGGTGGAATTATATATGGAGAGAAAGAAGATAATTCCTTGAGTTATTCAGTGTATATAGTTGAGTACCAATAATATTCCAGTACGTATTTTCAGCATATAGTTTTCACAAAGAACCAATGATATAAAGTTCTGCCCTAATGATCCCTGTAGTCTAGCAGAAGAAACAACAACAAAGAAAGAAGTACTATCTCAGATAATGATAAATGTTAGTGGAGAAAACAGGATTTGAGGAGGAAGAAAGGCAGTATGGAGTAGATGGATAATATTTCAAGTTAAAAACATAGTCTGGAATGACTCACATATCAGACAACATGTGAACACAGAGCCAATGGAAGTGAGGGGAAAAAAAAAAAAAACAAAAAAAAACGCACACACAGAGAGCCCAGAGATGGGAACTTGTTTCCTTCCAATTCAGAGAAACATGGAGGGAACCAGCAGTTAGCATAATGGCTATGTCGCTGGACTCCCACGTAGTCGACCGCGGTTCGCGTCCTGGACCCAGTGGCTTAAAACACACGCCGGGCACATGTGCGTGCATGCCCAAGATCCTGAGAGGAGAATGGAGGAGAAGGGATAGTGGCGTGACCATCCTCCCTAGGGGGTGATTTCTCGCTTTCTATCTCTCTGTCTCTCTCTGTCTGTCTGGCGAGCGCACGTGCCCTATAGCAAAAAACCTCTCAAAAAAAAAAGAAACATGGACAAAGTCAGAGTATCTAGAATAAAGTTAGTGATGAAAAAAGTGCTGGAGAGAAATAAAACTTCAGAAAACATAAGGCTCTCATAAGTAAATTGTGAACATTTATGATTGGACTTTGAATGAATTGTAATCAAAATAAGTAGAGAAGGAGTGATCTGGTGTCACTCAGATTTTGAATGAAAGGATTATTTTGGCATCTGTGTGGAAAATAGACACCATGAGGATAAGTGTATAGCCAGTAAAGCAGACTATCCAATGCATTTCTAGTTTAACTTCAAAATGACTTTGAACTATAAATTCAGTAATGTTTTCCAAACATTATTGTATTAAAACCTTGGGGTTTTGTTTACCATAATTAATATTGGTATTGATGTAAGAATAGACAAATCCAGAACATAGAAATTGAGAGTTTAGAAATAGACATATATGTGTGTGTGTGTGTGTGTGTGTGTAAAGAATTGTGGTGTGTGTGTAAAGAATTGTGTGTGTGTGTGTGTGCGTATATATATATATATATATATATATATATATATATATATAAATATATATATATATAAAATAGTCATATATATAGTCACCAGGAGTAATGAAGAGCACTGGGAAAACTGGAAGCCACATGGAAGACCATGGTTTGGACTCCTGAGTTGGCCTGATTATGTGCCAGGCATGCACTTCGGGAAGAATAAAAATATGTTAAAAAGCATAAAGGAAAACCATCATGCCTATCTCACTTTATTTATATATATATATATATATATATATATATATATATATATATATATATATAATTTGAGAGAGGGCATAATCCTAAATGCAAAATTATAAATCTTCTGTTTTGTTTTAATTTGACCAGAGATGGGGAGAGAGAGAGAGAGAAAAAGCCATCAGGTCATCAGGTCCAGGATTTGAGCCATGGCTGACCATGTGGGAGTCCAGCATTCTTAACCACTATGTTACCTGCCAGGCCCCCAAATCTTAATTGTAGTAACACAATTCTCTAAAGATGTGTCCTAGTCTCCTGTCTGATAAGTAGAGGCACTGACTATTCTTGTTTTGGACTGCCTTTTTAAATGAATGTTGTACAATACAAGTAATCAGTCTTGAAAAGTAAAGGTGGTATCTTCCTCTGAAGCAAAGGTTAGGTTTGCTTATAGTTTCCAAAGATAAAGATAGTGTTTCCTTCTGGAACAAAGGTATGCTTTCTGTCTAGCATAATAAAGAAAGTAAATCCCTCTAGAGGAAAGGGCCAGCAAGCTTTCTACCCATCATAAAAGATTCAGGTTTCTTAAGCTCAGCATCTCTAGAACCTTTTTTTTATTCTTTTTGAGAGGTTTTTTTTTGTTTTTTTGTTTTTTGTTTTTTGTTTTTTTTGCTATAGGTTGCATGCACTCCTCAGATAGAGAGACCTAGAAAGTGAGAAATCACCCTCCCTCCCCCCACTAGAGGGATAGCCTTGTCATAATCCCCTCTCTTCTGTTCTCCTGTTAGGCGTCTGGGTACATACATATGCACGTGTGTCTGGCATATATTTCAAGGTTCCAGATCTGGAACTCTTATCTTCAGTTAGACACGGGGACTCCAGCACCTTACCCACTATGCTACCTGCTGGCCCCCTGCTCAGGACCTCTGAAACTCAACCTCCTGAACGTGTGAACACCAATCCTGATTCACTGCTTTCACTCTTATAAGACTTAGAGTAAAAGCTATCTATGAATTATATAGGGATGTTTAAGCCATTTGTTGTTCCATAACTAATAAAGTGCTTTGTGTTCGATGCCTGAGAGTCAGATATTCTAACAGCATCCATAAAACTGTGGTGTGCTACAGTGCCATCTTGCAAGTAGGGTAAAACCCCAGGCAAAACAAAAATTTTCCCAGTCAGGAAAAAATTCCCTGCAAACCATAAAAGACAAAATAATTGATAAATTTTACTTCTTTAAAATGGAACATTTCTTCTCAGCAAAAATACACCTCTAAGAAAATTATTATTAGACAAGGCACAGCCTGGGGAAAAAAATTCAAAAAACATAACCAAGTTCTGGTATTCAGACTAAATTAGAAAAAACTAAAAGTCATCAATAAAAAGACAAACAGGCCCAGCTACAGTGGGGCGCATGGCTGAGTGCTGCCATGTGATACTGCAGCCACAGGGGAAGACCGCGAGTTCAGGTCCCGGGTCGCCTTGAACATAGTAGGCATGCCCATGTGTGCTCATGTGATCCTGACGGGCTGGAAGGCCACAGGAGGAATTGTGGCAAGGCAAGAACCTGTCAAGAGTCCCTGTTTTTCTTTTTCTTTCTCAGTAAGTAAATAAACCTGAAAAAAAAAAAAAAAACTTAAATGGTAAACAACATGATTTTTTTAAAGGAAAAAATTGGACAGACAACACAGATTAAGTATACAAATGTCCAAAATGCACATGAATACCTACTGATCATTATTAACTACTGGGAAAAAAGCTAATTAAACCTACAATGAGATTATATATTTTAAAGTCACTAAAAGGGAAAGCAAAATAAAATAATACTTAACACCACCAGACACTGGGGAGGATATGATACCTGAGTCAGCGCTCTCATGCATCACCGATGAGAATGCAGGACAGAATAACCGAATTGAATAACTGCTTGGGGAATTTTAAAATACAGTTAGTCATCCTAATCCTATTTATTCAAGAGACATACCAGTGTATATCTACACAGACTTGTATAATGTAATATGTACAGCCTTTTTAGTGTAGGGAAAGAAAATCGAGAGAAAAATAGAGAGGTAAGATATTTGTGGGACACAGAAATGGTTTATTACCTGTTGATGATGATATATATAGTATTATCAACTGGACTGGTTTGACGTGTATATCATGCTGGATAAATTCTCTTTACAATATAAAGGATATATAGTGATTGGATGCAGTTATAATAATTAATTAATTAATTAATTAAAATCAATAATGGAAGACAAACTGGATCTCCAACAGGAATAGATGGCATATTCATACAATGAGATACTGTGTGTCAGCTGAAGAGTTACAATCTATATATTTTATTGATGTTACTCATATTTTAATGAAAGTATCCACTTAGAAAAAATATGAGATTATAAAAAATATTTATGTGCTAAATAGGAACACATCACATGATCTCTCTGAGATTGTTTCTTCCACTGTAACATAAGGAAAGTCATATATGAAATGCCAGATTTCTTGTATTTTACATTATAATCAGGAATTCTTTATTTTTTAAACAATTATGTTATTTAACCTTACCTATTTTTTATTTATTTTTTTATTTGACTAGAAAAGGACAGAGTGAGTGAGAGAGAGAGAGAAGGGGATGGGGGAGAGTGAGAAAGCAAGCCACCAGGTCCAGGACTCAAACCGTGGTCAGTCATGTGTGAGTCCTTAACCACCAAGTCACCTGCCAGCCCCCAAAATTATTTCTTTTTAAGAAACATATATTCAAACTAATTTTGGAATGAAACTAATCATGGGATACAGAAGGCGGGGATATGCTGTAAGGAGTTCAGAGGAACTAATACAGAAAATATAATAAAACTCATAAAAAATTTCTCCCTCTTCTTCCCTTCTATCCTCAGTTCTGCGGGCTCAACTTAATTTTATTTTCTTCTCTATAGTCAGGCTTTCATGATGTTTCTTCCTATAGACTACAAGTGCCGCCCCGCACTGGGGCCGTTAACTATTTGTCAACATAATGTAACAAATTCTGTGCTTAAATTTGATTCTCCCAGTCTCATCAAACATCCACACTCAGCAGAAATAAAATTCATGGACCAGTTTACATTTTGGGTATCACATGCTCACCTCTGACTCAATCAACTCAATCAATTTAGTCCATACAAAGAAAGGCCAAATACATGATCTAGACAGTATTTTAGCTCTAGGGCAATAGAGAAAATAGTAGGTTTCTCGGAGATCTCGAAATTATAACAGCAACAGCAATACTAATAAAATAATAGTGTTTATTTTTAATTATATAAATATTCATTTTAGTTACATGTAAAATAATTGTACACATATTATACTATTTTATAATTAAGTATATGTACTTCTTTGGGGCTTACAAACATACCGAATATTATGACAATAGTAGAAATAATAAAACAACAAAAACAAAATTACTTCTTATTTTGCTTAACAACATATATAATATTGCCTTTTGAATATGAGCTCCTGGCTTCATTTTTTTATTGTTTATGCAAACAAATGTATTTGCTTATTAGATGCTAAAAAGTTCAAATTTGGGAAAATAGTCTGTTATTCAAAATGTAGTTTCTAATTAAATATAATTTCTTTTATTTTTGTTCTTTTTTTTTTTTTTTGGAGAGGCTTTTGCTATAGGGTGCGTGCGCTCGCCAGACAGACAGAGAGAGACAGAGAGATAGCGAGAAATCACCCTCCAGGGAGGATGGCCACGCTGCAACCCCTTCTCCTCCATTCTCCTCTCGGGATCTTGTGCACGCATGCACACATGCAAGCACACGTGCCCAGCGTGAGTTTTAAGCCACCAGGTCTGGGACGCGAACTGCGGTCACTACGTGGGAGTCCAGCGACATAGCCATTACGCTAACTGCTGGTCCCATTAAATGTAATTTCTAAGCTTCCAGTTTATTGGTTAGCAAATTATCAAAAAAATAATAAAATCTAAACTCAGTGTTTTCCTAGTTCCAAAAATAGGTAGGTGAAAATAGAAATCAGGACACTTTGGTTAAGCCCAAGTGTAATTATAGAAGATATGAGGTAGGGGAGATCTATGCACTGTATATTGGTTATTAGTCATTTTAAACTTCTTCAAGAAATATCCTTATTGTCCCTAAGCAAATATTGTCTAAAATAAGATCTAAACACATAAATATTTTTTACAGAGGTTAGAATTTCTTATCAAGATCAAAAAAAGTAAATTTTCTTCCATAACTAAATTTTTTTTTTTTTTTTTTTTTTTTTTTTTTTTTTTTTTTTTTTTTTTTTTTTTTTTTTTTTTTTAAGGAAAGGTAGTTTATAAAAGCAAAAGTACACTTCCAAGAGGTAGGAGCAGGCCTGAGCCGAAAAAGAAAGGGTGACTCGAAAGGCTCTGGCAGTGGCATTCTGTCAGATTTATGATTTTTAACCTAGATTATGTGGATTGATCTTGGCAGGGCCCACCGATTGTTCTCATTGGCTCTGTCAAATGTGGTGAGGCCCACTGATGTCTCATTGACTATTTCAAATGTGGCTGGACCCACTGATTTATCTCATTGACTATATCCGATGTTGCTGAATCAGCTAGACAGTCCAGACAATCTCCCGCTTACATTTCCTTGGAGAATAAATTTTCTGCCTTGACTTTTCTTCTTTTCTGTTTAGCCACATAGGCAATGTTCCAGTCCTCTTTTCCTCTTCCATTTGCTAGCTTTCTCCTGCCTCACTTCCCCCTGAGAGGCATGATCGCCATACATGCTTTTGGGGAGCTGAAGGTGGATGGTCTGTCTTCTGTAACTGCTTCATGCGGGAAAAGGCGGTTGACCCTACCTATCGGGAATCCGGGAAACACTCGCCCTATCTGATCTAGGTAGGACAGGGCCAGAGGCAGGTTGTTGACATAGCACCCAGGTGTGTCCTTGGGAGGGCTGTCCTTGTGCTGGATGACGCACAGTAGGATTAAGTAGAGGTCCCAAGAGGTTGATATCCCTGTTGTATGATCATTTGCAATTTTACAGCTTCTAAGCAAGAGATGATCTTTGTTAGGAGATTTAAAAGACAGAACTCACTCAAAAAGGAGGCTTAAATATGTATCTTTAAGCCATCACTCTGAATGAAATAAAGCTCATTTATGTACTTTTATTTACATGTACATTTAATCACTATACTTCTTTACAATGTATAAAATATATTTTTACCAGCATGAGTACAGTGCATATCGGTCCATCAAAGACATTTTCTTGTACATTATCAATAGGCAATTCATTTTTGTGTCAATTAAGTGTTTTGTTTTTCTCTGATCTCCTCCCTCCTACCCTGTCTTACCCACCCTCTATTATACATCACCTCCTATACTGTCTTTAGGAAATACAGTTGCCCTCCCTTCTATTATACCTTCCAAACTTTCAGTTTATGCTGTAGAGTACAGACATGTGGTATATATTAAGTTGTAACTTATAATGCCTGTGTTTCATAGTCTGGTTTGCTTTGCTTAGCATTAAATGTTCCATATTCATTCACTTTTCAACTTGATATCAAATATCATTGCCTAATTTTTTTGATGCCTGAGTAGTATTCAACAGAGTATATCTCCCATATTTTTCAATCCACTCATCTGCTTTTGGACATTTGGGTTGATTCCATGTCCTAGCAATTGTGAATAATGTTGCAATAACACGGATGTGCAAGTATTTTTCTAACTGAGCATTTTCCTATATTTTGGGTAGATATGTAAGAGTGGCATTTCTGGGTTGTATGGTAGTTTTATTTGTAAGTTTCTGAGGAATCGCCATATTGTTCTTCACAGTGGTTTTACTAATTGTCATTCCCACCAACAGTGAAGGAGAACTCTGTTCTCACGACAGCCCTGCCAGCATTTATCATCTTATTTTTTTGCTTACTCCATTATCTCCAATAGTTTCTCCTGTGTTTTCCACCAGTTGTTTTATAGTTTGAGGTTTTATGTTTAGATCCTTGATCCATTTTGAGTTATTTTTTGTTAATGGTGAGAGGTAGGGGTCCAGTTTCATTTTTCTGCAGGTGACTATTCAATTTTTCTACCCACCCCATCCCCCTGGGTTATCTTGTATCCTTTTTCAAAAATTAGTTGGCTGTATATTTTGAGGTTTATTTCTGGAATCTCAATTCTGTTCCATTGGTCTACTCGCTCATTTTTGTACCAGTACCATACCATTTTGATTATCACAACTTTGAAATATATTTTGAGGTCAAGTAGTGAGATGCCTCCTATTTTATTTTTGCACAGTATTGCTTTGGTGATGCAGTCTTTTAAGATTACAGAATAATTTTATGATTTTTTTTTCTGTTTCTGTGAAGAATACTTCTGGTAGTTTGATGTGAATTGCATTAAATTAAATTTGTTGATTAATTTGGGCAGGATTGAAATTTTGATTATATTAATTCTTCCAGTCTAGAAACATGGGATCTCTTTCCACTTTTTGGTATCATTTTTGGTTTCTTTTAAAAGTGTTCATAGTTTTTCTTGTAGAAGTCTTCCACTTCTTTGGTTAGGTTTATTTCTAGATATCTTATTTGTGGTGTGTGTGGTTATTATAAATGGAATTACTGTCTTCATTCTATTTCAATATATTCTTTGTTAGTGTATAAAAAGGCTATATATTTTTGTACGTTGATTTTATATCCTGCCCCTTTACTGTATTTATTCATCACTTCCAGAAGTTTATTTATGGATTCTTTTGAATTTTGCATGTATATAATCTGCAAATGTAGATCATTTCACTTCTTCTTTTCTTATTTGAATGCCTTTTAGTTTACCCTTTTTTCTGATCGTATTGGCTAGGACTTCCAGTACTATGTTGAAAAGTACTGGAAAAGTGGACAGTCTTGTATTGTTCCAGTTTCTAGCGCAAAAGCTTTTAACTTTGCCACATTCAGTGTGAGGTTAGCAATGGCTTTGTCATAGATGACTTTTATTGTGTTGAGGAATGTCCCTTCTATGCCAGTTTTACTGAGAGTCTTACTCATGAAAAGATGTTGTACTTTATTGTACTTTTTCTGAATCAATTGATATGATCATATGATCTTTATCCTTTCTTCTATTACTGTGATATATTACATTTATTGTTTTTTGTATGCTGAACCATCCTTGCATCTATGGAGTAAAGCCTACCTGGTCATGGTATATAAACTTTTTAATGTGTTGCTAGATATGATTTACAAGTATCTTGTTAAGAATTTTTGCATCTGTATTCATCAGGAATATCGATCTATACCTTTGTTTGTTTTTTGTTATGTCCATATCAGTTTGGGGTATCACAGTGATAGAAGCTTCCAAGAATGGATTTGGGAAGGATCCTTCCATTTGGGTCTTTTTTAAAAAAATTATTTATTTTTTTATTATCATCATAATCTTGTTTATATTATATTGGATTGCATATAACTTTACAGTGTATTACATTTCTTTTTCAAAAGGGAATGCCATGCATGTCAGTCAATACAGAGATATTAATCTCCCCACTTCATCATTCAATATCTTTTCATTGTTTAGAAATACTTTGAGAAGAATCTGGATCAGTTCTTCTTTAAAAGTTTGTAGAATTTGGAGGTGGGCTTTTCTTCGTTGGGAGACTTTTACTACTATTTAGTTGTGTTGCTTTTTATTGGCCTATTCAGGCTTTTGATTTCCTCTTGATTCAATCTTGGTAAGTTATATGTGTCCTGAAATTTGCCCATCACATCTAGGCTTTCTTGATTATTGGCATATAATCTCTCTTCGTATTTTCTCGTGATCTTTTGTATTTCTGTTATGTCTGCTGTAATATCACCCATTTTATTGCTGATTAGATTTATCTGGTTCCTTTCTCTGTTCTTCTTGGTTAATCTAGCTAATGGTATGTCAAATTTATTTATTTTCTCAAAGATCATCTCTTAGTTTTATTTGTTTTATGAAGAGTGCTTTTATTCACTATTGCATTTATCTCTGCTTGAACCTTTATTATTTCTTTTCTCCGGTTTTTGTTTCTGTTTTGTTTTGTTTTGTTGTTGCTTTTCCAGTTCCTTGAGATGTGTCATTAGGTTGTCTATTTGCCATGTTTCTGTTTTTTGTTTTCATTTTTTTTTTTAATTTTTTATCTTGTGGGCACTAATTGCTATAAACTTCCCTCATATGATTGCTTTTGCTGTGTCCCATAGGTTATAAAACTCATTTGTTAATTATTGTTGGTTTTTATGAATCTTTTTATTTTACTATTAATTTTTTTCAGTGGTTGTGAAGTCATGCAAGAGTTGATTGTTTAGTTTCCATGTGTTTATATTTTTAAGGGTTCTTCCTGTAGTTGATTTCAAGTTCGATTCCATTGTGGTCAAAAAAGATGCTGTATAGGGTTTATACCTTGGAATTTGTAAAGGTTTGTTTTGTGCCTTATCAAGTGGTTGATCTTCAAAAACATTCCATGTGGGGGTGAGAAAAATGTGTATTCTTTGGTTGTTGGGTAAAATGTTCTACAGATGCCTATCATGTCCTTTTGATTTATGTCATCATTTAGATATTGCATCTCTTTGTTTATTTTTTATCTAGATGATCTGACCAGAAGAGACAGTGGGGTATTGAGAGCCCCAGCAATTGTGTTGCAGTCTATCTCAGTCTAGATCTAGCAGTCTCTCTTTCATGTATTTGGAAGTTCCAGTGTTGGTGTGTAGCTATTTTTAACAGATATATCTTCCTGGTAAACTAACCCTTCAAGTATTAAATAGTGTCCTTGTCACTTCTAATAGCATATCCTTTGAAGTCTATTTTATCTGATTCAGTATCGAGATTCCAGCCTTTTTCTGGTTTACATTTGCATGGAATATCTTTTTTTGGCCCCTCCTTTTTGTCTATGTATGTCTTTATCAGTGAGGTATGTTTCTTCTAAGTAGCACATATAGCGGTTTTTTCTTTTTTTTTTTTTTTCAAATCTATCCCACCATCTATTCTTTACTGGAGAATGTACTCTATTAACTAACATTCAATGCTATTATCTGTATTTGTGGATTTAACCCTGCCATTTAATTAGACATTGGTTGTTTTTTGTTCTTTTATTTCTGTTTGTCTCTCTCGATTTTTTTTTTTTTAAATAACGTTTTGGTTTTTTTTAATTATTTATTTTATTTTATTTATTCATTCATTTTATTTTTTAGTTTGACCAGAGAGAGAGAGACAGAGGGTGAGAGTGAGAGAGAGAGGAAGTGAGAAAGCAAGCCACCAGATTCAGGACTTGAACCTTGGTTGGCCATGTGGGAGTGTCCAGCACCTTAACCACCACGCCACCTGCTGGCCCCTCTCTCGATTTTTTGATACAGTACTCCACTCAGCACTTCTTGAAGAGCTGCTCTAGGGTTGGTAAATTATTTCAGTTTTTTGTTTATTTGCGAATCTGAGAATGATTTCATTTGTCCTCATTGAAAGGATAATCTTGCTGAGTATAGTGCTCTTGGTTGAAACTGTTTTCCTTTAAACATCTTGAATGTGTCTTCCTATTCTTTCCTTGCCTGAATTGTTTTAGTTGACAGGTCTCATGTTAGCCTAATAGTACAACATTTGTGAATAATGATGATTCTCTCTTGCCATTTTTAGAATATCATCATCTTTGATTTTTTCCAGTCTGGCTATGATGTGCCAGGAGAAAGACATTTTTATATTGATTATGTTTGGAATTATTTTTATTTTTTGACCCTGAATTTTTCCATGTTTCTTTTTTTTTTTCTTTTGCTATAGGGCACGTGCACTCGCCAGACAGACAGAGACAGAGAGAAATCACCCCCCCCAGGGGGGATGGTCATGCCGCAATCCCTTCTCCTCTCAGGATCTTGGGCACGCATGCACACGTGCCCGGCGTGAGTTTTAAGCCACCGGGTCGGGGACTCGAACCACGGTAGACTATGTGGGAGTCCAGCAGCATAGCCATTACGCTAACTGCTGGTCCCGATTTGGAAGGTTTCCAAACAGTATTTTATGGAAGAGTTTTTTCATGTTTTTACCAGCTTTTTTTTTTTTTTTTTTTTAAGAATTATTTTATTTATTTATTTATTTTTTTAATTTTTAATTATCATCATATTCTTCTTTATATTACATTTAATTACATATAACTTTACAGTGTATTACATTGCTTTTTCAAAAGGGAATGCCATGCATGTCAGTCAGTACAGAGACATTAATCATGAAGTATTTCATGATGGGCAAAGTATGTTTTTACCAGCTTTTTCACGTTCTGGACTAACAATGATGTGGATATTTGGGTCCTTAGTAGTGTCTAGAATTCCCAATATGTTATCTTCATTATTCTTCATTCTTTTTTATAAACTTTTTTTAAAAAAAATTTTTTCTTGCTATATGGCACATCAAGATAGACAGTGAAAGCGAAAGTGGAAAATCACCCCAGGGAGATAGCTATGCTACAATGCCTTCACCTCCATTCTCTTACTGAGATTTTGGAAACTTTTGCACATATGCCTGGCATGATTTTCAAGCCACCAGGTCTTGGACTTGAATTATGTTCTACCGTGTAGGAGTCCAGTGCTGTAACCATAATGCCATTTACTAGTCCCATTTGTTTATTTTTAATTATTATTATATTTGTGTTTAGTCTACATTGTAAACTTTGACGTTAAGGTCAGAAATTTGTTTTGGGAACCAGCAGTTAGCGTAATGGCTATGTCACTGGACTCCCACGTAGTCGACCGTGGTTCACGTCCCAGACCCGGTGGCTTAAAACTCACGCCGGGCGCGTGTGCGTGCGTGCCCAAGATCCCGAGAGGAGAATGGAGGAGAAGGGATTGCGGCGTGACCGTCCCCCCTGGGGGGTGATTTCTCGCTTTCTGTCCCTATGTCTCTCTCTGTCTGTCTGGTGAGCGCACGCGCCCTATAGCGAAAATCTCTCCAAAAAAAAAGAAAGAAATTTGTTTTTTTTCTACAGAATCGAACCTGCTGTTAATGCTTTTGAGGGAGATGTTAATTTCTTCTATTACATTTGTCATTTCCAGAAGTTCTGTTTTATTCTCTTTTAGGATATCTATCTCTTTATGGCATTCCTCTTTCATGTCCAGGAATAATTTTCTCATTTCTTTAAATTGATTCTGTTTTCTCTTGCATCTTACAATGAATGTTCAGAATTCTTTTCTGAGATTTCTGTGAATTCTTTTGTGTTTTCCTATTGTTGGCAAGGGGTTACTGTGTTCCCTTGAGTAAGTGTTATGTCCTTGTTTTCGTATAACTTTTTCTGCACTGTCTTTTGGTCATGTGATAAGTATTCACTTCTTCCTGTTTATTAGGGTAGATTCTGTAGTATTAGAAGAGGAAATATCACCTTTCAGTCCCAGGTTTGTTCCTGTTAGAAGGCTGTGTCTTCCAGATCAGAGCAGATGAAGTTTAGATAGATAGTTTCCTCTACCAACATTTCCTGATGAACTGGAAATGAGCTAGGGAGATATGATTTAGTAAAGATGCTCTAGTTATGTGATACACTCTGAGCACTGCTTAGACTGTAGGTTCCCAAGTTTCAAAGGCAAACCGGGGGGCGGTGGAGCTGCACCCAGGAGAAGAGGCTTGCTGAGATGACTAACCCAAGTCTCCTGGTGGGCAGTGGGGCTTATGGAGTAGGTTGTGCAGTGCAGCTAGAGGTTCCCAAGTTCCAAAGCAAACCTCAACTCATTTATTTTGAGTGTGCAAATGAAACAACTATTTCTGAAAAAAAAATAGATCACCTACCTATTTTTGATCACACAAAAGATTTTAAAATTGTTATTATGGGGCCAGCCTGTGGTGTTGTGGTTAAGATGGCTGGAAGCCACAGGGTTGATTGTGCAGTTTGAGTTCTAGACGACTTGGTGTCTTCAAAAACATGCCAGGTGCATGTGCATGCGTTTTCAAATTCCAAAAAGAGGAAGGCATGGAGAAGAATGATTTTGAGTGACAATCCCTTATGGGAGGTTGCTTTCTCGCTATTCTTCTCTTTTTCATGATAAGCATTCGTAACTTTTGGGAAAAATTTTAAAATATTACAGTTTATTTCCTATATTCAAATGATTTTAAAAAATGTACTTTGGTTTGTACTCTTGATCAATAATCATCATAAAATTCTGCAAATAAAGTGCCACATCAACTCCATGAAGGTTGCACTGAGGTTAATACAAAGTACTTTTGGTATCTGGAAATTCACCACCTCCTGAGTACCATATCTTTAGAATATTCTATAGTATGTGTTAAGGACATCAACAAAAGAGGGTCACAAAATATGATAATGGAAAAAAATTATAATGCTTTTGAAATAATTCACGTGTTGATGTGTTAAAAAAGTATTAGTAGTAATAGAGAAAATAATGTTTAGATATTGTATATATCTTATACTGTCCCTGATATTAAATATTTCTGTCTCCTTTCCTTGTTCCTCTTATTCCACTTCTAGAAGTCCATTAAAGGCACTGGCTACTGTCCCTTGAAAATGCATCTTTTTATGTTTTTTCCTCTTATATTATCATACAGCAAAAATCGAACACAGTTTCATTTTTTATCTGACAGCAGATTATTTGAGTTGTGTGGAAGTATCACTCACCACCCATTATTATTAATAACGAAGTCTGAGATTGGATCATTTTGGCAACCAGATCTCAATGCTGGTTCACACTGACTTCACAGTCAGGAAGCTTCCCAATATATTTCCATGCATATATACCGGTCTTTCACATACTCTATTGTACAGATGGGGTTTGGAAACAAATCTGGTACTAAATTTATTTCTACTGAACTTCATTTAATTATATTCAATCCTCTAGCATGTCTTTGACAACTTTTTGACTACTGATTCTGCTATTAAATTTATCTTCCAAGACTTGTAACTAAAAATTCACTATAGAAATTATGTTTACATGAAATTATCCACTATTTTATCAGTGACTCTGGAAAGGAATGTCTGTAGTTCTAAAACTTGAAGTTTTTTCTCAATTCTTGTTCCTTATTAACTAGAATCTGAAGGAGGAGGGATTGCGGTGTGGCCATCCTCCTTGGGGGATGATTTCTCACTTTCTGTCTCTCTTTGTCTTTCTGGAGAGTGCACACGCCCTGTAGCAAAAATCTCTCTCAAAAAAAAAAGAACAGTTTTTATTTGAAGACTATGTTTAAGTATATTAATATAATAATACAATATATTTAGGTATTAACACTAAATTTAACTTACAGAACATGTGTTGGTAGTTTTTAGTTTCTTTGTATGCAATTTCTTCACATCAGGATTATTTACTTGCTTTGATCTTACATTCTTTTTTCATTTCTTTACTTTTATATTTGTTTTGTATTATTGTTTGTTTGTTTTGGGCTTTCTTATAAAGTAATACCAATTTTTCTCTGTGTTAACAATAACTTGGATGTTTCAAGTGATCTTCTCCATTAGGATATCTCTTAGGTTCAGCACACATCACTGTAATCTTTTTCATTTTAATAAGCATCCCCCTTGATCTTTGTTTTATAAATTAGTTTCATTTATTTCAAATATTTATAATAAAAGCAATTTGCCTCTAAGACAAGAAATTCTCTTTATTGGTACTGTTCACTTTGTTTGACCGATGTTGAGTATCTGTTTTTAAATGACCTCTTGGCATATTTGCTCAAGGGTCTATGAGTGTCTGCTCTCTCAGGATACTCAGCCAAGATGCTCTCTTCTGTACAGAGCTGCCTGAATTGACTGATACTGAAGTCAAGCTCTGTTAAATAGAGCACTTCCTTTCTATGAAAAGATATCTCTTTCATATCTCCTGCTTCTTCTTCTTCTGGGGAAGCTCATTCTCTGATCTGCACTTGAATATGTGTTGACCTCCAGGTCTCGTAGGTGGATCTACTCCATTCACTATTAGTTTTTTTTTTTCTGGTGTGATGTTGCTTTTATCACATTTTCAGAAAAAGGCCAATTTTTTATCTTCCTTTTCTCTGCTGAATGTGTCAGATCCTAGGAATATTTCCCTGAAGCGTTGTTACTGAGACCTCTGGAGCTGCCATCTCATCCTGAATGACCACAGAACGGAAATGTTTCTTTTAGTCTACAAGAGTTGAATTAAGTTATTTTAAAAGCAACACATGAACTTGTTGGAAAATATTATGTCAACTGAAGTACAAGTAAAACAGAGGGCATGTCATAAATTCCTATGGTCAGAGAGAGTAGCATATGGTCCTATAATTGCAGAGAAACCACCAGAAATAGCATCCTAAAAGCATTTAGATATATAGAAGGAAGAAGGTTTCTACTTGGGGCATACAGCAATGTCACTAGAGATTAAAGATGCTTATGATACCTCAAAAGACCAAGAGTGAGACAATCTTTTCCCCTTAGAGCTATTTCTAGAAGTCATTGTAAAGAAGTCATTACATTATATTATGTGAAAAGTGTGTTTCTGCTTGTTCAAAGTAAAATATTTTCTTTATTCTAGGAAAACCGGTATCAGTAACTTTATCAAAATTAACTAAAACAACAATAAACTTCTCTGTTTCTTTATTGCGTAACTTATACCTCATGCTTGCTGCCGAAAGAAGCCTTTTTCCCGGTGAATCTCTCTCTTGATTCCTTCATCCTGTCACTTACAAGCACAGCCAGTTTAGTCTTCCATGTGCCTCTCTTTTTTCCTACTATGATTCTCTTAGCAAATTACCAATTAACTTGAAAGGGAGAAGAAAGAAGAAGCATTTAAATAAACCAGTGAGAATATTGATAAAAAATTATGAGAAAATATGGTATAATTGCTATTTAAAGAATTTTTTAAAGTAAATAAAGGATGCCAAAGGTATTTACCCCAAATTTATATCATAGAGGTAAAGTTGCCAGATGATAAAATGAATAGCTATACTAAACCTCATCATTTTGTTGAATGAGTATTTTCTGATACAGAGAATTATATTCAGTTGGAAATAATCTTTCAAAAGGGAAGTAAAAGTATACTTATGTGAGAGGAAGGATGAGTGCACCTCATTTTTCAGAAGATATTTTTTTTTTTTGAGAGATTTTCACTATAGGGCGCGTGCGCTCGCCAGACAGACAGAGAGAGACATTAGAGACAGAAAGCGACAAATCACCCCCCAGGGGGGATGGTCACGCCGCAATCCCTTCTCCTCCATTCTCCTCTCGGGATCTTGGGCACGTATGCACACGCACCTGGCGTGAGTTTTAAGCCACCGGGTCCGGGACGCGAACCGCAGTCGACTACGTGGGAATCCAGCGACATAGCCGTTACGCTAACTGCCGGTTCCCCAGAAGATATATTTTTCACTCAAACTATGTCACTTTCTTTTACTTGGTAAGTGTTTTATCTATAAAAATTAATATTTAGAATAAATATAGAAGAAAGGCAAAAATCAAGCAACTGATTTGCATTGTGGGTGGAAAATTCAAGTGACAGCAGAGAATATGTTCCTGTTACCCAGTAGGAGGTGCTGTGGGGCCACCAAGAGTCTACAAAGTGAAAGGCTCATTTTTCTTCCCGGGGAGCTCTCAAACAGCTTGGAAGAGAGCTGGCCATGATAACTGGTCTTAATTTTTGTTGTTCAACCATTTTTCTTGATCTTATTCTTTGATCCCATACATTCCAGATTGTTCAGTGGATTTGTAATAAGCTTCTAAAATGAAAGGGACTCTCTTTTCCATTATTTGCCTGAAATCTTGCCTTGCATTCATCTTATTAAACAAAAAATATGCTCCCCAAACGCCCATGAGTTCAACTACTTAAATCTTTAAGATTTTCTTTGCCAGTGGTTCCATAGTGTGGGCCATCCCAAAGCATGCACTTTGTGGGCTGCTCAAAATGTATCTTAAACCTATGGGATTCATAGGTAATATCAGTTAGGATTTGTCATTAACTTCTTCTTTTTCTTTCTTCCTTTTTTTTTTTTGAGAGGTTTTTGCTATAGGGCGCATGTGCTCGCCAGAAAGACAGAGAGAGACAGAGAGACAGAAAGTGAGAAATCACTCCCCAGGGGTGATGGCCATGCTGCAATCCCTTCTCCATTTTCCTCTAAGGATCTTGGGCATGCACACACACGCGTCTGGCATGAGTTTAAGCCACCAGGTTTGGGACTCGAACCACAGTCGACTACATGGGAGTTCAGCGACATAGCCATTACGCCAACTGCTGGTCCCAAGGATTTGTCATTAACTTCTGAGGTCTCTTGGACAAGAGCTAAAGCATCCTCTTGTATGTCCTATCTCAACTAATAGCCTCATCATCTCACCCATCAGCAGAGGTGAAAGACTTGAGCACCATGCTATGCTCATCTATTTTTCTCTGCATGTCATGATAAACTTGTCCTAATTACTCCACTTTCCAAATATCTCTCACACAAGCTTTTTCTGCTTTCTCTCAGCAACAATGGCATTATAGCTAGAGACAAATAATATACCTTTTTATGCAGTAATAATCCACTGTGTGCCTCCTATTATGCCAGGTTCCACACAAATGCTGTATACACAACAGAGAAAAACAGTAAAGTTCTACACTCTCATAGAGCTCTTAACCAGTTTCTCTACTTCAGTCTTTCATTTTACAATATATCCTTCATACTAGTCAGTTATTATTACTCAACTTAAACATAGTGTGTTATTCAAGACATATTAAGATCGTAAATATTAAATGTGAGGATTTAAAACTCACATTGAAAATTCTTTACTTTAAAAAAATATGAACATACAAGAAAACATTTTTCAGCACAAGATTTGGCTCATTCATTACCAACATAGTGTAATTAATGATATTGATGACAATTCCAATATGCCTTTTGCTAACATATCCAGATTCATTCTCTGCGAGACTACTCAAATCACCCTATGTTTAAAGCTTTCTAGAAATAACATGATAAATCGTTCCTGACTTTTTATTATCTGCTATATAATTGCTTCTCCCAATATTCATTGTTAATTCCCAAAACTCATCATAGAGTGCTATTATTTCTTGGTAATGTTCCCCAACCTACAAGATTTGCTCTCTGAGTTAGCATCTCTTTGCTTCTAAAGCTCCCTAGACATATATGAACAGCAAATATAGTATGGTTATTGCAATTTATTTATATAAGTCTTACCTACAAATTTATAAAGTCATTGGGTGGAAGAATAAATGCCTCATACATTGATGCATGCTCAATACCTAAATCAGAATGTAGCATATATTAAATATAAAGTTTATATTTTGGTTGAAGATATGAATCAGTGAGTGAATTTAAACCAGTAAATTTTTGCTCTTTCTTTCATCCTAGAAATTTGACACTTTTTATTAAATTCTCCAAATTTACTGGGGTCAATGTACTATGATACATTATTCACAAATACAATATTTCTCAATGCTTTATTATAATTTCTAAGTGCAAATTATCACATTAATTAAATATTTAATCAGCTCATTTTGTACTCTAAACCTATCAGATTAGAAATTAATGAGATATATTGGCCTTCTGTAATCCTCAAGAAATGATAGAATCTCACAGTCAAAACTTTTTCTTCACAAATATTTAGCTATTGTATCATTAGATAGCAAATTTTAAAGGAGTATCTTATGGTACTTATATAATATCTTAGTTATGATAAAAGTTTAAAAATTATTTTCATTAAATTGTATAACAAAATCTTCAGGTAATTAAATACATAAACCCTATAAAATTTATTTTAGACATTGTATCTAGAATAAAGAACTCAACTTTGAAGTGAATTTTCTTATGCATATATTCAAATTTTTTGCCTCACATTTTTCAAATTTTATTTAAAAATTCCAGATACAAAATGCACTTGGAAAAACTCTACTAAAGCATTGTATGTATCATTTAAAAATATCTTAATTAAATATGTTGTAAATATTCTCTTTTCATAAGAAATTATTTCTGTTTTAACAGTTTCTTTTGCTAGGGGAAGCAGGTGGCTGGTGGTTAAGACACGGAACTCCTTGGCCAACCCGGTATGAGTCCCAGACCTGGAGGATTACTTTCTCAATTTCCCTCTCTTTCTCGCTTGCTCACTCTCTGTTTTCTCTCTGGTGAGCACATGTGCCCTACAGCAAATTGGATAATAATGATAATGATAAATAAAATAAAATTAATCTTTAAAAATTCTATTGCCAGAGCAGTTTAGCTGAAACATGATAGTTACATAATTAATTACTATTGATACTAAATGAATACTGTATCAAGACTGAAAGAAGAGACATGTAGATTAAAGTATTTTTCTCTTAAACAAAACCAAAAAACCTTTAGAAGCAAAACAAATATAGTTTTAAAAGAAAACTAATAGCCAGTGTTGTATTATTTTGACATAAAAATATGTGGTTTCTTTGGCTTTTAATAAGTGAATAAATAAATGAAGACTGATTCATTTTGAAAGAGACAACTTTGTGGGGAATTATTTTAATAATATTGTATAAACACATACACACACAAACAAGTTCCTGATGACATTTTCAAATTCAGATTTATTTATTTATGTTTCTGGAGAGGTTTTTGCTATAGGGTGCATGCGCTCTTCAGAGAGACAGAGAGACAGAAAGTGAGAAATCATCACCCCCCAGGGGAGATGGTCACGCCACGATCCCTTCTCCTCCGTTCTCTCAGGATCTTGGGCATGCATGCACATATGCCTGGCATGACTTTAAGCCAGAGGGTCCAGGACTTGAACGGGAGTCCAACAACATAGCCATTACACCAACTACTGGTCCCAAATTCTGATTGTTTTAAAGCTTGAACAAACCCAATCTACAATTGAAACATATTGCTAACTGATACTCTTGGCTCAATAATATTCATGGGATTTACCTGAGTTATAGATAATCATAGAGAATTAATTTTCAACTATTAAGTTATGAAGTGACAGAATACAATTCAGAAACTAACTCCAATCTTCGAGGAGGGCAAAGCTGTTGCTTTTTGGAGGGATACTAATTCATATGATCCACAAGGGGCCCTTGTAACCACTGCAAAAACATAATCGCTACAGTTTAAATAGGATAGCTGAACCGTTATAAACTCCCTTCATTCCATCCTAACAATTACCTCAGTCATTTGGGGGTTGTTACTACATATGGAAATATTTTCTAGCCAGTTTCTTGTTCAATGTGATATATTACATAACCCATTGAAATCACAGCAGAAATTTAATTCTAAGCATCAGTCACAGAAAAATATTTTTATTTATAAATAAAAAGAGATGTGTGTGTGAATGTGTGCATACGTATGTGTGTGAGAGAGAATTAGAGACAAAGAGATGTGGTGATAATATGACCATACTCAGATAGCTAAACAATTTTGCTGCGTTTTGTTTTAATTTCCCATAGTGCACATGTACCCACTGGAGAAGAGAGAGAGAAAGCAACCCCATGTAGGATGGTCATGCTACAGTCCCTTGTCTTCCACCTCTCTCTCCATTTGGGATTTTGAGCACATACTCCTGTTGTGTTTCTCAAGGCACTGGGTCTGGGACTTGAACTGCATAGTTAGACATGTGGGATCCAACTGCCTCAAACACCATGCTACCAGCCGGACTCAGATAAATAAATTTTTACCTTACTACTATGTGTAAAGGTGATAGAAGTCAGTGAGTGAGATTTGTGTGTGTGTGTGTGTGTGTGTGTGTGTGTGTGTGCACACTATAGTGTATGTGTGCATGCTTGCTGGAAAGAGATAGAAAGGGAAAGTGAGAAATCAACCCCCGAGGAGAGGAATGGCCACACTGCAATCTCTTATCCTCCACTCTCTTCTTGGGATTCTGGGCCTGCACACATGCACCGAGCATGTTTTTCAAAGTGCTAGGTCCAGGACGTGAACCATGGTCAGCCATGTGGTAACCAACCACCTTAACCTTCATGCTACCTGCTTACATGCCATATTTTATTTTTAAATACATATTTTTCTTCTAATTTATTTTATACATTCGATCATTGTACGTTACTACAGCTAGCAAAATGAATTACCCTACATGAATACACTTCACACCAGTCCAGTTAAAGATATCATACACATTTTCAACAGATAATCTTCCATTTCTAGGTCCCTTAAATGTCTTCACTCTACATTTTTCTCTTTGATTCCTTCCCTCTCACTTTCCCCATTTCCCACTTCTCACAATCCCTCTGTTGACTTTTATATTTTTGAGTCAGGAAAATAGTACTTATTATTAAACAAACAAACAAAAAGCTGGGAGGATGATGAGTGTAGAAAAACTACTTCTAAAGTATCAGAGTCAAGCTTTAGTCTGAAAATTGAAATACAATATATAATGTTTATGATATAACACAAAAAATTAGATTCTCTAGTCATGATCATACATGCTTCCCCTGTCTTTTTTTTATTCTGTCTCCCAATTTTGTCTCTACTGTTTTATGTTTCTAACTCTTTCATTCTATTATACAATTAAACAAATACTCTAGCAATTGAAATTGAGTTTCTATGGTTAAGATTAATAATTTCAAGATAATGAAACTGACTTTGCCCAAATATCTAAAAGAAAATTTATAATTTCCTCTCTTTATATTGTAAAGTTCACAGAAATATGTATTCACAAATAGAAAATGACTGGAAATTTTATAAAACCTCATATGCACTAACAATAAACAGATTAAATAAAACAATGCTGAAAGTAGAATTACTGGTAAAAGTATGCCATTGACCTTACACATTGAGTCAAACAGTCAAATAAGTGTGCACATGTGTGCATGTGTGTATATTTTTCTTTGGGTATCATTTAACATTTATGCCCTCTTACTTTGAGAGAGCTTTGTCGATATTAGCAAATAATTTCTTTACATTATATCAATGCTTTAGATTAATAGTTTCATTTCTCAGAGTGAGAGGGGAGAAAAGAGAATATACAGAAGCTACATTTCAGCTTGGAGCCTATATTTTTCTTTAATATCTGATTATCTGTTAAAGGTTCTGCAGAAAGTGAAAGAGAAAAATAAAGACAGGGAAAAAAACAAAAAGTAAAAGTCATGCCAGCAATTACAGTTGAGACCTTGAAAAAATATTTAAAGTCAAAAACAAAAGTTAATTTCCAATGAGAAAACGAGGAAATAAAGCTTAATCTTAACCTTGTGCTGCATGTTTAAGTAATTAGTTAAAAGAACAGAAAAAATAAAATGTAAATATCCTCTACATGCCATCATGCCTTCAGTACAATGATTTTTTTTTTTTAGAAAGCTAAGGTAATAATGATAAAGATTTTAAAGATTTTTACCAGATTAATCCTAGAATGGCAAAATTATATGAATAGAATCAAATAAGTCAAACATCACCAATATGAGTTAATACACACACACACACACGCACACACACAATCTTCCTTTTACACTCCTCCTACTTTTTCTGTCTCTATTGAACACCTTTTCTCCTATTATTTTTTCTTTGAACTTCTCCAATTTTATCCTGATGGCTTATTCCACTTGCATAATCTCCACTTAACCTTTAATATTGCACATCCCAAATGAAATCAGATCTCTCAATTTGCCCAAGAGAACAAAGGGAAGATGGAGCAGAAAGCATGCCGAGGAAATGTGTGTTAAGAGTATGATAATTGAACAGATGTTAAACTGTGTCAGAAAAAAATCAAAATGTATTAATAAATCAACCAGACAGAAGCCATCCAGACAGAAAGTAAAAAGGTGTTGTTTCAACTGGGTAAACATGAATTTTTTTTTCTGTTTTCACTTCTACTATTAAACATATGCAGCTCTTTAAAATGTTTTATGAATTTCCTAAGTGATATATACAAACTACAGTCTTAGTTCCTCCAAAGCAGATGCTAAAAAAGGACTATCTCTTGAGCCTATATATTAATGATTATAATCAGCAAGGATTGTGCCAGTTTTTTTTTAAATAGTTCATACTTTTCCATAGTGGTTGATTTGCATAGACTATAATGACAATTAGTGGGATCTTGCAGAGATGCTGCCAGTGATAACTGAATGCACTGAAGTGACAGTACAGGTGATTATATGTCTTATGTTCACTCTGTTCTGAAGGAGCTCAGCTTCACTGGGGACAGCGGAGCAAGTGACAAAACAGAAAGCTTTTTTGGAAGCATTATCAACAATGATCAGGGTCTCTAAGGTCTACCAGTCACTATGGGAAGCACTGACATGAAGTATGTATTGTCCAGGCCAGGTGGCAATGCACCTGATCACCCTCAGGCTGCAACAAGGTGACAGATGCTGATAAAGTCAGATAATGAGATTATGAAATGAATTTATTTTTGTCAAATCACCGATCCGATGAGAGTTTGTTTTACCTAGTCATGTCACTTCAAAGAATTTTGAAAAATCAACAAATTATTTGAAAATTAGGTAGAAAAATTCTGATTAGTAATTATTGCTGCAAAATATGCCTTTGGTAATCAAATTGATGGTATATGTAGTCCAAGTTTTAAAGGTGTGTTGTCTAAATGGAAGGCATTAATCACATATGGGTATTAAATATATGGCCATTTAAGTTCCAATTTAAATGAATAAAGGGTAAATAAAATTTGCATTCATTTTTTTCTGTCACATTAGCTACATTTCATGTGCTAAATACTCACATGTGATGAGTGGCTACCAAATACTGCAATGTAGAAACATTTCCATCTCCATTATCACAAGCAGCACTCTTAGAAAGAATTCATTTAAAGACTAAAAAAAATATGTTGTCATATATGTATGGCATATGCTAATTTATATTATCTTTTTTTTTTTTTGAGAGATTTTCACTATAGGGCACGTGCGCTCTCCAGACAGACAGAGACAGAGAGACAGAAAGCGAGAAATCACCCCCCCAGGGGGGATGGTCATGCCGCAATCCCTTCTCCTCCATTCTCCTCTCGGGATCTTGGGCACACACGCACACGCGCCCGGCGTGGGTTTTAAGCTACCGGGTCCGGGATGCGAACCGCGGTCGACTATGTGGGAGTCCAGTGACATAGCCATTACACTAACTGCTGGTTCCCACTAATTTATATTATTATCTTGATTCTTAAATATTTCAATATATTCTTTTTTATTATTTATTTCTTCTATGAGTAGGAGAGGCAGAAGTACAACACCCTAGACAGTTTCTTGACACCATGATTCACCTTCCTCAGCCAGCCCAGACCATGGCACCCATGAACTTAGGGTAGCCTCTAGATTGGAACTGACAGACATCGCAAGGTAATGGCACCACTTCAGAATGAAGAAATAGTCTGGTGTGTGTGTGTGTGTGTGTGTGTGTGTGTGTGTTTTAGAAATAAACAGAAACCGTTTTCAGAAATCATTGTCTCATGCTGTATAAATGTATCTATTTATAAAATATCTGTATTCATTAACAAAGTTCAGCATTATCGAATCACACTTTGGAAATATTAGCACCTCTCTTCTTTTGAAAAAAAGTCCTCAGAGCCTCAAAAGCTTGATTTTTCTCACTGTTCAAATGATGAACTCTGTGCTAAAAAGCTGCTGGCCTTCATAATGAACTGAACATGAAAATTAGAAAAGAAAAAAATGTTTAGTATTTCTCACATGATAAAAGACAGTTAAAGTAAAATGTTTCAGCCCTAACTAAAAGACTCTGTAGTTTTATTAGAAATACAGTATTTGAGATTATTTTTCCTTTTGTATTGCTATTGATACATTTTCTGACATAGAACTATGGTGTGCCTATGACATACCTATGACATGATGACAGGAGACTGAATGAAACACTTTCTGCCTTAGTGTAGGCAGACAGTGTGACAGCAGCACACTGAATATTCTGAAAAAGACTGCCTTACAAATATTTGAATCAAAGTAACTGAAAATTGGTCTTAAATCCTTTAATTACATTGAAGACATACTCAAGATGGAATATTGAAAAACAGAGATTTGTAAAGATTTCTGGTTTTATTTTCTATTTTGCCTTGTTTTGTTCCATGGTTTTTTTTTTTTTTTTTTTTTTTTTTTTTTTTTTGCTTGTTTTGTTTCGTTTTGTTTTGTTTTTATTGCCAGAGGTTGTGTATGTTCACCAGAGACAGACACAGCAAAAGATAGGGAGAAAGTTCCCATGGCTGCAATCCCTTCTCCTCCATTTCTTCATAATCTAGGGATTTGTGGGCACACATGCACATATGTCCATTGTGTTTTTCAAGTTGTCACAGCAGAGACTTGAACCACAGTGGGGCATGTGAGATCTAACTATATTAACCACCAGGGCAACCTGTAAAGAGGATTTCGTTGTAGAACATTGCCATGAGCTCCACCCTGCTAAGTAGAAAAGAAGGATAATGTGTTTTCTTCACCTCCTGTTAAAAGAGATTAATTAGAGAGATTAATATTTGTCCATTTGGTTTGAGGAAGTGGAGGTGACACACAGGAGGTGGGGTTCTGACTTCTGCCTGAGAAATCTAAGGACAAGACATATTGCTAGGTCCTCACTGAGAGATGAGGCAAAGAGAGGTACCACGTGGGGATTTCCCTGAACTCCGAGTCTCTGTGTGTCAGGCATTTCCTGCGTTCTCATCAATCAGAACTGCCATACAGAAGAATGCCCCAGCGTGTATTCATCCTAGCAACTGTAGAATAGAACCAAGTAAGGCAGTTACATAGTCAGCAAGGCAAAACTTTATAGCGATACATCCAGATATACGGACGAACTAAAGCAACCAGTTGAATTAAGAGGGCATTTCCTGTGGGTGCTGTTAAGAGAGCTCAAGTAGTGTTACGTCCATGAAGAATTCTCTTTATCCTACATAAACATACACATATCACTGAAGATAAATTCAATTTCTCATCTGCTAGTCCCCCAGATTATGAAACCACCTGACAAAGTAAAAAAGTTCCGTTTTCCTCTTTTACAGCTTCAGTAATAATAAAGAATTGTTAAATTTCAGTAAAGATGAGTAACAAAGGAAGAGGTGGTTATTCCTCTTTCTTAAATATCATGTGTTTAAGAAAGCTATTTAGTCTTTTCTAGCTAAGGGGAGAAAGAATAGCTATAACTTTAAATAGATTGGGAACATTGATTATTACAGAGAACTAAACATTCTGAAAAGGCAATAGAAATCATCATTTGTAACTTAAAGATTATTTTTATTCTTGTTAAGCTTATTTTTTTTTCCTCAAGAATGATACAAAAAAATTGAAATGTATGAATTTTTACTTAGAGATAATGGCTAAATATCCCACAGTAAAATATGTTCAAGGAACATTGGATAATAAAGAAAAATGGTTTTTTGATTGATTTCCATAAGCCATTTTTTTTCAAAATATAAGTTACTGGCATGAGGTGTATTCATGTTGGGTAAATTCACTTTACAACCTAGGTGATGTATAGTGATTGAATGTATAAAATAAATTACAGTAAATATAAGTTATAATAGACTTAAGTTTTAAAAAATGCAATGTATTATCTCTGATAGGTAATAGTCTATAAACTTCCAAAACAATAGAAGTATATGAGAGAGAGAATAAAATACGGAAAGTGTCTCTATCTTCTAAGAGGTTATTTTTTATTTTGTTTCTCAGTTTGCCTGGAATATGAATTGACTCCTTTCAAATCATGCTGCAAACACATTGTCATCGTTTTGAAACTTTACTATCCATGAATACTTCCATGTTTCTGCATAGTCAAAGCTGAAGCATTTAATAGTAAACACGATATGAGAATTAGAGATTGTGTATTATTCCAAAGACATTTGCTTATATTTTGGGGTGGAGACCTACCCTAACTAATATCAATAGGGAGGACTTGTTACATTTCAGAGAAAACCTTTCCCTCTGTCGTCTCTCTCTTTGGATGGGAGGCATGGTAGATGTTTCAGCCGCTCTACATATGTTCTGAGTCTCTATTTTGTGGTTTCTTTCTTGTGGTTTGACTCCTGTTACACATGCAGATGACTTCTGTCACTCACTGACTTGCCCCATGGGAAACTGAGGCTTGGGAATTCAGAGCTCTAAGATTGTTCTGTGAGAAAGTAAAAAGTCTGTTCTCTGATCCACAGATTGAGGGTTCCTCCATGAGTGTGAGGAAGTTGGGGAGAAAGGAAAAAACAATGATGGAGGCAGGCTAATGTGCTAGCTCAAAAGTAGGATAACATTTCAGACTCTTCACAGCTTTGTGCTAAACACCTCTATATGAATCTCTTTCCATCGGTTTTATTTTTTTTTAACTTTTATTTATCATGATTATTTATTTATTTCTAATTTGCTCAAGGGCATGTGTACCCACCAGAAAGGGATGGGGGGTAGGGTGGGAGAATGAGAAAGTAAGCTGTCAGATCCAGGACACGAACCATGGTTGGCCATGTGGGAGCCCAGAACCTTAACCACCATGCCACCTGCTGGTCCCTCTGTCAGTTTTCTAAGTCCAAAGAGGAGTCAAATACTCATGTTGAGTCTGTTATGAATCCCAAACCATTATATTCACTTCCTTCATTTTCAAACTATTTCCCACTTTCCTTTACTTTCCACCAATGTTGTTTCCACATCCCTCTAGCCTAATTTTATTGTGTTTGCTCCTCATACAGAATTATTTATAAAAGATGAAATCAGCTCAAAATGACAGCTACTATATTTAGTTTTTTTCCATAAGGCTTGTGCATCTATCCACTTGAGGGAGACAGAAATAGGGAAAGTGATAAATCATCCTCCAGTGGGGATAGCACACCTCAATCCCTTATCCACTATCCTGGGATTTGGGGCATGCACACACACGTACCCAGTGTGATTTTCAAGCCACCAGGTTTAGGATGTGACCCACGGTCAGCCACTTGACAGTCCAGTGGCCTTAACCATTACACCACCTGCTGGCCCTCACAGCTGCTGTTTTTTTAAGCAGTTAGCAAATAGCCTTGTGTGTTGCATGAGAAAAGTGGTAAGGTAGACATCATTTTGTTCCAAAGAAGGTGAAGGACTTAAGAGTTGATATCATGTATCACATTATTCAAAATCTAGCTATTGCTCCATATTTCTAGATCCTCCACATTTGGTGATTATCTGAAAACTACTAAGGATGAGTAGAACCGCGAATAATAAAAGATGAAACAAGCTCATTATGCCCAGACCTCAACACCTTATTCATTTATGGATTGAGATGATCCCTTACTCTGAAAATAATGGTGCATTAGTCAGAGATAAAATCTTCAGCGCTGTCTCTGAAGTTTTTTCCATTTGCTAAAGTTAGCATATGTGTGTATAAAACCAATTTTTCTACTTGTATTCTGTCTTCGCTTCCATGTTTCCTTCTGTTTTTGTGGTCCCCAATAAATGGTATATTTCATAAAGCCAATCACAGCCAGGACTTAATCAGGAGCTTTGGTAAACACGGTGCTTGTATGTTGTTTGGCTGCTTAATCATTCTAGCAGGATTTTAACACCACATTTTTTTTTTTTTTTTTTTGGAGAGGTTTTTGCTATAGGGCGCGTGCGCTCACTAGACAGACAGAGAGACAGAAAGCGAGAAATCACCCCCCAGGGGGGATGGCCATGCTGCAATCATTTCTCCTCCATTCTCCTCTCGGGATCTTGGGTACGCACGCACATGCACCTGGCATGAGTTTAAGCCACCGGGTCCGGCACGCAAACTGCGGTCAACTACATGGGAGTCCAGCGACATAGCCATTATGCCAACTACTGGTCCCAACACCACATATTCTAACAGCACGTTTTCTTCATTTCAAGTATATTTTAAGGCAAACTAGGAGTCAGCCAGTAGCATAGTGGTTAAGTCAAATGCATGAATTGAGTCCTGGACCCAGTCTTGAGAAACACACTGGGCACGTGTGTGTGCATTCCAAAAATCCTGAAGGGAGGAAATTAGAAATTGTGGCATGATCATTCCCCCTGAAATGTTTTCCTTCTCTCTTGCTCTTTTACTGGTGAGGGCATGTGCCCATGCACTCTGACAATAAGAAAAAAAAAAAAAGCAAAATAGAATGATAGTATTTTCAAAATTACTTCATTTTGACCTTAAAACTCATTATATCTCTAGGAATGGTGAATTATACAGCTTGTCATCTAGTCCCAATTTTGTGGCTGAAACAACTCACAACATGATCTCTCGGTAATTTGCATATTTTATGGTATCTATTTTCTTATTTATCAAAGGATCATGGTTTGGATATGGATAATCTGCTCAAGAGCATCATTCCAATCAAGGTTTTAGTTCTTTTTTAATTGTCTCATTAATAAAAATAAGTGTATCAAAGCTTCCTAATTTTTTTCTTTTTCTTTTTGTTCCTTTTTCCCTTTTTATTTAAACTCTGAGATCAATCTTTTTTTATTTTTTAATTTTAATAATTAACATAATATTTTATATATTATATTGAATTACATATATCTTTACAGTGTATTACATTTCTTTTTCCAGCATAATTACCATGCATACCAGTCATGACAAAGCATTACTATTCACATTGTCATTATCAAATAGCTTTTCATGCTTTTTTTCAGATTATCATTATTATTGTTATTTATTATTATTATTTTAAACATTCAATCACTATATCATTTGGTTGTATAAAGAATTTACCCAACATGAAATACTTCTCATACATGTTATCAACATGTAATAAACCATTTCCATGTCCCACTATTATCATACCTATTTGTTCTCTTGCAATTCTTCTCTATATTCTTCCCTTCTTCCCCTGCCCCATTCCATACTATCTTCAGCATCCATAACTATTTTCACTGCTTTCATGCCCTTCAATATTTCAATCTGTACCATAAAGTGAAGGTAGTCCATATATATTAACTGATGCATACAATATCTTTCTTTCATATCCTGCCTTGCTTCACTCAGCAGTAGATCCTCCATATTTTATCACTTTCTATCAAATGCCAGGGTCTTGTTTTTTTATGGCTGCATAGTATTCCATAGAGTATATGTACCACACTTTTTCCATCCATTCATTCCTTTGTGGACATTTAGATTGATTCCATATCTTAGTGATCATGGATAATGCTGTAGCAAACATTGATGTGCAAAATGCTTTTCTGACTGAGCATTCTCCTGTCCTTTGTGTAGATACCCAGAAGTGGGATTGCTGGATCAAATAGTAGTTCTGTTTGTAGTTTTTTGAGAACCTCCATATTGTTTTCCACAGTGGCTGAGCCAGTTTACATTCCCACCAAAAGTGTAGGAGAGTTTCCCTTTCACCACATCCCCACCAATACTTATTGCTTTTTATATTATTAATCTTTGCCATTCTGACAGGGGTTAGGTGGTATCTCATTGTGATTTTTTTTTTTTTTTTGAGAGGTTTTCGCTATAGGGCGCGTGCGCTCGCCAGACAGAGAGAGACATAGAGACAGAAAGCAAGAAATCACCCCCCAGGGGGGATGGTCATGCCACAATCCCTTCTCCTCCATTCTCCTCTCGGGATCTTGGGCACGCATGCACACGCGCCCGGTGTGAGTTCTAAGCCACCAGGTCCGGGACGTGAACCGCAGTCGACTACGTGGGAGTCCAGCGACACAGCCATTATGCTAACTGCTGGTTCCCTCTCATTGTGATTTTAATCTGCATCTCCCTTATGAGGCATGTTAAGCATTTCCTCTTATGTTTTTTGGTTGTTCATATGTCTTCCTTAGAGAGATTTTTCTTCAGGTCATTTTTCCACCTTTTAATTGGGTTAATTTTTTATTTTATTTCATTTTATTTTATTTCATTTTATTTTATTATTCTTTTTTTTTAAAGAGATTTTAGCTATAGGGCATGTGCGCTTGCCAGAAAGACAGAGAGAGAAAGGAGAGACAGATAGTGAGAAATCACCCCCCTAGGTGGGATGGCCATGCCACAATCCCTTTTCCATTCTCCTTTCAGGATCCTGGGCACGCATGCACAGGCACCTGGCATGAGTTTAAGCCACCAGGTCTAGAACTCAAACCATATTCAACTACATGGGAGTATAGCAACATAGTCATTACAGCAATTGCTGGTCTCAAGGTTAATCTTTTTTTTTTTTTTTTTTTTTTTTTTTTTTGTAAGCTGCTTTAGTTTCCTGTGTATTCTGGTTATCAGTCCCTTGTCTGAGGCATATTTTTTTTTTTTTTTTTTTTGGAGAGGTTTTTTGCTATAGGGCGCGTGTGCTCGCCAGACAGACAGAGAGAGACATAGAGACAGAAAGCGAGAAATCACCCCCCAGGGGGGATGGTCACGCCGCAATCCCTTCTCCTCCATTCTCCTCTCGGGATCTTGGGCACGCACGCACACGCGCCCGGCGTGAGTTTTAAGCCACCGGGTCCGGGATGCGAACCGCGGTCGACTACGTGGGAGTCCGCTACATAGCCATTACGCTAACCTCTGGTCCCAATCTGAGGCATATTTTACAAAATTATTCTCCCATTCTGAGGGTGGTTGATTCACACTTACTACTGTGTCCTTTGCTGTGCAGAAACTTCTTTGTCTGATTTTGTCCCACTTGTCTATTTTAGGGATCATTACCTGTGCATTGGAAGTCTTATTTAAGAAGTCTTTGCCTACCCCAATGTCTCAAAAGTTTCCCCAGTATTTTCCACCAGTAGTTTTATAGTTTGAGGTCTTAGGTTCAGATCCTTGATCCACTTTAAGTTGATTTTTGTTAATGGTAAAAGATGGGGATTCAGTTTAATATTTCTGCAGGTGGATACCCAGGATTTTCAGCATCATTTGCTAAAAAGGTTTTCCTTTTCCTAATGGATTGGCTGATATCCTTTGTCAAAAATCAGTTGGCTGTAAGCTTTGGGGTTTGTTACTGGAGTCCCTATTCTAACTATTTCATTGGTCCACCTGTCAGTTTTTGTGCCAATACAGTGCTGTTTTGATTATCACAGCTTTATACAGATTTATAGTATATGTTGAAATCAGGGAGTAATATGCACCCACTCCACCCTTGAACACTATTGCTTTGGCAATATGAGGCCTTTTATGATTCCAGACAAAATCTTTTTTTTTTTTTTCTTTTTTGAGAGGTTTTTGCTGTAAGGGTTCATGTGCGTGCCAGAGAGACAGAGAGACAGAAAGTGAGAAATCACCCCCCAGGGGGAATGGACATGCCACAATCCCTTCTCCTCCATTCTCCCCCCTGGGATCTTGGGCACGCACGCACACACACCCAATGTGAGTTTAAGCCACCAAGTCCAGGACTTGAAACGCCGTCGACTACATGGGAGTCCAGCGACATAGCCATTATGCCAACTGCTGGTCCCAATTCCAGACAAATTCTATGATTGTCTTTTCTAGATCTGTGAAGAATGTCTCTGGTATGGTATTTTTATTGGAATTGCATTAAATACATAGATTAATTTACGTAGAATTGCCATATTGATTATGTTAATTCTTCCAATCCGAGAACATGGAATATTCTTCCACTTCTTTATGTCCTTTTCAATATCTTTTCAAAGATTTTCATAGTTTTCATTGTAAAAGTCTTTGACTTCCTTAGCTAGGTTTATCCCTAGTTATCTTATATATTTTGTGGATATGGTAAAAGGGATTTCGTTCTTCAACTCCACTTAGTTCAACTTGCTGTTCATATATAGAAATGCAATAGATTTTTGGATATTTATTTTGTATCCTACCGCTTTACTGTATTAATTTATTACTTTGAGAAGTTTTTTTATAAAAACATTTGGATCTTCTAATATCACATCATGTCATCTGCAAATAGAGATATTTTCAACTCTTTTTTGCCTATTAAAATGCCTTTTATGTTTTTCTCTTTTCTGATGGCATTGGCTAAGACTTCCAGCACTATATTAAAAAGTAGTGGAGAAAGTGGTCAGCCTTGTTTAGTACCAGTTTTTAGTGGAAAATCTTTTAGTTTTTTCCCATTCAGTATGTTGTTAGCTATAGGTTTTTCATAGATGGCTTTTACTGCGTTGAGAAATAGCCCTTCTGTAACAATCTTACTAAGAGTCTTAATCATGAAAGGATGTTGTATTTTATCAAGTGCTTTCTCTGTATCAATTAAAATGATAATATGGTTTTTATCTTTCTTTCTGTCTTTCTGAGGATAGGTAGTATCTCAATGTTGTTTGATTTGCATTTCCCTTATGAAAAGAGAGTTTGAACATTTTTTATATGATTTCAGCCATTCATATGTTTTCATTTTAGAACTATCTGTACAACTCACTTGGGTTTTTTCCCCTGTTTGCATTGTTAGTTTTTCTACAAGTGAACTGCTTAGGTTTTTATATGTTCTGATTATTAATCCTCTATCTGAAGTACACTTTGCAAATATTTTCTCCCAATCTGTAAGCTGTCTTTTTACTCTATTTATTGCTTCCTATGCTACATAGAAGCTTTTTAGTTTGATTTAATTCCACTTGTATATTTTTGAAGATGCCACCTATGCTTTAGAGGTCTTACTTAAGAAATCTTGACTACTCCAGTGTCTTCAAGTGTTTCCCCTGTGTTTTCCACAAGTTCTTTGAGGCCTTACATTATGTATTTCTGTAATTTTGATTTGATTTTTGTTAATGGTGACAGCTAGGGTTCTAGTTTTATTTTTCTACAGATGGATATCCAGCTTTCCTGGTACAATTTGCCAAAAATACATTTTTTTCTCCACAGAATAGTCTTGTGTCCTTTGTCAAAAATAAGTAGGCCGAATGTTTTTGGATTTATTTCTGGATTCTCTGTACTGTTCCATTGTTCATGTGTCTGTTTTTGTACTGGTATCATGCTGTTCAGATTATTACAGCTTTGTAACATACTTTTATTTTTGGTAGTGAGATCCTCCTACTTCATTCTTTTTGCACACTATTGCCTTGGTGATATGGGGCTTTTTAAATGTTTCCAGAGAAATTTTATGATTTCTTTTCCTCTTTCTGTGAAGATTGTCACTAGTAATTTGATAGGAATGGAATATATTTATAAAGAATTTTAGGTAGAATTGATGTTTTAATTTTACTGGAGAGCTCTTTTACTTCTTTTGCTAGATATATTCCTAAGTGTTTTTTTTTTCTCTGTTGTTGTTGTTTTGTTTCTTTCTATTGTAAATGGGATTGCTTTCTTTAGTTCTTTCTCAGTCTGTTCGTTGTTGGTTTATAAAAAGCTATCAATTTTTGTATATTGGTTTTGCATCTTGCCACTTTACTAAATTCATTTATCACTTGTAGGAGTTTTTTGTGGATTCTTTTTGGATATATGTACTCATGCAAATAGGAACAATTTAACATCTTTCTTTCTTATTTCGTTACTTTTTATTTCAGTCTTATCTGATTGCGTTGGCTAGGACTTTCCAATACTGTATTGAAAAGGAATGGAGAAAATAAACGATTTTGTCTTGTTCCACTTTTTAGTAAGAAAGCTTTTAGCTTTTCTCCATTCAACATGATGTTAGCTATGGGTTTTTCATAGATTGTTTTTATTGTGCTGAAAAACATATACCTCTATTCCAATTTTTGAGAATCTTAATCATGAAGGGATGCTGTATTTTACAAAATTTTTTATCTGCATCTTATTGATAGGACCATATGATTTTTATTCTTTTTTCTGTTAATGTGATGCATTATATTCATTGTTTCATGTATGTTGAACCATTCTTATATCCCTTAGATAAAAGCTTATTTGGTTACAGTTCATAACTTTTTAATATGGTGTTGAATTTCATTTGTTAATATCTCATTGAGGATTTTTGCATCTGTATTCATCAGGGACATTGGTCTGTAGTTTTTTGTTTTTTTTTTTTTTCTTTTGTGATGTTCTAGTCTGCTTTTGGTATTAAGCTGTGGAAATGCAATAAAATAATTTTCAGAGGGTCCCTTTTATTTGGATCTTTAGAAATAGTTTTAGGGACCAGCAAGAAGTGTAGTGGTTAAAGCACTGAACTCCCACATGACTAAGGTTGAGTCCCAGAACAAGCAGCTTGAAAGTCATGTCAGGCACATGTGTGTACATGTCTAAAATTCCCAGAGGAGAATGGAGGAGAAGGAATTGCAGTATGGCTATCCCCTGTGAGGAGTGATTTCTCACTTTCCTTTCTCTGTCTCTGTCTCTCTCTGGTGAGCACATGTGCCCTATGAGAAAAATCTCTAAAAAAAGTTGCTTGAGGAAGACTGATGTTAATTCTTATTATATGTTTATGGAGGGATGTTGTATTTTGTCAAATTCTTTTTCTGCATTGATTGAAATAATCACATGATTTTTATTTTTCTTCCTGTTCTTTTTTCTTCTTTTAGAAAGATTTTTTTTCTGTTTTTGTTTTTGTTTCTGTTTGTTTTTGTTTTATGTAGGGCATGTGTGCTTGCTGAAGAGACAGAGAGAGAGACAGAAAGCTAGAAATCACGCCCCCAAGGGGGCATGGCTACACTGCAATCTCTTCTCCTCCAGTCTCCTCTTGGGATCTTGGGCAAGCACACACTAGTGCCCAACGTAAGTTTTAAGCCACTGGGTCCAGGACTTGAACTGTGTTCAAATATGTGGGAGTCCAGCAACATAACCATTATGCCATCTGCTGATCCCTCTTTCTTTCTGTTGATATGGTGTATTATGTTTATCTTTTTGCATATGTTGAACCATCCTTCCATCCCTGGAATAAAGCCTACATGGTTTTGAGGAATAATATTTTTATATGATGTTGGATATGATTTGATAGTATCTTGTTGAGAATTTTTTCATCCATATTCATCAAAAATATTGGTCTGTAGTTTTCCTTTCGTGTTGTATCCTTTCAGTTTTGGAAATGAGGGTGTTGGAGGCTTCATAAAGTGAATTTGGGAGGGTTTTTTCCTTTTGGGTCTTTAGAAATAATTTGAGTAGAATGGTGGCTACCGCTTCTTTAAAAGTTTTGTAGAATTCAGAAGTGAAGTCATCAGGATCTGGGCTTTTCTTTGTTGGGAGGTTACTTATTACTGAATCAATCTCATTGCTTGTTATGGGTCTATACATGCTTTCTATGCCCTCCTGAGTCAATCTTGGTAGATTACGTGTGTCCAGGAATGTGTCCATCTCTCCCAGGTTTTCTTGCTTGTTGGCATATAGTAGCTGATAGTATCCTCTAGTAATGTTTTGTATTTCTTTTTTTTTTTTTAAGAGGTTTTGGCTCTAGGGCGCGCATGCTTGCCAGACAGACAGAGAGAGACAGCGAGACAGAAAGCGAGAAATCACCCCCCAGGGGGATGGCCATGCTGCAATCCCTTCTCCTCCATTCTCCTCTCAGGATCTTGGGCATGCATGCACACGCGCCCGGGATGAGTTTAAGCCACCAGATCTGGGACTCAAACCATGGTCAACTACTTGGGAGTCCAGTGACATAGTCATTATGCTAACTGCTGGTCCCAATGTTTTGTATTTCTATTATGTCTGTTGTAATATTGCCTGTTTCATTGCAACTTTGATTTACCTGGTTCCTTTCTATTTTTAATTAGTCTAGCTAATGGTGTGTCAATCTTGTTTACCTTTTCAAAGAATTCAACTTTTTCTTTAATTTATTTTCTGTATAGTTCATTTTTTTAATATTTCATTTATTTCTGCTAAAATCATTATTTCTTTTCACCTGGCATTTTTTTGGAAGTTTGCCACTTATCCATCTTTTTCTTATTCATACTAATCCAGAAGTGAAGCTGTACGGACTTGCACTTTTCCGTGAGGGGAGACTGTTTATTACTGATTTAATGTCATTGATTGTCATTGGTCTGTTCAGGCTTTCTATTGTTTTCTGATTCAATCTAGGAATTGTAAGTGTCCTTTTCTTCTAGGTTTTACAATTTGTTGAAGTATAGTCGCTTGAAGTATTCCCTAATTAACTTTTTCATTTCTTGAGTATCTGTTGTGTATTGACTTTTCATTTCTGATTTTATTTTTCTGGACCCTTTATCTGTCTTTCTTCATTAATTTAGCTAATTTTGATTTTGTTTATCCTCTCACAAAAACAATTCTTTGTTGTGTTGATTTTTCTGTATTATTTTAATTCTATTTCACTTATTTCTGCTCTAATTGATTATTTCTTTTGTAGAGGTCTTTTGCTATAAACTTTCTTTTTAGGACTGTTATGTTTTTGTCATCATTTATTTCAAGAAATTATTTTCAATTTTATTTTTAACTTCTTATGTAATTTTGAAGATATTTATGACTAAAATATTTAGTTTACCATTGTTTTGGAAGACTCTTCTTGTTGCCTTCAAGTTTAATTCTATTGTGGTCAGAAAACATGTTAGATTTGATTATTACTTTGAGATATGTAAGACTTGTTCTATGCCCTATTATGTGGGAAATCTTTGAAACTATTACATATGAGGCTAAGAAAAATGTGTATTTTATAGTTGTTGAGTGAAATATTTTTTAAGTATCAGTCAAATCCATTTGGTTTATGGTATTATTTAACTTTGGTGTTTCTTTTTAAAAATTTTTTGTCTAGATGGTTTGTTCAGTGGTAAGAATGGGGTATTGAAATCTCTAAGAATTAGTACGTTGCAGTCTCTCTCTCTTTAGAGCTAGCACTCTTTGTTTTACATGTTTGGGTGCCTAAATTTAGGCTGCATAAATGATTATAATCATTAAATCTTCTTGATGAACTATTCCTTTTAATACTATGTAGTGCCCATTTTTTTCTATTTTTATAGTTTTTAGATTGATATCAATATCATGTATCATGACTCCATATATATTTTTTTAATTTCCAACCTTTACTATCAATCTCTGTATGTCTTTATTGATGAGGTATGTTTTTTTGTAAGAAACTTATGGAACTCTCCTGCATTTTTAAGCCATTCAGTCAGTCTGTGTCTTTTAATTGGGGAATATAATCTATTTATATTCAACATAATTATAAATAAGTGCAGACTTTCTCCCATTTTGTGAATTATTTTCTCAGTTGTTCTATGTTTTATTATTTTTATTTCTTTCCTTTCACTTTGTTGATATAGTATTCTCTTAATTATTTCTTGAAGACCTATTCCAGTGTTGGTAAATTCTTGCAGCTTTTGTTGTCTGGGAATGATGTTATTCCTCCTTTCAAGATTATCCTGAAGGTATTTCAGCCAGGTATTCATGGCTGAAAATGTTTTTCTTCAGAATTGTGAATATGTCTTTCCCTTCCCTTTTTGCCTGCATGGTTTTTTCTGAGAGTCTGAGGTTAGTCCGATAGGGTATCCTTTATAAAAACTTGACACTTTTCTTTTGTTATGTTTAAAATACCACTTTTATCTTTTACCATTTTACAATGATGTGCCTTGGAGAGGATCTTCTTATGTTAATACTATTTAGCGTCCTTCGCATTTCCTGAATCTGGATATCTGTATGTCTCTCCAGATTTGGAAATTTCAAATAGTAATTTTTGAGATAGTTTTTATGCTTTTCTATATGTTTACTCATCTCTTCACCTTCTGAAATATACATTATACAGATATTCAGATGCTTAATTTTGTTAAAATTTGTCATATATAGTTCCCATATTTAATGGTTATTTTTTCATTCTTTTAGGTGACTTGGACTAAATCAGAGTTTTTGTCTTCAAGCTTGGAAATGATTTCTTCTGCATAGTCTAATCTATTAATACTTTCAAGAAATTTTTATTTCCTGTATTGTATCCTTCATCTATGGAAGTTCTGTTTGATCCTTTTTTAGGGTGTCTATCTCTTTATAGATTGCCTCCTTCATGTCATGGAATGATTTTCTTATCTTCTGGAGTTAATTGCCTATTTTTTCTTGGATCTGGTTTGGTTCTGTTATGATAAAAATTCTGTATTCCTTCTTTGACATTTTAGTGATTTCCTGTATGTTATTCATTCGTGGTGAGGAGTTATTGTGTTCCTTTTAGGAAGACCTATTTCCTTGTTTATTCATATTTCTGTGTCTGCAGTGATATTTAGGCTTCTGGTGGGATATTCACTTCTTCCTGATTTATGGAATAGAATCTATATTGCAGACAGATGGATGAACTCTCAGGAATTGGAAAGGGTGGTCTGGGAAGGCCCAGAAATCAGGTTTGCCTTTCAGAGTCAAGCCAGGCTTGAGTATCTGTCCATTCTTTCTGGGACCACATTAGCCCAGGGAACTAATGCAGCCCTGGCAAGTGAATCCAGAAAGGCTGTAGGCAAGCCTATCCATGAGACTGAACAAGCATGCCCTTTGTGGCCCACATGGAACACCTGGTGGTGGAAGCAACCCTAAAATCCTGGATGGAGCACTAGGAAGGTTGTACAAGGGGGTCAGAGGCAAGGCTCTCTGTCAGACCTACACTAGAGACTGTAATTTATAAAGGCCTGAGGATTCAAGGAGGCTTATTCAATCTGAGAAGTCTCATACTAGGAGTTAGGTGTCTGGATCTTGAACTTCAGGGTCAAGAGGTAGTCTGTGATAGTACCAAATATTACCCCCTCTGACCTTGAGCAGGGCTCTCGTGCCTTCTCTATCAAGTGTCCCTTCCCTTTCTTTTGTCTCCATTTACAATTCAGAGAGGTCCAGAGAAGCTGCACCATAATGACCTCAGTTGCAAGAGGTAACCACTCTCTACAACTTGAGTCTAAAGGAAGGGAGAGTGAGGGCTTACCTTGGCCACCATTCAGGATAAGTGTCTAGATATGTCATTCTTTGTTGGGGGAGTGTGCCCATACTCCACACTCTGGTGGGGGAGTAAGATGCATAGATTTCTGTGGAGGCTGGTAGGCTTCAGTGGTTGCCAGTGTTCATTCTATTTTTCTCCAATCACAGGGCCTGCTTCTTTTCTGTATTGAGTCCTCTTCTTCTGTCAGGCTGTGGAATTGCTAGAATACCTGGTCTCAACCATAATCCAAATTCTACTCTACCAGTCAGCTCCTAATATGGTATCAAGTTTTCTGGGCTTGGGTTGGGGTTGGGATGGGAGTTCCAAAGTTTTCTCTGAAGTAAAATAACCATGTACTTTCCCCAAATAGTGTTAGCTCCATGCCCGTTTCATTGTTCTTTTGCAGATAGGGAGTTTTGGAGTCCACAGTGAGAATATGAAATTAAGAGTTCCAGAGAAGAGGTCCTCTCACCTCCCCCTGTGAAATAGAAGGCTCAGAAGTCTCAATGAGTTCAAGCAATTGATTCTCATTTAACTTTTTCAAGTGGATATTCTGTGCTCCAGAAAATCCTGCAGTCTTTTTCTTGTTCTCAGTCTCCACTATACTCCTCTGCTGGAAGTATAGCACTTGTTGAAATTGTTTAGCCTTTCATCCTAGACATGCTAACAGTGTGTGTTTCTAGTCATCTCTCTTGTCTCGAACCTAGTATTACTATTTCATGTTTTACTCTCTGTATGTGTTTGCTTGGTTTTTAACTTTTAAAGTCTTCCTGAGCCCCTTTTATTCAGGTATCTCTTTTATACATTTTTTTAAGAAAAAAATTAATTGACTGAGGGTACATAAGTTCATCATAGAGAGGGGGAGGAAAGAGAAAGCTCCTTCTTAGTGGTGCATGGTTATGCTGAAATCACTTCCCCCTCATTACTTCCTCCTGTCAAGATTTGGAACGTGTATACTCTGTGTATGTTTTAAGTCACCTGGGTGGTATGGATGCTACCTAGGCAGGATTTGAACTGCTGTTGGCTATGTGGCATCTGATTCCCTTATGTACCATGAGGTCAGCCATAGATATATCTTTTAATATTACATTTATCTCTGTTTTGATTTGAGCTTCATCTTAAATCTTTGTCATTGACTATGGGAATGTAGAGAAATCAGATTTCAGGAATTTTGGAAAGCCATAAGCACATATAATTTGCAAGAACAACTAGCCATAAATTCTGCTTTCTTCTCTAGGTTGATAATATGACCTTGCTGTGGTCATATTTCTTTAATGAAATAGGATAATTTAATGAAATAGGATATATTACCTTATCAGGTTATATATATAAAGTCCTTATTAAAAGTTAGGTGTTTAGTATAAATTCTAATAGATCATAGTTTAAGTATCAATAGGCATGGTAATAATTGATCATTCTAGATGCGCCAAGACCCTGTATATCATGAGTTATGTCCCTGTCAGTTGCATATTCTTGGCTTCCTTTAGGAATTCTGAAACCAAAACAAATTACCCTGAATTATGTTACATTTAATCTATCCTGTGACCAAACTATATCCTAAATAACAATATATTACACTATTATTATTACATTAAAAACTAATGTACAATGGTAGGAGGTGAATGGTTTCTTCATGCCAATCAAGAACTGCATAATTTTGTTTTGGTTTACATTTACTGAAGTAATTAAATGTTTGACTTTTATTTTATCTTTTTATCTTTTCTTGATATTTCCTGGGTTTTGTACATACTTTTTTATTTGGTTCTGTTCATCACATTCTCCTTTTCCTCACTGGATTCTTTCTGCTTCTTTTAATCTAGTAGGCTCTATCATCAGTTTTTTATTCTAATTATGATCATCATAGTTATTTTTATTAACATTATAAATAACACTTATGCCAAAAGGTCATAACATTGACTAATATGAAAGTATGAATAATATAGACTTCAGTAAGGCAAGAATGTATATATAACTTCTACTATAGCAACTAAAATAATAAAAGTACTATCTTATGTATGTCTCAAGAGCAACAATAAAAATAAACGACATGCTTCAAAACTGGACAAAGGACTTGAGTAGACATTTCTCCAGAGAAAATGTTCAAAAGACTTATAAGGACATGCTAAGATACTCATCAGTAGGGAAGTGTAAATTAAAAACACAGTGATGTACTAATGCACATCCGATAGGATAGCTATTAGATAAATACATAATACATTTATACAGTCAAGCAGAAAATGACAAGTATTCTTGAAAACGTTTGAAACTGGAAGCTTTTGTGTGTTGCTTGTGAGAATATGTAAAACTATGCCCCTTTTATGGAAAACAATAGGCTGGTATCTCAAAAATTAAGCATACAATTACTATGTGACCCAGCAATTTCACTTCTGGGTGAAAATCTAAAACAAGGGCTAAAACATATATATGTAGATGCATGTTTATAGCAACATTTTTGCAGGTAGCCAAAAGATGGAAGGAATCTAATTGGCCATCTATGGCTGAATGGAAAAAAAAAATCTGTGGCACACACTTATAGTGAAATATTGTTCAGCCTTAAAAATGAAAGAATTCCTGGTACATGCTATGACATGGATAAATCTTGAAGATAACATAATAAGTGAAATAAAACAGTCATAGAACAAATACTATCTGATTACACATAGCTACCTAAAGTAGTAACAGTCACAGAAAAATCAAATAAAATTGAAATTGCCAGGGGCTCTGATGAGAGGCAAATGAGGTGCTTTGTTTAATGAGTGTGAAGTTTCAGTTTGGAAAAATTTAAAAAGTTCAGGATATGAATGGTTTTATAATGGTTGTCCAAAAATGTGACTGTATTTAATGCTAATGAACTATAGATTTAAAAATGGTTAAATAGTAAATGTTATGTATATTTTACTACAATTTAAAAAAAAACTATTGATACTTAAAATTAGGACAGACTTTAACCAAATACTTGGTATTTGGCAAAAATATATCTGTTATGACATCCGGACTAAAGGAAAAAATCCTGGTACTTTAGACTTCTTTTCATAAAGGATGGTAGAGGAATGTGTATTTCCTGTTTTCTTTTGTTGATGCCTTATTAAAAAGCATGGGTCCAATGTGCCAGCCACATAACGCAGCACTCTTGTGGCTTTTCCTGACCCAGTCACTTCCTATCTCTAACTTCACCTGCTAAACGCACAGTGCTTCTGTTTTCCTCTTCTGCCAAAGGGCATGTCTCGTTTATGCTAATATGGCTGCAAAATGAATATTTAAAAGTAGAAATGGAGGACATTCAGCATCAAAACGCACTGTCACTTTAAAAAAGAAGTTTTCTGTGTTCAGGTTGGCGAGGACTCTGACTCAGAGACGAGTTGTGGGTGAGATTGCCATGCCCCCTGAGCATCCCTCCAGCTAGAGCTCTTACTCTCTGTCCCAGATTAAAGCCTGTTTCTGAATCAGCTAAACCAGTTCTGTAGCATAAGAATGTAGTTTTGGGTGGAAAAAAGTTATCATGTTTTTCAGACACTTGTTATATTTCACAGTGGGATGTTGTGAGGAGCTGACTCATAAAACTTATATAAATTTGCTTCTTTTCTTCTTTCTTTTATTTGAATCAATGTTTATTTTACACTAAGCTAGAAGGAACTGTCTACCATGATTTATAAAATAGCCAATATTTTTTATAATAATTTATTCTCAGTACTTTTGATGTTTACCTCTATCTTTAATATTGTCTTCACAATGTATACTACATGTCAGTGTGTATACAAGGAAATTGTGAAGCTTAGGAAAAGACAAACATGTTTCATTTTTACACAGGTGTACTGCATTTAAGACATAATCTTGGGAACCAGCAGTTAGCGTAATGGCTATGTCGCTGGACTCCCACGTAGTCGACCGCGGTTCGCGTCCCGGACCCGGTGGCTTAAACTCACGCCGGGCACGTGTGCGTGCGTGCCCAAGATCCCGAGAGGAGAATGGAGGAGAAGGGATTGCGGCGTGACCATCCCCCCTGGGGGGTGATTTCCTGCTTTCTGTCTCTCTGTCTCTCTCTGTCTGTCTGGCGAGCGCACACGCCCTATAGCGAAAACCTCTCCAAAAAAAGAAAGAAAGAAAAAAAAAAGACATAATCTTCACATCTCTACATTTGATGCTTGAAAAATATCCAAGAGAACAGGTTTCCTTTAGGAATCCTCTCATAATCTAATTTTTAAACCTACTAGTAAAGCTTTATGACTTTCTAAAAATAGAGAAGGTACTGTATACCTAAAATATTTAGGTGTAACAGACACCTAAACGTGCCTTCCTCACACCACTGTTCCTCCCACCGGTAATCACCAATGACTTATATAAAAGACATAGTCCAATAGTTTCCTCTAATTATATTTGCTTATTTTGAGTTCGTTTTCTTTTAAGCAAACTTTCTAAACAATCAATGAATTCATTGAAAATGATACTAATAATCTAATTGCTATCCTTTACTGGCAATGTTTTAACTCTCTAGCAGAGTATTTGTTTATTTTCCTGGATTTACTGCACTTTCATAAAGGGAGGTTAATCTTTTGTATAAGGAGCCAGCAGGCGGTGTGGTGATTAGGGCACTGTACTCCCACATGGCTGATGGGAGTTCAAGTCCTAGGCCTGACAGCTTGCTTTCTCATGTTTTCTCTCTCTCTCTCTCTCTCTCTCTCTCTCTCTCTCTCTCTCTTGCACATGCTCTATAGCAAATTAAATAAATAATTATTATTTTTTTTACGATCATTTATTTAATTAGGTTCTTGGCAAAAAAATTTAGAACACCAGTTTGTGAAGATAAACTCCATTTGTAAGGGCAAACACGGATCGCAGGTAGCCCTGGAACTGAGGAACAGCTTTGATTTTTGGTAAAATTTGCGAATCCACAGCTTTCTGATCAATCTTGCGCTGCTCTGAAATCTCGTATTTCTCCTTCTCTGTGTCGAAGATCTCACCTTCCTGGTGTCTGGGCTTCCGCAGTTTCTTTTTCTTGAAGTAAGCATCGGTAAGGTGCTTTGGGATTTTTACTTTGCTAATATCAATTTTCGTGGAGGTGACAATGACAAATTTCTGGTGTGTTCTACGCAGTGGAACTCCATTGAGAACCAGTGGTCCAGTTCCAAGTAGCAAGCCACTGCTCAGCTGCTTCAGGAAAACCACCCTCTTGCCTCTGTGGCGTCCAGTGAGGATGATCAGATGGTCCCAGGAGTGATGCTGGCTCGCAGCTCTCTCACAGGCTGACTGAAGGGTTTTTTGCCGTGGCTCAACAGTTTTCGAGGCACATCTTCAGTAGGATAATACCTAGGCATTTTGCGCAGTTTAACCACCCGGGCACCACCATTCTTGTCTCCACCAACTGGTTTTGTGACAGTAGCAAGAACTTTCTCCTTCTTTTTCTTTTCGATCCTGGATTTAGTGGCCGAGTATTTCCTCTTGTCCATGGCCTTCCTGAAATACGTGGTAGACCGGAGTATCTGCCGATGCCCCGGACTAGGATGGGGTTTTGGCTGCAATAGGGCTTCCCCTTCTTGGGCTTTTTAGCCTTGGGATCACCCTTTTTAACCTTGCCACTGGCATCAGCCTTCTTGGCTTCAGGTTTCTTCTTAGTATCCTGCTTTGCAGCTTTATCGGCTGCCATCGTGTATAGTGGGAAAAAGAGGAATAAATAATTATTTTTTAAAAAAAGACATACTATAAAAAGAAAGTTGAGGCAAAACCATGTGTCCATTGAACTGAGATCTGGTTGTCCTTAACTGGTTGCTTCTGGGTAGCTGCCACATTCTTGCTTCTCACACTGTTTCCTTCTGAAGAGAAGTAGTATTCTTATTCCTTTGGAAGAATAATTACCCTCCTCCACTAATACAACATACACATTGGCCATCTTCACCATTCTGAGTCTGTAACAATACCTTGGGAAGCTGTAAGACAGCTCACCTTCCCGCACTGAGGAATGAATCAGATTCAGTGTGTAGAAGTGATTATCCTCTTCTATTTTTTGCCCCGCTATCATTTAAGTCTAAGGCCATCACATATCCTCCCTGTCATTTTTATGTAGGAAATCCTCAGTGATAAGGTGACAGATTTTGACAACCCATTTACCTCCCTGGTTACTATCAGTTGTTCTACTGAATGCTCGATCTTTATTGTGAAGATATATAGGTAATTGCCTCTTTCTTGAAGATTTTGCTGGATAATCTTGCAGATATTGAACAAGGAAAAAAAAACCTCACAAACAAGACTCCTACTCCTAACAACCTGCTCTCTAAATGTTACTTTACAATTATGTCCTTTATAAATGTGGTTCTTATTTTAAAATCTCTGCTATTATACAATAATGTACATTAATGATATCTTCACGAAATTTGAAGACAATATGTCCAACACATTTGCATTTCTAGATTTTAAGGGAAAGAAATAATTATTAGGTTAAAAAAGGACAGGACATAGTCATGCCATTATTATCACTATTATTTTCTAATAAGTTTACTTATATGGAATGAAATCATGCAGATTTCAAAACTTTATTGGTTTTTCTTATTTTAAAGCCTTAAACTTTACAATGTGTACTATATATTGCATATAAAAATACTGTATCTATGATATAGATTTAAAATATATTTATTCTTAATATTACCTAATTTCAAATGTATCTACATATTTAAACAGACTACTTGATGATAAAACAGCTTCAAGCTAAAACTTAGAATATCTGTATTTTTATACTTAGATCTTTGTTGCATGTCAAACATATTTGTATCTACTTTTATAATAGTCATAACAGCTATGCTAGCCCATGGACTCTCAGTTTCAGTTGCATTATTTTAAACAGAGATTAATATTTTTATCTATTGTGATCAGAATAACGGGACTAACAATTCTGTGTGAATTAACTGATGATTTAGGTTGATTAAAAGTTAAAATGATCAGGTCAGCTGTGTAAAAACTAAATCCCATTGTTAATGTAAATTGTAAGTAAACTGAAAAAAAAAAATCAGTGGGCTGGCAGGTGGCATGGAGGTTAAGGCACTGGATCCAACATGGCCAACTGCACAGTTCAAATCCTGAACCCCAAAGCTTAAAAATCATACCAGTGTGTATGCATGCCCAAATCCTGAGAGGAGACTGAAGTCAAAGAGATTGTGACATGGCCATCCCACCTAGGGGGTAATTTCTCACTTTCCCTTTTTCTCTCTGAAGATTGTGTGTGCCCTATAGCCAAAATTTCAACAACAATAAAACAAAACAAAAGAAACAACTTCACTTTCCAAGAAAACTTGAGTTAATAAGCTTGGTTTTGGGGGACTAGGGCTTCTAATAAAGTTTCACTATAATGAGAAATGAAGAAAACATGTTCCTATTTCAAATATGATTTTAAATGCTTATACTATTGGTGTGTGTATATATATATATGTGTGTGTGTGTGTATTTCTTGAATAGAATGTTATAATATAATAAAAGTATTCTCTTCTTTAGGAATTTATCATCACCTGATAAAACATGTCCCAGTCTCCATTTATATAATGTATTTTGCGTCCCACCTCCAACTACTCAGATATGTTGATTGGGTAGAAACAGAAATAAAACCACTTAGATGGCTTTTCCAGCTGAATTAGAATCAGAATCCTGCTTTTTGATGATTTCTAACCATGAGTTAGAAATCATAAGGTAAATGATAGGCTCAGTCTGGTGACACCATTGGAAACAAAGTGAACTACAGTGCTGGGAGCATCACGGCTGACTGCATTTAGATGTCCTCTGGTTAGTCTAAAAACACGCTGGGCACATGAGCACATCCTAGGACCCTGACAAGCCGGAGCTGGAGAAAGGGATCACAGCATGACATAACCCCGTTGAGAGTGTTTCCCTCTTTCTTCCTCTCCCTCTTTTGTGAACATATGGGTTCTCTATTATGAATGAAAGCAACAAATAAACTTTTTGTTTGGGTTTTTATTTTTGCTATAGGGCATCTGCACCCACTGGAGAGAGCTAGAGAGAGAGAGAGAAAGTGAGAAAACACCCCTTGGGGGATACATCCACACCACAATCTGTTCTCCCTTCTCTCTGCACTTCAGGCTCTCAGGCGAATGCACCTGGTATGTTCCTCAAACTACAGTCTCCAGGATTGAAACTACGCAGCAGGCTACATGGGATCTATCACCCCAACCTCCATACTGCCTGCTGGCCCAGTAAAATTATTGTTAATAAAAAAAAGAAGGTAAATAATCATTTAAAACATGGTAATATTGGAAAGAGAGTAATTTTTTTTTTCTTTTTTAGAGTGAGATTTTTGCTATAGGGCTCATGCACTTGCCAGACAAACAGAGAAAGACAGAAATACTGAAAGAGAGAAATCATCCCACTCTCCAGGCTGCATGACCAGTCACAATACCTTCTCCTCTCGACATCTTGGGCATGCATACACACAGGCCCTGCATGAGGTTTAAAGCACCAAGTCTGGAACTTGAGTTCAGTAATGTAACCAGTGTGCCCTCTCCTGGTCTCCAAAATTCAGTAAAATTAAAGGAAAATGAAAAAAAAAAAAAAATCATGGTTCCAAACTTGCTTGTTCTTAGATTCCGGATGTATTTTTCTTCCAGGAATTTATTTGTATTTTAAGATTAGCAACTGTGATTAGCAAATTAACACTATAAGAAAGTTTATTCTTTGCGTTATAGTAATTGGGCTCAAATGCCACTTCTAATGATGGCACAAAATCATGACATACCATCATTATTTGATTACTTCTTGCTTTAATTTCCATACATGTTGATTAGTCATTCATTCAGTACAGGCATTACCTTTACCTCTTCTCCTAACTTCCTACCTAATGTAATCTAAAGTCAAGGGATGCTGGCATGTTTCTTGTGGTATTGAAAAGAAAGTCTATGAGCCCAAGTCATTCCAGTTCTCAAATTGCCCACTGGATTTTCATCTAACTTGGTAAGATAATTCTTTTTGTAAAGTTCCGCATTCTTTCAAACTACATAGTTTCTCAGTTAAATCTTTTTTCCAGAATCTTGACTATCAGTTATTCAACATTTTTGGACTTTTCACTCAGTCTGGCCTCTGCAAATCCAAAATACTTTGGCTTTCAAAATGATTGGTGTGTTTATGATTTTCAAAAGGTGGTTTGACACTGTGTTCTCAAAAATGCCTCTTCATAGAAAGTAGTGCTTTATAGAATTATTTGGTCAGTGCCTAAATCATCAGAGTGATTGCAATGCTGTGAAAAGATTATGGGATAGAGAGTAAACCTCAGACAAAATCTTAACATTGTTTATTCTTATATTAACAGTAAAAATTAAATATACTTACCATTAGACAAAGCGCCTGGTATACAACAGAAACCATTAAATGTTTGCTGGTGGGCTAGCGGCATAGACAAATTGATAGCTAAATTAAAGAATATAAGAAGAATTTAAAAATATATGCAAATTTAATAAAGAGTATTTTTAACAGTGAGACAATAAAATAAATACATATTTTTTTTCTGGTTAAAAACAAGGATTGAATGGGAACCAGCAGTTAGTGTAATGGCTATGTTGCTGGACTCCCATGTAGTGGACTGCGGTTCGCGTCCTGGACCCGGTGGCTTAAAACTCACACTGGGTGCGTGTGCGTGCGTGCCCAAGATCCCGAGAGGAGAATGGAGGAGAAGGGATTGCGGCATGACCAACCCCCTGGGGGGTGATTTCTCGCTTTCTGTCTCTATGTCCCTCTCTGTCTGTCTGGCGAGTGCATGCGCCTTATAGCGAAAACCTCTCAAAAAAAAAAAGAAAAAAAAAAAAAACAAGGATTGAATGAAATTAAAGAAAGATAAATCAATGTAGAATCTTTTCTGGTGAAAAAACAAAAAGAATGTTTCTGGGTGAAAAAGGTTCAAAATTGTTCCAAAAGTTAAATAATAGCTGGTGATGTAAATCCACATAGCTGCAGCTCTTTCAAATCATTTTACATCTGTAACTATAATTCCTGTGTTGTGTATTCAGAGATTTTTACTTTATCTTTAATGCAAATTAAGTAGCACATTCTAAACATACATCCAAAATAAACAAAATGAAAACAAAAGAGTAAATGAGCAGAGTAGAATTAGTGCTTACAATTATTCGTGAAAGACTTAACAGACAAAAGAATGTTAAGTTCTCTGTGGAAAATTATGTATACGGTATGTCCTTAATTTGATTGTCATGTTCTCTGTGCATACTTTGAGAAACTATATTGTACACTATAGAGAAGAACGATTCCAGAATGTAAGCAATAAAAAAATAAAAATAGTTTGACACAATTCAGCAGTGTAAGATAACAATTTTATTTTAAAATGACTTACTTGAACTAAAAGGTTTCCAACATCACTTCCAACTCTAAAATATGTTACTAATGTTAACTTTAGGAAAATTACAAATATTATTCTAATATTACTACTGTTAACTTTGAGGAAAGATAATTGCAAAATCGGTGTAAATCTTATCCCCTTGAATTTTAATCTCCTAAATATTTTATTTTATTTTACTTTTAAGGTTTTTGCCATAGGGCATGTTCACTAGGCCAGAGAAAGACAGAGAGACAGAGAAAAAGAAAATCATCCCCCAGGGGGCAGAGCCAGATGATCAAACCACAATCCCTTCTCTTCCATTCTCCTCTCGAGATTTCAAGCATGCAGACACACATGCCTGGCAGGATTTTCAAGCCACTGGGTCCAGAACTTGAACCAGTGGTCAGCCATGTGGGAATCCAGGGCTTTAACCATCACTTGACTGGCCCAAAATATATATATATATATATATATATATATATATATATATATATATATATATATATATATATATTTTAATACATTCAGTGTTAAAAAACAAACTACTGGTCAGTAGATGTAGAATACATAAGAATAATCATGGAGAGAATTAGCATTGACATTGTAGAAGAGACCAGGAACTAGGTCTTACATTATTGTTTTCTTTTGACACTTTTTAGTAACTTTAAACTGTCACCAGCTACAAAAGAACAAATAAACCATTACACTCTCCTTTTCATAAATTCACTACTCAGAAAACCCCTTTTGGGACACATTGTTCGTTCTCTGTCATCCCAGCAGTGTGGTGCATTATAGGACTAAAAGAGAGATTACATCACACCGTCTCATATTAAAAGGCGAAGATGAACATATTGTGAACCCATGGTCAGGTGTCTGGGGGCCAAAACCACGGAAGCAGCTGTGACTCTTGTGAATAGCAAGCAGTGAACACTGCAAAGCCTGTTGTTTTAGTACATGCACCAGTGCTGGATTAAAGTCTTTTCATCAAAAACAAACAAACAAACAAAAATTCGTATTAAGAAAAATTTTTCCTTGCACCAATAAATATCTAGGTAAATACTATATCTGCAAAATCTAAATATAGAGTGAACTATATCTTTCAGGACTTTGTTGCTTCTAATCACAAGACATTGTCTTTGATTTATTTTTTTAACAGCGTTAATTTCTTTTTGCCATCTGCCTATATTCTCCCTGTATTTTGGAACAACAACAACAACAAAAAACCTGAATTTTATAGGATGTGAATTGCAATGAAATTAACTACTGGAACCCATAGTTCAAGATAATTTGAATGTATATTCAATTACTCTACAAAGAAATTTAGTTACTGAATCAACTTTATCAATATATTAATGCACACAAAAAATATCAGTTTCTGAAATGGATCAAAAACTGATTCTGAATGTGGGTGCAATATTTAAATACAATAATTTTACAAGAAATTGTTGTATTATTATTCTTCTCTTACCTATTCTCATACTCTTGTTTAAACCAACCTTCCTTTTACTCAGTTACTCTTTGCTTTGCTCTCACTTTTCTTGGAAATTTCATGTTTTCATCATTAACTCTGTCAAAGTGTCCTAGATTAGTGGAGATAACTATATAAAACCTTAAGAGACCACAAACATTTAAGTTTCTCTCATATAAAATGACAAACTCATTAGCAGTAAAAAATGTACTGATCTTGTTTTACGAAATTTTTAAATAAGAATAAAGTATATATTTTTATTATCAATATTTTATGCTGTATCTTAATTATGTATAAAGTATTATATGTTAAATATACATATAACAAATAATTAGGACACAAATTACATATAAAATATACATAATATATAAAACAACATCAATACATTTTTTAACATTAGCTGGTTTTTCACTCATGAGTATTTACATATATATTTATATTGGAACCAACAGATAGCAGAATGGTTACATCGCTGGACTCCCACATAGTTGACCGCAGTTCAAGTCCTAGACCCAGCTGTTTGAAATTCACCCCCAGGTGCATGTGCGCGAATGCCCATAATCCAAGAAGGAGAATGGAGGAGAAGGGATTACAGCATGGCCATCCCCCCCGGGGGATGATTTCTAGCTTTCTGTCTCTCTGGGGAGCACAAATACCCTATAGCAAAAATCTCTCTCTCTAAAAAAAAATTATATTATTATAAATATAATGAATATGCTAATGTACTATTAAATATAAATATATTTTATTATATAAAATTTTATAAATATAAATGTGTATTATACATTTAAATTAATATAAATATATATAGTGTGTATATATGTGTGTGTTTATAAGTGAAATTGCCAAGAAAATAAACACAAATATAAAAAGTTATCCACATTATCCACTTTCTTTCATTACTTTGTTCGATGGACTTAGTGTTCTTTTATAATACCTTGTTAATTATATTTTCTGCATTTAATAAAACAAAATGTCATGTTGAAGGCTGCCGAACATATAAAGGAATCAGTGATTTTATAACTGTAATTGCTGTAACGGAAATAAAAGGCTAGTGTCTCCACCACCTGATACAGCGATACCTCTCTGTATTTATAAAACTAAGGAATCTATTATTACTTCTTAAATTCTGCATTTTGGTTGATGCATGAAAAAGTGAATGAAAAAATTGAATATCAAATTTAGTAAGTTCAAACACCACGTAGCTAGATTCCTAGCATGTAGTATACACATCGGAAAAGGGTTATTAACAGGAAATGGGATTTTACCACTCACATTTATTTGACTTTTTTTCCTCCAATAGCAATTGTAATAAAATAGATTGTGTTCACTCCACTGACAGTGGTTTATCTGTATATATAAACAGAATACCCACTCAAATGGTTTCTGTAAGTGGCAAAGCATTAAATTGGCATCTTCCTATAAAAAGAAGTTACAGTGCTTAGAACTACTTATATAATCCCAGTCTGCCCACCAAGATCTCCCTATGTGTAAGCTTATAAATGGCACTGCTCTTTTCTAAGTAGGTTCAAGCTACTGCTGTGACTTCCAAAACGTGACATATCATTTCAAAGGTAATAGAAAAGTTTTATATTATTTTAAATTAAAAGCATTTATAAAGAATATCATTCTGCCCCTCTGCCAAAGTTATTTGTTACATTCTTGCTATTATTGGAAAACAATAGTTAGGCTCCTCTACATTTATTTTAATCCTACTGAGCAACTTGTTTGAACAAATAATGTGCTCTTGAATCTCATTATTTGATGATGTGATTGTGATATTGGATTTCACTGAGATAATCAACATAAACATGACTGGAATTTATGCATAATATATAAGCCTGCTGTTTAACATTGTCATAAAAATGAAGTTTCTTTACAGTATGATGCTTCATTTAAAAGCAAGTCAACATCCACACTCTTGAACTTTTATTAAATCATTTTATAATGCCTTTTTCCTCTCATAATCAAGATCTATGGTAAACTTTCTAGAAGTATAAGATTTCATGAGATATACTATGCTCTATATTATAGTTGATTAAATTTGCCTATGTGTTATGACAACAAATCACAGTTAAACATGAACTAGATTTGTCATTTTATTTTTCTCAATAAGTGTCAAACTAAAAGTTTAGACATTAGTATACGATAAGCTTCTGTTTCCTTCATACCACCTATTTCTTACTGAGCAGTAAAGTTCTGAAGGTTTAGAAAGGTTTTTGGTATCTGACCATGAAATTTAACATCTGCCTATGTACATGCCCCTCTGCTTTTTTTTTTTTTTTTTTTTTTTGAGAGAGAGATTATTTTGCTATAGGGTGCATGTGCTCGCAAGACAGACAGAGAGAGACAGAGAGACAGAAAGAGAGAAATCACCCCTCAGGGGGGGATGGCCACACCGCAATCCCTTCTCCTCTGTTCACCTTTCAGGATCTTGGGCACGCACGCACACGTGCCCAGCATGAGTTTTAAGCCACCGGGTCTGGGACGCGAACCACGGTCGACTATGTTGGAGTCCAGCAACATAGCCAGTACGCTAACTGCTGGTCCCACTCCCCTCTGTCATAATGAGAAGTTTCAAATACATAATATGAAGTAATTTTCTTTCTCTAAATATGTTGTCTAGAAATCTGTAAGTATTGTGTTCCCTAGAACTTTTAATATGAAATTACCTTATTCTCCTCCCCACTAATAAATTCGGAGGAACTACTTCAGTGGATAGGCTAGGTTTATTTTTATGCCACAGGTTTCTCCTACAGTCCAATTTTCGTGAGTACAATGGGAAGAGAAAAGAGAACTTTCCTCACACTGGTTTGGAGTTCCTTCTTGCAGAGTTCCTTCCCTGAGAGACAGTGAAGAAGAGAGGGTGATGCCCTGGTGAGCACAGTATCAAACTCAGTCAGAAAGGTTAGAAAATTACAACACCCAGTTACAGATGCCCACCAGGAAAACATGTATATTTCCTATGACATTAGCAATAGAGCCACTAAAGCATATTCCCATATGGGGCTTGTATGGGCTTTTGTGATGAGCAGCCAAAGTGCCTAATGAACTCAGATCACTGTGCTCTTTAAATTTCGAATAACCCCAGGTCTCTGGAAGCCTTCCCACTGTGTTGTCCTTGATGCTGTCTCAGCTTCATCCCTGTGTCAGCCTAGTTTAGAAACAGCTGCCTCTCCGCAAGAAATTCATTCACCTCAAGAATGCTGTAGGAACATGGAAGATTTGGCAAACAGTAGGAGAAAACCCTGGCGTGGTAATTTGCATTCTGTCATGTGGGTCCCCTCTCCAAAGCTCTGTGTCTTTCTTAAACCCCTTTCTACCTCACAGCCCAGGTATTAATTCTTCTCGTTTTATTTTGCAGAGTTATCTGCCTGGAATCCTGGCAGTGCGCCAGCTCCATCAGTCCGTGGCCTGAGTTCTATATTTCAACCTTCAGGCCAAGAAAGGTTGTGAGGCTTAGTCCCCAGCAGAGGTGGGTACCTCCCTAAGGGAAAGTATCAGGGCAGCTGGCTAAGAAAATCAAATTTAGAGGGAACCAGTAGTTAGCATAATGGCTATGTCGCTGGACTCTCACGTAGTCGACCGCGGTTCAAGTCCCAGACCCGGTGGCTTAAAACTCACGCCGGGCACGTGTGCATGTGTGCCCAAGATCCTGAGAGGAGAACGGAGGAGAAGGGATTGCGGCGTGGCCATCACCCCAGGGGGTGATTTCTCGCTTTCTTTCTCTCTGACTCTGTCTGTCTGGTGAGCGCACGCGCCCTATAGCAAAAACCTCAAAAAAAATCAAATTTATTTAACTCTTCATATAAAATAATATTTGTTCAAAAGACATGGAGAGCTTCTTCCAATTTTCGTATCACCACATTGGTCCACACTACCTATTTCTTTCTGTCCAAAATAATTAGAAACATCTCCTAACTGCATCTCTTGCTGCTTCTCTTGTCCCACCACCACTGAGAGCAACCTGAAGGACCTCTATGAGAAAGAAGACAGGTTATGTCCTTATTATGTTTAAGGTGTTATTTGTTTCCCCTCTTAACCAGGACAATGTCTTCTTTGTCCTTATCGTCTTCCCTTTCAGCTGTGTTCAAACGTCTGCAGCCTTATGCTCTGCGCTCTCATGCTCTAACACGTCCAACCTTCTCCCACCTCTGGGCTTTGAACTTGCTGTTCCATTTCCTAGAACACTTTTCCTCATGATTTCAAAATAAGTCACTTCTCTAGATTGTTTCATGCCTCAGCTCTTGCGTTACCTTAACAGGAAAGACAGCAAAAAATATAAATAAATAAATAAAGCTAGCTAGCCCCACTCCCCACTGCTACTGATAAACACAATCATATATACATACATACACTCACCCCATATACATGTATCCCAATCTCTCTTAACACATTGTATTTCTCTCTATAACACTTATCATTTATCCTGTCATTAGACAGGTACCGTAATAAAGGTCAGTATGCTCTGACTGAAGTCTTGTGTTTACTTCTTTTGCATATATTCTGATAATCTATGGCACATAATGTGTATTTCATGTATTTATTCATTTATTCTGTAAGTTACTTAGTTTCTATTTACCTCAATTTTTTTCCTTTGTAAACTAGAGAAAAGTTATAGCAATTATCACTTACAGAGTTTCAGAAGATATAAATTCTAATGATATACGTAAATATCCAGCTTAGTGCCTAGCGTAGAGAAAGTTACCAATAAATAGTAACTACTGATATACCGATTTTGAGAAAATACATTATTAACAAAATATATAAATAACAATAATATCCCTATTTCTACCCACCGGTGTTTTAAGGTTTTAGGTCTAGTTCTCAGGAAGTAGTGGCCGAGATGGAGATTCTCGTTAGAGATGCAGTGGAGGAGTGCTCACAGGTGATGAGATGGAGGGAAACAGGTTAAAGCAGAGGAAACAAGTCAGCAAGAACGTGGTCTTTGCTAAAGAACAGCTTACGCCTGATCTCACAGGGAGTTCTGATACACAAATTACACTGGGGGCCCAACTACAGACAAAGTAAGCCAACCTTTTAAAACCCCAGGCATAACCATGGGGCATATTGGGAACTCCCAGTGAAAGCTATCACTTAACAAAAAGGCCACTGGTTTCCTGAAAGCGGTTCTCCTGAGACGGGAGCAGCTGTGCGTTGTTAGTAGCCAATATTTGCAGCTTTCGAAGGATGGATATACTCGTGGGAATGGGGTCTGGATTGTGCACTGATACCAGTCATTCATTAGTAGTGCATATTAGCATTCATCTATTCAGCTAACTTCCAGAATTTTATTGTAATTTCAGAATTTACAGATAGTAGTTGCAGACTTTGAAATTCACTTATGAATGTTTCCATATATATTTAAGTAGTGATCATTCTTGTCCTTTCTCTTCTCCATCCTACCTTGGAATTGAACTCCAATTTTAGATTGGTTATCACATAAAATTTTGTAGCCTCCCAGGAATCCCTGACACTTGAAGAGCATGCTGTGGGATGGTGATTGATTTTGTTCAGTTTGTTTATCTGAAATTTCAAGGAGATTAACAGATGGAATGTCAGACTCAAATGAAGCTTTATGGCTTCAAGTGAAGGAGTAGCAATTAGATTGTTGTCTAAGTAGATTAGCACACTAAACCACTACCCTTTTCAAATATTTACCACTAGACATGCAACTGTAGTGTTGAAGCAGCTGAAACAGCAGCCAAAATATCCTAGGCCATTGATAAAAGTTTTTATCCTTGAATTATATTTTCTGTTGAATCTATCTGCCAATAATAATCGCTCTTCCATTACTTATTACCGAAATATATGCTGCATAGAATACTATTTAAAAGATTTCAATGCCCCACGTTAAAATATGATAAACTGAGAAACATTTAATGATTAAAGTGTCAACGTACACAAAGCAGATCATAAAGCATGTGATGTGGTAAATAAATAATCGGAATAGTCCCTGAGTTAGTGAGAAGTCCATTTTAAATCATTAAAAATCCAGTAAGATTTAGCACCTCATGAACCTCTTGCTGACTCACTCTTAGCTCTTCAGCCTTGCAGAAACAGATCTAGTAAAAAAGGTTTTAATGGCTAAATATGCAATAGTTTGTACTTGTATATTTTAAGTCAACTCCAGATAGAGAGTAATTCTTCATGTGATGTACTGATCAGCAATTTACACTTGAGAAATCTGCAATACCCTTCTCTCACACTATATACACGCCAATAATAGAAGAGATAACAAAGGAAATGCCTGAGAATAATTAAGTACACACACTTTATAGAATTATAAACCATACTTTCAAAGTACTGAATTAAATGTGGCTAACCAAGGTTGAGAAACCCTTGGTACTGTTTGCATTTTGCCAGAAAATTCTCTATTGGGAGAGGTTATTCTGTGCACTGTAGGGTGTTTTGAAATATCTCCAACCTCTACTCACTAAATTTTAACAACCAAAAATGTCTAGATATTTTCAAATGTTCTAGGAGAGCCACAAAATAAAACAAGAAAACAATTGAGGACTGCTTGCACTACATCATGTTGAATAAGAGATGTAAAATCATGTTAACACCTGAGGATGTGAAAGAGACTCGTAAAAAAATGGGGCCCATCAAGTGTTCAGTGATATTGCTGTTTAGTACTAAGCTATGTGAGAGTCTTTAGTAAACCTAAGTACAGTCTCAAGCAAATTGAACATTAAAAGAAGGTTAGATGATGGAGAAGGCACAAGAAAGAAAGGAACATGTCAAGCATTCAACATGTGGCCCAACTCCCCAGCGTTGCCTCTGAAATGAAGGAGATACGAAACTCATTATGATTTTCTGTCATGCTGAACAATGTGCAAACAATACCAAAAGTTGTCTTTATTATTTTTATATACAAAACCACAGCATCTCTGTCTTCCAGCCATTTCTGACTGTGTGGCAACTGGTGGTACAAGGGTGTATAAATGTATGTCTATTGTTCCATATGTAGAATAAACTTGTCCATTTGACTTGCAGAACTCCTTTGTGGGGAATTTTAAGTGGCTTCTCCACTGAAATCAGAATTGGCACCGGGATTTGCTTTAGCCAAGGAAATGTGAGCAGAATAGTGCGTAGCCTTTCCAAAGAGAACTGGCAAGAGCCAGCATGTATGGATAGTATGGATAGTTCCACCATCACCCCTTGCCAATTGCTAACAGATTGGCGATGTCCCAAGAAGGGCAGATCTAAATGCCTGACCCAGACATTGATGCAGTCACATTAGCCAATAAAGAAATCATCTCTTTTTACTAATGTCTTACTCATTCTCATTTCATTTTAGTTTAGGAAGGGAAACGATCATTAATAACACAGAACAATTGGAAATAGTTCAGATTAATTAGTAACTACAGATTGGTGACATCACAGTAGAAAACACCCTGGATGTGTAAAAAAATAATTTCTAGATTATGAGCTATATTTTTTTCCATGAATACTTCATGTATTTGGGGAAGCCTAGTTTCTCAACCACCCACAAATCCAAAACACAGAGATAGTCTATTAAGTGGTGAAATTTTAAATAAAATACACTGTGAATAGATTCTTGCCAGAACTGACTTTTCTGTCTAATTAGCTGTTTAATCATATGCAGGTCAGAGCAGAATACTATATTTATATTTATTTCCTCATTGAAAAATGAAGTGATTGAGAAGGTCTCTAAGGTTTCTATGACTAACATTTAGCAATCTCTCTTTAGAGTGTTATTGACTTTTATGACAGTAATTTTTCACTTTTATGAGGGAAATATGTTTCTTAAAAAAAGAATATCATGTTCTGAAAAATTAGTGTTTTTTTTTTCCTTTTCCTGAAAAATTTGGAAATTCTAGTCTACTTAGCTCATACATCCAAGAGTTCTTGGCCATTTAGGCAAAATATGCAAATAAAGACTCTGTTCAATAACATTGCAGTACAGAAAGATAACGTAGCTGAAAAGATACACGCCAAATGGTGTTCTTTATACATAATTGTGGGCATACTCGTTGGTAGGTTTCAAACTCTACCATTGCCAATATTTATGACTGAATAAAGGTGGGGAAGAATTCAGTAAGATTCCTTGTGTGTCATATCTGGAGAATCACAATCATCATGAGTCACCATTGTGAGTCGATACTAATTAAGGTTCAAATTACCACTTTCTAAATGTCATGCTGACTCTCCATGGGGAGTAACAATAGACTATAAATCAGAGCCTACTTTACTTGTATCTCATATGATGTGAATCATTACAAATTGTAAAAGAAATATGCATATAAATTGGGGTACATTTAATTCTTTCTCCAGATCATTCATGATGGAAGACTCAAAAAGAGGTGCTCCTCCAAAGATCAGGAACTAGTAGGAAAATTACACATTGATACAAAACTGGAAAGATTCAACATAAATTAATGAGATTAGCCATCTGCAGAAGTGACCCATTCTAACAGATGGTTTCTAAATGTGAAAATGATTACACGAGGGTGCTTCTCAAATCTCATTAAAGAGTCTAAAATAAAGCCAATGTGAGATAAACTGTGACCTAATTAATTGTCACTTCTTCTATGCAATGTTAGCAAAAGGCTAAGGCATGCCTAATGTATGGTTGGGGTGGGGAGAGCCAAAGGGCCAAAATTTGCCACTGTCATCCATACATGCAAAATTGATTGAGTACCTACTTATGGGCCAAATATTATGCCATACACAGGCTGATACTTAGAGAGTAAGAAAGGCAAATGTTTGTATTTGCTTGGCAAATATTTCTTTTGGGTGTAGAGTGTTGGATCAAACTACCAGATTTTATTAACACTACTCATTAAAATTCTCCAAATTCCTCTAGTCAGATCTTTTCATAAATTTGAAAACTAATTAACTAGTACAAATATTTAACTTACTTCTGTTTTATTTATTTTCACATATTTAATTCATTACTTTATTGAGAAAATTCTAAGTAAAAGACATTTTGCATAAAGCTCTGAAGAAAGCAATGATAAATACATAGTGATGTATTATTTGCTGCCTTCAAAGTGCGTAATCATAGGGAAATAAAACACAGCAAGTGTACTAAGTTAAGGGACATAAAAAAGAGATAATGATTCTTCATTTGGCATTTGGAAGCAGAATGTTGAATAGAAGAAGCTTTCATGAGGAAGATAACATGAATCAAAACTGAAAATATTTTGAACAGTTCTAGAAAAAAAGGAATGGCACTCCACTTGGGGTATATAATGAGCTAATTTATAAAGCAGAAAAGTTAAGGCTGGAAATTTTTCTAGAATTGTTGCAGGAATGGAGAAGAGTACTAGCAGATAATAGTAGAAAATATCTGTATAAGGTCATTGTGTCTTATGCACCAAGGTACATACGTTGTTCTAATTCTGTGAAATGTAGGAAACCACCGAAAGTTTGAGTTATGATGCAAATAGAAATCATGGCTAAACATTTGAACGTCTCCATGCACAGTTATAAAATTGCTTTCTGACTTTTAAATTAATCTATTGTTATCTGGATGAATATACTAGCAAATGAACATCCCAGGATAGAGTGATAAAATCAATATCTAAATTTTAAAATATTAAGAAACAGTCTTTGGTCCCATGATATAAATGTATCATGAAGTTGTAAGATAGCAAAAAAGTGGCTGATAGATGTTTTACCCATCCGTTCTTTTCTCTAGACTCTGATAAGGCCCACATTTTTAAAGCTAAGTTATCACTGAATTAAAAACTGAATTTAGCCAAACTATGATACATTTAGTGAAATAATAATTCTTCATTAAGTGAAAAAAAACTTTTTTTTTCCTCAAAGCTACTAATGGTAGATAATTACTTTCTTGTAAATGTAGTCTCCTTAGAATTTTAAATTTTACATACTTTGAGATTGGAACATTGTTTCAGTGATCTTTTTCCTAATGAAAAACCTATCTTCTGAGAATAAGATTTTAAATATATTTTAATTTATACTTCAAGTCAGAGATTATAGTTTTAAAGTACTTTTCCATTTAAGTCTTCTTCAGCAGGATTTTTTTAACATTATTGATATTAATAATGCTATGTAGCTGATATTTTCTTTTTAAGGTCGCCTTGGGTTATATTAGAGAACAACATGTCAGGTTGCATACACAAAATCTATTTTTGTGAAGGCCATCATAATTATTTAAACAGAAATATGACCACTTTCTTTACAAAATGTAAATGATATAAATGCAATTATTTTTCTTTTCAGTTATTTTGATTGTTTGATTTAACTTCTAAAAGACATTTCTGCTTAATAGCATAGATTTTGATACTATGTAACATTGAGAAAATAATTTTGGATTCATGTGTCATGGGACTGTGCATTATGTCAACAATATGTACATGGATTCGCTGTTTACCATTCCATTTCCTAATGAATGGATATTAATAAAAAAGTGACTATTATCATAGGTATGCCCAAGGAAATAAGAACTATGACATAAAATAGTTAAAAAGTAAAATGTACTTTTATATCACCATAGCAATGGGAGAAGTTGCATGCTTTCAAAGGATCATGTCTATGAGGTTGCTAGAATGGTGCCTATCTTATGGTTCTGGGTTATGGTTCTGGGTTACTCTCACTCACGTCAAATGTAGAGTTAGTTCAGAACTCATATCCTCCAACAGCAAACTGCCAGACCTTGGGCTTAAATCGCATATGTGGCTTATAGGGCTCTCTCCCATCCCATTCCAATCATGTTGCCAGCTTCTGTACACAGTACCCAAGAGCACTGGAGATAAGCATCTTTTGCCCTGTGGTTTACCCATTATGCATACCCAGAATACCTTCCCACCTCTTTCACAAGTTTCATGTCAGATAACAGGCAGTCTCCTAAAGTTAGTGTTATGGGCCACGTTGTGTCTCTTCCAAATATGTTGAAGTTTTGACCTCCAGTACCTATGAGTATGACCTTATCTGGAAATAAATACTTTGTAGAAAATCCAGTTAAGATGGGTTTATTTGGGCGGTCACTCTACCAACATGACTGTGTTCTTATAAAAAAAAAAAGTAATTTTGAATGAAAAAACAGAGACAAGGGAACAATGGAATTATTGGATCGTCTAGAGTCATGACTTTTTTCTATGTTTTTCTATGCAAAACATATCATAACTTTTCCAACAACTCAATATTTTTGCCACAAAAAAAAAAAATAACACCAATATTTACCAGCAAACCAACAGAATCTAAGGAACAAGCATGAAATAATTCTCCCTAACAGTCCTCAGAAGGAAACAGTCCTATATTTCAGAATTGTAAGACACTAAATTTCCTTTGTTTGAGCCATCCAGTTTGTGGTACTGCGTCACAGCAACCTTAAGAAATTGACTTAGATAGCCATGAACTGTCTCCTCTGAGAACATCTGAGCAGTTGCTTCACAATACCAGCCCTCTAAATTAATGTGTTGACTTTAAAACTCTCATAAGTTGGTCTCAAACTCTGCTGAACAGGAGCAGACATTCTTGCCTCTTCTCCCTTCCAATGGTAGGTATGAAAGATATGAATACAGTCGAAATTGAAAAGGATCACAATCTAGAAATGCACTGATTATGTCTAAGAATTTTAGAGAATACATTTTTGGAAGATGTGTTCTATGTTAATGCTATAAAAGAATTCAGAATGGTCAATTTAACATGATCAAAAAATGAATTATTGTTCACATTTTCCTGTCTACTCTGGGTAGGACTTGATTTGTGGTCACCATCAACAAAGCAGTGTAACCATCTTTGAGAGAGTCATTGGAAGCCAGCATTCATGGACAACATGATGGATGAGCCTACATAATGAGTAATGATGAAACACCAGCATTATGTAAATGGTATTAGGGAAGTTCAGGGGCACCAAGTTCCATATTGCTACAGTACAGACAAGTTCTGAAGAGCCATAGCACTATGAATAATATCAGAGGCATTGCCTATATTTGGTAATGCAGTATATAAAATGAGCCAAGCACAATACATTTTAATATAAAGGAACTCAAAAAGATGGTTACCAGACCTAAATAAAAAAGAGATGATACTAGACACAAGAATATAGATGTGCCTCTACGTGGTTAAGTCCTGAAATGAGCTATAGCGAATTTTAAATATTATAAGTCAAAAATGCATTCAATACTCTGATAAACACAATACAAAGACAAAAAATCACAAGTCTAACCACTGTGAGCTGGGAACTGTCTATATCCAAATGTACGAAACTGTACCTTCTCTTCGGTTCCACCCCACGTGTCTTTGTTCTAGCTCTCTCCAGGGCTCCAGTGATACTGCTCTACTCTGTTTACCGCTAGCCTAAACGTAACAGTGGTTTGCAAAACAAATGACCTCAGATGTGATCTGGATAATCTTAAGGCTTTTCAGATACCAGTTAGTCAATATGTGTATAGAAAATTCCCTTAAATATTCCTTTGTAATCAAAGTGTTCCTTACAGTAGTAATACTCCTGGATGTGATTAGTTCTTTTTTTTAAATTTTAATCTATTCATTCATTTATTTATTTTAATTTGACCAGAGAGAGACACACAAAGAGAGAAAGTGAGAAAGCCAGCCACCAGGTCTAGGACTCAACCATGGTCAGCCATGAAGGAGTGTCCAGCACCTTAACCACCACGCCACCTGCTGGTCCCTGACATGATTAGTTCTTAAGGGAGCTTTCCTTCATCCATTTTCTGGGATGAAAATATTTGCCAAAGTATTAACAAATTATGGGTGTATTTTCTACTTCAATTCTACTTTGCAGAAAAATATGAGTCTTTCACTGCAAAAATAAAAGACAAATTTATGAAGATAAAATTTCAAAATTAAGAGGCCAGCAGGTGACATACTGGTTAAGGAACTGGACTCCCACATAGTGGACCACAGTTTGAGTCCCGGACCTGGCAGTTTGAAACTCACACCATATATATGTGTGTTTGTACCCAAAATCCCAGGAGGAGAATAGAGGAGAAGGGATTGTGGAGTGGCCACTTCCCCTGGGGGATGATTTCTTGTTTTCTGTCTCTCTCTCTTTCTCTGTGTCTCTGGTAAGCAAACATGCCCTATAGAAAAAAATCTCTAAAAAAATTGTTTTAAAAATTAAAGTATTAAATTTTAAAAAGGAATCAAATCACAGCAAATACCTCTTAAATAGGAAAACACATTTTAAATTCACATTTCAAATAATATTAATATTTGCACTATGAAACAAGAAAAACTCGTCATGTAGTATGACACAATAATCACTGTGAGTTAGTAATTACTTTTCGCTTTCCCTCTGGTGCCCTTTATTGTATGGACCGTGTCTATGGATAGTCAATTGCTCTAATTTTGTTAACATCTGGTACTTGTAAATCCTTAACACTGTTAACTAGTCATTTTTTGTTGTGCTACTCAATGATGAGACATTCTGTACCTTTTCTGAGTTTTGTGCTGTTTGTTTTTTCAGGGTCAAATGGTGGAGGTGGAACAGGTATTTTCAAAGTTCATATGTTTTCACAAAACTTGTAGGACCCCTATGTTTCATATAGTTGTTTAAAAATTGGTGGCTTAATTATACACCTTTGAAGTTCTATATCACAATTCTTTAATTCTGTAATTTAAATCACTCACACATAACGATTGGCACAGGCTCGGAATATCTTCTCAATATTAAAAGTATACCAACTTTAGGCCTATAAAAATTGTGGATGATGTTTCTGTCAAGTAGAATCAAAAAGGTCATTTTTCTAGCGTACTTTCCAAAAATTGTCTAGTTGTGAAGACCAGACTTTTTCATTATAAATCAATACATACAGTAGATTTTTTTTTTTTATCAATAGTCCGTGGCCATAGAAATGTCTTGCCTTTAAAAACATTGGAAAAGAATCATTGTGTCTTGTCATTATTCACTAAGAAGAAAGCTGTTCAGAATGAAATCTCAGCCCAGCTTACAAGGTACAGTCCACAGCTTACTAGACTGCAGTGCTGGAAACAACGTGGTTGACTGTGGGTTTTGAAACCAGGATCCTGAGTCAACCTGAAAACATGCTGAGTGTGTGTGCTCAAGATTCTTAGGAGAAAAAAGACTGTGGGGAACCAGCAGTTAGCGTAATGGCTATGTCGCTGGACTCCCACGTAGTCGACCGCGGTTCGCGTCTCGGACCCGGTGGCTTACAACTCACGCCGGGCGCGTGTGCGTGCATGCCCAAGATCCCGAGAGGAGAATGGAAGAGAAGGGATTGCGGCATGACCATCCCCCCTGGGGGGTGATTTCTCGCTTTCTGTCTCTATGTCTCTCTCTGTCTGTCTGGCGAGCGCACGCGCCCTATAAAAAAAAAAAAACCTCTCCAAAAAAAAAAAAAAAAAAGACTGTGGAAAGGAATTGTGGTTTGACCAGACCCTGTCAAGCCAGATTCTCTCTTTCTCTTTTATGAGTGTTCCTGTGCTCACAATCATGAATAAAATAAATCTCTCTTAAGAAATGAAGTCTTAGTAACTTAAAACATTTTCCATGTTGCAGGGAAGTCATTTGCAGGAGTAAACACAGACTCCTCCGATAAACACAGACTCCTGTAATATCATTAAACCCTGTAGGAATCTGGCCCCAGATCCCGAGAGTGGACATTTATTCTTTCCAATGACTATTTGCTCCTTTGGAAAATTCAACTAACCTATTGGTAAGTGTTATTATTTATAGAATTATTAAATAATGTAGACAATATAAGAGAAATATCATGTTTAACTTTGGCCCTGTAAGTAGTTATTCTCCTAACTGTTACTCTCAATTTCCAATGCTTATTTACAAGATGTTTTAGGAACAGGAGAGACTACAAGCTTGGAGGAATTAACATCTCCCTCTTGAATCCAGAAATCATACATTTCAAGTGTCAGGCAGTGCCCACTCTATACACATGTATAAGGTTTTCAAGTAGTCCTCATACCTTCCTCTTGGGATAATAATTTATGTCTTAAGTTGTAGAAGTTCAGCTGCCCAAAGAGATCTATAATAATCACAAAAATCACTGGAAATGGATGAACTACTTCATAGCCTTGGCTTTCCAAACATTCTCCCCAGCTTCACCTCATTAATGAACATAGTTCCGATTTTTATCTGTATTAACTAGATCATAGGCATGCCAGCAGCTACTTTGTAAACTTTGTCTAACATTTTACCTTCTGTCCATAGTTCAGTAGTCTTACTCTCCAGAGATAATCAGTAAACATTTGCTAAAGTAAGTATTACTAGGTAATTGTTTAAAGAAATTATGATATATACTAGATGAAGTACCTCTAATGATTACTCATGATGTTCCAAGATATTTACTGATGACATAAAACTATATATGTCAATGTTTTGGAAAGTATTACGGTCCCACAGAGATGTCCACAGCGTAATTATTGGAACCTTTGAAAATGTTATTTACATGTTAAAAGTGACTTCACCCATGTGATTTAATTAAAGATATTGAGATGGAAGTTTATCAAATCCTCTATTGTTCAAGTAGGCCCCCATGTATTCCAAAATTCTCAATAAGAGAAAGGAGGTGGGAGAGGCAGAGACCGAGATATGTCAAGTGGGCATGCATCCACAGTGAAGGGCCATGTGCCGAGAGCACCAGCATTCTCTAGAATGTGAACAAGGCAAGGAACAGGGTTTTCCCAGCATGCTCAGCAGAAACACAGATAGTGACACCTCAGTCATAGCCCCGTAGACCATTTTCAGACTTCCGATCTCAGAACAGTAAGATAGTACACTCATCCTGCTGTAAGCCATGACGTTTGCGATCATTTGTTACAGCAAAAGCAGGAAACTAATACAATCTTTGAGTTAACAAAATCATACTAGAAGAGTTTACTTCAAGCTGACAGAAGGCCAACTATATCAGCCTACTGTTTCTCTAAGTCTTCTGCCGAGAAGTACAAAATGCTCAAACCTATGTCAGTGGGGAACACAGTGTTCATAGCAGGGATGGATCATCAACATGCAAACACTATTAAAATATTTCTGACAGCTTGAAAAATCAACATGTACACATCAAGAAAATAATCAGAATAGAAGATGTTGGAACTGACCCCAAAAGAAAAAAGGCAAGAGGAGAAGTGGGATTTTCCCAAAAACCCACAAATTTGGGATACTAAAATTTGAAGAGTGGGAGAAAGTGTAGGAACAGAAATGAGGCTGATTAATTAGAGCATTTTCTGTAGTAAAATTTGCTTGGTCAACAGGCCTTATTTACCTTCCATTTCCCCACACAGGTTATATGCTGTGTCTGCTCCTGGTGTTTCTCTCAAAGCAAAAGCTGGAACACTGTTTCTCGAAATTGCATGCCTGAGGGAAATGAAGCTTTCTAAGATGATGTTAGCACTTCAGTTATTTCATCTCATTTTCGATGGGTAGTAGAGGTGGGAGGTGGCAGCATGCTTACCTCTGGTCTCTGCATACATTTAAAAAGTTTGCCTGCAAGGCTCACAGCTTTCTCACTTAACTTCCACTGTCTGCCTGCCTTGCTACCAAGAGCACAGGCTTTTTGAAAATCAAAGCCTCTTAATGACAAAAGAAAATCAAAGACAGCTAAAGATATTGATCAACATGCAAATATTACTTAAATTATTTTTTGGAGAGTTTTTTGCTACAGGGCATGTGCACTCACCAGAGAGACAAAGAGAGAGAGAAAGCGAGAAATCACCCCCTCCCCCCAGGGTGATGGCCATGCCACAATCCCTTCTCCTCCATTCTCCTCTCAGGACCTTGGGCACGCACGCACATGCGCCCAGCATGAGTTTAAGTCACCGGGTCCGGGATTTGAACTGTGGTTGATTACATGGGAGTTCAGAGACATAGCCATTACACTAACTGTTGGTCCTTTAAATATTTCTGACACATTAAAATTAAGACATACATATTGAGAAATTGGCCCAAAGTAGGAGCTGAAACCCAAACTAACCCATCTTTCTTAAATGTCAGTAGAAAACCAAGGTCACCAGATCTTTGAAAAAATATATAAAATACTACATATAACAAGGAGAAAACAGGAGGAGTTCCTACATAAATTAAATGTATATCCTCAGAACTGTTTGATAAATTATTAAGGCCATAACATATAAATGAAAGATTTTCTGTAAAAGAAAATGAAGACTTAGCTGTAGTGGTACAGGAGATAGGGCATCACCCTTCAATACTCAAAGCCATGTCAAGGACCAGGGTTTCAGATCCCCAGGTCAATCTGAACACAAACAGCTTACTTTTGGGATCTTGTCTAGTTAGTGAACTGGGAGAGATCACAGCATGACAGAGAACTATTAATAGCATCTTCAGCAAGACTAGTGTGGAGTGTATTCATGTTGGGTAAATTCACTTTAAAAGCTGTACTGATGTATAGTGATTGAATGAAAAAAATAAATTTAAATAAAATTTAAAAGAGCAAAAAGAGTACTTCTTTTGGGCCAGCAGGTAGTGTGGAGGTTAAGGCAGTTGAATCCTACATGGCTAACTACATGGTTCAAGTCCCAGACATGGCAACTTTAAAATCACACCAGGTGTGTGTGTGTGTGTCCTGAGAGAATGGAGGATAGGGGATTGCAGGATGGTCATCACTCCAGGGACTGATTTCTTGCTTTCTCTCGCTCTCTTTCTCTCTCCAGTGAGTACACACAACTCAAAGCAAACAAATAGCAAGTCAAAGAATATTTGTTTCTTTCTCCTCCTCTCTCAAGAGAAATCAAATAAAAATAAGCTTTTAAAAAAACTTGCAGAAAACGCAAAAGAAACTTGCCAATTTTTAACACATTTGACTATTTTAATGATTAAAAGCAATCCTATCAGAATGAAAGCGAAGAGAAAAAGAGAGTGAAAAAAAAAGGCTTATTGCAGAGGACTAATAGTAAACTAACAAAAAGATTGAAATGAGAAAAAAGAAAAAATAGAAATGAGAAAATTATCTCCAAAACATTGGAAAAATCTTTCAAATTGAACAGGACCACCAAGTGCCTAGAAAGGTAAACAAGAGACTTAAATCTAAATCTAGCTTCATGAAATATGAGAATACCAAGAGCGAAGACCTGAAAATTCTCAGATGAACAACAGCAAAGAAAAAAAATGGAGATTCTGACTTTATAACTGGTATTACTTATTTCCATAGTCTACTTCCAATAAATGTTATAATGGTTATTCATAAAAATTATGAGATTACAGGTAGAAAATATTTTAGTCATAGTCAAATCAAGTAAACTGATTTCTAAGCAATTGTTGTTCATTATTCCTCAGCTAAACACCTTTTTGTAACATTTGGCCCTGTCTCTCCTCACTTCTTCACAATCTGCCTCAGCTGCAATCTGGTTCCCTACCAGAAAATTGCCCCTTGTTTACCATCGAGCTGTTGTCCTCCGGCCTTGGTTTTTATATAGGGTTATGCAGCAAGCTTTTGGCTCCCCTCAAGAATTTTGGCCCAATTTCAAACTGACCTTCCCCATCATGGATCAATTTTAAGACCACATGGCCTCTCATAGCCTGGCAACCCAATAACCAATCTCAAAATTTTATATAATGTGGAAAAGGGGAATATCTTATGTTTTTTGCTTTAAGGGGTCATTCTCATTTTGGTATCCATCAGGTGAATATGACCAATATTTTAGAAACCAGGTTATTATTGTTCCTATTGTTTTGATTTGAGTACCTATCCTCAGTTATTGAAATGATATATAGTTTCTCCTGGTAGTATTTCTGTCGATTTTCTTTTCTTTCATCCAAAGTTTGCTCACTATAAAGTATTTTCTGAGCCATCTGTAGCTACAATTCACAGCCCATTTATGTCCAGATCAGCAAAATGTATTTTAGGAGACAGAAGTTGAATGATGATGGATTCAGAAGTGACACTAATGGGAATGCTCAAAATATAAGATTTGCTGCCTGTCGCATAGCCAAAAATTACAGCCATATTGAAAATTAGGTATGCATGCTGCATGAGGCCAAAAAGCCTAAAGAGGTTTTCTATCCTAAGATGGTTACTAAGGAAATGCTACATGATTTAAAAAATGTTATCACTCAAGAGCACAGGCAAGAAGCTAATTGTGAGAACTCCCGTGTGCAGTCTTATGTGTTCCCATAGCATTCGCTTCTTACCATAAGAATGAGGTGTTAGAGACCTCCCCAAGAATAGTTCCTGAATGGACCTGAAGCCTTAAATCAATGTTTACCATGTTTTTAATAGCACTTTGCTTTCAACACTGATTGAATTTGTTGAAAACTCCCACTGGCTGTTTTTAAGTATCAAGTCAAATTGAAAGTTGCCAATGGTGTTACTGAAACCTACAACTATCAGGCACCCTTGGATTTTCAGAGAACCAATGACCCAGACTTTGGCTGGTTGCTTTAACCTTTGGCAAGAAGCCATGGGTTTTCTGAAATGAGCTGCTTTTCTGGCCTGTTTTCATTGAATTAAAAAATAAAAAGCTTTATAGAAAGTAATTATGAAGTCTTTACATTAATTCTAGTGATTAAATGCAACTACACCTATTATTATTAGCCCTGATTCTTTTCTGCACTAGTAGAGGTGAGAGGGAGATCAACACAAGCGTTTATGCCCAGCTGGGATGAATTATTTAAGTCAAATAAATGGACATAACACAAAAATATTCTATTTGAACAACTTGGAAAAACATAATTTTTGTCTTGAGTGGCAGAGGATGTTAATTTCATAATAAAAGAAAACTTGTGTGGTTAGGTCAAATAACACTAAAATGAAAAAATTCCATTTCCTCGCAAAAACATTTTTTAAAGGTGAAACTGGTATTGGCAATAGCACAAATTCAGAGACCATCAGGACTAAATTCTCCTTTTCAAGTTTCCTCTACCTGAACTTGGAAAAGTGCACTTTGGAGAAAAAAAGATGATACAGTGTTTTTCTTTTGCTCTTCTTTATGTTTTATTTTAGCATTTTGACTGAGGCTTATGTACTGACAAACAACTTTCATCTATTACCAGTTTAGCATCAGAATGACTAAGGAAATTTAGAAGATCTCTTCGTATGTTTATTGTATGATAGCTGTGTATTAAACCCAGCATAGAAGTACATGAAAAAATTATTGAATACATCCCCTCCTGTCTTCACTATTAAAATTTGAAGGTTCACTGTAATATTTTCATTAGAAGATAGTAACTTGTTAGTAATTGCAGCGCCTATGTGTACGTTTCCTCTTGGGTACTCATTGTTACTGTTACTCTATATACTTGTCCCTAGTTTCTACATGCTGCTCCAGGGAAGTAACCAAATTCCAAATTTCCACTCATGAAACGATACATGTATCCTTGACTGCACTGTATCCTTAACTACAGTCATCACAATGTATTCTCTGACCATAGTAATTGCATCAGAGATGATGCTGGTTCCATCAAAGTGAAGCATGAAATTTCTACTCAAAATACTGACATGCATACTTTCTCCAGTCAAGAAGATGTGTTAGAAAATTGAACCACAGCCATTTTACTATAAGATGAATGTCAACGTGAGGGTGAATTGATCTATGGAGAGGGCAATATCTTAAGGGTTCCGTGGAGTGATGGAGGTATAACTAGGATTAAGCCAATGTTGGGCCCCTACCATTTTGCCTGGGTAGTTTTTAAAAATATGAGCTTTTTTTTTTTTTTTAAAGTCAGTTTGAGTTGGCATATGTTCTTCTAACCAAGAACCTTGACTTACAGTAATAAAAGGAAATCATTAGGAAATAAGATTCCAGTACATTATTTTAGGTCAAATGTGAATGGAGCTTAATAAATATTTAATGATGGTCTGGTTCTCACTTAGAACAACAAAGCATAGTGAAAAACTTGAAGCTCGTCACTATAACATCAACACATTTTAGTTAATTGATGTTTTTTTCTTTTGGGAAAAATCACAGGTACACATTGTTCTGATGACTGTACTTAAGATGCTAATATGGTTCTAGATGGATTATATTACATATAGGTTCATTCAGTTGCCAAATAAGGAAATTGATCTCCAAATGTGTTTAGTTATGATCAAATCTAGACTTGGGAGTAACTATTAAAAGCTCTTGTACTATACATATTTCAATCAATACCTAGACCTTCACCAAATAATATAATGAACCTTAGAACTATGCTGTTAAATTCATTAAAATATTGGATTATCAGACTAATCATGATACATTTTTGAATAGAAAAATACATCATGACTTTTCTATGACCCAATGGTTAAGAATCACTCCTCAACTGTGAATAACATTCTTGAAAAGCTTGGTAATTAAATGGTCTTGTGTCCACCATTGGGTTCAATATTTTCTATCTGATATCAACTAAAAAGGAAATAGAATCTTATCTCTATAATATTTGTATACCTGCCTTATATGAACCATTTATTTATTATTTATTAATTTATTTAATGTTTTTACCATGGGGTGTATGTGCTCACCAGAAAGAGACAGTGAGAGGGAAAGTAAGAAATTACCCCCCAGGAGGGATGGCCACATTACAAGCCCTTCTCCTCTCTTTTCCTTTCAGGATTTTGGCCATGCACGCATACAGGCCCAGTGTGATTTTTCAAGCCTGCCAGATCTGGAACTCAAACCACCATCAACCATGTAGGAGTCAAGTGCCTTAACCACCAGGCTACCTGCTGGCCCTATGAATGATCTTTTTTTTTTTTTTTTAATTAATTTTTTGAGAGTTTTTTGCTATAGGGTGCGTGCGCTCACCAAAAAGAGAGATAGAAAGCGAGAGATCACCTCCCAGGGGGGATGGCCATGCTGTAATCCCTTCTCCTCCATTCTCCTCTTGGGATCTTGGGTTTGTATGCACATGCACTCGGCATGAGTTTAAGTCACCAGGTCTGGGACTTGAACCACAGTCGACTACATGGGAGTCCTGAAACATAGCCATTACGCCAACTGCTGCTTCAGATCCTTTATTTTTAAGGAGTGTTTGAAGTATCAAAGTGTCAAAAAGTAGGGTTTCATTGAGTTTATACACACACACACACACACACACACACACACAAGCATGAATTGTTTTATGTTTGTGTTTTAATGTTTGCTTACTAGTTTTCTGTATAGATGGCAGGATTTGGCATAAAAGTTGTTTTTCTTTTAAACTATGGCAAGATTGCAGGGATAGAGTTAATCTTCACATACGTCGATTTCTGCAAAGATTACAATAATCCAACAAAAGGAACCTAAGTACTGGGCATAGTCAAAATAACTTATTAGTAGATTACTTTATATCTCCCACTACTAAAGCATTGTAATGCATGCTTTTGAGCATGTGCTTTAGTGAGACATAATCTTGTCACGAAAGACATAAGAATTAAAATTGTGTCAAAGATGATCTAGATCTGAAGAGTCACATTCTGATGTTAATACAAAGCTAAGTGGCAACTAAGAAACTAAACAAAGAATTTTATGACTGGGATTAGATTTGTTTTTCCTCAAAGCTACTATTGTATTATTTTCTTAGAGTTTACTAATTTTTTTCCATGATTAAGAGAGAAAAAAAGCAAAAGAGAGAAAGTCAAAGAGCACTCTTAGGTTAAATCCTGACACTGACTTACTCCAGCCTTAGTCTCAGACCTTGGACAAGCACATGTCCCGCCTACTCCAGGAGGTCTCTGGATGTAAACTCAGAACGTTCTTATGTGGATTAATCTCACCCAGTGTGATTTTTCAAGTCTGCCTGGTCCGGAACTCGAACCACCATCAACCATGTGGGAGTCAAGTGCCTTAATACCACGTTACCTGCTGGCCCTATGAATGATCTTTTTGTTATTTTTTAAGGAGAATTTGAAGCACCAAAATATCAGAAAGTAGGATTATTTTCATATGGACCAGACCCCACATTATCAGATTTATCTTAATCTGATTGTTAAATTTTTAGTTATATAACTGACATGTTAACAATTTAAATGGAAAAAATTTAAGTCAATATACATAATAATGAAGTCGGTTTCATTGAATGTAACAGGAACTTGCGAGATCTGTGTGTATTCTTTATAAGACAAAGCCAGGACTAATCAGAAGCAACCATGTCCAAGGGCTTCATTTGGTGTTAATCCTGGCACCACCTACTCTTACATGGGATCGTCCAATATGCAGAGATGAAGATAACTGTCAATGATCAGGAGATCAAAATCATTCCAAGTTATGTTATCTTTATTGAAACAATTATTGATTCGGTTAGCCACAAAACTCAAGTTGCAATGAACCCCACCAATAGGGGTTTTGATGCCAAATGTACAGGACATAGATTTGTCCAGTCTCATATAAAGTGCTGACCTTTCATGATGATAAAAGATGCAGACAGCCCAAGGTCCAAGTAGAATACAGGGAAAAAAAAAAAAAAAAAAGACATGGGACCAGCAGTCAGCATAATGCCTATGTCGCTGGACTCCTACGTAGTCGACCACGTTTCGAGTCCCGGACCCGGTGGCTTAAACTCATGCTGGGCACGTGTGCGTGCGTGCCCAAAATCCTGAAAGAAGAACGGAGGAGAAGGGATTTCAGCATGGCCATCCCCCCTGGGAGGTGATTTCTTGCTTTCTGTCTCTCTATCTCTCTCTGTCTTTCTGGCAAGTGCACGTACCCTATAGAAAAAAAAAAAAAAAAAAAAAAACTCTCCAAAAAAAGAAAAGAAAAAAAAAAAAAAAAAAAAGAAAACCTATCCACAGAGGAGGGTGTCATCTGTGGCTCTGACAGAAATGAAGGAAATTGCAGAAACCTGTTAAGGGAAGACTGTGAACAATGCTGTGGTCACAGTGAAGTTTATTAACTCGACTTTGAGCTGCCCAAAATGTTTGCTGGTCTCAACAACATAGTTCAAATTATCCATGAGCCCACTGCTCATGCCATTGCGCATGGCTTAGATAAACAAGATGGAACTTGGGGCCAGCAGGTGGCATAGTAGTTAAAGCACTAGATGCCCCACATGACTGATTGCAGTTTGAGTCCCAGACTTAGCAGCTTGCTTTCTCACTTTCCTCTTCTCTTTGTCTCTCTATAGTTAAATTGAAAATAATATAAAAATAAATAAATAAATATTTTAAGAAAAATAAGTGGGAACTAAAAAGCATGTTGATCTTTGATTTAGGAGGTAGCATTTTTTTTTTTTTTTCAATTACCAAAGTGCATATGTGGTCAACAGAGAGGGCAAGACAAGAAAGCCTCTTTCCAAATGAGTATAGTCATGCCCCAATTTTTCTTCCATATGAAAAAATGATGTATTGGTGGGGTTGTGGTGAAAGGGGAACTCTTCTACACTGTTGGTGAAAATGTAAATTGGTCTAGCCACTATGGAAAATAATACAGAGTTTCCTCAACAAACTACAAATAGAACTACCATATGACTCAGCAATCCCACTCCTGGATATCTACCCAAAGGAAAGAAGAATGCTCAGTCAGAAAAGCACTTACACATCAATGTTTATTGTGGTATTATTCATGATTGCTGAGACATGGAACCAGCTCAAGTCCACAGACAAGTGAATGGACTGAAAAAGTGGGGCATATATGCTCTATGGAATACTATCCAGCCATAAAACAAACAAACAAAACCCACCCCGGCATTTGATAGAAACCTTGGCCATATTCAATACATTTTCGAATATGGAAGATGTATTGCTGAGCGAAGCAAGCCAGGACTGGTCTGAGATGTATTTCATGTTGGCCAAATTCTCTTTACAGGCCCAATTATGTGTAGTGATTGAATGTTTTTTTAAAAAATAATAAGAATAATAAAAATAAAATAAAATAAAATAAAATAAAATAAAATAAAATAAAATAAAACAAAACAAAGAAATTTGGATCTTACTTAAGTCTGGGTTTTCTTCTATAACGTAAACCAGTAGTTTAACCTATCCGATCTTCTTTGTCAATTGAGAAATTTTGTACTTATGTTGCTGTTTTAAGTTATTACATTATGGATGTGAACTAATTAAGTACTGAAAAAAAGGTTTGAGAGTAAAGCAGAAACAAAAACTTCTCATATTAAAGAGAGCTGAAACAAAATATGTATGTATGTACTTATATTAATATATACATGTGTGTGTATATACAGAGAGAGAATAAGAATATATCTACCTTAACTTTACCTTTTGTCAAATTATGGATAATAATTACACATTTTAAATATTTAGAGTTTTTCAAATAATTATTTATTTATATTTATTATTATTTTTTAATTTGCTACAGGGCACGTGTGCTCACCAGAGACAGAGGGAGAGAGGGAAAAAGAGGAGGATACTGAGAAAGCAATCTGCAGGTCCAGGACTCAAACTGCAGTTGGGCATGTGGGAGTCCAGCACCTTAACTACCACACCACCTGCTGGTCCCAAATGTTCATATACTTTTTCTAAAAGTGGATTTTACATATAATCTAACATATTTTTCTCTAACATTTCCTTAAGGCATTATGTCTTTGAATTTTCAGAGAATAGTTCATGAAAGAGATCAAAATTGCTGAGATGTTCTACAGATTTGTAGTCTAGAAATTTAAATTTAAAACTTAAATGTTTTTCAACAAGTTCTATTTGTCTCTCTTCCTTTTATGAACAGCATAGTTTCATGTCATTGTTGTTTGATCTATTACTGATTTTCATTATCTAATTAGGTACCTTTTTCCCTTGGAAGTAGAGTGTTGGGAATTATAACTTATAGGTTATTCTACTTCTGTTATATTATTTTTTCTCTACCTATTCTGTAAGATGTTTTATTATAAAAAGGAATAGTAATATTGCAGTTTGTTTAAAGTACATTGATTTACCAATCATCCAAGCGTTTTTTATGATGAGCATCTCTGACTGTTCATAGTGATTCCAAGAAAATTCACTGTTTTATAACTATTTTAAACCCATAAATTAAAGCACCACTGTTGGGTCAATATACCAAGCTGATATAGATTTTCAGAAAAATGAACAGAAAATTTGAGAAAACAATTTAAGCTATACCTCCTCCTCTATCTATTTTGTCTAGCTCTCAGAGATACAGCTGCTTAAAAAAATCTTTTAATATACCAAGAATTTATAGAATAGCTACTGAAGCTACACAAATACATTTCTTGAATTGGATATGGAAAATACAGTTATGAATTAATTGATTACTCTTTAGTTTGAGTTAATTATATAGAAAGTTAATACCATTGGGAAAACTAAACCCTCACTTTTACCATAAATTGATATTAAAATATTAGAGAAAAATTATAAAATTACAATTATATCTATATTCTTTGCTATTAGTAGATATCCATAAATAGTATGAAAACATATTGTATTAAATTATTACTGAAAATTGACCCTCATTGAGAAGTTTCACTTTTTTTTTTAAGAGGTTTTGTAATAAGGTGTGTGCACTCTCCAAAAAGACAGAGACAGACAGAGAGACAGAAAGCAAGAAATCACTCCCCAGGGGAGATGGCCACACTGCAAACCCTTTTTCTCTATTCTTGGGCACGCACACACACAGTGCTTGAGTTTAAGCCATTGGGTCCGAGACTCAAACCGTGGTCAACTACATGGGAGTCCAGCAACATAGCTATTACTCCAACTGCTGGTCCTGAGAAGTTTCACTTTTTGGAAAGATTTTTCAGGTCTAGGAATTGGGATTCATGAATTCTAGCAACAAGCATTACTAATCAGTAAGGCATTAGAAGATAAGGCATCATCACATCAAAATAGCTACTAAAGATGAGTAAACAGTTTACCATTTTACACAATTAAAAGAATATTTATAGTGTTATTTACAAAGAGTTATTTGCACAAATTTATTTCTTGCTTTTTAAAAACTACAAAACTCGGGACCAGCAGGTGGCATGGTGGTTAAGGCACTGGACACTCCCACATGGCTGAACAGGGTTCAAGTCCTGAATCTGGTGGCTTGCTTTCTCACTTCCTCTCTCTCTCACTCTCACCCTCTGTCTCTCTCTGGTCAAATTAAAAAATAAATGAATGAGTAAATAAAATAAATGATAAATAATTATTTAAAAAACTACAAAACTATATTGCCACTATTTATAAATTGTTTGAAAAATAAACACACACATACATATACATACAATATTATCCCCCAGAGGGTTGGATGTTTTCTTTCAAGGTGTTTCTAAACTTTTCAAATTATATTTAATTTAATTTTATTTTATTTTATTTTTGTAGGATTTATAGGGAACTTGGGTAAAGGTATATATCAGAAACTATCATATTTACCAAAATTATTTGTTATTCAGAAATTTAATAAGGTTATCCAGGTGTTCTCATACTGGATGTTTAATTACAATGCAGATTCCAGCAACCTATATATTTTTTTCTCATTCTTATAGAAAACCAAAAAATGTGATAAACTAGAAATAGAAAATATTGATAAATGATAGATATTTCTTTGATTTATACTCTTGATGAAATTACAATAGTTGGTATAAATTATGTAATTCTTAGCTATGTGTTTTAAATTTAAAAAGGTTGCAACAACTCACATAGGGATCAGCAGTTGGAGTAATGGCTATGTCGCTGGACTCCCAGTAGTCGACCACAGTTCAAGTCCCAGACCCAGTGACTTAAAGTCACACCAGGCGCATGTGCATGCATGCCCAAGATCCAGAGAGGAGAATGGAGGATAAGGGATTCTGGTGTAGCCATTCCACTTAGGGGGCGATTTCTTGCTTTCTGTCTCTCTGTCTCTCTCTTTCTTTCTGGCAAGTGCATGAGCCCTATAGCAAAAACCTCTCGAAGGAAAAAAAAAAAAAACTCATTTAAGTAAATCTAGAGTAATAATGGCTCATAAAAATGAACACAGAACAAATCCAATTTAAGAGTCATCATCGTGGTCTTATTTCAGTAAAACTGCTTCATAATTTAACTCCTTAAGAGTTATTTTTATAATATTTAAGGAGGTTTCCTTTAAGGAATATAATTTTTGTATGCGTTTTTGAATGCTGCTGTTGCCAGCAAATAACTCACTATGTGACAGAATATATTGATATCATTGGCCAGCCCCATGGCACAGAGGTTAACTGCTGCTTAGAGGGAGCAGGATCCCACATAGTCAACCAGAGCTCGAGTCCTGGTCGCAATGGCTTAAGCAAATATTCCAGGCACACATGTATGTGTCCAGGATCCTGAAAGGATAGTGTATTGGAGGAGGAAGGATTGCAATATGATCAGGCCCCACTAAGGGCTGCTGTCTTTCCTTATACCTCTTTTACTCAGGCAAACATGTACCCTCTGGCATAATAAAATAATAATACTATTTTTCATTGTAAAAAGGTCTATACTTCAATACTTGGGGTTCTTTTGTTCAAAAAAATCTTCTGGGGAAAAATATAATTTTTATAATTCAATCACTTATTACATCCCAGGAATCCTATACTAATTTGTGAAGAAATAAGGCAATTAGTACGAGACTGGTCTAATAGAGCATATCATGTAAAAAAGAGATGAATTCTTAAGCAGTCCATGATTCTGCAATGTAACTGTTAATCTAGCACTATAACTAAGACAGTTACAGAGTTACAGCAAAAGAAAGAAAGTAATTATTTCCTGGGTGGAGGCAATGAAATTAAGACTTTGTAGAAGATATGCTCTTTGAACTGGGCTTTGAAGGGTGACAAGAATTCCGTCAGATATAGAAAGGTTAGGAAGAGTATTTTAGGCAAATGTTGGAGAATAAATAAACACATCTAGGTGCATAGGGCATCCGGGATCACAGGGCCCAACAGGAGAAGTTGCAGATAATGAGGTCAAATTGCGAACAGTCATGAATATATTTGGGCAAGGCTTAGCCACATAAGAAATATGTTACAAGTGATCTCTGTGATTATTTGAAAAGGAAAGAGGCTAGCAGCAAGGTGTCACCAGGATCACGCCAAAATAATGGGAGCATGAGATGACCTCAGTGGGGTAAGCTCTAGAAGAAATCGCGTGGAAATTAATCAGGGAGGCATTGTGGACATTAATTTACAGAGTTTGTAATATCATTTATTTTTGAAAGTGAGTTAAGAGAAATCATAGATGTATATCATTGAGATTCCTGGTAGATGAGGATATGTTTTATCAACTGACAAAAATCCAGAAAGAAGGACTTGGGAGAGTGAGAAAAAGAATGTACTTGTAGTGGAATTCAGAGTACTGGACAAGGCTAAGTAAGGGCAATGCTGACATTGAGTTTCAGTTGCAAATACACATTTGGGTTACACGAAATTGATACTGCTGTAAACGCTTTTAAAATTATTAACAACAAATGAAAATGGCTAAATCTATATAAATACATAGAATTAGGGAAAAATGGTTTCAGCTGTATATTTAAGTACTTGACAATAACCCCTTTTCTTTGTACAACAGATGTTCTTATTGTTGTTCCAACATTAGGGAACTGCTGAAATATTGACTTATCTTTTGAGCCTTCTAATGGCAGCTTTTGAACTGGTCTCTTGTAATCTTGCCTGCAAACATGTAACACTATCTAAAATATTGACTCTTCAAGTCTTGACTTCCTTGGTCACCTTAAATCCGATATTTTTCTATACAGCCCACTGAGATGCCACAAAATTTAGACTGCTGTCTACAGACTCTGTTCTTTGTGGTAAATAAACAAATTGCTGAACAGGAAATATCTAAAGAACAATTCAGATCACCACAATACATTATTCTTCTCTTTGAACTTGGAACTCTAAATTCTTGGCTTAGATTTTTTTTCCTTTCTGATAATTTCAAATGGTCATCTTTAAAACCACTCTTTCTAGATTCTATAGTTTCTCAAAGTGGGAGGATTAATCTGGTAACAAGATCTCTATCACAGGCAGATAGTTTTCTCCATAGCATCTTGAATATAGTGCTATTAAAGGATGAAGACAACATGCTTTGAGAATTAAATCATATTTTATTTTGTATTTCTTTCCCAGAGTTTAGTATCTGGCATTAAAAGTCATATTTGTGGGACCACAAGTTGACATGGTGGTTAACATGCTGACATGACCAACCATGGTCCAAATCCTGAACCTGGTGGCTTGCTTTCTCACTTTCCCTCACTCTCTCTCTGACTCTCTCTGGTGAGCACTTGTGCCATATAGCAAATTTTAAAAACACCAATAACAATAAATTTAAAAATTAATTTAAAAATAAATAATAATTAAATTAAATGATATTTAGATAGGCATTAAACTCATAAAAACTATGTGAACTTTCCTGAGAGCTGAGTAAATCATCTGTCCTTAAAGAGAAAAGGAAATTGTCTTCCATCCACCTAAATAGAAAATGTTTGTCTCTCCTGCACTTTACCTTGCCATCCTTCTCAACATCTTGATGGCTCCTACCACTGTTTCATACTGCTTTACTTTTCCTTGTTTTTTTTTTTTTTTTCAGCATATATCATCAACATGAAATAATGTTTTGCTTTTCCTTATCAATGAAACTTCTTTTCATTCCTCAAAATCTGGTTTAACAACATCTCCTCAGGGAAGGATTCCTAAATCTCTTCCCTTCCTTTGCTTCTTCAATATTTTGCATTTTATTGTTTTGAATTTTACTTATTGTGTTATCATATTCCTGCCTATTTTGTGGAGATAAATTAATGCAGAGTTAACATATAAAAATTTTCCAAACATCTCAAATTATCCCTGTGCAGAGGGATCACAGGCTGTGCTTTACTTGCATTTTCTTGTTTAAATTTCATGTGTACAAACACACATACACACATACACAAATACACAGATACATACACAAACTATGGCGTAGGTATTATTAACTCTGATCTATATATGAAAAAACTGAGGTTCAGAAAAGTTAGAAAAATTATTGAAATCGAACTAAGACAGCTAATAAATAATAGACTAAATAGTGTACATATTTCTCAAAATCTTTTTAATTTCTATTCTTGCTGCTTATTACAGTATCTAGCATTAGGTAAGTACTACAAAAACTTGTAGGGACCAGTAGATGGCATAATGGCTACATCGTTAGACTCCCACTTAGTCAACCGCAGTTCAAATCCCAGACCCGGTGGCTTAAACTCACACCAGGCATATGTGCTTGTGTGCCCAAGATCCCGAGAGAAGAATGGAGGAGAAGGGATTGCAGCATGGCCATCATCCTGGAGGGTGATTTCTTGCTTTCTGTCTCTCTTTCTCTCTCTGTCTTCCTGGAAACCACATGTGCCCTATAGCAAAAACCTCTCAAAAATATAAAATAAAATAAAATCTTGTAGAATGGGTCAGCCTCACAGTCTATTGGTTAAAAAAGCCAGATCCCACAAGGCTAATTGTGGTTGGATTTCTGACTCTGGTGACTTCAACGACATGCTGGTGGGTGGGTGTCCAAAATTCTTACTGGAAAGAGATATGAAAGAGAAGGGATTGTGGTGTGGCCATGCCCTTTTAGAGTGTATGTTCGCGTGCGCGCTCTCTCTCTCTCTCTCTCTCTCTCTCCATTTCTTTTTAGCAAGGACACATACCCTCTGGCAATGAAAAGATTTTAAAAAGTGTTGAAAAGAATAGCATTACTATAAAATACATTAGATTATTGTGTTATATTACATTATATTGCAGTATGTTGCAATGAGATGTAATAAGCCATGATTATGCTCGTCTATTTATTTATTTATTTTTGAGATTTTTTTTGCTGTAGGGAGCATGCATTCACTAGAGAGACAGAGAGACAGAAATCAAGAAATCACCCCCCAGGGGGATGGCTATGCCACAATCCCTTCTCCTCCATTCTATTCTCAGAATTTTGGGCACAATGCACACAAGCCCAGCATGAGTTTTAAGTCACCAGATCCAGGACTCGAAACACAATTGACTACATGGGAGTTGAGCAATGTAACCATTATGCCATCTGCTGCTCCCAATTACGTTATTTTCAGGGTTAAATCTTGTATGTTAATCACCAAGCAGAAAATTTGATTCATCTTCACTTACTTTAGACAAAACAATGAAAAGATAGCAATGAATCATTTACTCAAAAAAACCAACCATATTTTAACAAGTGAAGCTTATATCTGTGTCTTATAATTATAGGTCTTCTACATACAAGGCACGTGTGAGTAAGAAATCTCAGCAATTTAATAATCTTTGTAAAGATAAGTTATAGGCGGACTTCATTTGTAACTTGGTAAATATTTCATTATTGACATAACAAAAGAGATGATTACTTGTGACAACACATTAAAGTAGACTAGGAACCAGGAGCTTAAGTTTTAGTGGTACATCCTGAATGTTCAACTTTTTGTTTATTACACAATGTTAGTCATTTACATTGTGACTGCTGAAAGAACCAATAGCTATATTAGAATCCGTGTTTGAGAAATAATCAAAACTATATATAGGAAAGATTTGCTTTCCCTGAAGATTGGAATAAGAATTGTTTTGTCGTGAGCTCAATAGGCAGACTCAATTCATAGAGTAGTGAATTATTATCCTCATTAAAAATATACTGTATCTAATCATCTATTATGTATTAAAATGCAACTTAAGTATATAATATAATGAATACTAAAGAGTTATGCAATTCTCAGAATCACTTTTATACCATTACATTGTAACATAAAACAAAGAATGTTCAAACATGATATTTCAGGACCAGAATTATAATTAATGGAATCACACACACACACAGACACGCACACACACGCATTTGCATAGTCAATTCTTCACAACATATAAGCAAACAAAACTATGCAAAAGATCAAAAGGGTGTGTATCTTACTTCTCGTTTGCCCTGTGATCTAATATTTTCTTAGGATATCTTGTTGCCTGCCCATTTTGTAGGTATTGAAATAATTCAAAGTAATTTTAATCATTCAAAGAACTAATTTACTCAAGTAAGTTATTAAATACTCTCTAAATTAAATCTGAAATAGTCTGCTTACTGAATCCTTCATTTTATATTCTTATCAATAAATCCATAATCTGACATCATAAACATATTAGTGAGCTACAGGTTAATACTGTTTGTGGTAGCTTTCACACTCTCACACAAGCTGATATTAGATTAACTTTCAAAAATGGCTTTTTGGAATTTATGAAACCACCAGGATAGTTTGAAGGAAAGAAGCAGGAAATAAGACATGTATATAGATTTGTAAAATGCTTTCACTTCTTGCATTAGTTGGGTTTCATATATATGTTCATTCATACAATGGATCAGTGGGGTGGGCCAGGCATTGTTGTGCATGTTATTGAGAGATTAGAGTTAGTATTCTGAAATAATCAAATAATTGTTGATTATTAATTTGGATGTCCCATCACTATAGGGAAAAAGTTGATGTCCATAAACTACTCAATTTTTCAACTTTGCATAAAATATAGTTCACAGTATGTGTTATTAGAAGACAACATAATGTCAGTATTTACATAATAAAATAAAAAATAATTTTCTATGCAGTTAATTTGTTTTATATATAAATTGTGTAAAAAGTAAGGAGAAAAATAAAGAGGCAAGACATTTATGGGACACAGAAATGGGTTATTATCTGTTGATGATAATGTGTATAGTATCCCCAACTGGCCTGTTGTGAAATGTATTCATGGAAAATTCACTTCACAAACTAAGTGGTGTATAGTGATTGAATGTATGAAAGAAATAATTTAAAATCATTTATATATATATATATATATATGTATATATATATATATATATTGAAAACGATACCAAAAATTACTTTCTACATCATCAAAGAGTGAGTGAGCAAGAGAAAAAGAGAGGAATTCTACATATTTCTCTGCAATGGGTTACTTTTATTTTAATTCCTTATAAACTAGTGTTTTATGTTTGGTAACTCTGACTAAAGTAGAGAAGTGAAATAATGGATCATCTTATCAGAAAACCACTCTTAGTTTATAATACAGTGGCTTCACAATGTTTGCCAAGGAACTACATACACTTGTCATTTTATCTGCTGTCCAACTCCTAGGGGAAAAGAATTCTTACATTAGAAACTCTTGTTTGACATCCTGGGTTCCTTGCCTAAATGTCATCACTAAAACCAAAGCTATAAACAAATATGAGAGCAAAAATATAATAAAATAAATCTGGTACAGAAATGTATGGTAATTAAAGTCTCTCTTTCTCCAAGCACTACCTTCCTCAACTGGTCTTGGCTGGAGTGATTATGTTTGAACTGCCTGAATTCCTCTTAACGTACTCTTCGTATTGCACGGTGAAGCAAGACTGGAGTTTGGTATGAGTTATATTAAAGGCACGTTAGGTAGAGACCTCAAGGGACAAGTGAAGTAGGATATTAGAAATCTTTTATGATATCAGCCTGAGGATAGAAGTCTGACTGCTTTTTCCTGTTTTTAAAATTTCTTCCATAGGGCCTGGAATGAGTCATGCCCACAGACAGTAATAGATTATTTTGGCCCATTTGATCCCTAAAAATTGATGTGTAGTCTTTATGCTTCTAATGACCCTGATCATAACAAAGGAAAATATGTATAAACTAACAATATTAGGTCCTATGATGAGGGGCCATAAGAGCAGAGCATAAGATATAAGAGATGGAGGAAATTCCTTGTAATGGCTACGTATTTTCAAAACTTTTCAAAATATTTTTCTGATTTTTTGAATATAGAAAATTTTTGTTGATTTAATTTGTACTGCACTTGTTACTTTATGATACTCATATGAATACCATCACAAAGAGTAATTTCATAAAGGTCATGATTAGCCATTTGGGTTTCTACATTTTTCACAAGTTATCTTACAGCTATGTAATTTGACACAATATTAAAGACATCTTTACTAGTTGTGTTTGGAGATATTTTAGTGAGCATGTGCCACACATAATTCTATATATTCTATAAATGTAAACTCATTAAAATATAACAATCCTATGAGAAAGATTACACTTCATTTTAAAGAGTATTTCGCTCAAGTCCGTATAGTCAGTGACTATAACTAAACTAGACAACCTGGCTACAAATCTGTATTCTTAACCATGACTCTAAAAGCTTATAGTAATAACTACCATTAATTTGGCACATACTGTATGCCATTTGTTTTTATTACCTTTTCTCTTTTTCATTCCAAGTCATTTGAATTCCATAAGTTTAGATACTGAGGGATAGAAAGTTTGAGTTCAAGTGATTTGCTGAAATTTCCAGTGACCGTCTTAATTCCTTATAGGTATTTTAAAAATTTATCTATTGAATGAATGAAAGCATTTTTGAAAATCTGGTCCTACTTACTTCACTTGCAGTTATCCTTCTAGTTTAAGTAAAAAGCAACTGACGACTTTCACTTCCATCCCTTTCAATCTTGAAAGAAAAATAAAAATATACTTATTTACATGAAGTCTTTCTCATGTTAAATAACTAAATCTAAATTCTAAAGACTTTTCTTTGTATTTTGAAAAATCCATGTAGACCATGGCAAACAGAGAATGGCCATGAAAAGTCATGAGATTATGGAAGCTTTCCACGGAAATGAAACATTGGGTCTATTTCAGATACCTGAACTGCTACATAGAATATACTATAACAAAATCATATCAGTAAACTGCTATAAGGCAAGGATTTCCCGCGGAGTTCAATAGTCAGGGTATATTTGACAGGCAGACAGACAAAACCCTAAAGTGGAATACAGCTAGCATGACTCACTATTTAAATGTCACTAGATTTCACCTACGCTAAATTTTCAAAGATGAATTGTGTTGGGGAGGCTTATAATTATGAGGAAGAACTAATTTTATGCTAAAATAAGTCACATATATTTGGGGGACAATACCTGAAATAATTGTCCTAGCAGGTTAATATCATTACAATATATAAAAGGAAAAGAGTAGTACAAAAGACCCCTTTGCTGTTTGATAATTAAACACCTGGAGAGAGAAGGAATAAAGTTATTTATAACATGTTCATTAGACATTAAAATTACAGACTGGAAAAATTGTTCAAGTTTAAAAGTAAAGTAACAAAATACAATGGGTAAGAATCGGAGCACCTTGGTTTTTTTCTTAATTGCCCAAGCTCCCTTTTTTAAGGAAAATGTGGCATGAGATACGATTGCATCTCTACTTTAGATCAATGACAGCCCTTTGAGAGGTCAATATACATAAAGTATTACGAGTTATTTTAAAGTCTTATAGCCAACACATTTTCCCAGAAATTCGGCCTATTATTCTAGAAATATTTTTAAAATTTAGTTTCATGCCATCTTTACTCAAATCAAGATCATGAGTTCAAATTTTGACATTGTCCTTTACATGTTGTGAGAAAGAAACATTTTACCAAGTACGCCGATAATCATGTTTTAGTAGCAAAGTAAGATCCCAAAGGAGATAAATGTACTGATATGTGAACAATCAAGACTATTAATATGAAAAATGCAAAACCAAAAAAAATGAGATGAAGTCCCCGTGCAGTGTTCTGATATGCAGCATGTATGAGTATTGCTCAAAATGGATGTCTTTTATTTTTTTCACTTTATTTATTTATTTTCTTATTTTATTTTATCTTTTTACATTTTTTAAATACATTCAATCACAGTTTTTAGCTTACAAGGTGATCATTTCAATATGTGAACATATCTCCCCAGTCCAGTTGATCAAAATATAACAATAGTACCTCCCTGTCTCAACAATGTTGTCTCCGTATTCCTCCTCCAAATGTTTTTCCCCAGGCCACACTTTTCCACACACACCACATCTGGCACTCACACCCATCTCATTTAAATGTACTTGTTTAATTTTGAAAAAGCAATTTAATTGTTTTGTATATATTAAAGCATAAAAACGATATTTTATTTTTAACTGCTAGGAAGAGTATCATGTTTTGGATTTTGAAATTCACATTCTATAATTATAGAGTTCTTCAGTTGCTTTGAACAGTTCCTATGGGACCTGAAAATAGGGTAGAAAAACTTTAACATATAAAAATAAAATGAATATAAATTTGACACAGAAATTGGTCTAAATGACAAATGACTTTTGGACAGAATAGATTGGCTTTCAGAAGAATTTGTAAACACTGATAATGTACTTTGAATTTAAAACTAACATAAAGCCGCCATATTTACTTTATGAGATGGATTTTTAATTTTTTTAATTTCAGACTTGAAGTATTAATTTTTCTCAAATGTTTCTAAAAGACTAAACATACATAAAGTAGAAAAAAAAAGCTTTGAAAATGTGTTTAGAGGTCTTTGCATTTTTTTTTTATAAAAGCCAACAATATATTTATTCCATTGCTCTGGGTTGTAAATCACTCATTAATCATATTTGCAAGACATATAGAAAAAGCTTGTATGTCTTTGGATTCAAATAAAAAATCATTTTTCTCTGATAAATAATAAACATAATCATAAACTCTGCAGCAGGTACATAAATCACTTGGGTAAATTATTCTTTCAAATATATTATATTATGTTCAAAATATCCTGTTAGCTATTCTACAATTAAGTGGTTGATTTTTCTTTTTAAGTGCAGCTCATATTTTCATATAGTTAGTTTTATTTATATAAAGTAACTCTTGATGCTGAAACATATATTTCAATCTGAATGTTCTGATTTTCCCATTAAAGATTACTTATGATTTTCCTAAATAAAATATGAGTACTATAGTATATTAAAATATGTTATTTTCACCACAGCTTGTAATTGGTGATTCAAAATAAAGTGAATTGAGTGTTTCTTATTTTTTAAACTATACTAAGATGAACATTGAGAATTCTGTCTTTTCATTTTAGCTCCTCTATTTTATTTACACTAGTTTCGTCCACACTTATAAATATGAGTGTATAGGCTGGAATAAAGCTTAAATAATTTTTTCTCTCATTTGTAGCATATTTGCATGTCAATTCAAATTTAAATGTGGTTTATGCAAAATTTTAGCAGTTCTTTATCATATGTGATTTTTTTTGCAATCACTGTTTTTTCAATGACTCTATAATTCAATTTCTTTACAGATATATGACATTAAAATGGTAATTTTTCTATGAAAACGGGAGATTATGTGACCAGTTAGTGTCGTTCAGATTTTTTACAACTATTTTTCTTTATAAAATGACAAAGTCAAACAACTATTATTGTTTTCTATTTTAGGATTAGAATAAAGATATTTTCCATCTCAAGCACATAGACAAGAAATTTTTTTAGAGAGATTTTTTGCTTTAGGGTGTGTGCACTTGCTAGAGAGATAGAGAGAGACAGAGAGACGCAAAAGGAGAAATCACCCCCCTGGGGGATGGCCACACCACAATCTATTCTCCTCCATTCTCCTCTCAGGATTTTGGGTATGCATGCACACACACCCAGCGTGATTTTAAGCCATTGTGTTCAGTATCCGAACTACAGGCGACTACGTGGGAGTCCAGCAACGTAACCATTATGCCATCTGCTGGCCCAATGTAAGAAATTATTTTACCACCATAATTCTAAATAAAATGTGAGAGTCTTTTATTTATTTTTGTTATAGCTTAGCAATAGTTCTAATTTAAATAAAACGTGTTTGCTTCATGAGACAGAGAGAGATACACCCCCAACAGGGTCCTGCCACACTGTCAGGCTACCCTCAGCTTTCCAGGCAGCCAGGAGTACAGCTGCCTGTGGGCACATCTGGTTTGTTCAGGCTGACTCACAATTCAAACCTCCTGGGCCCTCCCTCAAGGCTGAGCATCACACAACTATGCCCGACCACCTGTGCCATCACACCTGGGTCTCAAATAGCTTCATTTTAACTACTTTTGTTGTGAAATCTATTTGTTTACTTTTGACAGAATATACTACAGGAATAAGTCTTCATGCCTGAACAATATTTCTGCCTGTGATTCTCTCTTTCAAGACAGATGTTTTAACTACCTTAAAAAAAAAAAAAAAAAAAAGGTAAAATCATTTTTTTTTTGGTCTATGATATCCTGTATATTCTAGTAGAAAATAGCTTGACCACTAAATTTAACAGTGGCTATATGTGGATACATTGTCGAAATTCTTTACTGAAACAGATTTCTCAAAAATATATTTCACTCCTTAGAGAAGAAATGTTTTCTTCTAGTTTACTCCTCATTTTTTCTCTTTTGTCACATGTCACAATCTGATCAAGAAATAATTTGTTTTTGTTTCATAGAATCAGATAACAGTTCCAAATGATGATGATTTTTTTTTTTTCAGGCAGCACATGGAGCACCTATTTAACAAGCGTTTTTATCTTCTCAATTTGCTTCAAATGCCCAATGACCATAGAAGGGTCTAGGTTGAGTTCTTTGGCAGCAAAATGTGTAGCTATAAGAGGATCAGCTTTCATGATTGCTCTCCATCAGTTGTTGTCACCTTGCAATTGCCAGCCACTATGCACCTCATTGTCAAGACTCTCGACTCCTTTGCAAAACTTCCTGAACCACCACTGCACTATGCATTAGTTAGTAGTTCGTGGACCAAATGTGTTGATATAGCAAGTTGTCTCCACTGCTTTATGATCCATTTTGAACTCAAATAAGAAAATCACTTCAATTTGCTTTCTGTCTAACATCATTTCAGTAGTCTAGAATACATATAAGATAAGCAGCAAGTTGGGCTAGCAGACGGCATGGTGTTTAAGGTGCTGGACTTTCACATGGCCAACTGCGGTTCAGGTCCTGGATCCAACAGCTTGAAAATCATGCTGAATGAGTATGCATGCATGTCTAATATCCTAAGAGGAGAATGGAGGAGAATGGATTGTGGCATGGCCATCCCAGATGGGGTGGTGTGTGTGGGGGTAACTCTTACTTTCCTTCTCATTGTCTCTCTTTGGCAAGTGTATGTATGTGCCGTATGTGGCAAAAACTTTTTATTTTTTTAAAGCAAGTAATAAGTCATTAGGAAAAAAAGTGAAAAATGTGCATTAATATGATATATGATGCAGCCATATTTATTTAAGAACGTGTACCAATTATAAAACAGAAAATAAAGTACAAAAACCATGATTACTTTTGCACCAACCTGTAGCAAAATGATGTTATCCTATTAAGTATATAAGAAAATTAGTACAACAAGAACAACCCACCAATGAACTTACTCATAAATGAGTTTTCCACTTGATGCAAAGATTGCCCACAAAGAAACAACACTCATTTTCTAGATTTCAAATACTTCCATTACTAGATAATACGATGGTGGAGAATACAAAGCTAGACGTTTATGTCTCTTCAACCCTGGTCTAATTTAGGATGGAAACATTTAATTATTGATCCACATATGTCAAAGCAGCTCTATATTTTTAATACCTAGATACAAATTGCTTTTCTAATGGAGAAAAAAGTACATAACGTAATGAAAGGAAAAGCCAGAAACCTCAATTTATTTAACAGGGCCTATTATTGGAAAAGGATATATAAAGGGAAAAGTGGCTGCGGGAGTGAAAATGCTTCACTTTGTTCATTTTAGGAATGTGGTTTGCTCATTTTATGTTGTAAGCCATGCTTTACAGACTAAACGCTCTTTTAGAAAATGAGTTTAAACACACAGGCAGCCAAAAGAAGTAGGCATGGAGGAATACGCATATAAAAGTAATGAAACCATTCCAAAATGAAGTTAACAAACTGAAGGTGGCCATAGCTGTTTAGAAGCAAGGAAAACAGCCTCATTTCCAATATGTCTCAAGTAATTTAAAAACAACCAAAAAAAAAAATCATTGTTTTAATTCTCTTTTTCTCACTCTCTAGAGACTCAAGATACATCTGCTATATCAGTATGGAATGAGGTAGGATGACACAGTTGCTAATGATCGACTAGTCACAAGTAACCAAGAATCTTAAAATTCATCTTGTTTAGATGTTATTTTTTTCTATTTACAAAAATTATTCAAATGGGTTAAAATATAAGCATTACTAACAAAGAATACATTGTCATGACATGCCTTCTTATTAAAAATTGCTGTCAGATAAGACATTGCTACAAATACATCACTAAGTTCTGAGAAAAGGCTGTAAGTATGGAAGAAAGTGTGAAAAATTAACCTGAGAGTCCAAGGAGAATTAACCAGACAAAAAAATGCATGGAGCCCATACATAATAAAAGAGGAAAGGAAAGAGACTGAAAATAGAGTCTACTGATCATTCTTCTATGTTTCACGAACACATTCTTTCAACTTTTTATTACTTCGGACTTTAACTCATTCATTCCCAATAACTGAAGATTCTGTATTTCTCCTTCTTCCTCTTTCCCTTACTTTCTTGATTCCCTCATTATTTGTATAATGTTTAACAACTCTATGCAAACATTTTACTAAGATCTAAATGACCATCTAAAGCAATATCAAAACATTAGTCAATTTTTATTTTTTAATTTCCAAGTTGATAGCAGGTTTCATCCTGTAACAGTTTTTTTCTTTCTCTTTTTATCACATTTTTTGGTTGTTTTTATGCATTTCTTAACTGTCCTCATTACTCTTTGTGAACTTCTAGTCTGCAATTTGTCTGATTAAATTTGGTATTTTTGGGGGACAAGAAGTTGATGTAATGGCTATGTCGCTGGATTACCACTTAGTCAACCATGGTTTGACCCCAGACCCCATGGCTTAAACTCCTGCCAGACATGTGTGTATGTGTGCCCAAGATTCCAAGAGGAGAAAGAAGAAAAAGGGATTGCAGCATGGCCATCTCCCCTGGAGGGGTGATTTTTTGTTAATGCCAGTGAATATATGTATTCACCACAATGGGGGAGTGACACAGAGAACTTCCTCACAGACTCTGGTTACGCTACAGCCCTATTACCTCCAATTCTCCATCCCGTCAGGATTCTTGCCACATATGTATGTGCTTAATATGTTTTCCAAGCTGCTGGGACCAGGACTTGAACCCTGGTCAGCCATTAGCCATTAGGATCCAACGTCCTCTGCTCAATACTTAACTGTTCTTTTATGGAGCCAGTTCTAGCTACTTAGCCTGTCAAAAACCTGTCTTTCCCTATAGTCTTCACTTTGGTAGAAGAATGGATAATTAGATTGCTCAATCTAAAAACAGGTATAGGAGAAATTCATTCACCGCCTATAGCATTTACAACTGAGTCTTTCTGCTTCCATGTCAGTCTATTTTAGTCTTGTCCCTTTTTTGCTATTATCACCATCTTTGCTTTCATATCTTACCTTGAATATTAAAATATCCTCAAGAAAAATATTCATGTTCCATATTCCTTAAATTTTAATATGCTCTCATATTTAAACTTCACTCCCCCATTCTATGACCAGCAATATATTTCTAAAATTCATATTCACAATGTTTCTCTACTATAAATTTCCTCAGCAGTACTTCCATATAGGGTAAAGTGCAAATGCCTCTGCACATAATAAAAAGCTTTTACTGTAGCCATGCAAAACAATTGAGCTTTTCCCAAATAAACTACAAAATATTTTCTACTTTGCTGTGATTTGAATGTGTACCCTGAAAGGCATGGGTTAGAACCCTAATCCTTAATACAACACTGTTAGGAAGTAGATCCTAATGAGCAGTTTAATAATTAGGTCATGAGGGCAGAGTGAATGAATTATTCTTACTGCAGGAGTGGGTCCTCCGTAAAAGGGAAATTCAACCCTTATAATTTCTCTTGCTCAGACTTCTGCCTTCTGTGGTGGGATAACACAGCAAGGAGGCCCTCAGCAGATGCCAGCCTCTAAATCTCAGATTTTACAGTCTATAGAACTATGAGACATAAATTTCTGCCCACTATAAGTTACGCAGTCTGTGGTATTCTATTCTAACAGCAAAAAATGAACTGAGACATACCTGTTTCTCTGTCTTTAATGACCTTTTCTATCCATCCAGGATGATTTACAAACATCATAAAACTGTCTTTCAAATCACAACTTAATTCACATCTACTCAAGGAAAGCTCTCTGTCATCCCTAGGCAGATTAGTTTCTTCCTCTTCTGAGATCCAACAGCATGTTCATTATAGCCTTTCATATATTTATGGCATTCCTAAGAATTTAAAGTAACAGTTTACCTCCTATTTCTCTACATATCCTTGGTTCTTAGTAGTATCTTAATAAAGTTTTTGAAAGGAAGAAAGAGAAAGAAAAATAAAGAAGTAAAATCAAAGGGGTCTACCATTAATTCTAATTTTAGGATTTCTCTCATGTCTATCCAAATTCAACTACCTTAAAATTGTCTAATACTATTTTTACTGCATGCACATGTTCTGGTGGGTAAGTTTGTGTATCAACTTGACTGGGTCACAGAATGTCCAGACATTTGGTCTAACATTATTCTGGGTGGATATGTGAGGCTATTTAAGCATTAGACTAACATTTGAATGAGTAGACGGAGTAAAGCAGATAGCCCTCCTTAATATGAGTAGATCCCATTCTGTCCTAGGAAGGCCTAAGGTAGAACAAAAATGTTGTTCTTTTCTTGAGGAAGAGAATTGCCTCCTGTCTGATTGACTTGAATCAGGACATAGGTTTCATCCTATGTTTGGATTCAAACTGAATCATTGATTCTAGCTGGATATTGACCCTGAAAGTCCTCCAGATTGGAACTGCACCATGGGCTCTCCTGGGTCTCCAGACTGTCAGTTTCAGATTTTGGGACTTTTAGACTCCATAATTGCATGAGACAATTTCTTGTCATAAATATATCTCTTTCTCTCTTTCTCCATGGATAGATGAGAGGTAGATAGATAGATCAATCTTAGTATTCTTATTTTTCTGAATAACACTGATAAATATGTACATATTTACAAAGATTAAAATGGACAAGCATGAGAGAGGTAGATTTTGAGTATGTCTTACTCAGACTAAAATGTAATTGGTTTTTCAAGACATGAGAATGAATTATTTATAATGGCTATTTGTTTCTTCCATTAAGAAATTCAGAAATAAAAAGAGATTAAATTAGTTAGGCTTATTATTAACATTGAGCAAAATGTTCACAGAGACATTGAAATACGGGAAGAGACAATTCTCTGACTTCACCAATGTTAAATTATCTTAAATCATTCAAACCTCTTACATTGTCTAACACATTCTTTTCCTGGCAAAATATATGTACACAATGTCATAGAAACTTTGCTCTTGATCCTTTTAATGCAGGTGAATATAACCTCCCTATAATGTGTAAAATTGTTGCTGTTTTCTTTGTTTAGCAAGACTAAATCTATAAACTGCTGAGATTCTAGAATGACACGCAGTAAGATCATTTAAGTGCATGAACCAGTGTGACTGTTCTAATGCTTGTGTCTTAGAGAACATGCTAGATTTTAAGGCATTACAAAAATTGCAGGCTTAATAAAATGTCAATATAGACATCACTGCTCTGGATAGATCCAAAGGGTAATTTAAACCTTCTTTAACTGTACTTATGAAAAATAATTTCAACTCAATACAATATATGAAAATGTTATTATATTAATAATATAATTATAAGTAATAGTTAATAATACTAAATATTTATTGAGAGTTTATAATGTATCAAAAATTTCTATATACACATTTTTACAGTTTATTTAATTTAGTTAACAATATTTTTTAAAGTAATGATATTATTATCTTAAATATACAGATGAATTGTTCAAGAATGAAGAAAATGGAGGTTTTTTGTTTTTACTGATAAAAATAATACAATAAGAATACTTCCAGGAAGTGGAAATAAAGTTCAAATCTAGGGCCTATGTTCCTATCTACTCAGCAGTTCAGAACAAGTCTACAAATATTACCTCTACACACACACACACACACACACACACACACACACACACAAACCAAATTACTAGGCAGACCAAAATATTCAGACTTTCACACAAAATATTATGATAAAGGGGTATAATTAGGCCAAATATTACATCCCCCTATGCACCTTCTTAAATGGTAAAATGTAGTGTTTCCATTTTCACTGAGTATATTATTCTTAAAAAGAAAACTTTTCCACACCCGCTTTACTCTCACTGTATAGATATATAATAAATATTTAAGAAAGAAGCTCCAAATGAATAGCTTAAAAAGATCAATGTACAGTAGTTTATCCTGATGAGAATGTGTGTCCCAAAGAACAAAGAAGTAACCAAAACTTATTGATACGGTGAACTGCTGAGAACATCACATAACGTGGAATTGTGTGATGGGAGCAAGAAGAAAGTGGTGGGTAGAGAAAGAACAGCAAAGAATAGATATGAAATCTCAACTATGAAGTAGATTTGTTGAATTATCTGCAATTTCATATTTCTTTACTTTCTGAACAAATGTGGAAGTGACAAAAATTTGACTTCTATGAGTCAAGAGAACAGAATCTTGGGAAATGCAAAATGGTATAAACATTTCTAGATGCAAGGAAAAAATATGAAGTATAATTCCAAAGGGACAATCATAGAACAAAGACAGGATCTGAAATAGTTTAGCCTAAATACTTAATAATATAAAGACAATTTTAGGTTGACGAATTGCAAAACTCTTATCTTACTATTCTTGCTGATTAAGTATATTTTATTATATTCTGATTTTGATAAAAGCAGGAAAAAGATAATCAGCATTATCCTAAAACATTTCTCTGCTTATTGCTAGTTTAAAATACTCTAGTATCACCAATGAACTTTATACATATATGCATATTTAATATTGTATATCTAATAGAATTTTCTTTCTTTTGTATGTGGTAGCCTTTTCTAAGTTACTTTGAGTTTTCAGAAATGTGTTTTAAGTAAGTTGAATGTCCAGTTGAATATATAATGGGTTTAATATTGTTCATATACAAGTTTTTTTCTAGCAAATTAATGTCCTGGGTTTTATAAACAGTATATGGTGTTAATATATTTTTAACTTATATTTCACTAAGGAAGTTAATACTTTACTGCCATATTAGCTTAAACTATTTTACATTTTGTACTTATTAAGTATTGGCTTATCTTGTACCATTTTCTTAGTTTTCTTTCTGAAATTTTACAATGATTTCATTTGCTAACCCTCTTCTTAGTTAAAGAGTACGTTTTTCCAAGTTGTTATCTAGGTCATGAATGAAAATGTTAAGTGGAACTGGGCCAAGTCTCTATAGAGCATTTCTTATTATGTCTTTCCATTCTCACCCTGAACTATTGATAATGATGTTTTAGATAAGCTACCTACATACAGATCCCACAATTAATTTTGAGTCTAACAGTACGTTTGAACAGTTTACATTTCTCCAGTGTACTGATGACCATGCCATATGGAATGAAATAAAAAGTCTTGCTAGTACAAAAATGGATTATATTTATCATTTTTCTTTATCTTCCTAAAGCCATTATTTGTTTGATACCAATACCTATTATTTGATAGGGTTATTGATGTTTGAATAAAACTCCTAAGCCCCATTTTTCTCTAGCTAATAAAAAGTGTTACTCAATTTTTATTAATTAAGGTGACAATACAAACATAAATAATTATATACTTTTCAGCATAACATTTATCACCTTTTTATTTCAACCAGATGTCTTGCTTATTCTCAATGAAAAATGAGAAATTAATTCTACTAGCTTTTTTCATCAGTGCCTAACAAGTGTAACCTGCCCAGTGTCTGTACATTAACATCTGAGGGTTTCTTCAAGAAGTTCATTGAAAATACGTGTTATGAAAAAATTAGTCCTGGATTTTAAAATATGTTTGCATTGGAATAAACTTGTATTTTAATTTACTATTTCTAAAAACTTTTTACCCTCATATTCCTCCTCTGTCATAATCCTTTTTCTGTTCCATCTTTTTCTTTTTTTCTTGTCTCTTTAGTTTATAGGTTTCCATTTCAAATATGGGCAGAAGTTAAAATAAATAATCTTATAAATCTCTGCTTTTTAGTGTTATGTACTATAAGGTTTATCTCGTTGTCCTTATCTGTCATAAATGTCCTTACCTGTTACATAAATGGTTTAAAATTCTCTTTATGTTGTGTGTAATTACATTTTATTTTCTTTTAATTCCTTTATAATTTTTTCTCCAACCATTCAATAATTCATTTCCATCCTTTTTTAAATTTTCTTTTATTATTATTATTATTTACATTTTTTTTCACATTGTATTGGTTCACAAAATACCTTAAACTAAAACTATGGACAAGCTAGAATCTAGTTATAAGTGCACTGTAATTTTCTTCTGAAATATTTTCAATTAATTAATTAATTTACATTTATTCCCTAAGCATTCTCACAGCTCCAAAATATTGTGCACATACAAAATATACAACATAGTGGCTTAATTATACATGTTATCATCATTAATTTTCCATTTTTAGTTTCATATATATATATGAATAATATATATATATATATTACTCCTATTTCTCACCCTCTGCTATTTCCACTCTCCTTCCACACTATTTTAGGTGTCTACAGTTGTTTTCCTCTCCTTTCCCCCCCACATTTTTTTATAATTACTTTTTTATTTAATTTTATTTATTCACTCATTTATTCTTAATTTGAGCAGAGAAAGACACAGAGAGATAGAAAGAGAGAGGGAAATCAAGAAAGCAAGCCACCAGGCCCAGGACTCGAACAGTGGTAGGCCATGTGAGAGTGTCCAGCACCTTAGCCACTATGCCACCTGCTGGTCCCAATGCCCCACATTTTATTGATTCATGAAGTTTCTTAAGTAATCTAACTTCTTTAAATAGCAAGCTTAGCTGATATGTACAAATCAGTGAATACATGTCTGACTTTAGGTGTAAAACTCTGAGTAAAATGAATATACTATAAAGTAATACCTATCTGATGCTATAAAGCTTATTATGGTCATTAAGAGGTATTTTTTAAGTATATTTTTAATTTCAAGAAAACAAGTTTTAGCTTTTTTTTTTTTTTTTTTTTTTTTTTGGAGAGGTTTTCGCTATAGGGCGCGTGGGCTCGCCAGACAGACAGAGAGAGACTTAGAGACAGAAAGCGAGAAATCACCCCCCCCGGGGGGGTGGTCATGTCGCAATCCCTTCTCCTCCATTCTCCTCTCGGGATCTTGGGCATGCACACACATGCGCCGGTGTGAGTTTTAAGCCACCGGGTCCGGGACGCGAACCGCGGTCGACTACATGGGAGTCCAGCGACATAGCCATTACACTAACTGCTGGTTCCCCAGTTTTAGCTTTAATAAATCAAAGAAGTACTAAGGAACTTTACTTAAATCTTAAAGCCAGAAAACAGGTTTGGATTCTGTTCAAATAACAAGTACATGAACCTACCAGCAGCTCAAAACAGGAGAAAAATCCTTAAAACTGAAAAATAAAGCCTAGAAGAAAATCAGCAATGTTTTAGTCAAAAGTCATAAAATGCTAGTTCACCAGTTCAGTCTCCTGTACTTACTCTATCTTCTGTTTTGGTCTGATCTTCCCGATTAAATTCTGGGATATAATATTCAACTTCAGACATGTCTCTATGATTAAGTTGACCATTTTCTTAGTTTTTGAACTATTATTTCTGTGTGTCTATATTTAATTTTCCTGGTATAGAACTCACTTGAGAACTTTTTGGATATCTGATCTGGTGTTGGTAAATTCTTTTAGGTCTTGTTTATCTGAGAATATTCTTTTCTTCCCATATGAAGGATAATCTTGCTGGCTACAGTATTCTTGGTTGAAATTGCTTTTCCCTTAACACTTTGAACATATTTTCCCATTCTTTCCTCGCTTGCATTGTTTCTGATGAGAGGTCCACTGTTAGCCTGATTGGATAACCTTTGTAGGTAACTTGCCGTTTCTCTCTTGCCAATCTTAGTATCTTGTCTTTGTCTGTAGATTTGGTCAAACTGGCTATAATGTGTCTTGGAGTAGATCTTCTTGGGTTGATCCTATTTGGGGTCCTTTGCATTTCTTGGGACTGGATCTTTGAGTGCCTCTCTAGATTTGGAAAGTTTTCTTGCAGGATTTCATGGAATAGATTATCAATGTCCTTATGAGTCTCTTTGCCTTATGAGATACCAATTATTTGGATGTTTGGATGTTTGATGGTATCTAGTATTTCCTGTATATTTTTCTCATTTTTTGGGCAATTTTCTCGGTCTTCATGATGAATTTTTCTAGGCCAGTGTTTCTATCTTCTACATCTGAGATTAGATTTTCTGTATGATCTAGTCTGCTTTTAATTCTTTCAAGGGAGAGTTTGACTTCCTGTATTACAACCTTTATCTCTAACAGGTTCATTTTTTTTTGTTTGTTTTGTTTTTTTTTTTGTTTGTTTGTTTTGTTTTTACAGTGTGTATTTCCTCTTTTAGACATTGCAAGAATTTCCTCACCTCCTGGAACTTGTCAGCTCTTTTCTCCTGCATCTTCTGCAGTTTACTGTCTCTCTTCTCTTCCATCTCTGTTAGCTTTGTCATTATGAATACTCTAAAATCCTAATCAGACATTTCCATGAGTTTCATTGTACTGTCTGAGGATGAAGAGGTTTTATTATTTTCCCTTGAAGGAGAGGTATTGTCTTGCTTTTTCATATTTCTTGTGATCCTGCAGTGACTTCTACTAATTTGATGCATGGTGTGTTTCTTTCTGATTCTTGAAGTTCAATCTGAACGTTCAGAAGTGAGCAGAAGGAGATGATCTGCAATCTTTCTTCTGTCCTCTTTGTGCATCAGATTCATGGTGAAGAGAGGAATATTCTGACCCTCTCTCTCTTTTACGGACCCTGATGATTATACTGATCTACCCAGATTATCCATAATATTATTTTTACTCTTTTTTTTTTTTTTCCACTGAGGTATTTGCTCAGAGCATGTGTACTCACCAGAGAGACAGAGAGAGACAGAAAGCAAAATATCACCCCTCTAGGGGGGATGGCCATAATGAATCCCTTCTCCATTTTCCTCTCAGGATTTGGTCATGTATGCACATGTATCCAGCATCAGTTTTAAGCCACTGGGTCAGAGACATGAACCATGGTCAATTACGTGGGAGTCCAGTGACATAACCATTACGCTATCTGCTGGTTCCATTCTTTCTAATCTTAACATACTTCAATTAAGGTTTCAAGGTCTCTTTTGACATATATAGTCACAGAGCAAATTAAGTATGGACGTTTGATGTTGTTGGGGAGGAACACTCCCTTACCAAACCATTTGAGTTACTGAACATGTATATATGTTAATATTTACGTTATCTTGGGTTGTTCAGTTAAATTGAGCCTTCAGATGACTACAGCTTTATCCACCATCCTACAGAAAACATATTATAGACCAAGAATTATTTATCTGGTATGATCCATAGAAATGTGAAAGATAAATTAGGGACCAGCAGTTAGCGTAATGGCTATGTCGCTGGACTCCCATGTAGTCAACTACAGTTCGAGTCCTGGACCCGGTGGCTTTGAACTCATGCTGGGCGTGTGTGCGTGTGCGCCTAAGATCCCAAAAGGAGAATGGAGGAGAAGGGATTGCGGCATGGCCATCCCCCTGGGGGGTGATTTCTTGCTTTCTGTCTCTCTGTCTCTCTCTGTCTTTCTGGTGAGCGCATGTACCCTGTAGCAAAAAACCTCTTCAAAAAAGAAGAAAAAAAAAAAGAAATGTGAAAGATAAATTAACGTTTTTGGAACTAAAATAACAATTTGTTATACATATACATTTTGTTAACCATAATTCTATAGTTGATGAAACCAGAATTTTATCACTACATATCCAGGAAGAGAAATGCGGCCATATATGGCGGCCAAGGAAAATTGGGATGGGAGTGAAAAGCAGGGTTTCCTTTGGGACTCAGTATACTAGGGAATTGTACAGCCATTCCTAGTAATGGTGGTAAAGGTCATAGGATTATATAAGGAGATCTGCAGATGTGGGGCAAAGGAAGCAATCCATACAGAAATTAGTAACATATATTCTGGGGAATGTTATTATTATTCCAATAACAGAATACTATTGATGTGAGTCTAATGTATAAGTAAAAAATTGCTACTGCCATCTAAAAAGAAATAATAATAATAGAAGTAAGTGAAATTTAAAAAAATTCTTTAAAAAATTGAGATAGATATGATATATATAATCTAATTGAATAAATGTATGTAATTATATTATTCAATAACAATTTATTCACATAATAAATATATATTCATTCAATTAGATTATTATATCACTTTAAGCTGCAAAAAAGTATTTGAATATACTAATATAATCAAATTATGTATTAAATATATACCTAAGATTTTTATACTTTTTGATCCAGTAATTATAATTATGATTCTAGAAATAGATGCTAAGGAAACAATCTTAAATATACAGGAAACTTTCAGTATAGACTTATGTAGAGTAGTAAGAAAATAAACTGAAGAGATAAATCATTAATAAATGAAGAATATCTATTAAAAAGTAATAATAATGACATTTTAAAATATGTAATAAAACAGAAATATAAAATGGAGAAAACAGAAAAATTTAAAGTATTAAAGAGTTTTTATGTAATAGACAAAATATTTCATCTTTTTATGGAAAAGAATACTTTGCAATATTATCTTCTATTGTTTTCAGCAATAAATAGCAAAAACTCTGATCTATACAGGGTATTAAAGAAATAGGCTAGTTGTGTACCTGCCAAGTTTTACTTTCCTCCAAAATTCTTTTGTCAGTTCTAGATCTCTTGCATTATTGTATTAATTTTAGAATTAGACTACTAGCTTCTACAAAACAATTCTGCTGGGTTTTTAATTTGGATTGCATTCAATTTATGGATCAGTTTAAGAGAATTGACATTTTAACAACATTATGTGTTATGATCTGTGAAGATGATTATCTCCTCTATAATTCTTATCTTTATAAATGTCTTCTATCATTGTTTATAATTTTCAGTTTAAAAGTTCTACACATTTTTCAGGTATAAACCCACGGTTTTTATATTGTGATGCTTTCATATATGGTGCATTGTCTTGCAAACATGCTAATCTTGTATTATGTCTAACAGCTTTTTTTATAGATTTCAGCAGATCTATATTTAGACAGTCATGTCATCTGAAGCTAAAGACAGTTGTGATACTATCTTTTTAATCTGCCTGCATTGTTATTTATTTGGCTTGCCAAATTGAACAGCAAAGAGTTCCATCCAGTACTTTGAAAGTGGTGAGGCAGACATTTCAAAGTCGGAAAGTGCCAGAAAATTGTCATTTATAGAAAAAATTTGGGATACTAGCTAGAGTTATGCACTCATATAAAATTGATGAATCATATATCATTAAAAATACTAAGTTAAAATCGATAGCATTTAGGGCCAGCAGGTGGCATAATGGTTAAGGCACTGGACTCCCACATAGACAATCGAGTTCAAGACTCTGATCTGGCAGCTTAAAATCATTCCCGGCAATCGTGAGTGCATGTCCAAAATTCCAGAGGAGAATAAAGGAGAAAGGATTGAGGCATAGCTACCTCCCCCAAGGAATGATTTCTCACTTTTCTTCTTGCTGTCTCTCTGGTGTTTGCAAGCACCCAATGACAAAAACCTAAGGGGAAAAAAAAAAAAAAAAAAAACAAACAAACAACAAAAAAAAAACAACCTAAAAACCAAAAACAAAACAAAGTCTAGCTATTGTATTTTTTTTTTTTTTAGAGAGGTTTTTGCTATAGGGTGCATGTGTTCACCAGAAAGAGAGAGACAGAGACAGAAAGTGAGAAATCACCCCCCAGGGGGATGGCCACACTGCAATTCCTTTTCTTCCATTCTCTTCTTGGGGTCTTGGACACGCTAGAACACGCACCTGGAGTGAGTTTAAGCCACTGCCCCAGGACTCAAACCACCGTCGACTACGTGGGAGTCCAGTGACATAGCCTTTACACCAACTGCTGGTCCCTCTAGCTAGTGATTTTAACTTCCAATACCAAGGAATTGTGTTTAAGTCTGAGATTCCACAATTAAATTGGTTTTGTGAAGAGAAGTGTCAATTATATCTTTAAAGCAGAAAATATAAGCTAGAATATGTTGTAAAATTGAAGACCTAAATCTTACTTTCTATTAACTAGAATATTAGCATGATAGATTTTAGATTAAATAGTCTTTATAATCAAACCAGTCTTATAGTTTATTTCATGTTTGTATCTCCTTACCAAGTGTTTGAATATCTTCATTGACAAATAATACTTAATTTTCTGGAGTAGTTCATTTAACTTTTAGATTTCACTAGTTATGTACAAAACTATTAATTTTACCATTAAATTCAGTCTCTCAGTATTTTTTACCCATTAATTCTTGTTCTAGAATTTTCATTCTATAAGATTTGATTTCAAAGTTAAACATTATAAGTGACATCAAAAACTCTTACTATCATATAATTTCTTCTTTATCCCAATTTAAAAGATTAGTGAACCTTGCTTCCAGGAACCTGAAAGAGGATGGGATGATCCATCTGAAGATTGTGTAGGGCTGATTAGAAATAACCAAGCTGAGAAAAAAAATCAAAGGAAATCCCAGGTCAAAGGAACTAGTTACACAAACAAACAAATTGAAGTATGGTAACTTAAGTCATCATAGAAATTGAGATCTGAATTCCTTTTCTTATATAATGCTTATTTACAAGATTTACAGGATTTTGTTTGTTTGAGGATATTTCTTTTTTATATGTTGCTTTATATGGCAAGTATTTGTGAATAATCTGTATTTTATAAGACATTAGAAAATACATAGAGGGCCGTTTTTATATTTTTCTTGGTAGATGAACACATGGAAGCAATGGAATAATTTTCATTTTCTGTCGAATAGCCTATTTTCAAAATTTTAGGAATGTTCTAGTATATACAAAATGTGGAAGGCTGTGTGAATTCTAAACTGAACCAAAAGGTGCTGTTAGCAAGGGCCTTGTAGAAATCTTTACTGGGATGGGCAGTGCTACTGGGTTGATGAAACATGTCAACACAGTTTTATATTAATGAAAATGAAAAATCTCCCTGAAAAGCTTCAGCATTACTACTTTTAGCAGCAACCACTGCTATGTCCGTCTTTGCTCTGCAGATGCTTCATGTAGGTGACGGGCTGACAGGAGAACAATCAGGGGTTTATTTCTGGATGAATTTTAGTTTCTTTCATTTGTGGGTTATTGTTTGTAAGGAAGCATACCCATATTCTCTGCTTTGTCAGCAGTCTTCCTTTTCAAGTTTTTGAAGCTCGTCGTAGATAGCTAGAACACAACTGAACATTTTTAAGCCTTTTATTATATGTTCATGATGTCCTCTATGACTTTCAGTTTGATATAAGTAAAATGAAGTTATCCATGCTTAAAAACTGGATTTTAGCATATAGGTAGCAAAACTAGTTTAACCTGCATAAGTACCAACATTGCTATACAATTGTGACATTCTGGCTCGCCTTGTACACTGCAGACTTTAAGTAAATGTGAAAATAAATCTTAACAATAGGCTTTCAACTCTGAGTAGAATCAGAGTAATTCCACTTATTTTAAGAAAGTAAGTTACTTTAAGTGTATAAGGATATTACCCCACATCATCATTAGGCAGCCAATTTATTTTCATGAATTGTTCCCGGAAGCAAAATAAGGCATTTTTGAAGATACATTAATATGCTCAACCTAGGATATTGACTGACTTACTACAGAGGAACTTTCTCCAACTGCACCCTTGTAGACTGAAAGGGTTAATGCCATGGCTAATCACCTTTGGAATCAACACTGACAGGAACATTCTGAGTATTTTCTACACAAAATGATTTACAGCTGTAATCATTGAAAATTGAAATACGTGATCTATGAAAGTTTCTTTATAAGTCAATGAGGCCAGATGGTCATTCCTTCTAAAATGTAAGGACGTGTGAGTTAAACATTAAAGAAACTTTACACCCCCACAGGCTTCATAGAGAAGTTCCTAATCACTTTACAATGAAAAATATCGAGTGCTTTACATATACTGTGTAAATATTACTTTAAATGGATCACATCATAGGTAGAACATGATTACCATCACTTAGGAGATAAGTAAGTTGATTTGCAGATATATTAAATAACCTATGCTAAGTCATAGTTAACTATTCATGCTCTTCAACACTACACTATATAAGTGCAAAATTATATACTGAGCATATGTTTGATGATGCTTCATAAATTCATTCCACATGTGAAAAATAATCTACTTTTCAGCTAGTAATATTTTGGCAGTTTATTTAGTTATCAAACATTTATTGGTCAATATTAAGTTTGTTAATAGACAACTCAAGGAGGTCAAAATTGAGGTCTATTTTATAGTCATATAATCCTTAAAAATCCAGTAACCTGACGCTGAGAAGCGTCAATTTTGGGACGACAAAGTTTTCAGTGATGGTACTTTTACCACACAGGGACTGGCAAATAGACTATACAGAGCATTTAGATCTTCGTAGACTAGCATACTGATGTGGCATATTTCCATGATGACACTTCAAATAAATGCATACTTAAAAATCTATTTTATGTGCATTTTATATAGTATGCAAATATTACATTATTTAAATAGCAAGATGCTATTTTTCTCATATGTTGAACATATCTCCTTTACAGCAGAAAGAAAGAATAACCATAACTCTTTCTAAATTGGGCTGAAAGTATAGCAGGCCAGCAGGTGGTGTGAAGATTAAGGCACTGGATCCTCCATGACCAGCTGTGTGGTTTAAGTCCCAAATCCGGTGGCTTGAAAACCATACCAGGCATGCGCTCAGCAGGTAGTGTAATGGTTACATTGCTGGACTCCCACATAATCATCCACGGTCGCATCCCAGACCCAGCAGCTTCAGATTCATGCCAGGCACATGTGTGTGGGTGCCCAAAACCCCGTATAGCAAAAATTTCTTTAAAAAAAAAAAAAAAGAGGAAGAAGAAAATAATACTGGGCATGAGTGCACACACAACCAAAATCGCGAAAAGAGGAATAGAGAAAAGGACTGTGGTATGGTCATCCTACCCAGGGGTGATGTCTCACTTTCCCTTTCTTTTTCTCTCTGTTTCTGTGCCCTATAACAAAAGAAAAAAGATTTTAAAATGTAAGCTTATATATAATTAGCTTACATGTGTATAAAAACAAATAGTGTAGTCTCCTTCATTCAGGATACACTTAAAAATTCTAAAGTACACAGAAATACTATATATGGATTCATCCATTTTAAAAATATAGAACATATGTAAATTAAAAATATTTAGTTAATATAGAAAGCATAGAACAGGGTATTATACAATCTTTAATCGGATTACACAAAGGTAGCATCAATTAATATTGTGCTATATGCTTTTAATCATGCACTCCTTCACTTAAAAGTATTTATAGGACACCAACCATGTATACATATTTTACCAGGGAACAGGAATACATCCCTGCCCTCATGAATTTTACAATCTAGTGAAAAATTCAGGCACACCAATAAGAAATACAAAACAGTTTGATGAGCACTTGAGAGCAACTGTAGCAAGGCTTGAGTGCCTGCAGGAGGAGACACTAACTCATATTTCTTCATTACCAAAAGCTTCCCAGATCGAATGCTCTCAAACTAAGACTCAGGAGATGTCAGTTTAGGGAGCGATTAGGAATAGAGACAGGAGAAGGAAAAAATGGAAATGTTTCTTAGACTAAAAGAACAACATATGTGCATAGTTCTAGAGATGAGAGAATAGCAACATGTTCAAGAAATTTCAAAAGGCAAGTTCAGTTCTGTAACAAAGTGTTCGAGAAATTAAGTGGCTAAAAATCAGACTAGAAAAATTAATATTGGAAAGTTCATGAAGTACATTGAAAGCCATGATAAGAACTTTGGGTTTTATTCTTAAAGATATAGGAGCCAAGAACAGAAGCACTTGCGAACAGATTTGCAGTTCAGAGAGATTGTTTTTGAAGACATAGAACAGTAGCAGTCAGGCCATTTAGGTAGTTGAAAGAGTAATTTAAGTAAGAGATTATAGTGGCCTGTACTAGTTTGATGATAATAGGGGTAGAAAGAAGTGAATAGATTGGAGAGCTTTCATTATGGTTTAGAGAAAACCTTTTGTTTTTGAAATAGAGAGAGAGAGGTAGATCAAGAATGAAGACATATATAATTCCTGGTTTGAGCAACTAGGTAAACAAAAGCAGCATTGGTTGCAATTCTTGATCCAGAAGGAAGACGAGATTTTATGAATAAGAAGATAAATTCAATTTTGGAGATGTTGTGTTGCAACATTGGTAGAATATGCAGTGTATTAGGCTGCTAGGGCTGCCATAACAAATCCACTTGGAGGCTTACTAACAGAAATTTATTTTCCTACAATTCTGTAGTCTAGAAATTTGAGATTAAGGTCTGTTGGCAATGTTGGTTTCTTCTGCAGGCTTCCTGGTTTGTAGACAGCTATCTTCCCTGTGTCTTCACACAGCACTCTGTGTGTGTGTGTGTGTGGGGGGGGGTGATTATGTCCTTTGCTATGATTTTCTTTTATTATTTTTTATTTTAATTTTTATATACATTCAATCATATTATTTAGCTTACAAAGTGAACATTTCAATATGTGAACATTTCTCCCCAGTTCAGTTGGTCAAAATGTATTCAACCGATAATACCACACCTCCCCATCCCATCAATGCCCTATCTCCGTATCCCTCCTCCAAATGTCCTTCTTTAGGCCCCACTCCTCCACACACACCACTTCTGGCACTAACCCCCATCTCTTGTGTGTGTACAACCTTAGGTCAATCAGTTTCAATCATAGAGTGCAGACACTCGGTATATATTAAGTGGGGACATACAATGTCTCTCCTTCATAGCCTGACTTGCTTCACTCAGCAATAAATCTTCCATATTCTTTGACTTTCTGTCAAAAGCCAGGGTTTTGTTCATTTTTATGGCTGAATAGTATTCCATAGAGTATATATGCCACAGTTTTTCAATCCATTCATCCATATGGAGGCATTTGGGTTGGTTCCATGTCTTAGCAATTGTGAATAGTGCTGCAATAAACATCGATGTGTAAGCACTTTTCCAATGAAGAATTCTTCTGTCCTTGGGTAGATACCAAGGAGTGGGATTGCTGGGTCATATGGTAGTTCTATTTGTAGATTTTTGAGGAATCTCCAAATTGTTTCCCACAGTCATCATGGATTGGAGCCACCGTGGGGACCTCAGGAAATTTCAATTACTTTTTTTAAGACAATCTCCACCCACAGTCTCAAGTACTTGGGGTTAGGCTTCAACATATGAATTTGGGATATGGGGTGGACATCAGTTCCATAATCCTTAGGTAAAATATCAAACAGAAAGTTAGAAATATGGATCCAATACTTAGATAATGTGAGCATCACATTATCAATAGTATCTACACGATATCACTATTTTAGATGTCTAAAAAATATCAGTAAACAAAATCATTACAGATTATTATCCTTTAATTGTGAGTTTATAGAAATCAAGGAGGGAGACAGTATTTCAAGAGCAAACCAGTGACTGATATTAAAGGGTTTTGATATTTAAGTTTAAAAAATTATAATAATCTTTTCTGCAACATACTATTTTTACTCATTGAACAATGTGGTTTATTCAAATCTGATATTTGCTCAAAAACAGAAAAACTCTGAACTCTTTAGATGCCTTTATTTTCTTCCTAATTTGTTTAGATTCCTTTATCAAATCTTTCATGTTAGATTAGGTAACTCCTGCAATGATTTAAGGGCTGGTGAATGATATTTTTAGTAGGACTATTTTCTTCTTTGTGTGTGTCATCTCTCTGGAAAAGACTTTATGTCAGGAACACATTTGTGAGCTTTTGCCAGTTTGAGTCCCATTGTAGAACACGATATGTGTGTGTGTGTGTGTGTGTGTGTGTGTGTGTAGAAGACTACTTGTGTTCTGAACAGATGCACTATTTGTCTTCCTCCTGTTGCTGTTGTCAATGCTGTTTAACTTAAGGGCAAAGGTGGTCCATTAGAAATGTTTTCTATCAATCCCATCATCTGTAACAATATTCCTCTTATTCTCTCAAACTATAAGGTTTAGGTTTCCTCTACACACTTTCTGTGATTAAGTGCTCTTTTTTCAGTAAGAGACAATTTCATTAAGTGTTTACTGGATTTTTCCATGTGGTTCCACTTTAGAACTTACTTTCTAGAACTGGTCATGTTTCTACTTCTTTATTTTTGGTTCTGGGGGATGTTTCAACCTTCAGATCAGTTCTAATATTGGGGAATAGATTGGATAGGAGGTAAGGGGAGAAAGACTTTAACCTTCTATCTCTTTTAAATTCCTCAGATTTTATTTTAACTAAACAGAATTCATGAACACCAATGGGTGCATCAGTTAAAAGTTAAGTCACAATATCAGGGAGAATATAAATTCTATGTTTCAAATTTAATAAATACTTTAAATGGAATAAGTGCTGTTATTCATTATCTTCTACTATAAATTAATAACGTATTTCTAATCCATAAATACACCAAATGCTTCTGCCTTCAGGGCTTTTGGACTTGTGTTTTTTAACTCTCTTCTTCCTGATACCCACATGGTTAGCCTACCCCTTTCTTACGATATCTGTTCACATATTACCTTTTTAGGGAATCTTTCCCTCGAAAGTCTTATAATTCTTCATAGCACTTACACACACTGACTTACTACACATTTATTTTCTTATATTACTTTTATAGGTCTAATTTTTAACTACAAGATAAAATATATTTTGGTTATTTTGTTGATTGTTCAGCTCACAGTGTCAAGAACAATATTTGACTCCCAAGAGGTACTCAATAAATATTCATTAAATTAATTAATTAATGTCATTTTCATCCTATAAATTGTTTTTACACAACACAATTATATAAACAGAAGAGAGAATTAAGATGATTAAATTTTAATATCTTGAGCATTTGTCTTTATAGACATATAATTTGTTATTTTTGGAGATCAGGAGAATAAAGTTCTATATGAAAAATGTAGAAAAATTACATGAAATGTATATCCTAGAAAAAATAAAAAGATCAGTCTAATCCCACTGATAAATAATTTTGAGATATTCACTTGCTATTATTTGAGTTTTTGTCCTGATTTCACTGCTGTGCTTCATATAACTCCTCTCTGTAAGAAACTCCAAGGTCTGCTCCCATTTATTTATTTAGATTTTATGCACAAGGATAAGTTATAACTCCTTGAGACAGAGCATCTCATTTTCCAAGACACCCCACAGATATCAGCAATTACACTGCTATACAAAAGGTTTCCATCCAAGCAAATAATTTGTTTTCTAGTGAAAAATAAAGGATATCTCACCTCTGAAGAGATTTTTTTTGTTTCTTTCATAACTGTGAATGACCTGTGAGACCCATCTGGTCTTTCCACAAATGAAAGAAAGAAAATCCTTCAAGGGTAAAATATTATTTATTCCATGAGAAAACAATTTTAAATTAAAAAAGGAAAGTGTTTGGCTTGTATCACGGCATGTGTCTGATTTGAATTACTTTCAGCTAGTACTGTTGTACCCACTTAAAATATTTTGTTGTATAATACATATGTAGGAGGGAGAAAATATTTTATTTCAGAATAAGCACTTGCAATAAGTATGAAAACCATTCTCACGTTATCAAAATAAATGAAATATAGTTGTGCATGAAGATTTTATAGCTTACTTACAAATAAAGTCAAATAATACTTTCGAATGCATACAAGCTTTTTATGGAAAAGTTTCAGAATTATACTGAAATATATTTCTGCCTTTTATATAGGATGGAAATAATAATAACAATTTTAAAGTAAAAAAGAAATAATTATATTAGACAAAAAGAAGAGATAATTCACCCAAAACTGTGGAAAGAATATAAAATAGTATTAATTTACTTATTTTTTTTTTAGAGATTTTTGCTATAGGGTACATGCACTCACCAGACAGATAGAAAAAGAGAGACAGAAAGTGAGAAATCACCCCCAAGAAGGGGTAGCCATGCCACAATCCCTTCTTCTCCATTCTCCTCTCTAGACCTTGGGCATGCATGCACACATGCCTGGCATGAGTTTTAAGTCACTGGGTCTGGGACTCAAACCAGTCAACTACATGGGAATCCAGCGACATAACCATTTTGCCATCTGCTGGTCCCTAATTCACTTAATTTTAAAATTTCTTTTACTAAATAGTTACTCCATATGGGTATTAATTAATTTCTCAAGTATTGCTTAAATTAATTTTAAAGGGTTTTAACATTTTAGAATGCATAATATAGATGAGAAGACATTCATCAATTTTTATGCTGAAGTGTTTATTTTTTTTTCTTTCTGGTTACTTCCTTGTCTCAATTTTTTTTTTTTTTTTGGGGGGGAGACATTTTTGCTATAGGGTGCATGCGTTTGCCAGACAGACAGAGAGAGACAGAGAGACCGAAAGCAAGAAATCACCCCCCCAGGGGGTATGGCCATGCCGCAATCCCTTCTCCTCCGTTCTTCTCTCGGGATCTTGGGCATGCATGCTCACACGCCCGGTGTGAGTTTTTAAGCCACCGGGTCCGAGACACGAACCATAGTCGACTACATGGGAGTCCAGCGACATAGCCATCACGCTAACTGCTGGTCCCTTGTTTCTCTGAACTTTTTAAAATAGTCTCCCAACTTGCCTTACTACAAATAAGTTCGACTCAATTCAAATGCTACTCAGTATCACTTGAGATAAGCCTTTAATTATAGTGAAAATGTAATAATCAATCAAAAAGACTGTATTAAATCTTTAAAACTTTTGCTAGAGGCATAATTTTAGATAAATCAATTAAGCTCTCTGATTCAGTATCCTCATCTGTAATTTGCAGATGATGTCAGCTCTGGAATGTCTATGAACAAAAATGAGGCAAAATTTGACAAGAAACATTAAGAGCAGAATTAATTATAATTGTCTTCCTTCTTTTTGGGATAAAAACTGTACAAATTCATACATCTGTGTGTTTCCATCTTCTCCATGATAGACTCCAACGTCACTAACGCATAAAAACTCCACATGATACATCTGGATTTCCATCAGTTATTACTGTGCTTGTTCCCACATGCACCCGAAACATCACCAAAGGGTAAAGCTATGTAGTTACACAAAATATCATTTGTTTTTGACTATCTATGTTCTTTGTAGGGACACACATATTTTGCCATTCAAAATATGCCTGGATCCAAAACTTCTCACCATAACTCATCATCTACAAAGTTTTCTCCTCAAAGCTATCTTTGTCCACTTATTCCTTACAATATTTTTATGTATTTTTGAGTTATGTTTACTCACTTTGAAGACAATATATTTGAGGAATGGGCTAGGAGTATTCCCTTCATAGATAAGGGAAATAAATTTAATCTACAACATCAATTTTAAAATGTTCAATTACTACATAACAGACATATGGAAAATCACATAAGGTTAAGTGAGGCAATTAAAATATTTTATTGCTAGTTTTCTCCACAGAAGAAAGACAAAGCTTAAATTATAAGGTATTTTATCACATTTCCTTGATGCAATAGTAGTAGATTAATTATAAAAACTGCCTCAATACTTCACTTACTTTTTGTATCCAAGACATTTCCAGCATGACTTTTAAACCTCTTTGTCACACACAAGCTATATGTCCTTTCTCTTAGAGTATAAGCTAGCTGTGATTTGATTTTTCCAATAAAATAATTTTGTGGAATTCTAAGCATAGACCTCAAAGGTCTTGCACACTTCCTCTGAGAAGCTGGCTGCTGCAGAGTGAACAAATCCAAGAGAGTCTTTTGAGAAATTGTAGACTCGCTTAAAGATGTTTGACACCCAAATACATGATAGAGCACTTCCAGAATTAACAGAGCTGAGACCAGGCAGTGGTGCTATGGTTACACAACAGGACCCATAAGGAAAAGGTCCCCAGTTTGCATTCCAGGCTTTCTCTGTATATGCTTGGCACATGCACACCTACCCATAATCTTGGCTAAATGAGGCTAGACATAGATCATGGAATGAAGACTCAATTGGGTGCCCCCTCATTTGATCGTTCTCACTTTTTCTCTCTCTTTCTGTCATAATCTCTCTCATGGAATAAGTAAATAAGCTCTAATAAAGTTAACAGATCTCCCGTGGCAGTGTAGTGCTGATCACAAACTCATAAATGAACTCAGTCAAGAAAGAAGAACAAATCAAGTGACTCAAAGACTCACGTGCATTATTAAATGAATTATTTGTAGTTGCTGCAATTCGAGATGGCAACTATATTCATTTTAATTTATTAATATTATTGTACTAGAATATATACTTATATGTAACTTAATGATAGTGAGATGTTCTGAGAATGAAGCAATCTTGGGACCAGTAGTTGTATAATGGCTGTGTCGCTGAACTCCCATGTAGTCAACTGTGGTTTGAGTCCCTGACCTGGTGGCTTGAACTCACGCCAGGCACGCGTGTGTGTGTGTGCCCAAGATCCCGAGAGGAGAATGGAGGAGAAGGTACTGTGCTGAATAAAAGGAAAAAAAAAAAATGGTGTACCTACACAGGGCATTTATCATGAATGGTGCTTGCAGGTCTGGAGGTTAATCTGGGCAAGTCATCAGTGAGTGAGTGGGAAGTGAATGTGATGGCCTACGACATTACTGGACACTACAATAGACTTTATAAATACAGTACATTTAGCTGCTCTAAATTTATAAAAATTATTTCTTCAATAATAAATTTATCTATCTAGCTCTAATATTTTTACTTTAAATATGTTTAAAATTTTAACTCTTGTAATAACAAAACACAGACATATTGTATAGTTGTACACAAATATACTTTCTTTATATCCTTGTTCTCTACTCTTTCAATTTTTATTTCTAGAGAGGTTTTTGCTATAGGGCACTTGTGCTTGCCAGAGAGACAGAGAGAGAGAGAAATCACCCCCCCATGGGGGATGACCATGCCACAATCCCATCTCCTCTATTCTTCTTTTGGGATTTTGGGCATGCATGACATGTGCCCAGCATGAGTTTTAAGGCACTGGGTCTGAAACTTGAACCGTGGTCAACTACATGGAAGTCCAGTGATGCAACCATTACATCATCTGCAGGTACCTATTTTCACATATTTTTTACTTTCATTTTACTTTTAAACATAAAAGCAAAAAAAATTAAGACTTAACTATGCATATTAGCAAGGATTTATGCAGGGTTCGAATCATCAATATCACTCCGCCTTTACATCTTTTACATGATGAAAAACACAACACTAAATTAAATCAAGCACAAGAAAAAAAAAAGCAATCAAAAGACTTAGTAAACATGAGCTGTATGAAGCTGCTACCAGTGTAACTGAGCATACCATTTTGCAATAAACTTTTCTTAATAAGTAGAAACACATTCTAAAATAATGATGAAGAAATCTTGTAGTAAATGTATAAACCAGTCACATGATCATTTTTGTCACTATCATGTACTGTATATAATTCTATGTTCTGTAATTTGATAAGACTGGCAACAGTAGGTTTCTTAACACTGGCATCCCCACAAACACATGTGTTGTGCAACAGAGTTTGTTTTGATGGCTATGGAATTATGAGGTAATGGGAATTTTTGAGCTTCATAGTCACTTTATGGGACCATCATTATATATGCTGTCTATCATTGTGTTTGTACAGTATTCAAAAGACTGTATTAAGGAAATAGAAAAAATGTGAAAATAAATAATATACATATATATTTTCTTATACATGGCCATTTTAAATGTCTTAATTATATATATATATATATATATATATATATATATATATATATATATATTTGCCATTGATTTTTTTATTATACTTCATTCTGCTATCTCTTCTATTATATTATGGATTGTTTCAGTAGTCAGCTCATGGTGAATACAGAAACTTATATCTTACCATTAAGAGTAGCTTATTTAAAGGCTACTGTTGAGTGTTTTCAGTCCTTGCCACAAGAAATGCAGTCTGCTCTACATGAGAAGTAGTGCAGCTTGATAGTAACTGTCCTGAGTTATTCTGCACTGAAGTTAGCTCAGATACTGAAAAAGTACACACTGTCAATGGCTTTGGAAGACAGGGCAATTATTTTCTTTTATACCTCATTTGGAATGTTCCATTTCTAAGGTTAAAAAAGTACTAACAACATACTATTGGAGCTGGAGTTGGCTACAGTTCCAACAACCCTTCCTAGGAAATAAAATATTCTTTGATGTTTACTGAGGAATGAAATTGCCTAATGAAGCATTTCTCAGAATGTATCCCTATCATTAAGTGACACATGACTGTATATGTTCTAGCTTAATTACATTAATAAAATGAATATGGAGTTCAACTGTGGCCACCCAAACATGCAGGAACTTATTCATTTATTAATTCTCATGAGTCTTCGAGTCACCTCGTTTGCTCTTCTCGTTTTGGCTGATTTCACTTTGAGAACAATTTATTCTGTGTTCTACTTTAGATCTAACAATATCCCATTCCACACTATCCTGTGGAAGTACACACCAAAACACCAACATATGAAAAACCAGAGAGCATACTACCTGAAAACATGATATGTAGATCATAAAAAGAAGGACACAACTGGAGCTCCAACAACCTTTCCCAGGAAATAAAAGCAAAGAAGGAACTTAGCATTTTGAAATGTACAATGTATGGAAGAGAAACCTTTAGCAATGGTATGGATGGGGCCCCAGAGCCCAGTGGTGAAGTAAGCTGGATCCCATATGGCCAACTGCAGCTTGAATCCTAGCCCCAGTGGCTTGAAAAACATACTCAGAATATGTGCATACATGCCCCAAACCCAAACAGGATAGAGAAATTTAGGAGGTGATTGCAGTGTGGCCATGCCCTATACATAGTGCTGATCTCTCGCTCGCTCTCTGTTTTTCTCTGATGAGCACACATTCCATCTAGCAATTAAAACAAAAACAATTTTATGGATGAAGAATCAATATTTAAATTAAATTTAAAGTGTACACATTTAAAAAAGACTAAAAAAGTCCTCTAATATAGTAACAAGGATCCTAATATAGGAAAATATGACCCAGTGTAGAACTCATTAAAAACAAAATGAGAGTTCTAGAGAGGGATACTATATATTGTATGAGAATATACATGCTATGACCATATTGACTTAAGTATTTCTAAATAATGTTTTTTACATAACTTTATTGAGGGGAATAGGTAAAAGGTATTTGCACCCCACCACACAGTGATTATAGTTGTTGTTAAGCTTAAACTGGGTAGTGATATTGTATTATAATATAAACTACTTAAAAACTGATTTCAGAGAGCAGCATGGTTAATTTGCTGTTTTTGTATGTCAGAAAATACATGCACATACACAGGAGTGATAGGAAGAGGGGAAGAAAGAGTGATAGACAGAGAGAAAAATAGGGAGATGAAGCATTCAATAACATCTTGTCCTGCTGAAATTTTGTTCCCCCAGTACTTCAGCTTCTCAGGGTCCTGGCCTAGGGTTCTTCAGACTGCCCCAGAATCTGACCCATGATCATCCTATGGCTTCCAGGCTTGCTGAGTGCTAGTATTACTGTTGCACAACAGCAGCTAGGCCAGTTTTTGTTGTTGTTGTTATGTTTTGTTTTAAAACTTGTATTGTTGTCATAAGTACCAAGTCAACTAAACTCACCAGGTAAATTATAGATATCTATGCCAGCTGGACTCCACCTGACAATCATTATGATTACATCCTAAGAAATATTGTGATGAAGACCTTGTTTCTATGCATGTGGTGTTCTGAATTACAAAAACCATCCACTAGCCAGTGGAGACAATGAAGGAGTAACAGTACACACTCTCTACACCGAGAAACCAACAAACAAACTTCTAGATCTCTGCATTACTGTTTTCTTAGTGACAAGTGACATTGCAATTTTGAAAGGGCTAGGATAAGTAATGGTATTAAAAACAGCTAGCACTTTATACTACTTTTTATGCTTCAGGTTCAGGTTAAAGTACTTTACCTATATAAATTCTTTTAATTATCATAACAAATGCATGAGCAGTGAGTTATTGTAAACTTTATTTTACAATAATTATAAAAGAAAAAAAAAGTGAAGCACACCAATAACTGTCCATAGAAATCCAGCCAGGAAGTAGCTGAACTGGGATTTGAAGCCACCAATCTGGTTCCAATGTGCATTTCTTAACAATCATATTATATAAATTATTTTAAACTATACTATGTATTCTTCTCTGTACTATACAAACACCTTTACAACACTTTCAGAGAACTGATATTTAGTATGAGTATCAGTTATAACATTTCTCAGTTATAAAATACTCTCTCTGCCAGCTTAGTTTCAGCACAGCCATGGTGGACAGCTCCATTCCTCTTAGGCAGTTTTAGAAATCTCTTTTTGGCCTTCTGTCTTCCTCCATAGCAAGACGTCTCTTGGCATGAGCACACAGGTGTCACTGGAGGTACAGGGAAGTTCTCAGCCAGTAACACTCCTCAGTATCTCATCCTTTAAGACAGACTATTCTGACATCCATTCCACAGAGTTCCTTGAAAAGTCTCTGATGAGAATGAACCTCAATTATCCGCTATAGTAAACAGCTCAATACCCACCCATATTGGTTTTTCTTTCTTCTCCATTGCACTTTCGTTTTCTCTTAGTGTCTTTTCTACCTATAACCTTTGAAATAAACTACCTGCACAGAGAACTGAGTCTCAGACACTCTCTCGGTTTTAGGAGTGAAAGAGGCAAAGAATTAAGGAGATTTTGTAAAGTATGTTCTCAGTAATTATCAAATAATAATGTTATTTATTTTCCTGCAATTTGGGGGCTTTTAAGATCATTTGTGTTTAAAATTTTTGGAATGAAGTTATGTGTAATTCATTATTAATGAAATATTTATAACAAATGTTTGTAGTTGTAAACAGTATTCAACAAATCTTGATAATCACAATCTTTTGCTGATTTTTGTCAGATCATCTCTTTATTTTTAAATGTATATTAGCAGCAGACAGGTTGTATTCATAATCAGTCCTTGGAGAAATGTTAGTTTTGTGCAGTTCTTAATCAGCTCTGCTAGATTTGACCTGCTACTTCTCTACAGAAATTATTTTAAATGCCATCAATGCTTTATCAGGATAATTTCAATAAAACTAGAAAATATAAACTTAGTTGGACACAAGTAACCTACACTACATAGAAACACAAATCAATCAAAGGCTGAAGGTATCTCCATGCCGGAAACCTTACCATCCCTCAGGAAGACTTTGGTACCTCACATGACACACACATCAACATCAATTTGTATATAAATTATCCATAAGAAATGGTCAGCTATTTTTGAGTAGAAATATAATATAAAGGTAAATCGTAATTGTTTCTTCCCAAACTAATAGAAATATAGTGGGTAGCCAGGATTAAGTGCATTCAAATTTAATATCTGACTTAGAAGGAGGTAATATAAAAATCTGCGAGTGACTACTGCTCAGGCAACAGAGAATAATTATAAAAAAATCAAAAAAAAGATAATCACTGTGAAGTTTAAAAATTTATATAATTTGATAAAGTTTTACTCAGGAAAAAGAAAATATAAAAGATTAGAGGACATAGAAACATGGAAAATGGTTATAGATACTGGATACAGTGTGTGAAGAGGGAGGAAAAAGGAGAAAGTGAGGAAAGACATTAAGGAGAAAAATAGAGAGGCAAGACATTTATGGGTCACAAAAATGGATTATTATCAATTGATGAAAACGTTGATAACGTGTATAACATCCCCAACTGGACCGACATGAAATGTATTCCTGTTGGAAAACTGACTTGATAAGCTAAGTGATATACAGTTGATTGAATGTATAAAATAAATTAAAAGAAAATAAAACATATTATTAAACAAAAAGAAGAATTGACTACTGATTCCTGCCTGACTAGCACTCTTATTTGCCCCATTTCTCCTTGAGTTTTGTTTGCTTGTTTGTTTGTTTTAAGATTATTGTTACTATCATGGCCTCTTGTAGATTTTCAAGGGTCATTGAGCCCCAGTCATATTTTTTTTTTCTTTTTTTGGAGAGGTTTTTGCTATAGGGCACTTGCGCTCGCCAGACAGACAGAGAGAGACAGAAAGCGAGAAATCACCCCCCAGAGGGATGGCCATGCTGCAATCCCTTCTCCTCCATTCTTCTCTTGGGATCTTGGGCACTCACGCACATGCGCCCGGTGTGAGTTTAAGCCACCGGGTCTGGGACTCAAACCACGGTCGACTATGTGGGAGTCCAGCAACATAGCCATTATGCTAACTGCTGGTCCCAGCCCCAGTCATAATTTTAGCCCAGGATCTCCAATTTAAAGTCCTTGACATTCAAAATACCAAGTGAATTATAGAGAAAAAATTAATTAAATTATATCTTCTACAAGGAAAACAAAAGTTTAAAAAGACTGAGAGGTAATCTAGAGGCACGGAACAGCAATGTTTGGGCTATACCAAGTGCCTTTGACTTGAGCTAAGATAGAGTAATAGCCTTCATTCATTTGCAGAGTGGACAAATAAAATGTTGATGAAATATACAGAAAAAGGAAAACATGATTCTGGAGTAAAGATCTTATTCTACAAAATGAAGTAACAAAAAAGGTGTATAAGGGAACCTTATATCAATACAAGATCTCTATATTGCAGAAATAATAACAGAAAAAAAAAACAAGAAAAACAAACTCTAGATTCAGGTTTATGTCTGAACATGGTTGATATGGTGCTAAATTAAAAACAAAAAAAAAATTATTTTCTCTTGCTTCTACACAGATGAAGTCTAATTTCTCTTGAGTCGATGACTCGTTTTACTGTCAGAATTTGGCAGAAGTGATATGCTGGGACCGCTAATCCAGTATTGCCTGACTTTCGTAGTACACTCACTACCGGAACTCAGCTGCTATGCTGGGTATCTAAATTCATGCAGCTCCATGGAGAGCGTCACAGAGAGAGAAACTGAAGTGTCCAAATACCAGCCCCAGCTGAGCTCTGTACTGAAAGCCGGCATCAACCTGACAGTTGTGTTGTAAGCCTACATGGAAATAGATCCTCCAGCCCAGCTGAGCCAATTTAGCTAATGCTACAACATGTGGGAACAAACATTTTCCATTGCATTTATCAGAATCACAGATTTTTAAATAAATAAATAATATTCAAATAACTCTCAAAATTTTTGGAGTGGTTGAAACACAGCAATGGAGAACCAAACTAATGTGCCTTGGGGTCAAATAGAATGAACGTCTAAACTTGCTCAGAATTGGAAGTTGATTCCCTCAGTGGGAAAATCCTAAGTGTATTCTATGCATTGACTAAAAGGAAACAGCTGAGTAAAAGGCATGTCAGAATCAGCAATTAGCGAAAATCGATAGAAAGAAGATTTCTTGCCACAGAAAATGAATGTGGTCTATGAAAGTGACCTTTGTATTGGTCGAAAAAAGTAAATATAAAAAATATTTTAAAATAGGTGACAGCTATTGCATGGCCTATGCATTGTTGAATCTTTGTCACCTAAAACACTAACAGATAGAAAACACTCAGTGGATACTTGAATGAATGAATGAATGAATGAATGAATACAATGTTATGTTCAAAAGAGTATTGTTGATCAACAGATTCTATAAAATAAGGAATAAATTTTTCATTACTTCAATTGTCAACATGAGTTTCTCACATTCGAAGGCACTCTTGAGATATTGGATAAACATTAGTTTTTTGGCACATTCACCATATGACTGTTTGATGGCATGGACATTTAGAAACATTAGAATGTTAAAATAAAACAAAACTATTTTTATCTATACAAAGGTCGGGGTGATAAGTTATCCTAACTTAGATATTTACTGGGTTTTCCTCATTCTTTTTTTTTTTTTTTTTTTTTTTTAGAGGTTTTTGGCATAGAACTCGTGTGAACACCAGAGAGAGAGACAGTAAAGAGGGAAAATGAGAAATCATCCCCAAAGGAGAAAAGTCATGCCACAATCACTTCTCCTCCATTCTTCTCCTGGGTCTTAGGCACTCATGCACACAGCCCGGTGTGATTTTCAAGCCATCAGGTCCAGGACTTGAACTGTGCTTGGTCATGTGGGATTCCAGCGATGTAATCGCTATGCCATCTGCTGGCCCCAGGCTTTCCTCACTCTTAACTGCTATTCTGAACTCTAGCCTGAGTCTCACTCCATGCCTCATTATTTAGTTACGGTTTTCTCAGTCAATCAGTGGTGGCACTCTGGTGAGAGCTAATTGGTCACACTTGTATCCAGATTCTAGTCTACAACTATCAAAAAATGTATCTTTAATATAGTATCTGAGTCTTAAGGAGATAAATCAAGCTATGAATCAGCCCTACCCACTTCTTGTATTATATGTTGTAGATACAATTTAACATTACAAGAGGAACTGTAATGGTTTTTAAATGGTTGAGTAAATCTCTTATTTATTTTTGAAAATTAATATTTATTAATATAAGTTTAGAATTATATAACTGATGTTTGAACACTAGATATCACAATTTCCAGTCTGATGTAGGATTTTTTTAGAATGCACATTTTAAAAACTTCAAAAGATTAAAAGTAAACTTTATCCTATTAAATATATTTTAAAGCTATAGAAATATTTTATGAAGTTAGAAACTACTAGAAATGTGAAACAAGCAAATCCAGTTTGAAAATATTTAATACTACATATTATAAAACATTTTTCAAATGTATACATGTTTTACTGGTTGTGATGATTATTGTAATAAAGAATTTTTCATCTTGAATTTGATTATCCTTAAATTCTCTGTAAAGCTAAAAAGTACAGGATGCTTTCACATAGGTATGGGCTATCACACAAAAGGCATCCTTTAGATACTACACAAAACTAGTCTGATCCTACTTTTGTGCCTTGTTTCTCAAACCATATCTTGCTAAAACCAATTAATTAAAGCTCTTTACAGAGGCTAGTCCATGCCTTGCTGATTAAAGGAGCTGGATTCCATATGACCAAAAGTGAGGTTTGAATCCCAGACCCACTTGAGAAACACACCCAGTGTTTGCGCATCCTCAAAGTCTCAACAGAGACGTAAAAAAATAGAAAAGAGACTGTGGGTGTAACTATGCACCAATTGGGGAGATTCTCCCTCTCTTTCACTTTCTCTCTGGTGAATAAACATGCCCTCTGATCAAATGTTTTGTTTTTTTTTTAAAAAAAAGAAAGTTCTTTGCCCAAGAGTGATTTTCAAAGTACAACTCATAACATTTTCATGGCATATAAAATAAATTTTGTACCAAATGCTATTTACATGGCCAATAATAATAGTAATATTTTAAATATAGAAAAAACAGTTGAGTGAATTACATGAGTCATATGATTTCCTGACTCTTTTGCTTCACATCTGTGTGTGTGCCCAGTCCCATGTGCACTATAAATGAATTTACTTCTTTCATAGTTAAGAAAATTTAAAATACATTCTAACAAAAAGTGATAGCAGATAGAATTAAATGTCCTTTCCACTGTCAGATCGTTTGCCAACACCAAGAGTTTGCTGAATGACATTCTTAAGTTTCTTGTTCTCAGAAGGGAAGACTATTACCAGTTATTCTCAAGCATGATTTAGTTTAACCACACTAGTAATGTACCTCAGCTATTTAAAGAGACTATTTTCAGCGCCACTTTGAAAGTTAAGTTGCAACTTCAATCCAGTAAACTTCAGACTAGTTATAAAGCTCTTAGAAGTGTAATCATGCTTCACATATTTTTACCACTGTTAAAATTAAAGTCACCTACCAGAAAAATCCCCAGAGCACAAGAGGAAAGCAAAGGCAAGCAAGTCTTCTCAGATCCTAGTCAGCACTTCAGGAATACTTTGGCTGATTCAATGTGTCTTTTATCATAAAGCCACAGCATTAATGAGAAGGGCATTATATATTTGAAAAGAGTAATTAGACTATGAGAAGATGGACAAATCAAAGTCAGTCGTATGAAATAGCACATTAAGTATATGAAGGATATGGAAAGGAGTTTATAATAGAAGTTAATATATTTATGTATGCTCAAAATTTGGGTTATCAAGCAGATACAGACATTGGAGCACTTCTCAAAATAAGAGATAAAGGTCATATTTGAGAAAAATACATAAATTTTCAATTGCTCCTTTATTTTTTTACTCAAAAAAATACTCAAGATTAAATATGAGAACCTCTGGGGGAAACATGAAGGGAGGAAGATTTTAAATCTCTTAAAATTTCAACAGAAATACTACACAAATGTGAACTAAGTGTATGTGATACCAAAAAAAAATCTAGCTACCTACAGTTTCTTCTGAGCTATTACCTTTGTGAGGAAACACCAATTATATTTTCTTAAACATAAAAAAAAATGTAACTCTAAAGAATTAGTCACATAAGTACCAGGAAGGAAGGTTAAGAAAGAATAGGACAATATCATTACCCATAATTCTTTCAACTGCAAGTGGAAGAACACAATTGAGAACACTCTGAAAAGAAACAATAGATGGTCAATGGTTGAAAACAAGTTGTATATTCTAGGCAACCAAGATTAATGTCCTGGCCCTTCTCATGGCTCTAATTAGTTACTTATTGTAGTAGGTACAGTAATGCCTCATGCAGCACCTCCTTCACTGAAGGTCTTGATGTCCCAACTGTGGGGACTGCCAAAGGTCTTCGATTGTTAGTAACTTTTTATCTTACCTCAGCTGAAGGAGATCCTGCTCTAAAGTCATAACCTCTTTCCAAAGTGGCCCACATCTAAGAATTTATCAAATGGGCTCTATAAAACCGATCTTTTGTTCCAAGAAAACATTATTAAAGTATCATTATTGCCAGAGGGCTCCCAAAGTTTCCTCCAAGACTGTCAGGTTATCTATTGCTGCTTTATTCCTCTCATTGCTCACTCTTACATCTTTCCCACAGGTATTGGTCTGAAGAGCACTTTTTTTAATAGGTTTTTGTTATGAGACATGTGTGCTTGCCAGAGAGACAGAAATAGTGAGAGGGAAAGTGAGAAATCACCCCCCTCCCCAGGGAGATGGCCATGTCACAATCACTTCTCCTCCATTCTCCTCCTGGGACCTTGGGCATACACAGACACCCCTAGCATGAGTTTAAGCCACTAGGCCAAACTATAGTCAGTCATGTGGGAGTCCAGCACCTTAATACCATGCCTCCTAATGGCCCTTTATTGAACATTGTTGCTGTAGATTACATCTTGCCATCTGATGGACCCCTGAAGAACACTTCTCAAAAAAAAAACACCTTTATGCTGGGAACCAGCAGTTAGCGTAATGGCTATGTCGCTGGACTCCCACGTAGTTGACCGCGGTTCGCATCCTGGACCCGGTGGCTTAAAACTCATGCTGGGCACGTGTGTGTGCGTGCCCAAGATCCCGAGAGGAGAATGGAGGAGAAGGGATTGCGGCGTGACCATCCCCTCTAGGGGGTGATTTCTCACTTTCTGTCTCTATGTCTCTCTCTGTCTGTCTGGCGAGCACACATGCCCTATAGCAAAAACCTCTCAAAAAAAAAAAAAAAAAAAAAAAAAAAAAAAAAACACCTTTATGCTAAAATCTGTGGTAGAGTTGGCTTCCTGAAATCCAAGCTGTGACACACTCTCTGGACTTCTGTGTCTTCCTCTACAGAAACAGATTAATAAAATAGTTTTTGCTTTATTGTTACAAATTTCACTGAAAATATGAACACAATGGACTCAATCTAGTAAGTTTAATATAGTAAATAGAAGATCATAGATATTATCTATAGAGATGAGGATTGTGAAGATTAAGAAAGAGAATTAGGATGGGCAAGTGTGATTTGAATTCAGGATTCTGAGTGTCATTGAATTCTATCACCTCTTGCTCTCTCCATTTAAACTTGTCTTACAAGCAATCACATTTTACGTTTGCTTTGTGTTTGTGCTTGCTTTGCTCTTGCTGCCAACCTGTACCATCCATATGGTAGGAGGAGGCCATATGTGAGCTGACTGACGAAATACATCTTTATACCTTCTTCAGGATGTGTAAGTTTTACTGATGTACGTTGGTTTTAAGTTCTGGCCTCCTTCTTATATCATGTTACTTATTATCCCTTAACCTTCCCTTACTCTCCCATACTAAACTGGCCTACACTATCTATAGTGGCCAAAATTTAACTGAAAGTTAAAAGCTTGGTTCCTTTAGAAATTCTCATCTCCCAGGAAGAGTTAAATCTTAACAATTTGAAAGGTTAATGAGGGTCAGCCGCAAAGTGCATGGTTTGACCCTGTAAAAAGGGAACCACATCCCACAAAGTCAACCTCATTGCAGGCCTGGTCCAATGTCTTGTGGAACACCAGGACGTGTACACGTAATGTTCAAAACCCTGATGGTGTAGAGAAATGGAGGACAGGGATCACAGCAAGACTACACCGCATTGAGGGTGCTTTCTCAGTCTCTTTGTCACTCTCTCTGGAAAGTGACATACCTGGCAATTAAAAACAAGATTAATGAAACTCAATTTTTTTCATGTAGTTAAGTAATTGACTTTATAAAGCTTCCTGCATCCATCTATAGAAATTAACAGAGAGAGAGAAAGAGAGAGAGTAAAAAAGAAAGGAATGAAGGGCAATAAGAATGAGGACAGAAAATTGAAAGAAAAAATCTTGAAGATATATGTCTTCTGTTTTTCTCACAGTGTCAGTGTAAATATTTGAACATAAATATGTCCTTCTTTGATATCAATATAAAAGTTGACATTAACATTATATACTACAGTAACACCAATTCAGAATGTGCTTATTTATCTGGTGGCTATTTGAAAGACAATAAATAAAATAACATAAAAAATAGAAAAATAAACAGAAAAGTAACACTAGCCCTTTCCCTGTCCCTACTCACTACATGAAAACTCAAGGACCCCAAACTAATTTATCCCATCAAGTAAAAGACCCAGAAAAGTACTCCATTTTGCTGAATAATAAACAATTCCTATAAACACTGTAGAATTTAGGGAATATGAAAGCACAATCTCTGGCCATAGTGAGTCGAAATGGGTTTAACAATCTCTTTTTTCAAAAACAAAAATGTATAATTCCAAAGTATTTTGATCTTGAACTACTGGGCTTTGGCTTTCCACTTAGGTAAGTCAAAAATTCAGCTAGCCTGGCAAAATAGAGATATCTCAGATAAAAAGTTTTTATTCCAGGGGCCAGTAGGTGGCATAGTGGTTATGGTGCTTGATTCCCAGGTGGTGAACTGTGGTTCAATTCCCAGATCCAGTGGCTTGAAACTCACACCAGGCATGTGTGCATGCGTGCCCAAAATCCTGAAAAGAGAATGTGGAGGAGAAGAGATTATGGCATAGTCATCTCCCGAGGGGATAATTTCTCACTTTCTGTCACTTTGTCTTTCTCTGTCTCTCTAGCAAGCACATGTGCCCTATAGCAAAAATCTCTCCAGAAAACAAACAAAAAAATTTCTCATTGCATTCACACTATTCTCTGAGCAACTAAATTTTCTCAACTGGACTTTTGTGGTTGCCTTTGTCCCAACTTTCCATCCACCTAACTAGGTAAGTCTGCCTTTCTTCCTTTTCAATTTATTTACCTTTTATTTTTAATTATCCATGCTAGTACACATAATTAGGAGAAAGTAATTAAGATCATTGTAATCCACTCACCTGGCTCTAACCTTTCCTATCATTTAGTACATTATTTCCTGCTCGTTTTTTTCCAGTGCAATTACTGCTGCCACTGCACAACATTTTGCATCCTGCTTTTTTTACTTAATATTTTATAATAGCTTTTCCCTGTGTATCTACAGAGACTTTATAACCCATTTTTAATGGTTCAAAGTATTCTTCCCAGAAGATTCATTATTATTTTCCTAATTTTCGGTTAATGAACAGTTGGTGATTTATTTACAAATTCACACAAATGTAATTAATGCATCCTAGGCAAATATATCTACACAGGTAGTTTTGTCCATGCTTTATATCTTTTATTTAGGATAATGATATAGTGAGATATTTTTAAATAAAATAAAGGGACATTGAAGCCTGACAGTGAACTGGATGAGATAAACTATGTAAGGAAAGATTCCAAATCTGCAGAATTGCTTCCCTTAAGGGTGAAAGAAAGTATAGTTTTCAGAGTTGCACGTGATCAAATGTGGCTTGTGGCTTGCCATCAAACTGACTAAAGACTGTTCCTCCATTCTATGCTTTGCCTATGGAGGTCTCCGGACAAGCTAACGCCCCTCTGTTCTATGTTCTAATAGTGGTCACAGATAGGATCCTTAGCTTCACTCAGTGTTATACATTTCACTAAAATATAAAGAAAAAACACCAGTGAATTACAACACAGATATTTTTACAATGTCACATTAAATACAGCATCTTAAGAGTTCAAAGGTCCAATCTATTCTATAGAATTTCCCAAGATTATGGACTTTGTTGCCCAACTCCTTGCATCGAGTAAGAAGCAAGATAAGCACATCAGGTCATCATTCCTATTCACAGCAAGGAAGGGTTTAGGTATCACTTTTTCCTGCTACAGTTCAAGAACTCTTCCCACAGCCAACAAAGAGTCAAGTATTCATCACACAATGATAGTCCTGCTCTCCTAGTACTAGCCATTTAACAGTACAATCCATATTGCACTACTCAAGGTTTGCGCTGCTTCTATTTGATCTTCTTCAGGTGTGGTGAGGTAAGGGAAGGTGTGAGTCTATGTCTCTCTGTGTGTGACAGCCTTTCCAGATAATTGCCCAAATGGCTACAGAACCTGAATAGGCGTGTGATGCTATACAGTCATAGTGTGTGTATTGCGGGGAGTAGGGTGATTCTGTATTCACAAATACATGGATTTACCAGGAACATCATCTGTGGAGGCAGGTTATTTTAAAAATAAAATACAACTGACTTAAACTACTGAACAGAATTCTACTTCCTGGGAAGAGTCTTCATTATCATTTTAAATTTTAAATGTACTTAATTGAAATGATAACTCAGAGACTTTTTCAAATAACAGAGACAATAAATTCCAAAGTTAAATTTAAAGCCCAACTTATAGGAAGCAGAGTCCCTTCAACTTTATTTCTTATTTTTCTCTTAGTTTATGCTCTAAAGTTGGTATGCTTGCCAGAGAGAGAGAGAAGGGGAAATTGCCCCCTAGGGAGAATGGACAGGTTATAATCCCTTCTCCTCAAGTCTCCTCTAAGGAATTTGGGCACGTACACACACAGCCCCAGTGTGATTTTCAAGCCATAGCTCTGGAACTTGAACCATGTGGTCAGCCACGTGGGATCCAGCACCTTAAATTTCACACCATCTGCTAGTCCCACAATTTTGTTTTGCAAGTTTGGGTTTATGTTTTTGACTACTGTTTTTGAAAATGTTTCAAATATAAAAATGACAACAATAATAAAGATACCTGGCTAGTCTGGTGCTCTATAATATAGATATTAAGAAATTAGATATTTCAAAATTAGCCACTGTCTGAGAACTCTAACTACAGGTAATGAAAGCTGCATTATTCCAATAAAGAGTACTGAAGATTCCAGTGTATCAGAATGTTTTAAAAACTGATATTCACTATCTTGTATCACTTACAGACCAAACAGGTTAAACAAAATTCTTAGATACTTCAGGTATCCTGTAGTCCATGAAAAATTTAAGGCAGATAAAGGTTAGCTTTATTCCACCAAAACCTTGCTGCTAATTTAAAATACAGCTCACCAAAATTTGCCACACATTTTTACCATAAGAATATTTACTAAACACTGACAAGCAAGCACAAAAGCTATCATGTATCTTGTTCTTTATAGCAGATAAAATAACCTTGTAGTTATTTTAATTGTTCTTAGTACAACCGTGCAGATTTATTTAAGGCAAACTAGGTAATTCTCTACAAAGAGGATCTGTTACGTGTATTTATAGTCAGCATTAGGCTTCGGCATCCAGCAGCTTCCAAATTTGTAACTAAACATAAAATCGCTTGAAGATTTGGTTTGGAGTATAATCCTTAATGATGCATGCTATTTGCCTGTAATTGACTCTCTCATGTAATTGTAGGGCATGTCTTGAAGATTATGTGGCCATCCATGTATTGTGACAAGGGAGACAATGGATAAAGGGGACTCCATTCTGTACTACCCCCTGCCCTGCCATTTCTCTGATTGAGTAGGAATGTCATCCCCTCAGGGTAGAAGTGCATTCCCTTCCCCACCCTTAGATGTACTTGCAATAACCTCAATAATTGCCTAATGCTTGACTTAGCTTGCGCAATTCCCCCTTTGAGGAACGAGACACAGTCCTTGCCTTTATAAGCCCTTTTCTTGCTTACTTGAGGGGTGTGAGGTTTTGAGAGATGTGAGTCCTCTTGCAGTCGCTGGCTTTGAATAGAGATTCCTTTCATTTGACTTAGGTCTGGCATCTCCTTCGATCTCGCTGTGTACATCGTAATAGTATGTATGTTGGATACTATTGATTTCACAGACAAAGGTCCATTCCTAATATTTACAACATATTTTATACTAATGGACAAAGTGTCTACTTCTACTTGAGATGTAGATCACGACAGCAGTATGTATACCACCTTTGAGTTGAGTAATGCTTCATCTTGATGTGTATTTACGAATTGTATGTCTACCTAGAAGAACTGTCCCTACTTAAATTATATCTCAAATGAAGTGAGATACACAAGATACACATTTCTTATGTTAAAGCAGTTAAACGTAAGTTCCAGCCATTGAAACAACTAGACTGAAGTAGTAAGAGGAATTTGTTTGTTTGTTTGTTTTAAGGTTTCTGTAGTAGGGTGCATGCGCCCACCAGGAAGAGACAGAGAAGGAAAGTGAGAAATCATCCTGGGGTGGGGGGGGTGGCCATGTTGTAATCCCATCTCTTCTATTCTCCTCTCAGAATTTTGGGGATGCATACACCTGGTGTGATTTTCAAGCAACCAGGTCAGGGACTCAAACCATGGTGAGCCATGTGAGACTTCAGCATCTTAACCACCACGCCACATGCTGGCCCTAGATGGAATGGTTTTACCTTTTATGAGAGGACTACATATAGCAGAGTTTTAGTTCTGTGGTAGCAAAGACCCAGTATTAAAAAATAAAATAAAGGGACCAGCAGTTAGCATAATGGCTATGTCGCTGAACTCCCATGTAGTCGACTGTGGTTCGAGTCCCAGTGGTTTAAACTCACGCCGGGCGCATTTGCGTACGTGCCCAAGATCCCAAGAGGAGAATGGAGGGGATGGCCAAGATCATGTAGTCATCACTAGAAGCCTAAAAGTAAAGTAAGTAGTTCTAGTAACTCTCTTTGATCCAGAAGAAAAATACAAAGGGAATGTCCACATGTTTATACAAGAAATCATAATTATCAGAACTAAATATTTAATTAAAATATATTTGCTATTTACTATGATGTAGTAAGATGATAAACCTGTTCTTATAATTTTTCTATTCCAAAAACTATTGAGCATTTTTATAGAGTTTAAATTTTGGAGAATTAATCAGTCACCATCTTAAAAGGTGACTTTAGGTGCTAGAGGGCAGACAGAATAATTTATTTTAAAACATTAGCTATTTAGATGACTTGATGAATAGGTAAGCAGACAAAGAGACATATAGGTCTTGATCCCCATGGGTGCATTTCTATACAGAAATGAGATAACTATTCCAGGAGTTTTACTCAAAATAATCCAAAAAATTCTTAGATGATTATTTATTCATTCATTTTTAGATCCAGAATATTTATTGAGTCACAATCAATATTTAATAACCAAATTTTAAAATTGTATAATTTTAGAAGTTTTGGCATAGGTATATATACATGAAATCATCAATAAAATCAAGATAAGTATTTCAATCACTCCCAAGGTTTATTGCGTCATTTGTATCTCTTCCTACCATTCTCCTTTCCCATTCTTTTTCTAGACAACCGATTTGCTTTGTTTACATGTATTGGTTTTATTTTTCTACAATTTTCTATAAACTGAAATAATTCAGGGGTTTTTTTGTCTGATGTCTTTAATTCATCATAATTATTTTGATGAATTATTTCTTCTGATTATGAAGTAATATTCCATTGTATGTATACATCATACTAATCCATTCTGTTAGTGAGCATTTTGGTCACTTTTGGGTCTTACTTATTGCATATAAACTGGTATGTACATCCATGTACAAAAATTTTCATGATTTCTCTTGAGTAAATACATGCAAGTGGAACAACTGATTCATATGGTACATGTATAATTATCTTTTTAAGAAACTGTCAAATGATATTCTATAGTAGTTGTACCATTTTTACATTCCCACTAGCAACATATGAGAGATCATTTTTCCGAAATCCTTAACAAAATTTGAGATATGCAAGCTGTTAAATTTTTCCAGTACTAATGAGCATGTACTGGTAATTCATTAAAGGTATTATTATTGTTGTTATTATTAATATTGTTTATACATTCAATCACTATACATCATTTAGATTGTAAATAGACTTTACCCAGGGGACCAGTAGTTGGTGTAATGGCTATGTCACTGGACTCCGATGTAGTCCACCGTGGTTCAAATCCCAGACCCAGTGGCTTAAACTCATTCTGAGCGTGTGTGCGTGCGTGCCCTGGATCCCGAGAGGAGAGTGGAGGAGAAAGGATAGTGGCATGGCCAAACCCCCTGGGGTGTGATTTCTAGCATTCTGTCTCTCTGTCTGTTTGTCTTTCTGGCGAGTGCACATGCCCTATAGCAAAAATCTCTCCAAAAATATAAAAAGAGATTTTACTCAGCATGATATACACCTCAGTCCAGCCCAGTTGAGAATACTATACCCATCATCATCAACAGATAATACACCATATCTGTGTCCCACAAATGTCTTACCTCTGTACTTTTCCCCCAAATTTCCTTTCCTGTGCTCTTCCACTCCCACATTCTCCTTCCACTTTGTCTCTAGTGTACATAATAATTTTCAATGCTTTTATGTCCTTTACTCTTTCAATCTCTACCATAGAGTGTGGGCAGTCAGTATATGTTAAGTGGAGACATACAATGTCGCTCTTTCATAGCCTGATTTGCTTCATTCAGCAACAAATCTTCCATATTCGTCCACTTTTTATCAAATGCCAGGGCCTTGTTTTTTTATGGCTGAATAGTATTCCCTTATGATGAGGGATGTTGAGAATTTTTACATATGTTTTTTGGCTGTTTATATGTCTTCTTTAGAGAGTTGTTTATTTGACTCATTTTCCCATCTTTTAATTAGGTTACTCATTTTCTTCCAGGTAAGCTGCTTGAGTTCCATGTGTATTCTGATTATCCGTCCCTTGTATGAAGCACAGTTAACAAAACTTCTCTTCCATTCCAAGGGTTTTCAATTCACACTAATTATTGTGTCCTTTTCTGTGCAGAAATTTCTTAATCTGATGTAATACCACTTGTCTATTTTGGGGATTATTTTTTGTACTTTGGGGGTATAATTTAAGAAGTCTTTGCCTACCCCAGTGTCACCCAGAGTTTCCCCAGTGTTTTCTACCAGCAGTTTTATAGTTTGCGGTCTTAGGTTTAGATCTTTGATCCACTTTGAGTTGATTTTTGTTAATGGTGACACAACTTCAGATTCATCTTTGTGCAGGTAGGTACCCAGTTTTTCCAGCATCATTGTTAAAGCGATTTTCATTTTTCCACTGGATTGACTGAGACCCTTGTCAAAGATCAGTTGGCTGTATATTTTGGGGCTTATTTCTGGGGTCTCTATTCTGTTCCATTGGACCACATGTCCGTTTTTGTGCCAATACCATGCTGTTTTGAGTATCACAGCTTTGTAATATGTTTTGAAGTCAGGAGGTGAAATTTCACTCACTGCACTCTTCTTGCACAGGATGGGTTTAGCAATACAGGGTCTTTTATGATTCCAGACAAAATCTATGATTGTCTTTTCTAGATCTGTGAAGAATGTCTCTTATAATTTTATAGGGATTGCATTAAATATGTAGATTAATTTGGGTAGGATTGCCATTTTGATTATATTAATTCTGCCAATCTGGGAATGTGAGATGTCCTTCCCCTTTTTTATGTCCATTTTGATTTCCTTTTTAAGGTTTTCTTAGTTTTCCTTATAGAGGTCTCTGACTTCCTTGGTTAGTTTTATTCCTAGGCATTTTATACTTCTTGTGGCTATTGTAAATAGGATTGCTTTCTTCAGTTCTGTCTGTGTCTGCTTGTTGTTTGTATATAGAAAAGCTATAGATTTTTGTAAGTTAATTTTGTATCCTGCCACTTGACCATATACACTTATTACTTTGGTAATTATTTTAATGGATACTATTGGGTTTTATGTGTATACAATCATATCATCTGCAAACAGATAATTTCAGCTTTTTTTCCCTATTGGAATGCCTTTTATTTCATTCTCTTGTCTGATTGCATTGGCAAGGACTTTCAGTATTATATCGAATAGAAGCAGAGTAAGTGGGCAGCCTTGTCTTGAACCTGTTTTTAGTAGAAAAGCCTTCAGCTTTTCCCCATTCAGAATAATGTTAGCTATAGGTTTTTCATAGATGGCTTTTATTATGCTGAGAAGCGATCCTTCAATGCCAATTTTACTGAGAGTTTTAATCATAAGGAATGCTGTATTTTGTCAAATGCTTTTTCCACATCGATTGAAATGATCATATGCTTTTTTTATCTTTCTATCAATATGGTGTATTATATTTATAGTTTCATGTATGTTGAACCACCCTTGCATCCTTGGAATAAAGTCAACCTGGTCATGATGAATAACCTGTTTTGGGAACCAGCAGTTAGCGTAATGGCTATGTTGCTGGACTGCCACGTAGTCGACCGCGGTTCACGTCCCGGACCTGGTGGTTTAAAACTCACGCCGGCCGTGTGTGCGTGTGTGCCCAAGATCCCGAGAGGAGAATGGAGGAGAAGGGACTGCGGCATGACCATCCCCCCTGGAGGGTGATTTCTCGCTTTCTGTCTCTATGTCTCTCTCTGTCTGTCTGGCGAGCCCATACGCCCTATAGCGAAAACCTCTCCAAAAAAAAAAAAAAAAAAAAAAAAAAAAAAACCTGTTTTATATGCTGTCGAATATGGTTAGAAAGTATCTTGTTGAGAATTTTTGGATCTATATTCATCAGAGATATAGGTCTGTAGCTTACAGTTTTTTTTTTTTTTTTTTTTTTTTTTTTTCCATACCCTTATCTGTTTTTGGAATGAGGGTAATAGAGGCTTCGTAGAATGAATTTGGAAGGGTTCCTTTCTTTTGAATCATTAGAAACAGTTTGAGTAGAATGGGGTTTACCTCTTCTTTAAAAGTTTTGTAAAATTTAGCCATAAAGTAATCAGGTCCTGGACTTTCTATGTTGGGAGGTTATTTATTACTGATTCAATCTCATTTCTTGTTACTGTTTTATTCAGGATTTCTATGACCTCCTGAGTCAATCTCTGTGTATCATATGTGTCCAGGAATTTGTCCATCTCCTCCAGGTTTTCTCCTTTGTTGGTGTATAGTCACTCATAGTATCCTCTAATGATGTTTTGTATTTCTTTTATATCTGTTGTAATGTTACCTGATTCATTGCAAATTTGATGTATCTGATTCCTTTCTCTCTTCTTAATCATTCTAGCTAATTGTGTGTCAATTTTGTTTATCTTTTCAAAGAACCAGCTTTTGTTTTCATTTATTTTCTGTATAGTTTGCTTATTTTCTATTTCATTTATTTCTGCTTGAATCTTTATTACTTCTTTTCTCCTGGCATTTTTTTCTAGATTTTTTTGTTGTTGTTTTTCCAATTCCCTGAGGCATGATGTTAGGTTGTTCTTTCATCACCTTTCTATCTTTTTCTTGTATGCACTAATTGCTGTGAATCCCTCTTAAGACTGTTTTTTGTGTTCCATAAATTATGGGAACTTGTGTACTCATTATCACTTGTTCCATGACTCTTTTGATTTTTTAATCTCTTCAGTAGTCATGAAGTCACTCAGAAGTAGATTATTTAACTTCCATGTATTTGTGTATTTTTGAGGATTTTTCCTGAAATTAATATCAAGTTTAATTCCATCATGGTTGGAGAAGTTGCTGGATATAGTTTATATTCCTTGGAATCTGTAAAGGCTGGTTTTGTACCTTTTTCCAGCTCTTCACTTTTATAAATGACATCTTGCACTATTTAACTTCATGGCTCAGACACCTACCTCACTTAACTTTATTCCTTACTCTAGTAGTTACTTAAGTGAGTCTTAAAGACTTGGGGAGATACAGCATCAGAAGAAAAACAATAACACATAATATTCCCCTTTCTGTGGCTACTTTAGACCTGGGTTTATTACTAGAAAATTCCTGAAGAAAATTTAAACATAAGTCTGTGGATTTTCTAAATTAAGCCCCCCTTCCCCCAGTTCCTCTTTAAAAAAAACATTCACTTTTGGGCTAAGCTTATTGGTGATACCTATTACAGAAGGATAATCTAAGATATGTCTCAAAAACCAATGTTAAACCAATTGCAGGGTTGAAAGAATAAAAGAGAGTCTAAAATCAGAAGTGTAGCCATATCTAGGACCCTTGTGCTTATGGATCCACACTTCCTTCAGGGTCTTCATCATTATAAATGTTCTCAGCCATCTGCCACACTTGCATGATATTGTCTTCTGATACAGAACAAATCACCCAAGGTTCATTGGGATTCCACAAGAAATCAGATATCTTGGCAGTGTGACAGCCATGAATAAACAACTCCTCCAATGGCCCATTCTCTGCATCTTCTGGGGATTGTTCCTCTCCAATTTTACTTAAATCCCAGACATCTGGTCTGCAATCCATACCTCTGGAAGCCAAAACAGTCTCATTATTAGACTCCCGTTGAACTTAGAATATTTCATCCTTATGGGATTCAGAGGAATGCAACTTCGGTTTCAGATTTCTCAGATCCCACAGGGATCAGTCTCATCAGCTGATCCTGTGGCAAGGATGAATTCACTATAAGGATTGAAAGAGAGGCAGTTCACTTCAGCAGTGTGAGCATCAACTGAATGGCCTGGTTTGGAAGTATTGTTTGAACGAGTATCCCAAATCATAAGTCTCTGATCATCAACAACTGATCTACAGAGAGGTTCATGGTGCAGATGCCGGGAAACATCTTCCACCACCGCTGTATGTCCTGTAAAGATGGTCTTTGCATCCACCACTTCTCCTTCCTTTAGAATGGCACTGATGTCCCACAGGCAAATGGTATGGTCATAAGAAGCACTAAGTAAGTGCCCACTGAAATTTGAGTTCCAAGAAAGCCCATAGTCTTCCTTCTGGTGTCCATGGAGATGTAAGTCTCCAGAAGGGTCTGGCTTAGAAAGATGTCTTGTATAGCCCAAAACAAGCGCATTGCTGGATGGAGTCTTTTCGCAATGATGCAAGTGCTCTGGGGCATATAACGGGCCCTGTTTACTTCTCCTTCATGGTTGATCTTGGTTTCTATTTCAAATTTTTCCACTAGCTGTGCCAAAACCTCCAAATTCTCCTTTCTCAATGTCATAGTGTGACACATCAAACTGAACATCATTGTTAGAGAGCTGGGCACTGGCTATCACCAGGTGGTTTTCTTCACTTGAGGTATGTGTCTCCAGGACAAGTTGATGAATGCTGAAATCTTTCCCTTCAGGTCTGGTTACATCTGGAAGGCACTGTGCAGTTAGGCTGGGTCACGCCAGAGCATGGGTCATCACCAAATTGTAAGGAAAAGGAGTGTTCTTTTTCCATATTGTATTCTCCTCGTTATATCACATGTTCTTCCACTTCATCATCAAAGGCTGCTTGCTTGCCAGCCATGGCAGGCAGGCAAGCTGGGGAGATCCCTGGTAGAGTGCTGCAGGAGGGGCGAGGAGGCTCTGAGCCTTCATTAAAGATTTAATCTGCATTTCCCTAATGACTAATGACTTAAGCACTATTTTAGAACTTATTTGTCTTCGAATGTCTTCTTTGATAAAATGTCTGTTTACATCTTTTGCCCATTTTGTTTAGATACTTTATTTTCTCATTATTGTATTGTTGAGTTCTGAATTTGTCTTTGTTAGGTATGTTATTAAAAAAAAAAAGAAGAAGAAAGAAAGAAAAACATGTTCTCCAGGTCAATGGATATTCTTTTACTCAGTTAACAATATTTTTTTGAAATTCAAAAACTATTTAGTTATATGAAGTTGCTAATTAATTGTGCTTTGGTGATATAGCTAAGATACCTTTGTACCATCAGGTTACAGAAATTTTTCCAATGTTTTTTCTAGATGTTTTACTGCTTTAGCTTTTGCACTTACGTCCATGATCCATTTTGAGTTGATTACTGTGTATCATGTATTGTATAGATAAAAGCTCACTTTTTCTTTACATGTGAAGTTCCTTTTCTTCTTTTCAGTTTGCTCTAGGACCCATGTGCTTGCTGGATGGGGAGACAAAGACAGAGATAGAAAATAAGAAATCATCCCCTCGTGGGAATGACCACCCCACAAACTCCTCCATTCTTTCAGGGTTTGGGGCACGCACATACACAGCAAGCATGTTTTTTAAGATGCCAGGTCTGGGGCACAAACCACACAGTTGGCCATTTGTGATCTAGTCACCTTAACCTCCATGCCACCTGGCTGGCTCATTAATATCAAATTGTTTTAATGCATGTGTTGAGAAGTATTTTCTTTATCCAATAAAATACCTTCAACAGTTTCTTAAAAATCACTTATATAAAAATGTATATATGGATATTTAGATATTTTATTTACTTTTATTGATCTAGTTGTCTCTCTTGAGGTTAATACCATATTTTCTTGATTATTGTAAGCTGATCATGAATCTTGGTGTCAGTCAGAGTAAGTCCTCAAACTGTGTTCTTTCCTGTCTTTGTTTGTTTGTTTTGTTTTGTTTTTGTTTTTGTTTTTCTATAAGGTTTGTGTCCTCACAGGAGACAGAGAGACAGTGAGGAGAAAAGTGAAAAATCACCCCACTCCCCCACCCCTGGGGATATGGCCACACTGCAATCCCTTCTCTTCCATTCTCTTCTTATGGCACACATGCACTCATGCCTGGAATGATTTTCAAGCCACCAGATCTGGAACTCAAATGATGGCTGGCCACATGGGAGTCCAGTGCCTTAACCACTATGCCATCTGCTGGATCCTTTCCTTTTCTAAGTTGTTTTAGTTATTTTATTTCCTTGCATTTCTCTATGAATTTTAGAATCAGCTAGTCTGATTCTTTAAAAAATATTGTTAGATTTTGGTTTAGGTTGCTATGATTCTAAACATTAATTTTGAGAAAAAAGACAAGTTAGCAATACTAACTCTTCAGATTCATGAACATGAAACATATCTCCACTTATTTAGATATTGTTAAATATCTCCAAATATATTTTAAAGATTTTAATGTACAGATCTTGCATATCTTTTATCTGATTTAACCTATAGTACTTCGTATTGTCGATACTGATGTGAATTTTACTGAATTTTTCATTGTAATGACTAAATATATATTACTAGTTTATAAAATACTTTTTGCTTAATGAATGGTCTTTTATCTTGTAAAATATTAGTTTATACTATTATAAATACTAAAATACATGTTAAGTTAGTTTCTGTAGGCTTTCTCTACAGATGATTTTATAAAATAAGGATAATTTTTACTCTTTTTACCCAATCTGAATGACTTTAGTTATTTCTTTTGCTTTTTTATACGGCAATAACAAATTGAATTTATGAGAACAAACACGTGTGTTTTTTTTTAATACTGGAATATCAAATTAAATTTATGAGAACAAACATTTCTGGGTTTTGTTTGTTTATAAAATGTAATTTTATTTTATGTGACTCTCTTGTTACATAGGGCATGACATTTTCACAAGGCTTTTTTTGGGACTACATTTCAATGATTAGCAAAACATAATAGTGGTCTAACTCTCTACAATCACAAGACAAACCAGACACCTTCTCACATGTGCACAAATCTGTATGGAAAAGTACTGGAATTTTAGACTTGGATGTGTGTACTTTAATTTTTTTCCCCTTTCCAGTGTAGTACGAAATGACATGCCCTTTAATTTGCCAAAAGCAATGCTTGGATTCTGGCAGCAACATGCTACTTCTATTACACAGTGAAGTGAATACCAGAACTACAAAAGCAGGAGGTATAAGTGAACTTTTTCTTTTTTTTTTTTTTTTTCTTTGAGAGGTTTTTGCTATAGGGCGCATGCACTCATAGAAAGACAGAAAGCAAGAAATCACCCCCCAAGGAGATGGCCATGCTGCAATCCCTTTTCCTCCATTCTCCTCTCAGGATCTTGGGCACACACGCACATGGTGTGAATTTAAGCCACCGGGTCCAGTACTTGAACCATGGTCAGCTACATGGGAGTCCAGCCACATAGCTATTATGCCAACTGCTGGTCCCAGGAGGTGTAAGTGAACTTTTATTGGGAAGGGAAATTATCAACTTAAACAGCAGCAAAGGAAGAATGAATAAGGAGACTCCTGTTGTCACAATACACCTGACTGCCATAATATATGGTGTTGGAGGCATTGCAACCTGTGACGCCCCAGCGCAGAAATGTCAAGTGCTTTTCCATTCAATATAATACTTCTGGATTCCTACTAAAGATGAATATATCAAGAGCATGCAAAAGTTGCTTCCTGAAAGGAAACCCCCAAAGAAGAGTAAGGGAAGGAATGTAGTAATTAAGAAGTTATGTAGAACACTCTTTAAGTTGTATTTAACTACATTTTCATATCTTCACAGTAATACAAAAACACAGTCACTTGCAGAATTAATTACTTAAATACCCAATATGTTTCAGCTCTCTACATAAGTGTTTGAAAGTTGCTTATGCTTATAAGAAATGAAGCTATTAATACTTTTCTACTGCAGTAACTGCACAACAGGAAGGCCAAGACAAACACAAATCAAGGACTGGAGTTTCCCAAAGCTGCAGTGTGAAAAGACTATGAACAGCTGACTCCATACACGCGAGTGGGTTTCTCTCTATGGGAAATCCGAATGGAGTAGGAATGGAGACGTGTAAAAAGGTTTTTCAAGGGTAAGGAGGATGACACCCTGTATGCATATAGTTTTTGACCCCTTCTGCTGCATCGTATTCTTCTCCTGCACTGATGTCCATAATATTGTTTCTAAGCAACTGAATGATGAGGGTGCTGTCTTTGTATGAGTCTTCATTCGGTGTATCAAGCTCTGCAATGGCTTCATCAAATGCCGTTTTAGCCAATGTGCAGGCAAGCTCTGGGTTATTAAGGATCTCATAGTAAAATACAGAAAAGTTAAGAGCCAGCCCCAGGCGGATTGGGTGTGTGAGTTTCATCTCTTTCTTGTTTTTATCAAGTGCCTCTTGGTAAGCTCCTTAGGAATTATCAATAGTTTGTTTTCGATCATCACCACAGGCAACCCCAGCAAGGTACCGGAAGTAATCACCCTTTATTTTCAGATAAAGACCTTACTCTCTGGATTAGTTGCACTGGCTATTAAATACTTAACAATAATTTCAGGACCTTGGCTCAGATGGACCTCAGCTCCAGCTCCACTTTCTTCCGATAGTCCTTAATCGGCTGCAATTTCTTGTCAGGAGTGTTGATCTTCTGCTGTATGCTCGAGATGACCCTCCAGGCGGACCTGCAAGCCCGACTACGTTCTTGTAGGCCACCCACAGCAGGTTGCGCTCCTCATTGGACACTTCGGCACCCTACTAGGTCACAGCTCTCATGCAGGTGGCCATGTCATCGTAGCACTAGGCCCACTCCCTCATCTTGGCCTTCTGGATCAGCTTGGTTTTCCATGGTGTGCGGGACCCGACCTTGGGGGGTGGGGGGACGCAAAGGCGAGTCGAGCAAGGCAAGCCCCGACCGCGAGCTGGAAGAGTCCTCCTGGAGAGCTTCACATCTCTGCGGCCACGAAGCGAGTCCCACCACTTTGATCGGCTTTTTTTCTGTTTTTTTTTTGTTTGTTTGTTTGTTTGGTTTTTTTTGTTTTGTTTTTTTAATCCTAACTGGAAAATATGTATTTTCTCACAATTAAGTATGATTTACATTGGGTTGTTCATAGATACTCTTTATAAAGTTGAGAAAATTTGACTTTTTCTCCATGCTTCTGAGACTTTTTAAAATAAATGGATCTATTTTTTTAAAATTGACTTTTATACTTCTAGTGAGATGACCATTTACTTTTCCATTTTGTTATTTTGAATGGCAAGCCAACCTTGCATTCCTGAGATAAGCCCTACTTAATTGGATTGCAGACTCAATGTTGTGTACTGTTAAATTAAATGTATTAAATTTTTATATAAAAGTATTACATCTATGTTTATGAGGGATATTTGTCTCTCATTATCTTATAATGTCTTTTTTATATATAGTAGGTTAATTCTTATTCCATAGTTCAAGTTGGAATGTGTCCATCATCTGTAATGTCTTGCAAGAGTTGGTTTAGAATTTTTTTTATGTTTCTTCATAGCATTTGATAAAGGTAGCTATTTGATTATAGTTTCCGTCCTCCAATAGGACGGAAATAGCCAGCTAGAAGAATGCTGGCTGCATACTAGCAGCCCTGGAAATATTTATTCAAAATATGAAGGATTAACAAAAATACAAAATAAATTCATCTGATTCTATTCTTTCCCATTGATTTAGAAAACTGAGTTATCCTCTCTCCTTAATAGCATTTCAAAATGTTATTACCATTAATTAACTTCAAAAGAGTACACCATAAGTCTTATTTTATTTATGTATTTATTCTTTCCTTTAAAAAAAAATCAGGTGTAGTTTTAACATCTTAGTGGTGTAATCATTTATCACAAGTAATTAGCAGCTTCCAAACATGAGTATACAAGTAAAATACCTATCATCTGTTATGCCTTTTTTTAAAAAAAATAGTATTGGTTTAATTTTTGTATTTATATCAGAGTAAAAGAAACAATATTTTTAAAAACTTAAATGTTTCTATTTCATATGGCAAAGAACAAGTGGATTTAGAAGTGTTTTCTCAACTCTATGTTTGTAGTTCAACAACACCCAATGTTTCTATTCAATCCCACTACTGAATATAAATTTGCAACTTCAACCTAGTATTTACTAATTATACACTACCCTGACATCTAATTTTTAAAAATAATTTGAATTTCTAAATCACTTCAAAACCTAATGGAACTCAAATGCTATTACAGCTGAAACCACTTAATAGTGCCGTGTTAATAAAGACAATCTAGTTCAATTAGGCACTTTCAGTGAACATATTTTATCTTGGCCACTTTATATAATTCAAAATAATAATAATGGCTAATAAGCATAGCCTGATAACAGGAGTATTTTCTCCATTAACCATTTGCCTGGCCTGTTAGAATTTTTCTGGCTTCAGAGTTAATAAAAGTCACCAATTTGAGAGATTCTATTATAAATTCTGATATTTGGTTTTAAAAAGGAGAAAACAAGTGCTATGCAGTGTTAAACATACAGTATTATCAGCATAACTTAACTATGTATAAGAAGCCCTCTTTAGAAATGTATATACATTAGATCCTTTTCCAGAAAACTAACCATAATAGATATGTCTATTTATATATTAGTTCTTTTAACTTTCAAAATTGAAACATCCTGAATGGAAAAAAATTAAAATATCATAAACTCTCACACAGTGAAATTATTTCAAACCATGAAATATTATTGTCATCAAGTTAAGATCCTAAATACAAAGCACTACAGGGTTATAGAACTGCTACAATTCCAGGAAGCTATTATAAACATTTAAAAACAGTGTGTCTTATTTGAATTAGTATTTATCCATATCCATCTCTCCAGAGATATTTAATTAGGCATTCAGAAATTTCTCTGTCTTAACAATGTGGTATTTTGTTCAAGTGCCTTGTATACTCTTTAAGAATACTAAAGGTTGGCTGAGTGGCATACTGGTCTACTAGCACCTTTATTTCTATAGTTTTTGAATGTTAAAAAGAAGTACACGGGACTAGCAGTTGCGATAATGGCTATGTCTCTGGACTTCCACAAAGTCAACCGTGGTTTGAGTCCCAGACCTGGTGGTTTGAACTCAATGCCAGGCACGTGTGTGTGTGTGTGCCCAAGATCCAAAGAGGAAAATGGAGAAGAGATTGTGGTGTGGCCATCTCCCCTGGGTGGTGATTTCTTGCTTTCTGTCTGTCTGTCTCTCTGTGTCTTTCTGGTGAGTGCCCATGCCCTATAGCAAAAAAACATTCAAAAAATAAATAAATAAAAAAGAAGAAGTACACATCTAAACTAGATTTACTAGAATTCATTCTTTGGTACATTTGTCCAATATTTATCAAATTCCAACTTCATGTCAAATACCATGTTATTTTTCATGAACATAAATAGAAATTGTGCCAAATTTTCTATTGTCAAGTTGGCATTATTCTATGTATTCTATATTTTCTGTAGGAAGGAGGCTTAAATGGACACTTACAGAATTCCTTTATATTATTGATCTTGGTTAAAACTACTAATGAGGGCTTCTGTAATGATAATTTTAGGGGAAAAAATAGGCCATTTTTCTAAACTTGCAGTTGTGTTTAGGCAGTTAAGACCATCTACAGTGCGTTCCTCTGGCTTTCAGAAGTCTTACTAGAAATTCTTTCCTGTGAACAGACAGCTAACAGAACCAGTAGCCACTTCTTTTGGATTCAAGATTAGGAGTGGGATATTTCAGAAAATCACCCACCATGGTGGTACAGGTGGCTGACATTATTGAAAAAGACATGCCAGCAATTCTTGCATTTGTGATATCTTAGAAACAGAGTTTCTGATCTTATACCCCAGACCTTTCAAAGGTGATGTACAGTTTTGTTGTTGTTGTTGTTTAGGTTTTTTTTCCATAGAGTACATGTGCTCACTGTTGAGAGAGAGAAAAGGGAAAGTAAAAAATCACCCCTGAGTAGGAATGGCTGTGTTGTAATTCCTTCTCCATTCTCCTCTTGGGGTTTTGGGAATGCATACACATACACTTGGCATGATTTTCAAGTTGCCAGATTCAGGACTCAAAACATGGTTGGCCGTGTGGGAATCCAACACTTTAACCACCATGCCACCTACTGGGCCTATTGCATACATTTCTTTTTTTTTTTTTTTTTTTTCTTTTTTTGGAGAGGTTTTTGCTATAGGGCGCGTGCGCTCGCCAGACAGACAGAGAGAGACAGAGAGACAGAAAGCAGGAAATCACCCCCCAGGGGGGATGGCCACACCGCGATCCCTTCTCCTCCATTCTCCTCTCGGGATCTTGGGCACGCACGCACACGCGCCCGGCGTGAGTTTAAGCCGCCGGGTCCGGGACTCGAACCGCGGTCGACTACGTGGGAGTCCAGCGACATAGCCATTACGCTAACTGCTGGTCCCAATTGCATACATTTCTTAACCTTGGTTAAATTATTTTAATACTTTTGCTCTTGGCCAAGGTGGATCAACATAAATTGATTTTTTTTCCCCTTAACATGAAACAAATAGAAAATTGGATACAATATGAGACATGTTTATTTTAAGGACTGGTTAAGAGTTAGTCCAAAGCCATAATTCATGAGGCACAGAAAACAAACAAGTGGGGTTCTATCATTACCCTCTCTTACTTCCTATAGAAAAATTTCAAGCCACAGTGCAAAAACAGAAACACAGATGGAGCCTTGTAGTCTCCTTGAGGTAAGAATACATAGGTGAAGTGTCTACAAAAGTCGTGGTGGATAGAATTTTCAAGATAGCATTCCAATAAAGACAGACCTATAAAGAAAGGCTGCTCCACAGATTTGCAGACTGTCCTTTCATTATAAAGTTGAAAGAGGAAGTGGTTTTACAAAAACAAATTTGGGTAATGGTAACAGAAAATGTTAAATGAAATGTGAATTATAAAACTACAGAGAAAAAATAATAAAAGCTACCTATAAAAATATGTGATGAGTGCATATATGAAGATATTTGTAGTTTTTAAAGAAGTTAACTGGAATTTCTTTATCTCACTGTTATCTAGAAAGTAAAGATGACAAATATTATCTCAAAAATATTTATTGAGTACCCAGGGAGAGTATATCAATTTGCTAGGCACTAAAGACACTCAATCAAAAAATTCTAGTTCCTGCCCTCAATAAATTTATGGTTCTGTTGTAGAAGATAAGTAAGTCTGCTAAATTCTATAGGTAAAGTTTTCAAGGGAGTCTTAGGAGTCTGGAAAATGATTTCAAAATAATTTTGGGAATTTGAGTTTATGTTGCTTGAATCAAATTTGGAAGGGACAGAAGTTAGCCAGAATAACAAGATTATAGGAGAAGGACTAATAAGGACATGATAGCACAGGGATCAACAGAAAAAGAGACATGAAAATGAAAAAAGTTGGGACCAGCAGTTACCATAATGGCTATGTCGCTGGACTCCCAAGTAGTCGACCGTGGTTCAAGTCCCAGACCCAGTGGCTTAAAACTCATGCCAGGCCCATGTGCATGTGTGCCCAAGATCCCAAGAGGAGAATGGAGGAGAAGGGATTGTGGCATGGCCATCCCCCCTGGGGGGTGATTTCTCGCTTTCTGTCTCTCTGACTCTATCTGTCTGGCGAGTGCACGTGCGCTGTAGCCAAAACCTCTAAAAACAAAAAAGAAAATGAAATAAGTTTTGGCACATTAAGGGCAGTGACTTTAGACCACAGTGCTGTTTGGGAACAATGGAAAAATAAAGCTAGCTAGGTAGATAGGGACCATATCAACAAGAATCTTGTGTACCAAGCTAAGAAGTCTAAGCCTTATGTGGAAAATGTTATAGATATACCAAGTTATAAAAGAGGAAAAAGTTACAATTGGAGCTACATTATGAAACACTCTTCTGACAAGGGACAGTAAGGGATTCAAAGAAGCCCAGTGTATCAATAGACTGCAAAGCTCTGTTAATACTAAAAGCTAAGTAGTGACAAGGGCCAGGAAAATGGAAATGAGATTGTTGGACAGATATTAAGTTATAAGATACTGTCTTCTAAAGAAAAGTTGAAGCTGTGAGATTTTTGGCTGGATGGAATTATGAAGTGCATGAGAAAGTGCAAAGTAATGACACATGGTCATTCTGTTTTGTGTCTTACAAAATGTGAAATGTGGTACTGTCTACGAAAAAATCAAGTATATTACTTTTATATTATATGTATGATAGAATGTGCAATCAGCAATGTGACACATTTCAATTACTTCTTTAAAAATCATGTATTTTCCTGCCCATGTGCTCAAGTTCCTAGAATTTATCTTTTACTAGGGGACATGTTTGGATTTTTTTGTTTGTTTGTTTGTTTTTAAAGAATTATTTTTATTGAACTTTATTTATTATTATCATTATTATTCTCCAGTTTGATCAGAGAGAGACAGAGAGAGAGAAAGAGAGAAAGCAAGCCACCAGGTCCGAGACTTGAACTGTGGTCGGCCATGTGGGAGTCCAGCGCCTTTAACCACCATGCCACTTGCTGGCCCCGACATGTTTGTTTTAAACTGGGAAACTTTTAAACTCCAGACTAGAGGCTAAACTTCTGCCATTATATTTCCATGAATTGGAGTCTTATTCCTAAAACATGATAAATCATAACTCAGAAGGATATTTTAAGAGTAATTAATTTCCACTTATATAATAAGAATTTCTTTGAACCCTTTATGTAAGCAGCCAAACAGAAAATATTATGAGCAAGACATAAGTTCCCAAGGCCTGAAATACTAACAGAGATTAGCATGAATGAAAGAGTTAAATGGGAGAGTTAAGAAAATGTTATCAAGATTGGGAAAGGGACTTTGAGGAGATATCTTTTCAAGAACACAGAATATGTAGATATATGAATAAAGTGATAGGAATTATGGGAGAGAAAGATACTGAAATTGTGTGAGAGAAAGTAACCAAAAGAACAAAATTATTCCTCAGTCTAGAAAGGTAAAAAGGAAATGGATTATAATGCAGAGACATATTGAGATACAGTGAAAGGCTTTTACCATGGTTTATTTTTATTGTCTTTAGTCTTATCAGTTAAACCAGAGTTAAGATCACCCAGCTCTATGTTGCTATATCAAATTGTCCTAAGAAGCTAAGAATATGGATTTAGATTTGTGGTTACATTAATGAAAAAGGTGTTCTGCATTTTGGTTAACAAATCTCTTCTACTCAGTGATCTATTTGAAAAAAAAATCTTTGTGTTCTGACTGACTACATGATCAATGTGAGCCTAAAAAGTATCATGGCAGCTAATACAATGAGCACTATGATGCAAGTCAGGAGTAGAGAAACAGAAAGTAATCATCTCACTGAACTCAGCATTGTTCAGGCCACAACCAAGAGTTGTGGAACTCTGCAATTTGCTCAAATTTGTTCCTTCATAATCACAATAATATGACTTTTGTAAAAGTTTCAAAAATGCATAAAGATAGCAAGATAATAAAAATCTTGCATAATCCCACCAACATTAGATAGTGACTATTAACATTGCAGAACCTTTCTTTCAGTCTTTTCCTTATGCATATAATAACACAGAGGCATAAAAAATCTAAATTTGACCTGAAATGGGTATTCACTACACTACATTAAAGATTAAATCATTCAAATGATTTTACCATCATTTTCTTAATTGCATTTGGTTCTTTTCTAGGAATATGGGGTGGGTGTTTGCTTTACAGGAATCCAAAATGATGTACTCAAGGGAATAAAAAGTTCCTACTTTTTCTAAGTGAAAATATTTCCTTTTATCTTAATCAAGATTCAAAAGAAAAATTTTAGAGTTAACTTTTTATCCAGGTTATCTACATTTGTGTAAATATGGCTGTATAAGAAATTCCATGTTGGAACCAGCAGATGACGTAATGGTTATGTCACTGGAGTCCCACGAGGTTGACTGCTGTTTAAGTCCTGGACCTGGCAGCTTAATATTCAAGCCAGATATGTGTGTGTGTGTGTGTGTGTGTGTGTGTGTGTGTGTGTCCAAAATCCCAAAAGAAGAATGAAGAAGAAAAGATTGAGGTGTGGCCTTCTCCTCCCCCACCCCGGGGAAACAATTTCTCACTTTCTGTCTCTATCTCTACAGTAAGTGCATGCGCCCTATAGCAAAAATCTCTAAAACACAAATAAAGGAAGAAAGAAAGAACTTCCATGCTACACAGTTTTATAATTATAGTTGTATTGTTTATTAATTTTTAAGGTTTTAATTATAAAACATTGCCCATATAAAATATCTACATATAACTTCAAAGCAATGATTTAAGAAATAAATATATAATTAATTACCACAAATCAGCTACAAATAGAACATCACCAATTCCACTAAAGACTCTCACTGTTCCCTAATCATATTCTCTTTCGTCACCCAAGGACAATCACTAACCTGAATTATTACTAGCTTTTCTTGATAGTTTTGTCACAAAAGTGTATCAACAAACAATATATTTTAAATTTTTCATTTTAACTATATAATGATCTCTGATAAAATTCTGATTTAAGTTGAATTAAATTTATGAAGAAAATTTGAGAGAACTGACATCCATACATTATTAAATCCTTTTTCTATGAACATAGCTTTGGCTTTCTTTAATTTCTGTTAAGATTTATACACAAAGATATAAAGTGTCATGTATTTCTATTTTTCTTTACAAACAAAGCATGGTACATTATATTAAATGAAGAAGTATTTATTATTTATATTTTATTCATATAAGGTTTATAAAATCTTGTCTTTTGAATGCAATCTTTTTTTTATTTTTTATTATCATCATAATCTTCTTTATATTACATTGGATTACATATAACTTTACAGTGTATTGCATTGCTTTTTCAAAAGGGAATGCCATGCATGTCAGTCAGTAGAGAGACATTAATCTCCCTGTTTCAACATTCAATATCTTTTCCATGTTTTCCCCAATCATTATTATTATTATTCTAATTTTTTTAAAAACAGTCAATAGCTATTTCTCATTTTGCTTGTAAAAATACTTTGCCCATCATGAAATACTTCTCAGAAGAATCCAGTTGAGAATACTATACATGCCAACATCAACAGTTAATAAGCCATATCTGTTTCTCACTAACGTCCTGCCTCTCTATTGTTCACCTGCTATCATTCTCTATCCTTTTCTCTTCACTTCCCCCATTCCACACTGTCCTATTCTCATTAAGTACCTTCACTGATTTTATGTCCTCCAATTTTTTGATCTCTATCATAGAGTGCTGATAGTCGGTATATATTGAGTGGATGCATACAATATCTGTCTTTCATAGCCTGGTTTACTTCACTTAGCAATAGGTCCTCCATATCTGACCACTTTCTATCAAATTCCAGGGTCTTGTTATTTTTCATGGCTGAGTAGTATTCCATAGAGTATATATACCACACTTTTCCAATCCATTCATCAGTTTGTGGACATTTAGGTTGGTTCCATGTCTTGGCAATTGTGAATAATGCTGCAATAAACATTGATGTGCAAACACTTTTCTGACTGAGCGTTCTCCTGTCTTTTGGGTAAATACCCAGAAGTGGGATTGCTGGATCAAATGGTAGTTCCATTTGTAGATCTTTGAGGAACCTCCATATTGTTCTCCACAGTGGTTGAACTAGTTTACATTCCCACCAACAGTGTAGGAGGGTTCCCTTTTCACCACATCCCCGCCAACACTTATCACTTTTAATATTCTTCATCTTTGCCATTCTGACAGGGGTTAGTGGTATCTCATTGTGGTTTTTATCTGCATCTCCCTTATGATGAGGGATGTTGAGTATTTCCTCATATGCTTTTTGGCTGTTCGTATGTCTTCCTTAGAGAGACTTTTGTTCAGCTCATTTTCCCATCTTTTAATTGGGTTAATCATTTTTTTCCACATAAAGCACTTGAATTCCCTATGTATTCTGGTTATCAGTCCCTTGTCTGAGGCATATTTAACAAAAATATTTTCCCATTCTGAGGGTTGTCGGTTCACACTTGTTACTGTGTCCTTTGCTGTACAGAAACTTCTTAGTCTAATATAGTCCCACTTTTCTATTTTAGGGATTATTGCCTGTGCTTTGGGAGTCTTATTTAAGAAGTCTTTGCCTACTCCAATGTCCCCCAGAGTTTCCCCAGCATTTTCCACCAGTAGTTTTATTGTTTGAGGTCTTAGGTTCAGATCTTTGATCCATTTTGAGTTGACTGTTGTTAATGGTGAAAGATAGGGTTTCAGTTTCATCTTTCTGCAGGTGGATACCCAGTTTTTCCAGCACCATTTACTAAAGAGGTTTTCCTTTTCCCAATGGATTGACTGATATCCTTTGTCAAAGATCAGTTGGCTGTAAGCTTTGGGGGTTATTTCTGGGGTCTCTATTCTCTTCCATTGGTCCACATGTCTGTTTTTATGCCAATACCATGCTGTTTTGATGACCACAGCTTTGTAGTGTATCTTGGGATCAGGGAGTGATATGCCTCCTACTCCATTCTTCTTGTGCAGGATTCCTTTTGCAATACGAGGTCTTTTATGGTTCCAGACAAATTCTATGATTGTCTTTTCTAGATCTCTGAAGAATATCTCTGGTATTTTGATTGAAATTGCATTAAACATGTAGATTAATTTGGGTAGAATTGCCATTTTGATTATGTTAATTCTTCCAATCCAGGAGCATGGGATGTCCTTCCACATTTTTATGTCACTTTCAATGTCTTTTTTAAGATTTTCGTAGTTTTCTTTATAAAGGTCTTTGACTTTCTTAGTTAGGTTTATCCCTAGGTATCTTATACACCTTGTGGCTATGGTGAAAGGGATTCCTTTCTACAGCTCTGCTTCGTTCAACTTGTTGTTCATAAATAGGAATGCTATAGATTTTTGGATTTTGATTTTGTATCCTGCCACCTTACTGTATTCACTTATTACTTCAAGCAGTTTTTTCATGGATACCTTTGGGTCTTCTAAGTACACCATCATGTCATCTGCAAATAAAGATATTTTCAACTCTTCTTTGCCTATTCGAATGCTTTTAATATTGTTCTCTTCTCTGATTGCAATAGCTAAGACTCCCAGTATTATATTAAAGAGCAGTGGAGAAAGTGGCAGCCTTGCCTAGTACCTGTTTTCAGAGGAAAATCTTTCAGCTTTTCCCCATTCAGTATAATGTTAGCTGTAGGTTTTTCATAGATTGCTTTTATTGTGTTCAGAAATGACCTTTCTATACCAATCTTACTGAGAGTCTTAATCATAAAAGGATGTTGTATTTTATCAAATGCTTTCTCCGCATCAATTGAGATGATCATATGGTTTTTATCTTTCTTTCTGTTAATGTGGTGTATTACATTTATGGTCTTGCGTATATTGAACCACCCTTGCATCCCTGGTATAAAGCCTACCTGGTCGTGATGAATGATCTTTGTTATATGTTGTTGGATATGATTTGTGAGTATCTTGTTGAGAATTTTCACGTCTATATTCATCAATGATATTGGTCTGTAGTTTTCCTTTTTTGTCATATCTTTATCTGTTTTGGGGATGAGGATGATGGAGGCTTCATAAAATGAATTTGGAAGGTTTCCTTCCTTTTGAATCTTTAGAAATAATTTTAGTAGGATAGGGGTTAACTCTTCCTTAGAAGTTTTGTAGAATTCACAAGTGAAGACATCTGGGCCTGGGCTTTTCTTTGTTGGGAGGTTATTTATTACTGATTCAATCTCCTGGCTTGTTATAGGTCTATTCAGGTTCTCTATGTCTTCCTGATCCAATCTTGGTAGATTATATGCATCCAGGAATTTGTCCATCTCCTTCAGGTTATCTTGTTTGTTGGCGTAAAGTTGCTCATAGTATCCTCTAATGATATTTTGTATTTCTGCTATGTCTGTGGTAATATTGCCTGTTTCATAACATATTTGATTAATCTGGTTTCTTTCTTTCTTCTTCTTGATCAGTCTAGCCAATGGTGTGTTGATCTTGTTAATCTTTTCAAAGAACCAGCTTTTGCTTTCATTTATTTTCTCTGTGGTTCGTTTATTTTCTATTTCATTTATTTCTGCTCTAACCTTTATTATTTCTTTTCACCTGGCATTTTGGGGGTTTGTTTGTTGTTGTTTTTCCAATTCTCTGAGGCATGATGATAAGTTATCTACTTGCCATCTTTCCATCCTTTTCCTATGCACACTAATTGCTATGAATTTCCCTCTTATGACTGCTTTTGCTGTGTCCCATAGATTCTGGACACTTGTGTACTCATTATCATTAATTTCCATAATATTTTTTAAATTTCAGCCTTAATTTCTTCAGTAGTGAGGAAGTCATTCAGAAGTACGTTGTTCAATTTCCATGTGTTTGTGTATTTTCGGGGTTGTGTCTTGAAATTAATCTTGAGTTTAATTCCATCATGGTCAGAGAAAATGCTGGGTACAGTTTCTATGCCTTTGAATCTGTAAAGGCTTGATTTGTGTCCTAATATATGATCTATCTTTGAAAAGGTTCCATGTCGGGGTGAGAAAAATGTATATGTTGAGGATGTAGGGTGGAAAGTTCTATAGATATCGACCAAGCCCATTCCATTTATAGTATCATTTAAGTCCTGTACCTCTCTATTTATTTTCTGTCTAGAAGATCTGTCTATAGGAGATAGTGGGGTGTTGAGATCTCCAACAATTATAGTATTTCTCCCTATCTCTCCTTTTAGCTCCAGCAGTCTTTCCCTCACATGTTTAGGTGCAGCTGAGTTGGGTGCGTAGATATTTATAAGGGTTATGTCTTCTTGCTGGATTACCCCATTTACTATTATATAATGCCCGTCTTTGTCTCTTCTTACAGTCTTTGTCTTGAAATCTATTTTGTCTGAGATCAAGATTGCTACTCCAGCCTTTTTTTGATTTTCATTTGCATGGAATATCTTTTTCCAGCCCTTGACTTTTAGTTTATGTATGTCTTTATCCATAAGGTGAGTTTCTTGTAGGCAACAGATAAAGGGTTTCTGTTTTCTTATCCATTCAGCCAGTCTATGTCTCTTAACTGGAGAGTTTAATCCATTGACATTCAATGTAATTATCGATATTTCCATACCTGATCTATCATTAAGTGAGCCATTTTCTTGGTTGCTTTTTGTTCTCGTATAACTGTCTGATTTCTTAGTTTTCCTGGTATAGTACTCCCTTCAGAACCTCTTGAAGAGCAGGTCTGGAGTTGGTAAATTCCTTCAAATTCTGTTTATTCGAGAATGTTTTTAACTTTTTTTCCCATATGAAAGATAATTTTTCTGGGTATAGTATTCTTGGTTGAAATTATTTTTCACTCAACACTTTGACTATGCTTCCCCATTCTTTCCTTTCCTGCATTGTTTCCGCTTAGAGATCCAATGTTAGCCTGATGGGGTGACCTTTGTAAGTAACCTGGCGTTTCTCTCTTGTCAACTTTAGTATCTTGCCTTTGTCTGTTGTTTTTGCCAGTCTGGCTATGATGTGCCTTGGAGAGGATCTTCTTGGGTTGATTCTACCCGGGGTCCTATGAATTTCCTGGGTCTGGATATTTGAATGCCTTTCTAGATTTGGAAAGTTTTCTTCCAGGATCTCATGGTATAAATTATCTAGGCCCTTATTATTTTCTTCCTCTTCTGGAATACCAGTTATCCAGATGTTGGGGCACGTGATGGTATCCAGTATTCCTCGTATATTATCCTCATTTTTCATGGTTGTTTTCTCAATCTTCTTAATACTTTTTTCTAGGTCAGATGTTTTGTCTTCTATGTTAGAGATTCAATCTTCTGCCTGGTCTAACCTACTTTTAATACTTTCAAGGGAGTTTTTGATTTCCTATATCACATTCTTCAATCTTAAAAGTTCCATCTGGTTCTTGCTTAAGGTATCCATTTCTTCTTTCAAGTCATTGAAGGACTTCCTCATCTCCTGGAGCTCCTTGTCTCTTTTCTCTTTCATCTCAGTTAGTTTGGTCACTACAAATATTCTGAACTCCTTATCAGACATATCCACGACATCCATTGTATTGACTGTGGGTGATGTAGGCTTGATGATTTCCCTTGAGGGAGAGGTCTTTTGTTGGTTGCTCATATTTCTTGAGCTTCTGCGATTGTTCCTAGTCATCAGGTAATCTGTATGTTTCTTCCTAACTTATTTAAGGTATCTCTGATTGTTAAAAGTTGTACAGGCTTAGAAAATTGATGATTTCTCTTATGGTTGGCCTACCTGTTGCTCACAATTACCATTAACTGTTGCCACTACCCTGGATGGCCCAAAGTCCTCACTGTCTCTAAGGAAAGGTGAGCCTTCAATTGACCTAATAAGCAACACCCCAAGAGCAAAGAAAAATAAAATGAAAAAAGGAAATCGCGAGGGGCACGTTGCGTGCTGCACGCTATTAAAATCACCAAATTCAAAGAGTCCAAAGACTAGAGGGAAAGGGTCAGAAGATGAGTGACAGGACCAGGTTGGTCGGGCCTGCAGCCTCAGTCCGCCTGGTGCCCAGAACTGCTGGCCGGCTCGATCCGGATTGCGGGTGGGGTGGGGTGGGAGTTCACCTTAAAGTCCCAGACAACCAACCTGGGGTTCAAGGAGGAGGAACGGTGGGGATGCGTGGAGATTCGGATTTGAATGTAATCTTTAGGATATCCTTCTACATTGTTTACATTGATTGTTTCCTTTTCTGTTTTTTGTTTTGTTTGGTCTCACAAGATGTTGATCAATTTTATTAGTTCTTCAAAGACACACTTTTTCATTCAGCTAATACTTTTTATTTTACATCTGAATTCTATTTCATGAACTTGTTTTTTTACTAATATTTTCTTCTTTCCATTTACTATATGTTGTTGTTCTCTTTCTACTTTTTGGTGATGACTGTTTAGCTTATTGATTTTCATTGTTTATTCTTTTCCTTTTTTATTATTTTTATAGAGATTTTTGCTATAAGGGTCATGTGCTCACCAGAGAGACAGAAAGTGAGAAATTACCACCTCGCAGGAGATGGCCATGCTGCAATCGCTTCTCCTTCATGCTTCTCTCAAGATTTTGGGCACACATGTCCATGTGCCTGGCATGGGGTCTAAGCCGCTGGGTCCAGGGCTCTAACCACTGTTGACTTCTTGGGAATGCAGGGACATAACCATTATTCCATCAGCGGGTCCCTGTTTGTTCTTTTCTAATATTTGCATTAAAAGATGTAAATTTCAGTACCCTTTACCTTAACCTCTCAATTGCTATATGTAAAATTTTAGTTATCATTAGTTCAACATTTTTTCCCGTGCCATTATTTTCTTTGTTCTATAAGTTATTCTGAATATATAGGCAGTTTTTGATTATATTATTGTTACTTTTTTCTAGCATAATTAAATTTTGGTCAGAAGACATCATTTTTAGGGTCAATTTTTAAAATTCTTGGTACATTCTACATACAGTGTTTAAGTGCCATATTATATATTTGTGTGTTTATATATGCACATATATATATGTGTGTATATATATATACATATATATATATATATATATATACACTAAGATACTTTACTCATTCTGTTTTTCAAAAGTTTAATATTTTTTGTGTTTGCTTTTCTAAAGTTACTGAGATAAATTTTTTATGTCTACCATTATACTTAGTTTTGTGTATTTCTTTTTATAGTTTTGTTCAGTTATGCTTTATAAAATTGCGGCTAGATTTCCAGATGAACATACATTTAATTTTTTTTTTTTTTTTTTTTTTTATGCAGGGCAAATGCGCTTGACAGAGAGAGACACAAAAAGACATAGAAGGAAGAAGACATATCATCCCCCATGGGAAATGGTCATGACACAATCGCTTCTTCATTTCTCTCACCTTTTGGGATTTGGGGCACACATGTGTATGCACCTGGCATTTCTCTAGCTACCAAGTCTAGGACTCCATCTGTGGTTGACTATGTGGGATCCAGATGCCTTAATCACCAGACCACAGAGCCAAATCTAGAACTGACTTCACAATTTTAATCATTCTGAAACATCTTCTAATTTCAACTTCTATCATTCTAAAGAATCTTATTTTGAGATTTACAGGGAAATGATTCTCACTTCAAAATTTTCTGTTCTTTCAAAACTCATTGGTCTTTATTTCCTCTGTCTGAATCTAAGTTTATTTATTTGACTTTAGTTTCAACAGCTTTATTTTGCCATAATTATGTTTGAATTTATATTTATCCTGCTTAGGACACTAGGGATTCATGAGTCTAATAATTGATTTCTTTCTTTTGTTTGGGGTAATACCTGACTATTATCTCTTCAAATCACATTTCTACCCAATTTTTTCTTTTTTTAGATTTTTTTCCTTTTTTTGAGAATTTTGCCATAGGGTGCTGGTGCTCCCAAGAGAGAGACACATAGTAACAGAGAAAGAGGTCAAGTGAGAAATCACCACCCAGAGGAGAAGGCTACACTGCTCTCCCTTCTACTCCATTCTCCTCTCTGCGTTTTGGGCACACGCACACCTGTGCCCAGTGTATTTTTGAAGCCTGTGGGGCTGGGACTCAAACTGCAGAGTTGGCCATGTAGTATCCAGTGCCTTAACCAACATGCCACCTGCTGGCCTGTTTATACTCCCACTTTCTACTTCTCTTGGTTACTCTAATTACCGGTTGATTCTCATTATTTGCAGATTCTGTATTTGTGAATTTGCCTGATTCAATAATGCTTATATGTATCTCAATGGACTGCTCAATAGCACAGAGGTAATGTGCTGTCAAGCAACGCTGGATTCAGATGGGAGATCATGGATTCTGTTCTCTGATCCACCTATATAGACCAGGTGTGCATGCCCAGAAGCCTGGGTAGCTGGAAGGGCTGAGGGCTGGATATTACAATGTGAGACCCTATTGAGGGTCTTTTTCTATCTCCTTCAACCCACTCTCTGTCTCATAACTCTCATGAGAGGAAGAAACTTTAAAAGGTCTGCTTTCCTGATGCCTGTGCAATCATTTTCAGATATGCACAAGGAAAAGAACTATTGGATTACCTAATGTGCAATCTCCCAGTTGAAGTCAAACATGGTGACACTGCCCTATTGTTTCAGCTTCACACTGTACAAAGTGCCCTTTCATAATCTCTATAAGTACCACATTTTTATGCTTGGTATTGATGATTTTGCTGTTTAAAATGTTTACCATGTATAGGGCACTAATACTATCTAGTATTCTAAGCACAAGCAGATTGTGACATGCCTTACAGAAAAAAATACAAGCATTAGATAAGCTGCATTCAAGCATGAGCTATAGCTTTTGACTAAATTCAATATTGATTAATCAACAATATGTACATAATATTAGTGTTTTTAACCAGATATAAAATAAGTTATGTATTGATCAATTGGCAAAAATGTAAGACAAATAGAACCTAATCCTGTTAGGTTAGGTTAGGTTCCCTTGGAAAAATGGTTTGCTATCTACCAACTCAATACCAATGGCAACTTTACAAAGCATAGCTACTTCAAATAACAAGAATGAATTAGCTACCTTAAACATTATCTATGTCACTTAATTTCTGTTTTTTTGTTTTTTTTTTTTCCTTCCTTTTATAGCTCTTTATTTCTTCCTGGATATTTTCTTCTGACCTATATTCAAGTTCTGACCTGCTGTTAAATTCCTAATTCAATCTAGAATATATGTGCTTATACATGTTTTCTTTCATATAGTTTAAATTTCTTTAGAAAAATTCTCATTTTTGTATTTTGTTTTATTTAATATATTAAAGTTATTTTTTCCCAAAATCTATGCCTGATAATTTCAAACAATAGCCACTACTACGGGTCTTTTACTATTATTTATCTTTTCTCTTGGGTCTCATTCATTTTGTCTTATTTCATCATGTGATTTATTTAAAAAATATTATTTTTTGCTGTAGGGAACTTTACTTGAAAAATAACAAAAAAAGGAGAACTAAATTGCTATTATCTTAGTAAAAATAATTTTTTATTTACTTCTCACAAATTCATGGAGAACTAGCAGTATCATATTACCTTAAATTAGTTCTAAAAATTTGAAAGATACATATTTGGTCTACATGGTTTTCATGTAGACAGGCTCACTTATGATGTACTATTATTTTTCTTCAACACTTCTTTGGGTCCAGCCCATGAAATAGTGGTTAGGTTAACTAGATCCCACGTGGCCTACTGTGTGGTTTACTTTCTGGGCCTGGTGCCTTGAGAACGCACTGGGTGCATGTGTGTGCATGCCTAAAATCATGAAAGGAAGGAGGAGGAGAAGAGACTGAAGTGACCATCAGTCATGCTGTGTGTTTCCTCCCTCTGGAAGTACATGTACCCTCTGGAAAAAAAATACAACAAAAACAAAGACAACCTCTCTTCTTTGGGTCCTTGCAGGTACTAGTATTAATCTCAAGCCCTCCTAGCCTGGTAGGCTGGCAAAAGTACATTAGCGCCTCTCTAACTCTCCACCACCACTTACAGCAGCTGTGGTCCCCTGTAGGTGAAAAGTTGTTCTGAATATCAGATCTATCTCTGAATTTCCATCTTATTTTAAGTAGTGGCTTTCCAGAAATGTTTTCAAAGTACTTTTTTTTTCCTGTTAAACCCTGTACATAGGGAGCTGGATACCACATGGCCTATGTCAATTCATATTCCAGCTCCAGTATCCTGAAAAGCATCCCAGTCACATCTGTATTCGTACCTAAAATCCTGATATGATGAAGAAATAGGAGAAAAGGGATTACAGCATGACCAAGGAGAGTGCTTTCTCTCTCTCCATCTCTATCTCTATGTGATGAGCATACACACACACCCTCTGGAAATTGAAATATATATATATGTATGTATATATATATATATATATATATATATATATATATATATGAATTCCATGGTAAAGTGAGCGCAAATTACTTAATTATTACTGAAAGCCTTTTTGAATTTTGAACTTTTATTATTTCATTTTTATGTCTAGATTCAGCATAATTATCAATGTTTTGTTATAAAAAGTTTTTTACCTTCTCTCTTTTATAGTTCTATATAATATATATTTTAAATATTTATTTTATATCTTATATGTGATAATTCTAATATTGAAGTTCTTGTGGATCTCATTATATTGTAATTTATAATAACTCTGGCTCAAGTTGTCTTAATGTATTTTCAAGTTCACTATTTATTTTGTTGTAAATGCATGGCTCTTTGAAAATTATTCAGGAAAATCCTGTTGTGTTAAAATTCTATTATAGAGAGATTTAATTTCTTTTATTCTAAAGAAGACATGTACTCACCAGAGAAAGAGGGATGGGGAGGTGGGAGGAGAAAACATCTCTCCGATCCATAAATAATGGGAACATTGGGACCAGAAGTTGGCATAATGGCTATGTTACTGGACTCCCATATAGTCAACCACAGGTTGAGTCCTGGACCCGGTGGCTTAAACTCATGCCGGACGCATGTGCGTGCGTGCCTAAGATCCCAAGAAGAGAATGGAGGAGAAGGGATTGCAGTGTGGCCATCCCCCCTGGGGGGTGATTTCTCGCTTTCTGTCTCTCTGTCTTTCTGGAGAGTGCATGCACACTATAGCAAAAACCTCTCAAAAAAAAAAAAAAAAAAAAAGAGAGAGAGAGAGAGAGAAAAGAAAAGAATGGGAACACTACAATCCCCTCTTCCCCATCTCTCCCTTTTTCTGGGCATGCATGCTCACTTTTCCCATGTTTCTCAAGCACCAGCTTTGGGACTGGAACTGTATAGTCAGTCATGTAGAATCTAGTTGCCTTAACCACCAGGCTATGAAACCGGCCCCAGACACTTTAACTTAGTGGTGTACTCTTCTTGTATTAAATAACAGTATAACAAAAATATGCTTATATTTAAATGTTAAAAGGTTTAAATATTTTAGAAAAAATACTAGGAAATTTTGGTCAAAGTGATGAATATTGCATTTTAATAGTTATTTTCAAACTTATTCTATAAAAGTCATGGCAATTTATATTGCAACAATATTGAGGCTACACATTTTAAGATAAATATTGGAAGGACCAGCAGATTCCATAATGGTTATGTTACTGGACTCCGACATAGTCAACTGTGGTTCAAGTCCCAGACCTGGCAGCTTAAAACTAATGGTGGGTGCATGTGCATGCGTCCTCAAGATCCTGAAAGGAGAGTGAAGGAGAAGAAATTGCAGCATGGCTATCCCCCAGGAGGTGATTTCTTGCTTTCTGTCTCTCTCTTTCTCCGGCCAGTGCATGCACCCTATAGCAAAAATCACTAAAAGTAAAAATAAAAAATAAATTTTGGATAACTTGTCATAGAAGGGATAACTAGAATAATAAGTGTATGAAACCTAAAGATCTGTATAGAAACATAATATAAGAAATGTAAATTTGTTTGTATGTGAGATTGTATGTATTCACCTGCTGATTTTTAACTTCTTCAAACATTACATATAGACAATAAATATTTCAAACATAAGGTAGGTTCTCTTTCTTTGTATTGATTAATCCACTTGCTATTCATTCAACAATATTTTCTGATTGCCATGTAGGTCAGGCAACACACGGAACATCAGGAGTTCAGCCATGAGCTATTATGGAACAAATACCCTAATAGAGGAGATGTTAATAAATAGTTTAAAACAATATAAGAAGACCTAGAGCAGTAGTACGAACGGTAGTGTGTAGCTTTATGTGTTGGAAACTACATGACCAACTGTGATTTGAATCTGAAGGTGACCTGAAACATATGGGGTAGATACTGGCTAGCTGGAGAGCTGGGGATCTCAAGGTGATGAGACTCTTTCTATGGTGTCTCTCTCTCTCTCTCTCTCAATAAAAAAAATTAATAAAATTTGCAGCCAGCAGATGGCATAACAGTAATGTCCCTAGACTCCCACATGGTCAACCACAGTTCTAGTCCCAGACCTGGTGGCTTAAAACTCACACTGGTTATATGTGCATGCATGCTCAAGATCCTGGAAGGAGAACAGTCAAGAAGAGACAGCAGTGTGGCCCACCCACAGGAGGTAATTTCTCACTTTCAATCTCACTGTTTCTGTCTCTCCCCTCTCTCTCTCTCTCTCTCTCTCTCTCTTTCTCTCTGGTGAGTACCCACACTCTAAGGAAAAAAATTCTCAAAAAATAAATAACTTATATGTGTGTGTGTGTGTGTGTGTGTGTGTGTGTATAAAAGTAAATATGTATGTATAAAAATGAAAGTGTGTAGTGGCGTAAAAGAATGACTTCTGTTACCTATTATCTAGAGTGGTTAGGAAAAAGTCTCTTGAATTAAGTATATTAAGTGTGTGAAATGGTGTGTTAAGGCCAATGAAATCAACCCAGAGAAAAGGTATAATGACCCTGAAAAAAGATGCTTACATGGTAGCAAACTCAGTGAAAGAGAAACTTCAGTAAATCTGTAAAAGAAAGCAGTAGTTAGCTCAAGCAATGCTCTGCAAGTTAAGCGAAGGGATTTTATTTTAGGGTGATAAAACTATCTTTGAAATTTTAACAGTTTTGTTCATCTTACAACCTGACTCATATTTTTAAATGTTCATTTTACAGTCTGAAAATCTTAGAATGCAGACCTTCAATAGTGGAAAGAGGAAAACAAAAGAGGAAATTATTATCATAATGTAATTGAGATGGTGATGATTTAAATTGTGAAGCTTGTAGTGAGAGTGAGATAAATAGATGTACCAAAATATGTTTTAAAAGTATACACCACAGGGTAAAATGAGAAGCTGATTAAGGGAGTGAGGGAAAAGATAAGTATTTACAGAATAGCTTTTGCTTTTCTAACTTGAGCACCTGAATAAATAATAATTTAATGAATGGAAATGAAAGAGAGATACTCAGAATCCTGTACTTCATACTCTATTCCAGTTTGTCTATCTGATGCAATGTATCTCATGCTTCCTAGAAACAAAAACTTGACTGTTTCCAATCTTGTATTTCTACTGCCTAGCATAATGACCCACATAGGGAATGCATCCAAAAAGTATTTGCTGAATTAATGGAGGAATGAATAATTAAGTGAAAAAAGATCATCTTTTGTCTTTTTTTGTACTGGACAACCAGAAATAATGGCATATAATTACAGGCAGACAGATTTCAATTCTATGTAAATATTGCCAGATAATTAGAAGTCCACAAATTAAAAGAGTCTGTCTTCAGCATAACATGTTCTCTGATAACTGGAAATATTTAAGCAAAGTTTTGTTGAAAATAAGACAGGTGTCTAATATTTGAAATAGAATTGGAAATTAACTCAGGCAGAAAGTATTAATTCTTCTAACCTCTCTACTTAATCCCTCTTTAAGTTCAGAATACCTTTCATTGCCCATACCTCTGAACAATGACTTTTTACTTCCTGTTAATTGAGTTAGTGAACTTATGTTAAAAGAATGTCCTCAATGACTGGAGAGAAAATTAAAATAACCACTTTCTCTTTCAGACAAATAAAATCTAGTTTATAGTTTTCAGTTTTGTCCAGAATACTAAGATAACTGGCCCATGGGATCATCCCTAAAGCGAATGCATGTAGAACTTTTTAATAGTTCCTTCTCCTAAGAAGATTCGCATTTCATGCCTTACCCACTAAGACGGACACGGGAGGTTACTGTGTTTTGTGAGAGGAGAAAGAACTGGTTTGATTGGACTGGAGTAGCTGGTACAATTTTTGAGTTTAGAAAGTCTTTGTAGAAACTTCTGTCTCTAGCGTACACTTAATCCAAAACTCTGTTAAAATCTATGGCATGGAAAAACTAAAGGGTCTAAAAATACTCTGATTCTTTCAGGAAAAATATCTTTTTCTCATGTATTCTTAGTTATAAGACTTAGTGACCACACCGATGAGAATAGATGGTACTTGATAGTCACAGGACTCGGATTAAACATCAGAGTGTTTTACTGGCCATGAGACAATGGAGAGCAGAATGAATAGGTATCCAGTTTTCCACTAACTATTTACACGGAGCATCTGGCTTTTCCGAGATTTATTACATTTCTCAATCAGTTTATTTTGAAGAAAGGGATCGACACCTAGAAACTGTCTCAACAGCAGTGGGAAATCACTTGTGAGGATCTTTACATCTTGAATACTTAATGGACTTTTTAAATATCAATTTATCTAATTACTCAGGCAGGACAGCCATTCTATATCAGGAGCACATGATGGTTTGGATATATTGAGTCTAGAGTACAATATGCAGAAGATAAGTAAGTGTGGGTTCCTTAGCTTTTAGTAAATTAAACCAGGAAGCCTTACAAATTCTAAACAAAAGGGAGAGCTTCAGAAATTCAATCATTAAACACTTAGCCACAAAGCAGAAATTCATACATATCAGGAGTATGAAATAAATACTTGTTTGTATCATGTTTTTTTTCAGCTGTGTTACATTGATTCTGTGAATTTGTATAACTGATGCTTTATTCAAATCATCTGAACTTTCACATTTTTTGTCATGAGCTAAAAATTTTCTCAATATTCTTTCATATAAAAGGATCTTTCCTACTTTTTAATTCATTGTATAATATAAAAATCATGAACAAACACAAAAATAAATTATGAAGAGCTACCCGTTAACATTTCCCCATACTTGGTCAACTGCATATTATAGCATATTTAAAGGTTACTTTTGGTACATATTTAAAGACATAGTTATTTCTTTCCTTTGGTATTAGTTATTTGTGATACTTTTAAATTCTCTTCCAAATTACTAATAATTTTACTTCTGTCTTTACCTTTTCTTTCTGTCACGTTGTCTCATGTCCTTCAGTGGGACTGACAAAATTCTATATGGATGTATATAAGTGCCTTTTCCTAAACTCTTGCAGCATATGTCCCTTTTTAACACAGAGTTCCCTTTATATAAAACTTCTATTACCAGTTATAAGAAAAGTAATACTTAATGGAGATTAGGAAACTCTGAAGAAGGTGCTTTTGAAATTATATAAGGTTTAGATTAATGCTAATTGCTTTAGAAGCGGAACACCAACCAGAATAACAACAACCATAATATCAACAAGCACTAAGTATAGTGTTTATCCGTAAATAAACCGATTAATTTATTCAGTATCCTTTTTTTATAACAGGTACTCCTAAACTTTAGAAGTTAGGAATAGAGTACAGCCAGTCCCTACTTACATAGATTTATAATCTGAACAGAAAAGACCACAACAAACAAACAAATAAGAAAAATAATAGAATTTCCACTAAAGATAAATGCCATGAAGAAAATAAAGTAGGTTCTTGGTTTGGGAAATTACAAGGAATTTGTGATTGTTTCTACATTTGATAGACTGATTAGGAAAATCTTTTTATATAGAAGGGATATTTTAGCTTCAAATCCCCATTGTCTGATTCCACTGGGTCTATCTCCACCACAGAAAGATCAAGGAGATCTACATTCTGGTAAATAACTAATAAAATACTATTAAAAGATACAAGTGAGAAAGAGGAAAGTAGAGGCTTAATCACTGGCATTCATTTTGGGAGGCTGTGCAGAGCTGATATGCAAAATATTAGAAGTTGTTGCCTAACCATAGGATGTGCATGCTTTTATATTGCAGATATTCTCCTAACACTTGTACCTTCTAGATCCATGTCCCCAGGGAAGTGATGGAAAGAGAATTTCATCAGAAGAAGCATTTTGCTGATTCATGCTTAACCGCTTAGTCATAACCAGGTGGGCCAGACTCCATGGTAACCAGGCCAATCACAGAGAAACACAAACCCTAGAGTTGATGAAGCTGACAAGTGGGAAAAGTCATTTTAAATTTTCCTCAAGTATTTAAATACTTTCTTTTAGTACATATTTGCTAACTCAAATATAGAAAATAATCTGAGGGTTCATCGTAATTTAAAGAGAACTAACAAGAATTAATTCAATGTTTTCTATTTATTCTTTTTGTTTTTTGGAAAGGTTCCATCAGATGAAATTTTCTTTACAAATGAGACTCATTTGGGCCTCATTTTGCCATAATTGGCCTAACTATATCTTTCTTCTTTCATCTGCTGACAGCATTTTATATTCTTATTACTTTTCACAACTTGTTTAACCTACTAGTTGGGTAAATTCTTATGAAATTTAATTGATATTTAATTACGTTTGCGTTTTAAACCTTAAGGGGCTGGCAGGTGGTGTGGTGGTTAAGGGTGCTGGACTCCCACATGGCCGACTATAGTTAGAGTCCTGGACTTGGTTTCTCACTTTCTCTATCTCTCTCTGTCACTCTGTCCCTCTGTCATCAAAAACTTATAAAAAAAAAATAAATAAATAAAGTTATATAAAATAATTCTTAAACAAAAACCTTAAAATGTCAGTCAAGGGCCAGACGGTGGCACAGCGTAACACACGACTTCACATGACAGTTTGTCCAGATGCTCTCTGTTCTTTCTACCTCCTTCTCTGTCTCTCTCATTCAAGCAAGAAATAAATAAATAAACATTTTTGTAAATCAGTAAAATTTAAATAGATATAAAATTAAGTTGCTAGGGTGAAAGAAGTATTTGTTAATGAGATCTGGGTGATTTAATTTGGTATAGACATCTAGAAATTACCGTCATGTTTCTCTCTTCTGAGAGTAATTGCTACACTATTTTACTGTTCAAGATGAAGTTTTTGGCTTTTTAAATAATTTTTTTCTAATATGTATGTGATAATGTCTACAATGCTGCTGTAAAAAATAAACTAACAAATGTCACAGATACATGTTTAAAATGTTCGAAGTTGCCTCTATTACAGATGATCCAGGTAGGTCTTTGGCCTACTGGTTAAGGCAGGCAGATACCACATGGCAGATCATGCATTCTGAGTCCTGGACCCGGCAGCTTGAAAAGAATGCCACATACTTGTGTGCGGCCCCAACATCCTGAGAGGTTAGAGAAACGGAGAAGAGGCGATTGCAGCATGACCCATACTCAGTTAAGGGTACTTTCCTCTTCCTCTTTTTCTCTTTCTCTCTGGAGTGGATACACACAATGTAGCAAAACTAAAAAAGAATGATCCGTCTAGCATAGCAAAAATCAAACCTCAGGAATTTTAGGAAAGTATTTTTACATTGCAAAGTTAGAAATAATTTCCATGATAATCAGTCCAGACTCAGAGCTTGATTGTATTAATCCATCCCAAATTTCTACCTGAAACTGTTACCTAGTTCTAATAAAGCTTACTCAAGTAGACACTCTGAATTAGAGAGCAATATTTGATAAAAATTCTTTCTTGTTAGTGTGCTTAATTATCCCTTAAGTTCAGCTTTAGGTGCTGTATCTGTAAAAAATATATTAGGCTTGGGAACCAGCAGTTAGCGTAATGGCTATGTCGCTGGACTCCCACGTAGTCGACCGCGGTTCGCGTCTCGGACCCGGTGGCTTACAACTCACGCCGGGCGCGTGTGCGTGCGTGCCCAAGATCCCGAGAGGAGAATGGAGGAGAAGGGATTGTGGCGTGACCACCCCCCCTGGGGGGTGATTTCTCGCTTTCTGTCTCTCTGTCTCTCTCTGTCTGGCGAGCGCACGCGCCCTATAGCGAAAACCTCTCAAAAAAAAAAAAAAAAAAAAAAAAAAAAAAATATATATATATATATATATATATATATATTAGGCTTGTGTCAATTGTATGATAAAGTTAAAAGAAAAAAAGATTAAGGGGCCATCAGGTGGCATGGTGGTTAATGGCGCTGGACTCCCACATGACCAAAAGCGGTTCAAGCCCCGGACTTGGCAGCTCGCTTTCTCACTATCCCTCTCTCTCTCTCCCTCACTGAGGAAATTAAAATAGATGGGAAAAGATAGAAGGAAAGAAAGAAATAGAAAGGAAAAGAAAGAAAGAAAGAAAGAAAGAAAGAAAGAAAGAAAGAAAGAAAGAAAGAAAGAAAGAAAAAGAGAGAGAGAGAGAGAGAGAGAGAGAAAGAAAGAAAGAGAAAGAAAGGCAGGCAGGAAGAAGAAAAATAAATAAAATAATTCTTAAAAAAAGAAAACAACAACAACAACAAAATAATAGGAATTCAGGATATCTATGATTAACTCTAGACTCTGCCACTAACTATTGGGTTGTTGGAAAAGTCATGATGGAGTTTTACATAGAAAAATATGACATGACTTTTTTAACAACCCAATAATCTGATGACTTTAAGACATTTAATTCTGGAAACCTTTATTTCCTTTCCTTGGCTGTGAAAATGGATGTTAAACTACATGTCTTAAAAATACAGCATTTGGAATGTGTTGTGGCTGAATTTTGTGCCAGGTCAGGACTCAAAGCAGAGTTGGCCACAGGAGACCCAGTCACCTTAACCACCAGGCAGTGAGCTGGTACCAAAGTATTTTATAAACTAATTGATCTCCTTTCTCATCGCTATTTTTAAAAAAAATTTGTGAAGTGGGCTCATTAAAATGGAAAGCATTATGCACTACTTGGTCAATCACAAATATATTATTTTTCCTTCTTACAGCAAGAGTGACCGAAATATAAGCAAATGGTATAAAGATATATAAGAAATAATTTAAGTTTATTATTGGACATGTTTAAAGCAGAAAGCCACAGAGCAAAAGCATATGTATATGGAAGATAATGGTGATTTGGTTTATTCAAACCTGCTTTAGGATGAAAATATCTGGGATGTTTGATATCCTAGGTCCTGGCACCAATTATCACCTAATATTTTAGAAATTATAAGCAGAGATGTTCAGTACTACAAAAATTATTTTTTTCCCCTGCAAAAGGTTTATAAGCTTAATATACAGTGTGCCCAAACAGCTAATCATCTTCTCATAGCCTCTCCCTCATCATAGTACAATCTGCTTCGCTTTCAGAATAGATATATCTAACCTGTAGCGTTTGTAGTGAGTATTATTAATTACTAGAAAAATGCAGCCTTTCATATTAATTTACAATACATTGTACAATCCTTTTCCTTCATGCTTGGTTTTCATTCACAGTTTATGAATTGTGGCTCTAATATGCAAATGAGTTCTTTAGCTCAATTCATTAGCATTCCAAAGGGCTTTATAACCATTTTAAAACACTTCCACTGTTTCGTAATAATCTTCTTCTCAAAAAACTTTTAGGAATACTTATCTATCTGCAAACTTTACAATTTGCTCTAAGTCAGCAGGTCTGGAAACAACCAATAAAAGGTCAGTGTTGGACAAATACTCCACCATACGATTGCAGAAGTTTGGTATAAACATGGCATTGAAGCAGAATTCTCTACATAAAAAAGAGTCAATAAATTTTCTTATATACCTGATTATTAGTTTTCATGTTAACTATTATTTCCCTAAGATAGTATTTATGTAAAATGCTTCCTTTTGTTCCTATTATTAAGTCATAGTGGATTTGCGATAAAGCCTTTCTACTCAAAACTTTTTCATGACCATAAGCATCGACATACTAGCAGATAGTTATCATTTAAAATCATAGGTACTAGCGCAGATTTTCTGAATCAGAATCTTTATTTTAAAAAGGTTCGGAGCACTAAGTCTGCAATTTTATGTTTGAGACGCTCTCATTCAATAAGAGTCTTGGTCTTTAATATATAGTTCAGAAATTTCTATTATACATAACATTGAAATGCAGAAAATAAAGGGAAGATTTCTAAAAAAAAAAAAAATAACTTAAGAAATGATGTTAAAACAAGAAGGAGAGATAGATCTATTTAGATTGATTTCATTGCAAGCACCTAATATCCAAAACAGCCAGATGTTAGCACTGTGGTAAAAATAACACTGTGAGGTGGTCCCACATGGAAGGGTCCAAGTCTAAGCCTGCAGAACTGTACAAATACACACATGCCAGGCTCACGCCTGACCATGACCCTGGGTTGCCTACCAGTTGGGAATGAATCAGGACGCTGTTGGGGATGCTGTCTCTCTCTGTCTCTCACACATGAAAAAGAAGATCTTATAAAAACCAGCTTTTCAATCTAATTTAAATATATTTTATCACATGATATTACTATGAGATATAAAACATTTCTATTGTAAAATGAAGAAAAGCAGAAATTCTCAATCTATCTCTGTCTCACTCTCCCTCACACACACAAAAGGAAATTTCTGATGGAACCTTTGTAATGGTCCCATCCTCCTCCTTATACCATTTAACATCTATTCCCTCAATGACATTAAAACTTGATCCTTTAAAAAATGTTATATAACCTCTGTAACTATATTTGTCATAGTACTTTTTCTTTTCTCCTTTCAAGACTGACAATATTATAAGTTAACATACTGCACATTTTTCAGCTTTGCCAGTATGAGGAGGGAGGTTAAAATGGATTAGAGATACTATTTATAGTAAAAATGAGTGAACATTCTTTGTCATTTTCTTGGAAAGTCAAAAACCTCATCATAAGAATGGTTACTTTTTTCTTTGAGAATTTTTTTAAATAAAATAAAGTAAAATGTCCAGACTTTTCGGTCTTACAATCTCTCTCTCTCTCTCTCTCTCTCTCTCTCTCTATCTCTCTCTCTCTCTCTCTCTATATATATATATATGTATATATACACACAAATATATACATATATATACAAATATACAAATATTTGTATATACATATATTTATGTGTGTGTGTGGTGTATATACAAATACACACTCATCTACAAGAAAATTATAAGTAAATTAACTGTATTTACAATTGAAATTTAAATCCAAAATAAATCACTGTGAAATGTTTGTAATTAATTTTAACACAAAAATAAGACAAAACTCAATGAACTAACATTGCAATACATTGGTCACTTTGCTTTGAGTGATTGTGCTGTGTGATGTCTGACGCTCTCACATAAGAAAGAGCCGGCATGTCATGTTGTCATCATGAACATTTGAAAGAGGGAAGAACCAAGGTCAATCAAGCAAGAAAAAAGTTAAACAGGCAAATTGGACACAACTGTGATTCTGCAGCAGATCTAAGTGACTGATTGTAGCTTGCCTGCCTACTTAAACTTGCAGCTGTGCTTCGGGGGAAGAAAAGGACGGAATGGGTGGAACCACTATGGAAAGGAGGGCAAATAAAACTGGTTTTGAAACTGCATTTTTTCCCTTCACCTCTATTGAGCCTCTTTAAGTGGCAGCAGAATGGACTGACTGATCAATGAATGTGGAAGTGTCAGCAATGTTGAATGAACTGACACAACAGGGCTTTATCTTATCACAGACTACATTTCTATTATAGCAATCACAAAAGCTCTTCTCATTTAAAATCCAACCTTTTTTGGTTCTGTTTTCTTTTACTTTTTGATATACTCTGAGCATCATGATTTTTTTCTGGTATTTCTAATAATTTTTATTTTAATTTAAATTATTTTTCAGGATTCTTAATTTTGGCTATGCTCAGAATTTGCCTGCATGTGTGGGTGGTGAGGCACAGTTGAAGGTGTTGTGGCTTGGGAGAGAGCAGGATTATATAGACTCAGTTCCACTAGTCAAGAGAACAGGCTGAAATAAGTGTCTTTAATATCACATATGATATAACTAGTTAATGTTCAAGTCAGAACTAAATTTCAGCTTCCTGCTTCCTAATCCTGAGGTTCTTTGCCTGTCCTTAATCTTTCTAGTCCTTGACTTCTTTATCTTTAAGAAGGTAGGGTCAGAAAGGGAGGTAGAACTAAATTACTGTCAAGATTCTTCCCACTCTATCATTTTATGATCCTGCAAAGATAATCATATTGTTACTACTAACTAATAAAGGCAAAAGCAAATACTTCCCAAACACCAACCATTATCATGTCCTTTACAAAAACAAACAAACGAACAAACAAAACCTGACTGGATGAGTTGAACTTGTCAACATGTCCGTATCATCGATTCTTCTTTGACAATTGTAAGCTATATTACTGATAGCAACTCAAGAACTTTTCCAAGGTGTACCCATTATAACCCATTATAACTGAGAATGTAAACTTGGGCCTTTGTAACAGAACCCAAAGCCCATGCTTTTCCCCTTAGGTCAAGCTGCTTTGTTTGTGTCAGCTCTACTCAGAGAAACTGGGATCAGTGTAAGCAGACATCACCAAAATTGTCATTGATTCCATTCCATTCATTGATTCAGTAAGTATTCTATCAAGTGTCTCTATCAAGTGTCTCATCAGTGATATGAAAACATAAGACAAATATCCTGCCTTAAAGAAAGCTACTGTCTGGGACCAGCAGTTAGCGTAATGGCTATGTCACTGGACTCCCATGTGGCCAACCGCAGTTCAAGTCCCTGACCCAGTGGCTTAAACTCATGCCGGCACTTTAAACTCTTGAGCGTGCGTGCCCAAGATCCGGAGAGGAGAATGGAGGAGAAGGGATTGCAGCGTGGCTATCCCCCCAGGGGTTGATTTCTCGCTTTCTGTCTCTCTGGCGAGCGCACACGGCCTGTAGCAAAAACCTCTCCAAAAAAAGAAAAAAGAAAGAAAGCTACTGTCTGAAAAATTTTTCTAGATGGATTTCAGGCCAATACTTTTCAGTGTATAAGAATATCTGAACTTAGAATTTGTCAAACTATAGCCACTGGGTCAATGCCAACCTGCTGTATGTTTTTGTTAAAAATAATTTTTAATGGGCCAGACAGTGACGTAGTGGTAAAATTAAATGCTCCGCAGAACAATCTCACATGAGAAGTTCCCAGTTGAGGTTTGGATAACTCCCTGAATACACCAGGCACAAACCACGATCCGGGGCTGGCTGAGGGTTGGAGGGGGATATTGACATGAAAACTCTTTTGAGGGTACTATCTCATTCTCTCTCCCTCTTACTCACAGAATAAATAAACAAACTTTAAATATAACAATATATTTTAAAAGTAATTATTGTCTATAGCCCCTTTTGTCCTATAACAGTGATTTAATAGAGACCTTACAAATAGCCTAAAATACTAACGATCTGGATCCTCACAGAGAAACTTTGCTAACCCTTCCCTAGATCATTTAATGATGTGATTTAGGGATCTGTCATCTAATTTCTCTTAACAACCAGGTGTTATATACCATTCCATGACAATCATTTTGTCTCTCATCTTTGCATAAATGATTTCCTAGTAATATTTCCTTAGGTTCAATACCTACACAAATCTGGTTTCTTTGATGATGTGAGTATTTGGTATTGTGATAAACAAATGAAAAATTTTTAAATGTACAAATTACAAATATCATTTTTTTTTCTTTTTTTGGAGAGGTTTTTGCTATAGGGCACGTGCGCTCGCCAGACAGAGAGAGACAGAGAGACAGAAAGCAGGAAATCACCCCCCAGGGGGGATGGCCACGCCACAATCCCTTCTCCTCCATTCTCCTCTCGGGATCTTGGGCACGCACGCACACGTGCCCGGCGTGAGTTTAAGCCACTGGGTCCGAGACTCGAACCACGGTCGACTACGTGGGAGTCCAGTGACATAGCCATTACACTAACTGCTGGTCCCACAAATATAATTTTTAATATTTAAATGTAATTTTGTTTCACTTAAGGCTTACATATACATAATTAAAAATTAAAATATTAAATTCTATTTGTATGTCTTTTGTTCTATTACAATTATTATATCATGAGAATTTCTCCACACACTCATACACATGTATATGGATGTTCAACAAGGCAGGGCAAAATATCATGATAATTAATAAAACAGAGTTTTATTAATACATGTATATTAATATATATATGTACTTGCATATATATATATATATATATAGTCATACCAACTGACTTTGATCACTCATGCTTTCCTTGTTCAAGTTCATAGTGGACATATACAGTCCAAAATAAAGAGAAGCAAACTCAATCTCCTACAGGAGTCAGACAAATAAAAAAATATGTGAATCAGGCTAGACACTATATTCTGCTGAGGAGTCAAACTGGTGAACAAATATTAAAATATTGGTACAGCCAAACAAAATGTATTTTTCAGTTGAATAAACTACAATTATGCAACCCTTCTAGGAAAATATTGATAAATGCCCCTTTTCCAAACTCTATCCACAAGAATTACTACTTATCTCCCAACTTTGTTCCTCCCATTTGAAAATTATTTTCAAGTAATTGCTATTTTTCTAATTCTAGAAGGTACATGTGTGCACCAGAGAGAGACAGAGCAAAAGGGAGAACACACCCCCAATGGGTACAGTAACACTACCATTACCTTTCCTCCATTTCTCTATCCTGGGGAGAGTTTGAGCATGCTCGCAGATTCGTCCAGAATGCTTTTCAAACCATTGGGACTTGGATTCTAACTGTAGTCGGTCATGTAGGTTCTGACTCCCTTAAGTGCTAGGCTATGGAACCAGCACTGTTCCTTCCTTTGAGTATAACTGAGACCATTAATAATTTTTTCTCTTTCCTTGAATGGATAATCTAAAGCCTTCTTGATTAGCTTAAACACAGTAAAACATCTACAGGCAGTATCCAAGTTAAATGTAGTATGCTTTGTTACTAAGTAGCTCATAACAGATTTTGTTTTTGTTTTCTAAGGATTATTTGCTTCTGTTTTTTGCATTGTTTTTATTTTTATTTTTATAATTTTTTTTTGCCACAGATTGCCAGTAAGAGATGGAGAGTAACAGTGAGAGGGAAAATGAGAAATCATCCCCCAGGGGGATGGTCACACCACAATCCCTTCTCCTCCATTCTCCTCCTGGCATTTTGGACATGCACACACATGCACCTGGCTTGATTTTCAAGCTGCCAAGTCTGGGACTTGAACTGAGGTTGACCACATGGGAGTGCAGCACCATAACTGCCATGCCACCTATTGGCTTCTATCATGTACCTTTTTATATCATCAAAACCAATATCTGAAATATAAAAAAGATAATGATTTAGAAAGTTTTTAAAGCATTTCAAAACTACTAACATTTCTGTTTTTGTCATTAGCATTATTATCAACTAGAAATTCATGTTTAAAATTTTTTACTATCACTAATTCAATGTATTTCTCTCTCTCTCAATTGACACACAAGTCACACAATTCTGTTTTCTGGGCCTTCAAAATACCTTTCCTTACTAGCCACTTATGTTATTAATATTTAATACATAACAATATTCTATGAATTATAATGATTAAAATTTTTTAAATTGCATTTGATTATCCTCTCAGTTACGTAAAATATGCACAGGGGACTCTCAACTTCATTTCAGCTTTTAAAAGTTTGTTCAAATATTTTCTATAAAACTCTGAATTAAAATTTGAGTGATGTATCATGAATTTTAACAGACAATTTTTTTCTGAAATGATGGGATGGAATTCCTATAGCTCCATTTTAGTCAACTTTCTTCTACTTATTTTACTTCAATTTTTTTAAAAGAGGCTTTTGCCTTACGACATGTGTGCTCGCCAGAGAGAGACAGAGACAGTGAGAGGAAAAGTGAGAAATCATCCCCCAAGGAAGATAGCCACGTAGCAATCCCTTCTTCTCCATTCTCCTTCCAGGATCTCAGGCACACAACCACGTGTGCCCAGGATGGTTTCTAAGCCACTTGGTCTGGCACTCAAGCCGTGGTTGGCCATGTGGGAGTCCACCGATGGAACCATTAACCATCTGCTGGCCCCTTGACTTCAATTTTGAGATAAAGTATATAGTTTATTGATAGCTCATATCACTTAAGTATATTGAAATTTATTCAAAAAATTTATATTCAGAAAGCAAAATTGTTAATTTATTTGCTTAGTAGTATCTCTATTTTCCTTTCATTTTCTATGACTATCTTACTTATCTATGATTTCCTGTACAAAGAGACTAATGTGATATTTTAATTAAGCTTAATAAATATAATACAATTAGCTACTGATTATTTTAGCAAGTCATTCTGGAATAATTTTTACTTTGGGTTATCTATTTTGTGGATCATTTTAATAACTGACTAAACTCTTCAGATACCTGTAAAAGGTCTTCTTATCTTTTCCAATAATCACAATTCTATTCTTTCAGTTTATAACATCCAGAATCACGTAGTGAACAAAATAATAAGCTAATAACACAATTATCTGAGTAGTAAGTGTAGGAAAACTCGCAGTAAGTAAGTGTAACATATTGGACTGTCAAAAAAGTCATGATACATTTTTGCATAGAAAAACAGAAAAATACATCATGACTTTTCCAAAAGCCCAATATTTGAGGAAATTTATATACAACATTGCTTGATTATATGGTATTTTATATCTGAATAAAACACCATATGTTTTAAAATAACACTGTCTTTATTCTGCTAGTTAAAATAAGTATAAAATCTAGAAAGACATCTATTAAAGTTTACTGTTTCTTCGTTATAAAATCTGAAAAGAAAAACAAATTCATACATGGCATGTTTAGGAAGTTCCCATTTATTATTGGAAACAATGAATTCTGTTTTGGAACATTTGGTATAAGAAGCAAAGAACATGTATCTCAGAGGCACCCTTTGTGACTTCACATGAGGATTATTTGCCATCCCTCCAAAGCAAGGCAAAATATTCTGACAAACACTATTTTGCAATCTCTTCTTCACCACCACAGTGAAAAAAGGTAGCTTTCAAACTTTCAAAGTCTCAAATTCAATTAAAAATAAAACAGAACCGTTCCCTAGAGCTAAGAATGTCCATTATTGAACTTGAACATCAACAAAGAAACTTTCCAAAGAATCTAAAATTTGAACATTTCGACTACAAAAAGGGTACTTGAGGGTCCTATTTTTTAGGAGTTTTTTCTTATAGCCTTTTTTTTCTTTTTTTCTTTCCTTTTTTTTTTTTTTTTTTTTTTTGTCATCTACCAGTTTTAGAAGGAATGTAGAAAGGATATTGGACAATGATATGACTTTTCTGTCTAGTTCTGATTCTTTCATTTAATTTCTTGCCATAAGTTTTCTGTGCATAAAATGGGATTTGCAAGTAAACTTTGACAATGGCAGAATTCTTCAACTCTTTTTCCTTATTCATATGTACTTCCTAAGTTAGATCATAGTCCTATGACTTTATATATCCTCATTATTCTACTTACTTTCATATATATATATATATATCTCAAGTAACACCTCTTCTTTTAACTCAAGTTAACAAATACAAAAAACAAACTCTTTCTTGCAACTCTAGTGTTTCTCAAACTCTGAATATATTGACTGTCAACCAGCAGACAGACCCAAATTTTAGACACTATATTTAAATTATTTTTGCCCTCATATTTCACATGGAAGAGACAAACAGCTTTCTGTTAATATCATCTTCACTTTGCATAGCAGAGTAGTTAAAAGAAAGTATCTTCCTAAAGAATAACTGTATTTTCCATCTCCCTTGCATAGAACTTGAGGAACAGTTACTGATTTCATCAGTGAGAAGTATGTAGAAGTGGCATAGTGGTTTCTGGGTAATGTGCTTAAGAAGTGAATACACCTTCATGCTTTCCTTCTCCGTCAGTCAGCTTGATGTCAATGCCGGTAAAACCAAAGGAGCCACATTGGCAGGGTCTCTATCAGACTGCATTTCTGAATGACTGTATGGAAAGCACACATTCGTGTCTAACACACATGCAAGCATACACACTGACAGAAAGAGAGGAGACAGAAAAAAAAATCAACATTGAAATATTTGGAGGCAACCCAAAACTTCAATTGCTCTAAGAAACCACTACAATCTCATTTGTTTGTTATGATAACCAGAGCTGTATTAACCGATACCAAATCCTACAAAACATATTCCGAATCCAGACATCATTTCTCTTTTGGTGCCAAGCAGGAGTCTAAGAAATCATCAATCTTCTCCTATTGTAGTAGATACTAACTAGGACACTTGCTTTGACTCTTCTATGTTTTTCCTTATATCCATGCTGTAGATCAAGAGATTATTTTTATTTCTTTTTGGAGAGGTTTTCGCTATAGGGCGCGTGCGCTCGCCAGACAGACAGAGAGAGACAAAGAGACAGAAAGCGAGAAGTCACCCCCCAGAGGGAATGGTCACGCCGCAATCCCTTCTCCTCCATTCTCCTCTTGGGATCTTGGGCACGCACGCACACGCGCCCAGCGAGAGTTTTAAGCCACCGGGTCCGGGACGCGAACCGCGGTTGACTACGTGGGAGTCCAGCGACATAGCCATTACGCTAACTTCTGGATCCCGATCAAGAGATCCTTTTAAAACAGAAAAAAATAGCTTCCTTTCTTGAAATACTTCAATTCAGTCATAAAATGTTTAGAATTAAACCAACTTAAAAAGGGAAAAAAATCTGAATAAACACTTGATCAAAGAAGGTATAGAGGTGGCAAATAAGCATACTAAAAGATGCTCAATATCAAACATCATCAAAAAAATTGCAAATTAAAATGATAATGAGATATCATTAGAAACGTCTATTAAAATGACTAAAATTCAGAACACTGACAACATCAAATGGTGACAACGAAGTATAGCAACAACTCTCATTCATAGCTGATAGAAATGAAAACTTGTAAACCCACTTTTTTAAAGACAATTTGGCAGTTTTGTTTTATATATATATATATATATATGTATTTAATTTCTTTTATATTTGTAAAATAAATTAAATATAATATTTATTAATATAATATTATATATATATACATATATATAAAATATATAGTATATATAAAACTAGACTCACTCTTACCACATGATCAGCAATTATGCTCTTTGGTATCTACTCAGATGATGTGAATACAGATATATCCTCACAGAAACCTGGACATGAATGTTTCTAACAGCTTTATTTATGTTTTTCCAAATTTCAAAAGTAATATATCCAGTTATATCGATTTTTGAAATTTCTCTTTATTCCTACCTTTGTAGTTTGATTTTAAATTAGTCCTCCTTTTCATATGAGACCAAATAAGTAAGCCAATAAATGGAAGCTATCTTCTTTTGTTCATGTTTATTTTGTACATTATGTTGATTTAATTTTGTTTATTTTATTTATAATTTTAAAGTAAATGTAATCAAACTGTGAACATCTACCTGTTCCATCTAAAAAATTTTATTTCTGTCATTTTAAAGCAGAACACTGTTTTGTTTGTTTATTTCTAAGATATTACTGATTTTGATTGGATAACAAGATGGAGATAAACACACTAAACATGAGTATTAAAAAGAAACAAAATTCACAAACATTTACAAAAACATATCTTGAGATAAAGGGAGAGTGAGAATGAGAGGAAGAGAGAGAGAAAGAAAGACAGCTGAGGCAGGAAGGAAGGAATGAAGGGAAGATAGGAGGGAAGAAGATAGTAGAGAAAAAAATAGAAAATTCTGTGGAAAAGTATATGCACACACACACACACACACACACACACATATTTTATGAATTTTTAGTATTCATTCCTAATTCTATAAAATACACTTCAAGAGGGACAGGAGGTGGTGTAAAGGTAAGGGCAGCTGAATCCCACAGGGTTGACTGCGTAGTTTGAGTTCCAGACACGATGTCTTGAAAAGCACGTTGAGCACGTGTGCCCAAAAAGAGAATGGAGGAAAAGAGCTGTGGCATGACCATCCTCCCTGAGGAGTAATTTTACAATAGCTCCCCCCCATGCCTATCTGGCAAGTGCATGGACCCTATACCAAAAAACTAAAAATATATGTATTTTTAGCATGAATGATCCTATAGTATATGTATGTATGTGTATATGGAAAATTGTCTGTCAACACATTTTTACTCACAACATCCTGATAGAGGCATAAAAAATAATTACTAAAGAGGAAATGTGAAGGAGATTTGTGGAGTGGAAGAACTTTCATCAATCCTTCAGTTTAATCGACATGATCGAGTTTCTACTCTGGACCAGACATCACTGGTCAAATTTCTGGTGACGCAACAGTGAACAAAACAATATGTCTACCTGTTTGAAACTTATTCTCTACAAACAAGGAGCTAGAACAAGTGTGGGCATGCGTGTGTGAGAGAGAGATGGTGATAAAATAGATGAAAATAAAAATAGGGCAACTAGGTACAAAGTAACAGATTGTCTTAGTCATTTGTATTGGCCAAAACCAACACCTGAAGACTGAATGACTTGTAAAGAAAAGAAGTTTATCATGATTCTGGTGATAGAAAGCCCAAGAGCTTTAACTAGTCTTTGTCATCATATCACAGTATGGCTGAGAGAAGCAGAAAGGAAAGGAAATATATGAAGAGAGACAGCTGAAGCATATGGATAGCCAACTTGCTTTTAAAACAACTAGCTCTCACAGAAACTAATTACTAAGAACTTTCTCTAATTATTCATAAGAGATCTGCACCCATGTCAGAAGAATCTCCTATGGGCCCCCATTCCCAACATTGCCCTGCTAGGTGTCAAATTAAGCATAAGTTTGATACAGTATAAATTCACTTAAACCACAGCACTGGTGGCTTCTTATTTAGATTTCATGATATTCTTATACTCTGCCACTGTATATATTTCTGAAGAACGTATTTTTTTAGTACGATTTTATCAAGTCCAGTATTTTTTATTATTTTGACTATTATAAAAGTACCTGAAAATTTCAGAGCAAATTCTGTTAAATATACAATATTTTTTATTCTAATTTTCTTTTTTAAATTTTAATTTCTTTTATGTATTCAATCACTATATATCTTTACAACTTGTAAAGTGAATTTACCCAACATGAATACACTTCACACAAGTCCAGTTGAAGATATAAATGTTATCATCAGCAGATAATCATCCATTTCTGTGTCCCATAAATGTCTTGCCTCTCTATTCTTCTCCTTGATTCCTTTCCTGGCCCTCTCCCCCTTCTGCCACTCTCTTTCCACTGTCTTCAGAATCTGTAACTATTTTATCTGTTTCTGTATCCTCTAATCTTCCATCCACTATAGAGTACGACACTTGGTATATGCTAAGGGAATTACTTTATTCAGTTCTACCTTGGTCTGCTTGTTGTTCATTTATAGAAATGCTTTCAATTTTTGAATGTTTATTTTTGTATCCTGCCACTTTACTTTATCTGTTCATTACTTCCAGGAGTATTTTCATGGATACCTCTGGGTCTTCTAAGAATACAATTATGTCATCTGCAAATAGAGATAATTTTACCTCTTCTTTCCCTATTTTAATACTTTTTATTTTATTATCTTTAATGATTGCATTGGCTAGGACTTCCAGCACTATATTGAAAAGGATTGGAGAAAGTGGGCATTTTTGCCCTATACCAGTTTTTAGTGAAAAGTTTTTCTCAGCTTTTCCCCGTTCAGTATAATGTTAGCTATAGGTTTTTCACAGATGGCTTTTATTATGTTGACAAATGACCTTTCTATTCCAGTTTGCTGAGAGTCTTAATATGAAGGGATGCTGTATTTTTGTCAAAAGCATTTCCTGCATCGATTGAAATGATCATATGATTTTATCATTCTTTTTGTAAATATGGTGTATTACAATTATGGTTTTGCACATGTTGAACCACCTTACATCCCTGGAATAAAACCTACCTGGTCGTAATGAGTAATTTTTTATACGTTTTTGGATATGATTTGCTATTACCTTGATGAGAATTTTTTAGTCTATATTCATCAGAGATATTGTTCTGTAATTTTCCTTTCTTCTCATATCCTTATCTGTTTTGGGAATGAGAGTAATGGAGGCTTCATAAAATGAATTTGGGAGAACTCTTTTTGTTTGGATCTTTAGAAATAATATGAGTGAAGCAGGGGTTAACTCTTCTTTGAAATCTTTTTTAAGAATTCAGAAGTGAAGCCATCAGGAACTGGCCTTTTCTGGTTGTTGTTGTTGGGAGGATATTTATTACTGATTCAATTTTATTGCTTGTTATGGGTCTATTCAGGTTTCTATGCCCTCCTGATTCAATCTTGGTAGATTATATGTATCCAGGAATTTGTTCATCTCATCCAGGTTTTCTAGTCTATTAGTGTATAGTCACTCATATTATTCTCTAATGATGTTTTTATTTCTATTATGTCTGTGGTAATACTGCCTGTTTCATTGTAATTTTGATTTATACGGTTCCTTTCTCTGCTCTCCTTAACTAGTCTAACTAATGGTGTGTTAATTGTGTTTATCTTTTCAAAGAATCAACTTTTGCTTTCATTTATCTTCTGTATAATTAATTTATTTTCTATTTTATTTATTTCTGCTTGAATTTCTATTATTCATTTTCTTGGAATTTTTCCTGTTGTTGTTTTTCAGTTCCCTGAGGTACGATGTTAGGTTGTCCACTTACCACCTCTCCATCTTTTCTTTTTGTTTTTTGGAGAGGTTTTTGTTATAGGGCACATGCACTCGCTAGAAAGACAGAGAGAGACAGAGAGACAGAAAGTGAGAAATCAACCCCCAGGGGGGATGGCCACGCCGCAATCTCTTCTCCTCCATTCTCCTCTTGGGATCTTGGACACATGCACACACACGCGCCCGGCATCAGTTTAAGCTGCCAGGTCCAGGACTCAAACCGTGGTTGACTACATGGGAGTCCAGCAGCATAGCCATTACGCTAACTGCCGGTCCCTCCATCTTTTCTTACATGCACTAATTGCTATAAATTTTCATCTTATGACTACATTTGCTATGTCCCATAGATTATGGAAACTTGTGTATTCATTTTAATTGGTCTCCATGCATCTTTTATTTCAATCTTAATTTCTCAGTGATTGTGAAGTCATTCAATAGTAGGTCATTTAGTTGCCATATGTTATTGTGTTTTTGAGGATTTTTTTTTCTGAAATTAATATCAAACTTAATTCCATCATGGTCAGAGCTGATGGATATAATTCTATGCCTTTGAATACGTAAAGGCTTGTTTTGTGCTCTATCATATGGTCAATCTTCGAAAAGATTCTACACAGGGGTGAGAAAAATGTATATGTTGTGGGTTTTTTGGTGAAAAGTTCTATAGATCTGTCAAGTCCTTTTGATTTATGGGATCATTTAGATACTTCATCATTTTGCTTATTTTTGGTCTAGATGATCTGTCTAAAGGAGGTAGTGGAGTGTTGAGATCCCCAACAATTAGTGTGTTGCAATCTATCTCTCCCTTTAGAAGTAGCAGTCTTTCCTTCCTGTATTTGGGTGTGCATTAGTTGGGTGCATAGATATTTGCAAGTGTTATAGCTCCTTGATGAACCAGCCCTTTTACTACTATACAATGCCCTTTTTTGTCTCTTCTTACAGTTTTTGTCCTAGACTCTATTTTGTCTGAAATCAGTATCACAAATCCAGTCCTTTTTTGGTTTCTGTTTGCATGGAATGCTTTTTTCCAGCCCTTCACTTTTAATCTATGTATGTCTATATCCATGAGGTAAATTTCTTATAGGCAACAGATAAAAGGTTTCTGTTTTGTTTTTTTTTTAATCCATTCAGCCAGCCTGTGTTTCTTGAGTGGAGAATTTAATTTATTAACATTCAGTGTTATTATTGATATTTCTGGGCTTGTCTCTACCATTAAGTTTACCATTCCCTTGGTTGTATTTTTGTTCTCTTTTTTCTGTTGGTCTGTCTTTAGTATTACTGGGAGAGGACTCCCTTCAGAACTTCCTGAAGAACTGATCTGGTGTTGATAAATTTTTCTTATTTTATTTACCTGAGAATGTTTTTCTCTTCTCTTCTCATTTGAAGGATAATCTTACTGGGCATAATAATTTTGGTTGAAATTGTTTTTCACATAAAAATTTGAATATATTTTCCCATTCTTTCCTTGATTGCATTGTTCCTGAAGAGAGGTCCTATATTAGACTGATGGGGTATCCTTTGTAAGTAACTTGACATTTCTCTCTTGCCATTTTTAGTATATTGTCTTCATCTGTGGTTTTGACCAATCTAGGTATGATGTGCAGTGGAGAAGAACATCTTGGGTTGATTCTATTTGGGGTCCTTTGTACTTCTTGGGTGTGCATGTCTGAATGCTTCTCTTGGCTTGGGAAGTTTTCTTCCAGAATTTCATGGAATAGATTATCAATGCCCTTATTTGTTTCTTCACCTTCTGGGATATCAATTATTTTCATGTTTGGTCATTTAATGGTATCTAATAGTCCTCTTATATAGCACTCAATTTTTTTATTATTTTCTCAGTCATTTTGGTGATTTTTTCCTAGGTCAGAGGTTTTGTCTTCTACATCCAAGATTTGATCTTCTACATGATCTAATCTGCTGTTAATACTTTTGAGGGAAGTTTAGATTTCTTATTTAGAGCCTTCATCTTTAACAGTTCCACTAAATTCTTTTTTATGATGTCTATTTCTTCTTTCAGATCTTGGAAGGACTTCCTCATCTCCTATAGCTCATTGTCTCTTTTCTCTTGTATCTTCTGGAGTTCACTGTCTCTTTTCTTTTGCATCTCATTTAGTTTTGTCACTATGAATATTCTGAATTACTTGGCTGACATTTCCATGAGTTCCATTGTCTGTGGATGATGAGGAATTGTTCTTTTCCCTTAGAGGAGAGATATTCTCTTTGTTGTTTGTTTTGTTTTTTCATATTTCTTGTACCTCTGTATTATTTTCTGGTGATCTGATAGATTATGCAATTCTTCCTAATTTCTTGAAGTTAATTCTAAGCATTCAAAGGTGTACAGGAGGAGATGACCTACAATCTCTCTGCAGCTCTTTCTGCCTGATCTCACCCTGCCATCAGCACTTTTGTTGCTGGAGCTGGATATTCCAAAGGCCTCCCGGTTTCTAGAGCGCAGATGCAGCTGCGGCTCAGCTGCATGATTTTAACTGAGGAACAAAGTAAGGGTAATTTGGTATGTTACATGTGCTTCGTGCTTCAGGAAACTATGATGTCTATAATGGTTGGGAGAAAGGGGACGTCCCAAGGTGTTCTCTGGCCTCCATTTTCTCACCCTATTCTGCCATGCAGGAGCTGTGAATAATGGCAGGGAAGAAGCTGGAAGCAAGAGATTCTGAGCATGTGGAGTGAACAGAGAAAAGCAGAGGTCCCAAGGCAACTTGTGGCCTTGGTTTTCTCACTCGCTTCTGCCTTTCCAGATGAACTTCTTAAAGTTTTAATAATGACTGGAGTACTCTTTAGAGCTTACAATGCATTATTATAAAAATGAAACTTCACTTCTTTGGTTTTCTTCCCAGATTGTAGAAAAAATTATGATTTTTTTTTAAAATTAGTAAAATCTTAACTGAGGAAAATTGTGCAAAATACCTGAGCAGAATTCCTTCAAATGGTCAAAATCTTCATAACTAGAAAAAAAAATTTAGAATCCAGGGTTATTAGGGATCAGCAGTTGGTGTATTGGCTATGTTGCTGGACTCCCATGTAATAGACTCCCATGCTGGACTCCCAGTTTGAGTCCCAGACCCGGTGGCTTACACTCATGCCAGGTGCATGTGCACACGTGCCCAAGATCCTGAGAGGAGAATGGAGGAGAAGGGATTGTGGTGTGGCCATACCCCTGGGGGTGATTTTTTGCTTTCTGTCTTTCTGTCTCTGTCTTTCTGGACAACACATGTTCCCTATAGCAAAAACCTGTTTAAAAAAAAAGAGAGAGAGAGAGAGAGAGAGAGAGAGAGAGAGAGAGAGAGAATCCAGGATCATTATCCAGGGTCATTAAAAAACAAACCAAAGGAAACAAGCCATCAAGCCTAAGGAAACAAGCAATTAAATATAGGATTGAAAATGAGATTCCCCACCATGATCCTTGAGTTGAAGGTGCCATTTGAGTTGCATCAAAGGTGCAGGTTGCAGGAGATTTGGCCCATCCCACCAGGAAATGTGGAATCTCCTGCACCAGAAAGACTCGTCAGTGGTCGCTAGGTGCCACCGGTGCTGACTGTGCACTGGCCGCCAGCCTCTTCACATTCGGCTTCCTCTCCCGCAGGAGTGCCCTTGCTGAAACAAAGTCGCAGCCTCCCCAGTGGCCTCTGGATTACTAGACTCAACCAGCTGCTGAATGGGTCCTGCTATGGTCTCCCATAGGGGCAGCTTTGATTCTAATTTTCATATTGAAATGTATACATATTTTGGCCCAGGTGTTTTCATACATACCATATTTTTGGATCAATTAAAAGTAATTGCCTCTAGGGACCATCATTTGGCATAATGGCTAAGTCGCTGGACTCCCATGTAGTCAACTAGGGTTAGAGTCCTGGACCTGGTGGCTTAAACTCACACAAGATGTGTGTGCGTGTGTGCCCAAGAGGAGAATGGAGAAGAAGGGATTGCAGCATGGCCATCCCCCCTGGGGGGTGATTTCTCGCTTTCTGTTTCTCTTTCTGGCGTGTACATGAGCCCTATAGCAAAAAACTCTCAAAAAAAAAAAAAAAAGTAATTGTCTTTGAAAAATAGTTTTGAAAGACAAAATTTGTCTAATAAGTTAACTTTAACTATCATCTTTTGGATAATTTGCTGATTCCAGAGCTGAAAAAAAGTATAGAACTACTCAAATTAATTTCATTTTAAGAATACAGGATATAAGTTTATCCTAATAAAATAGAAACTTGATCAAAATATTTTCTCTATAAGTTGAGATATTCTAAAGCAAAATTACAAAATTTCAAGGACTCAAATAGTTCTGAAATTATAATGAGTACCCAGCAGAGGAAGCACATATCGCTATACCAAAATAGATTTTTGTAAAAAATATCAGCTTCCACAAACATATTGTAGCTCAGTTATACTGTGAATGTATTTAAATGTTTATTTGACAGCCACAGTTTCTATTTCAACTGGTAAGTACAATTTCTGTATCTGTTCCGGTCGTCTGAGAAACGCAAGTCAAGATAGGATAAATGTCTAAGAGGATTAATCAAGAAGGATTAAGGACAGAAGGTAGAGAGCCTTCAGACCACCATCCTTATTTGGCATATGCAAAAGTCAAGTCTGGAGGAAGGGGGACTGACTAAACAGGAGCTTCAGTCCACAGTGGAGTTCTGAGTTTCCTCCAGCCTGTCGAGGAGTCTCCAGCAAAGTCTGACCAATTGAGTAGTTCCGCACAGGGCAGGGATTGCCTTAGTAATACTGCCGAGCTCAGACTCTGGCTGGAAGCAGTTGCAGGGAAGCAAGGCTTGGCATGAATTTCTCAAGAGACATTAGCAAGCATCATTTCAACTGTGGTCTCCACGGCAGGTTCTCTTGAAGTGAGAGCTAAGTATTGTACCCGTGTCTGCTGTGGCCTATGATCAGACCTGATACTCTTTTTGAAACATGGGCAATATCAAGATAAAATATCCATTCTTTAATATTTTTCAAAGGTTTTCTGTTGTTAATGGAGTCAACTCATTAACAGTCATAGCTTCACTTCTTATATGAACCAAGAAAAAGTTGACATCAACAAGTAACGAATTTCATTTAGAACGTTCTTTCCATTAAATAAAATATGCTTCATGGAGTGACAAGTAAACACAACCTCTTCAGCCTCATGTGTTAAATCGTCATCTCCAGACACATTCTTCTAAAATAACAATTTTTTGAACTAGAAGCTTACACTTATTTAATACTTTGTGTTTTAGGATGTGGACATGATGCTGCTTATGCTGGATTATAAATGCTGAGGGCATTTTGTGCAAGTTAATTTTTCATCATCCAAGCTTCTTTACTTTTGCACTTGTGAAAAAATCACTTTCATTTTTCTTTTCTTTCTTTAGTATAGAATGCGTGCCTGGGCATGTGACAGTGTCAGAGAAAGAACTCTCCACAGAGTCTTTTTGTGCCATAATCCCCTTCCTCCATGCCTTCATCCATAATCTCTTGGGCACTCACATGAAGGCCCAGTGAGTTTCAGGTGAACTGGGCCAGGAACTTGAACCGTAGCTATGGAGGAGCCAACTTCTCTAGAACAGCACATTACCACTACACTATGGAGTCAGTCCCCAATCTTCTTATTACTTAATAGTGACAAATCAGTTTATTACAAAATAAAAAGTATTTATAAACATCAACATTATAGCCACAAATCCATACATGTGGAGTGACAGTGGTCAGATTGCTCTCTGTACAATCACAACATGACCACTCAATCTCTATTTTTCGTCTCTCGTGTGCACCCAATCTGACATTTACCACACTCTGCACTGATTCCACTGAATGCTGGACTTGTCACTTTCTGTAGCCTAGAGGTCCCTGCCTGGGTCGTTTCAACAATCTGGGACACAAGCAGCCAATGTAATAACCATCTATCTCATCAACACTCCAGACAAGACAGTCATCTGTCCCCACACCTCTCATGTAAGCACCTTTTCTTCACTAACGACACTTAATACAGAACAGATTCTAAGGATGGGTGTAATTAGATAAAATCTGAAATGGAAAACAAGAGACATTTTTTCAGATTAAAACATATGGTAAAAGTGAGAATTCTGCTCACTGCATATAAATATCAAATTGCTAAATGATATTATGGCAAAGGCTAGAAGTATATTGTGAGAATCACAGAAACCCATCATAGCTTATATTAACACAATTAATAATAATACTGTGTTGTTAAAAATGAACAATACGTAGTCTGACCCTGTAACCTAGGAGTTGAGAGAGTAGGATCTCACATGGTCAACTATGATTTGAATCCAGCCCTGACATCTTTTTTTTTTTTTTTTTTTTTTTTTTTTTTTTTTTTTTTTTTTGGAGAGGTTTTTGTTATAGGGCATATGCACTTGCCAGAAAGACAGAGAGACAGAAAGCGAGAAATCACCCCCCAGGGGGGATGGCCACACTGCAATCCCTTCTCCTCCATTCTCTCGGGATCTTGGGCACGCATGCACATGTGCCCGGTATGAGTTTAAGCCACCAGGTCCAGGACTCAAATCGCAGTCGACTACATGGGAGTCCAGTAACATAGCCATTATGCCAACTGCTGGTCCCTCCATCCTTGACATCTTAAAAAAACACAACAGATAATGTGTTCATGCATGTCCCCAATCCTGACAAAATGAAGAAACAGATAAGAGATTACTGCATGCCAATGCCTGATTGAGGGTGTTCTCTCTCTTTCTTTCTCTCTCTCTCTGGTGAGTACATATGCTGTATAGAAATATAAATAAATACATAAAAATTAAAACATGAAAAATTAAATACGAGACTGTCCTAAAAGACAGTGCACTGGGACACCAAGAGAAAAAGCACAAACCAAAACTGTCTTTGGTGACCTGGTTGCCGCTAAAGTTTTTGGATATGAAATTCATCTACCCAATAATTAATTACTCGAGATAATTCTGAACACCACCTATAGGAAACAAGCAATTATGCAGTAAAAACAGTACTAACAAGCATTGAACTAAAACTTTTACTCTGAAAATAATTACCTTTAATGAATGAGTAGTGTGGGCCAGCAAGAGGCATGGTGGGTAAAGGTGCTGGATTCCCACATGGCCAAAGGTGGTTTGAGTCCCAGGCCTGGTGGCTTGTTTTCCTACTTCCCCTTTGACTCTTTCTCTCTTTCTCTGGTCAAATTAAAATATAATAGATCTCTAGTATTCAATATTATTGAATGAAATTTGACAGGGTGGCATTAAGCAAATTTAGAAAGTGTAGAGATTTAGACACTACTGAAACAGAATTGCATTTCTCTTTCTCTGATAAAAATGCTAATGCAGGGACCAGCAGTTAGCTTAATGGCTATGTCGCTGGACTCCCACGTAGTCGACTGCGGTTCAAGTCTCGGACCCGGTGGCTTAAACTCACACCAGGCGCGTGTGCATGTGTGCCCAAGATCCCGAGAGGGGAATGGAGGAGAAGGGATTGCGGGTGGCCATCTCCCCTGGGGGGGGGGGGGTGATTTCTCGCTTTCTATCTCGCTGTCTCTCTCTGTCTGGCGAGCGCATGCGCCCTATAGCAAAAACCTCTCAAAAAAAAAAAAAAAAAAAAAAAAAAAAAACTGCTAATGCAGGCAAAATATGTTACCATCATTAAGGAATATAGTAAAATCAAATATAGTATAATTGCCCTGAGCATCTGAGGCAAAACTAATAGACAAATGCTTTTCATTCAATACTTCGCTTTCAGCAAAAGTTTGAGAACACTTGATCACTATGAAAGAATTACTATTCTAACCCCATAAAGCTTCCACATCTTCTAGTGTGTAGTAATAAGTTTTTCAAGTCCCATAACAAAATCTACTTTGGCAAGACCTTCTCAGGATAATGCAATGCAATATCATATGAATCATTCCGTTTGAATAATAATTTTTCAACTGATATCCTCTACAGCCAAACTTTCACATAACAATGCATCTTTTGTCCAGCCTCATGCTCCACTGGCTTTCAAATGTTTTGCACTACTGATTCTCTGAATTTCGCTGTTGTATCTCTAGAGTTAGGAAAATTCACAGAGGACGTGACTTTTTGCATAATATTACTTCTTCCTTAAACCAACTCAAACAAAACCTGGCTCCCTAGGTTCTCATCAGGCCAGTATGTTTTGCTGCCATTAGCACATGGACATTAAAACTCTACGGAGGTGAAAGTGAGAGTAATAGCTACATTTACTTAGAGCTGACTGTGTGCCAGGACTGTCTGAAATGCTGACCTTCCTCATCTCACTATTCCAAACACATTTTACATAAGTAAATTGAAGCTTAGAGAGGGGAAGAAATGTGGAAGAGGTCATGGATCAGTGAGCTGTGACTCCCGGATCAGAGGAATCCAGTTTTGGCTTTAAACCTGTACTATCAACATCAGACCACCTGCTACCCTCACTCCTTGCCCATTTGTCCAACAGCCAATGAAAATGTTATTTCAAAATACTAAAGAAAAGATTTACTCTAATTAAAAATAGTGATTTATCATTTTATTAAACAAGTTATGTAACTGAAAAAAAAATGGACTGAGAATTCAGTCAACAAGAAATAACCAGATTTTGACCATTAACTATATAGGATAAATGATCTATTCTGTCTAAATAAGGGAGTCTTCACAAAGTTCATGGAAAATACTTACTATCAAATAGCCATGCAGTCTTTTCAAATTGGTTGTTTTTTTTTTTTTTTTTTTTTGTCGTTTTTGGCACCAAAATAAGCTCATATGTTAAAATGATTTTTCGATAATGTTTTTAAGTCCCTTCATAAGTTTACACAGCTGTAAAGTGACAATTTTCCTGTAAAGTAAGCATATATTAAATAATAAAAAATTCATACTATTCCTGAATCTTAACATATAAATATCAGTTTAGGGATATTTACGAAATTGCATGGCATACAGTGAATGTTTCAGCTGTACTTGTTTCCTCATCTATCGCTCCTCACCATGTGCTTTCCCTTGTAGCACATCGATGAAAACTACAACAGCAGGAGGAGGTAACAATATCATTCCCATTTTGTGACTGAAAACACTACAGAAGTCTCCCAAGGTCAGAAAACTATTGTAGCTCAGAGTACAGAGGTGCATTTGGAATTAAGTCCTCAATAGATAAGCTATGTGCACTATGGTGAAGCAACATCAGAAACAATGAGCTTTATGATATAGAACATAGGTCTGGTACTTTTGTGCTGTGTCAATGGTGGAGTGGCTATTATAGATATCTGCATGAGATTTAGAAGAAGAAAGGAAGCAGTCTCCAAGTTTGCACTTCAGCATTGGTGCAAGCACTGTTGTTTTGTTTTATTTCAACATTGCTTTCATTATTACACATCCACAGGGGTGTTTCGTTTTTTAAAATTTATTTCCCTAATTTCTTTTCCAACTGCTTGAAATTAAACACTAAGGAACACAACTTTTTTTCAATAGTTAAGCTATGAAGGGCTGAAGGCTACTGCAATAAGGTTTTTTTTCCTTGCCTTTCCCCAGAATCAACTTTTGTTCATTTTGGATATTTTATTACCCCTATTGACACAGAGCCAACTGATGCTGTGCTGATACAGGGGCAGATGAACACAGATACTGATACAGGCTCACTCTGTTGTCCTGTGGCTGCATCTGGGCATGTAGCTCTGCCGGTTGCCACCACATTTCCTCCATAACCTTCCAAAAATACTGGACTCAGTGTGTGTGTGTGAGAGAGAGAGACACTCCATTTATGAAGAGCACTAGAATACTCTGCATATCACCAAGTCATCAAAATTAGAGGAGGTAAGGAAGAAGTACATGGGTTCTAATTCTTCCTTTTTGCTTTCAGTTCATTCTTCCAAATTCCCATTTTCCAGTGCTCTCCTCTACTCGCAGCTATCTTTTCTTCCCTACTGCTAGCCCTTCTGACTTCATGCCCAACAGAAGCAGCAGGAATAATTGCTTAGCCAGCTCCCACAATTGGATAAGACCAAATATCGAGGATCAATTTCTTGCTAGATATCACATAGTTGTCCTCTTCTAGAACCCTAGTTGATAAATAGTGACAAGTACTTAATCATTTATCAACTTAGATCTATTAACATAAATATATCGGGAACCAACAGTTAGCGTAATGGCTATGTCGCTGGACTCCCACGGAGTCGATCGCAGTTCACATCCCGGACCTGGTGGCTTAAAACTCACGCCAGGCGCGTGTGCGTGCGTGCCCAAGATCCCGAGAGGAGAATGGAAGAGAAGGGATTGCAGCGTGACCATCCCCCCGGGGGGTGATTTCTTGCTTTCTGTCTCTATGTCTCTCTCTGTCTGTCTGGCAAGCACACATGCCCTATAGCGAAAACCTCCCCCCCCCCAAAAAAAAAAAAAAAAAAAAAAAAAAAATATATATATATATATATATATATATATATATATATATATATATAACATAAATATATCTATATAATTCTCAGGTAAACTGAGAAAATATACTGATGACCTGTCTTTTATTGTCTTTTTTATTACCTGTCTTCTCTTTAACTTAAAATAAAGTCAGAAAGAAAAGAAGAAGAAAAAGGAAATAGCAAAAAGAAAGAAGAAAGAAAATTTTGTATACACGCACCTTCACTTTTTCATTCATGTTACTATTTCCTATTGCTTTCGGCATTTAATGCATGGTGTTCCAATATCATTTACACAATCAAAATGATCCCAGTGAAAGAACATTCTTTGATACTCATGTTCTTTCTAATTACAGCACTATTTGTCATCAGCGTTTATAAATTACTCTTTCATCTCTGTTTATCTTTTACATAAAAGCATTTTAAATTAAATGAATCTAAATTCGTATTACTTCTCATTGAGTTGTAATGTAACTCTTTCTTTGATTTTTGTTCCCTCCCTTGGGCTCTTGGGACACCATAGTTAAGGTGACACAGTTTTTTATTCTAATATCTAGCTCCTTTCTCAAGTTATTCATGATCTTGACTATTCAATTCTCACTATAACCAATAATAATAAAAATTAAAACGAATAATAACAATAATAAAATAATTAAATGCTTTTCCTGGAAGCTATTTTTTTAAGTTATAAACAAAATCAGGAATCAGACAAAGAAAAGAAAGTACTTTCTTATTTCTGTGAACATTCAGTCTCACCTGGAGAAAAAAAAAATAGTGTCTGCTTAAGTGACAGCTCAGAGTTTAGGACAAGAATTTATGTTCAGAGGGGTATTTTTTGTTGAAAAAAATATAGAATATAAAATAGAATATTCTTTTTATTTTATACAGTTTGTACTTTCATACAGCTTGAATATGTAATCAGAATTCAAATAAATTAACTGCTACATTTATTTAAATATCTACTAATCAAACCAAGCGTCTTGTTTATCTTAAACTTAAGAAATAGTCAAACTCTTATGAAGCTATTATGTACTATACCCATTGTACATTGTTTAAAATTGGCAAAAAAAAAAAAAATACTGAAGAGTTTTCCAAATACTGTAAGTGTGTTTGTGTGTCTATGTGTAATAAATACTCTTAAAAATTTCAATGTAGTGTAATTTTATTTCAGGCCAATGATCTAAGATTAACTGAAATGTTCTATTTTATTTCTCTGAGTAAAGAAGTTTAAAACATACAATCGTCGAAGAATAAGTGATAAAAGATAATTTTCAATAAGTTATCTTTTGAGCATTTACATTCAGTCTTGGTTTCTAATATGTGAAATGTGTCTTTAAACTTTGATTTTATTTGGATTATTGGTTCATTGATGATATATTTAAAAACGGAAATAAAAATATAGAAATTTTGATAAAAATATTCACATACAGACTCTTATTCATTAAAAACGAAAAAATATTTGCTGTTATTGCTTGTCAGCTCAAATATAAAGGATAGATTCCCATTAAATAGTTTTAAAGTGAAATCCATTTGTGAAGAAAGAAACAAAACTTCCTTTAGGAAACTATTTGAAATTTGCTACAAGTAGTTAAAGTTCAAGTTCCAATTGCAGTATTAATCTCCATAACTATATTTTAAATTTACATTCTACCTAGAGTGTGATTTCTGTAACTTCTTACTTATTTATCCTAAGAATATTTATGCTAACCCTTTCCAATATTCAATTTGAGGAAATCAAACATTTCAAATATTTTTTCCATAATCTTTCGTAGAAAGAAGTTAAATCAGATAGCATATTAAGAATTGAAATTTGGTCAGTCCAATAAACTCTTTACTACTACTACAGAGAAGATTAGTACAAAAGGGCATTTAGAAAGCTTCAGGGAGTCTCAAGGCATATACTTCCTAGGAGTGGTATCTCAGCGAGTACCCGCATGTCTTCAGCAAGTCCAGGGAGCAATAGAATGTTTTTTCTATATGACCAAGAGTGGCTTATTGTGACAGTGAGAGCCAGATCTTATGGAAACATAGGTCTGGGCAAAGACTCATAATTAGATGCAGTGTGGGTCAAGAAACCACAGAATAGCTCCTTCCAGCCCAACACCCAGTGAAAACCCAGAATCCATGTGCATCTGAGATGAGCTTTCCCTGCCCCTTTACATATATATATATATATATATATATATATATATATATACACATATAAATAAAACTGTAGGTATTCTCTCTTGTCTCTGACCTCTCCTTTCTCTTGCTAATTTCAGAATCCATGTGCATCTGGGCTGGATTTCCCTGCCCCTTTAACAGGAAAAAGCCTTTACCCTAAACCTCTCCCTCCAGTCCAACACCCAACAAAAAGCCAGGTAGGATGGTCTATGTCTTCTTTCTGTCTCTGTCTCTCTCTCTTTATCTTAACATTTTCTCTCTTATATACATGTGAGTTTAAAAAAAAAAAAAAACAAACTATAGGCTCTCATTTTTTTGGCTTTTTAAAAATAATTTTTTCCCTTTTCATTATCTTCTTTTTTCTTTTCTTTCTTTCTTTCTTTCATTCTTTCTTCTTTCTTTCTTTCTTTCTTTCTTTCTTTCTTTCTTTCTTTCTTTCTTTCTTTCTTTCTTAGTTTTTTGTCTTTTCCCATTGTTTTCTATTATCTTTCTCACCTTGCTTCACCTTTCACACACTGAGTGTCTAGGCAGGTCTAGGTGCACAGTAGCAAAACATCTGAATACTTTAAACCTCTCATCTCGGCCCAGGTGACCCTATTCCTTTGATACTGTGAGGCCTCTGTAATATCCAGTTCCATTGACAAAAGTGCAGGTTGCTTGGTAAAGATCAGGGAAATGGTACTGCAGAAAAATTGCAGTCCATCTCCTTCTGCACATCTCTAACACTCAGAATTAACACCAAGAAGGTAGGAAATAATGTATAATCCATCAGATGACCAGAAAACATCACTGTGGAGGCACAAGAAATATGGGAAATCAAGAAAATATCTCTCCTCCAAGGGGAAAAAAGAGCTCTTCATCATTCACAGACAGTACATTGGAACTCCTGGAAATATTTAATAAAGGTTTTAGGATATTCATAATGACAAAGCTAACAGAGATGTAAGAGAAGAGAGACAACAAACTCCAGAAGATGCAGGAGAAAAGAGACAATGAGTTCCAGGAGGTGAGGAAGTTCTTCTATAATCTGAAAGAGAAAAAACACACCATAAAAAAAGAATCAAAACCTTTCTTGAAAGCATTAAAAGCAGATTAGATCATACAGAAATCAAATATCAGATGTACAAGATAAACCCTCTGACCTAGAAAAATTCTCCAAAAAACTGAAAAAACAACCCAAAACAATGAGAATAATATACAAGTAATACTAGATACCATCAGATGCCCAAACGTCCAGATAATCAGCATCCTAGAAGGAGAAGAAACTAATTAGGGCATAGGTAATCTATTCCATGAAATCTTGGAAGAAAACTTTCCAAACCTAGAGAGGTATTCGAATATCTAGACCCAAGATATACAAAGAACTCCCACATAGAATCAACACAAAAAGATCTTCTCTAAGGCACATCATGGCCAGATTGACCAACACAAAAGACAGAGATAAGGTATCAAAATTGGCAAGAGAAATATGTCAAGTTTCTCTCAAAGGACATTCCATCAGGCTAACATCAGACTTCTAGTTGGAAACTATGCAAACAAGGACAGAATTGGAAAATATATTCAATGTGTTAAGTGAACAACAATTTTAACCAAAAATACTGTATCCAGCAAGATTATCCTTCATGTGAGAAGAAAAGATAAAACATTCTCAGCTAAACAAAACCTGAAAGAAATTATCAACACCAGACCTGCTCTTTGAGAAGTTCTGAAGGGAGTACTACACCAGGAAAACTAAAGACAGACAAATAAGAGAACAAAAAATAACGAAGGGAAAGGCCAACTTAATGGTAGGGACAAGTTCTGAAATATCAATAATAATGTTAAATGTTAACAGAAAGGTCAGACCACAGTAACACTGCAAATTCAACAAAAGAGATTACATGAGACTGAACTGATAAAATAGAATTCTATGACTTTTTTTCTAAAACATTACTGATTTTCTTCTATGCTTTGTCTTCCAGATTTAAGGATTTTTGTTTTCTTTTGAGTTATTGGGTTCAGTAATTTGATAAAGAATTTTTTAAATTGAAACATAAATTTTTCTCCCTTCCTGACCCCTTGAAACTGGAAAGTATTTGTGAGCATTCTTATTTTGTGGCAGAATGGTTATTTGCATAAATTCAATAATATAATAGTATCTGTTGCCTTGCATCAGAAATTGAATTCTTATGGGGCTTTGTGCAAATAACAGACCAAATTGAGATTAATATTTTTTTTTCAAATAAATTAGTTTATACCTCTCTTTAGTAAAAGGGGGAATGGAGAGGAAAAAAAATGTTTCAGAAGAAAATTACAGTGCATTTGTCACTAGATTCTACCTTTGTCCATACTTTGAGACTTTTGTGAATCAATAAAACGTGATAAAAAAAAGTTTAGTATGGAAGGGAGAGAGGGGAAAGGAGAAAAATAAAACAGGTAAAAGTATGCTTAATTGACAAAAATAAAGAGAAGCTATTTGCTGATGATAATGTATATAGTAATATCCTTGTCTTGACAGACATACATGGTTTTTGTTGGAAAATGAAATGTATACTGTAAAGACGTGATAAAATGTAAATTAAAATTAATTAAAAATAGAGAAACCACAGAATAGATGGAAGTAACCACACACACACACTTGTACACACACAAATGCAAATAGTAAGATATTTATTAATCTTTGCCTTATATTCTTTTGTCTAAAAGTAAGAATAAATGTACATATCATCAAATAAAAATATCTGAAACATGATTCTTAATGCATATTTAGTCAATCTAACTGTAAAACCAACCAATGACTTGACTCTCATTATTGCTCCATCATTACTCTTTATTCACTTAAGAGGAGGTAGGTGTTCTAGTTACTACGGCTTTATAACATACTGTCCCAAAATGTATGGCAGAGAACAACAACCTGTTGAACTCTGAAATTCTTAGAGCCAGACTTTATACAGGCACAAAATATCTTTAATCCACATTGCCTGGGGTCTCTTCTGAAAGACCCCAAATCTAGGGCCTCTGGTAATCTTAAGATTTGATCACTCATGTTTGCTGGGTGATGATGGCTGTATGTCTATGGGCCTCAGGACTTTGTGGTCTCTGCTCATGGGCTATTTTGGGCTTCCTCAGAACATGGTGACTTGGTTTAAAAAAAGCAAATTTCCCACGAAAGAATCACATAGATATTTTTAAATTGTTTTTTAAATTATTATTTAGCTTTATAAATAAAATAGCATGCTTCTTCCTATACTCTATTGGTCAGAGCAGTCATAAGCCTCCTTTCAGATGCAAAAAAAAGAAAATATAAACCTTCATTCTCCACAGGACAAGCAAGAAATCACAGTGTAAGAACACGTGGGATAGGAGATGGTGTCACAGTTATTTAGATGAGTACAATCTGTCACATCAGGCAAGACGTGCAATATAATATCTAAAATTGGGACTTATTCTTTTAGTGAGTTTCTCCAAACTGAACCCTTTATCTTCTCTCTGTTCACTATGCTTCAAATGGCAAAATGAACCATTCATGTACTCTTAATTACAATACTGTTTGAAGAAGAGTATTTTTAACCAACTAAAAGATGGTAAGTGCCAGTTTTAGACTAGATTATGTAATATTTATTAATAAATTAGTCAGAAGTGTGTGACAGTGATAAGACTATGGCCAAATTACGCACTTTATAAAGGCATTCTATTTTTGAGGTTTTCATTATTTTATTTAGAGTGAAAAACTTTAGATCAATTTGTCATGTGAGGAGGCATTTGTGAGAAAGAACACAGAATGCAGGCAGCCCTGGGCTGAGAGACAGCTTTGTTTTTGTTGTTGTTTTGCTTTTTGCAAAATTAAGAGGACATGATTTTCTGATCTGCTCCAGTATAAACCATAAATTCTTGTTTCTTTTCTCTTTGCAGAAGAGTTCTCCTGCTTTATGTTTGCACAGCACCTTATCTTGGACGTAAGCATCACTGAAACATTTGGGGATTTTTATCTACACAGGGATAGGTAAATATCTAATGGGACGATTTGCGGTGACAATGACAAATTTCTGCTGTTCCTATGCAGAACACAGAAGTCTAGATGTTCATGTCAATCTTCTGCTCAGCTCTTTTTGAGACATCAGTCCTTTGAAACCAGTGCTCATGGGCTATTTTGGGCTTCCTCAGAACATGGTGACTTGGTTTGAAAAAGCAAATTTCCCAGGAAAGAATCACATAGATATTTTTAAATTGTTTTTTAAATTATTATTTAGCTTTATAAATAAAATAGCATGATTCTTCCTATTGGTCAGAGCAGTCATAAGCCTCCTTTCAGATGCAAGAAAAGAAAATATAAACCTTCATTCTCCACAGTTCTCAGGAATCAGAAGGTCTCAGGAATCATGAAAGTTCACATTTTTTGTGAATATGTGGGAATGGACTGTATTGCAAAGAAAGAGAGTGTAGCGCGAAGAGACAAGGACTTATAGGTAGATACTAAGCACATGCATTAAGGGGATTAGGAAAAGATAAACCACGTTCAGGAATTGTATATTCACAGACTATTTCATGGCTAAAATGACCCTCTTTTTCCTCAAGAATGGTTTGACTCCAAAGAAACTACAGTCTGTGTTCAGAACACTGATACATCATTTTTAAATGAATACACACAAAAAACTACAAGCTACACATATTGTATAATTACTTCTTGGTTACATATTTATGCCAGGGAAGGAGAACAAAAATAAATGAGTAAAATAACTTTTTCATGTCTTTATTTTGACTTTTCTTTATGATGACTAGGATAATAAGCCAACCTTATTATTTATTATAAAGGTTTATTAACCAATATACTGATAGAGTGTGTTCATGTCTAAGTTCTTATGTGACCCAATACCATCCAAATGAACTATAAATAATTTTATTTTGAAAGAAAACATAAGTAACGTACATGAGAAGCTGGATATAACACCACCAACAGCTGTTTGAAACCTGACCCCAGTGCTCAAAGGACACGCTAGCCCCATGTGTGTACATGCCCCAAATCCACACGCAATGGAGAAATGGAGAAAGGATTGCGGCATGATTACACCTCGCTTGGAGATTCTCTCTCTCCTTTCTCTGGTGAATTCAAATTCCCTCAGGCAACTAAAAAAAAAAAAAAAAAGAAATGAAGAAAACAACATAGAGGGTGTTTTTTAATTTTCAATTTTAATCCTTCTCTGCCAAATACACTTCAGTGAGAGGAAGCATATAGAAGAAATCAAGACTTACTTTATATCTTATTTTTCTTCTGCTGTTTATAGAGTGTCACCTAAACAGTAACAACCAAAAAAGGAAGTCTGAGCATTACTCGTAAAAAAGAAATTTTTTTCTAACTACATGAAAGAGCAGGAAGGGGCCACCCTTCCAACAATGTCAGCTTTCTCTTGTGCCGGCAGGCTACTTAAATCACCAAAAGACATTTAGCAATAAGGAAAAACCCCTGGTGTTCAAGTTTCTTTTTGAAAGAAAAAATGTGATCTGCTCAACTCTAACAGCTGTCAAGCATTTATCACCAATCTTTGCAGTATCTCTTGGGGATCTGTGTCCTGTATTGTTAAAAACAAAAAAGCAGTGCCACTAATGGGTAAGGAAAACAAAACAGGAAAATATAGATCAACTTCTTCATGCGTGGTTTTGAATGTGTAACCAACAACAACAAAAATCAAAAATCATGTACGTGTGCCAGTATTCAAGTCAGATTTTGATAAAACTAGGGATTTGCATTTTATAAATGTATAAAAACCAGATTAGACAACAAGATACACTGTAGATAGATAATGGGTTGTTATGTTTGAGCCTGATCTATAAAATATTTTGTGAAACTAAAGTATGCTTTTCTTTCTTTCTTTCTTTTTCTTTTTTTTTGGAGGTTTTTTGCTATAGGGCACATGTGCTCGCCAGACAGACAGAGAGAGACAAAGAGACAGAAAACGAGAAATCACCCCCCAGGAGGGATGGCCACACCGCAATCCCTTCCCCTCCATTCTCCTCTCCGGATCTTGGGCATGCACGCACACGTGCCTGGCGTGAGTTTAAGCCACCGGGTCCGAGACTCGAACAGCGGTCGACTACGTGGGAGTCCAGAAACATAGCCATTACACTAACTGCTGGTCCCAGCTTTTCTTTTTTTTTAATCCAAAGCTAGAGATAGATATTATTTCTTCCACACACCCAAAGTAATATCAACTCACATTTTCTGTAAGCCTTGAAGAAGTTTTATTTAACTTATTAAGAGGTTTAATAACTTTTATTAAAGGCTACATAGTGCTCTTCTGTTTTGTTTTCACCAACTCCAAAATCTGGAATGTGCTCCAAAATAGGAATGTTTTGCTGTTCGTGCTTTAGTTTCAGAATTGGTATACCTCTGGGAGATTTACATGGGGATCTTGTGATGGAGTCAGAATGTCTTCCATGTGATCTTAATTTTGTTCCTGAGCTAGCCTGCTCTTGAGGTGAACTTGATTGTGATTTTCCTATTGATTTGGATCTTTTATAAGAATGTGGACCTTAGGTTCAGCAGTTAGCGTAATGGCTATGTTGCTGAACTCCCATGTAGTCGACTGGGGTTTGAGTCCCGGACCTGGTGGCTTAAACTCACGCCGGGCGCGTGTGTGTGCGTGCCCAAGATCCTGAGAGGAGAATGGAGGAGAAGGGATTGCAACATGGCCATCCCCCCTGGGGGGGTGAGTTCTCACTTTCTGTCTCTCTTTCTCTCTGTGTCTTTCTGGCGAGCGCATGTGCCCTGTAGCAAAACCTCTCCAAAAAAAAGAAAGAAAGAAAGAAAGAGGACCTTGAATATCCGTTAGAACCAGAACTCCTTCTTGGAGTTTCCGACTGCCTTGGTGAGGCAGACTGCCTTGATAGTGATTTGGAATGGGATTTAGACTAGCTGTAAGAAACTTGCCTGTGTCCAGACTCTTTAAGGCTGTCGGAATTCTTTATGTTTCTCCCCCTGAATAACTTTGACTTCCAGTTCTCTTTTGGCTGGAGCTTTCTGATCTCCTACGATCACTTGGAAAACAAAGATGATGCTCTTTTGATTTTATTTGCCCTGGTGTTTTGTGCTCACCTTGTACAAACTGAATTTCTATTTGACGACCACATACCCACTTTTCATTGAGATTCTAAAGAGCATCTTCACCATCTCGAATGTCTTCATATTGAACATAAGCAAATCCTCTTGGGTGACAAGTGTAGAAGTCAAGTGGAGTGTAAATGTCTACTATTGGACCATATAGACCAAATTCACAGCACACTTTCTCAGGCCTGGTGGCGTCTGCAACATTCCTAATGAACAGAGAGATGTTGGGTAGTGAGAACTGACCGCTTCCTCCATTCCCTCCTGGTCTGCCCGTAGTGGTGCACTCACTCTCCCCCTAAAGTATGGTTTTTACTAAGTACACTATTCATTGAATCTATACTGCTTATTCATCCCCAAAGGTAACGAGAATATTTTACTTACAAACTCAAACATACATACTCTGAAAACATAAACATTTAAAATTCCAAAAGATATTTCTAGTTTGTGAAGAAAGTGTACTGCTGTTGTTAGTGATACTAACAAGGACTATTGTTTTATTATGTGATTAAATATAAATAAGTAAAAAAATATTTTTAAAAGAAAAAAATAGTTAATGTTTTAGCCAAAAACAATTAACATGAAAAACAAAGCCAGGACACTTTCTGGGGACTAGACAGTGGCACAGAATAAATTCACACCTGGACCAAACAGGAAAGGTACTGGTTCATGTCCTGGAGACCTCTCTGTACATAACAGATGTGTGTGTATATGCCTATGATCTGGCCAGCCAAAACTGGGGGTATATCATGGCATGAGGACCATGTTAAGGTGCTTCTCTTTCTGTTTGTCTCTCTTTCTTATGAGAAACTAGAGAAAAAAAGGGAAACTTATCTAGATAAGAAGCTGTATTATCCATTTGATGGTTTCTCCCTATTCCCACTGTAACTAGAAAATTAGAACAGTGATTATCCCAGTGAGATGGATAGAGCTTTTTTAAAGTTAAATTTGTTATGTTGTGCACCATGACTCTCTGTGCATGTGGAAATAAATAATAATAATAATAATAATAATAAACTACCTGTACATAATTAAAAAAAGAAGAAGAAGAAAGAAAAGCTTGGTTAAAATAAGTACCAGATATCCAGGTCAGAGTCATGCATGAATGTAACCTCAAAAATATATATACTATTCTGAAGCCAGCTACTTTGATCGAAGCTGGCAGTGAAGACAGAGAAAAGAAGCCTTAATAGTGTGATCATCTCTTTCTTCACTTGCTTTCCTGTCTTTATGGTCCATGTCATCATCTTTCTTAGCCTATTATAGTTGTCATCTTCTCTTTCTTCCTTACAACTTTCCAGTAACGTTTTGTGGGTCTTTAATATGTGTCAGTTTCTCCTACACAATAATTTAATGAGGCATAAGCAAAAGGAGATGAGAAGCAAATCATTTAGCATTAGAATACTATTTGGCATTTTCTAAATTTGGCAGTATTGGATAATTAACAATAAAACTTGTTTAAAAATACAAATTTTCAGAGGTTTAGCCACTGAGTTAAATTATATTGTTTGAAGTATTTCTAGGATAAGAAAGACTGATGCGCTTACAGTGCATACAAAACTTAAAGAGCAATATTTGGGGAATGATATAGTAGTAGTCAACATAAAAATGGCCAAGCACAAGTAAGCTCTGTGCCTATTTGTTCTGCTATTTTAAGGATGATTTAGACTCTGCTTTAACCTGCGTTGCTCTATTGTAGTTGTTCATGATTTTAAAAGACACCCACGTTTACTTTCTTAGTGTGTGAGCAGAACAAACAAACATTTAGGTGTTTACTCTGCATGGTTCAGATCCATGACTCTACAACTGTCAATATCCCAAATCCATTAGGCAAATGCCTAGAAAAGTACAGAAAGCAAGTGAGTGGAAGCATCGACAACCAGGTGCAGAGGTCCATTAAAACATGCTAGTTTGACCTTCCAGATTACCATAGAACGTCAAGGTGACATACGGAACAATGAATAAACTAATAATCATTGAAGATGAGTAAGAATTCCTTTGATTAATCTTTTGAGGCCTAATGAGTTGTCATTATTAGGTTCTATAAACATTATTTCTGTCGATGCTCTTCATATTCCTAATACATTAACCAAAAATATGATTTAAAAACTTTTGCATTTAAATCTTTATCTACCCTTTGGCTTCTGAACACTTTCTATTTTCACCAATATTCTCATGCACCTGGCCACCTAAGGTGTCTATTGCTTCATCCTTCTTCACCATTTCAAAATGTACATGGTTTAAGTATCTTCTCAGGACCTGTAAGATATTGAGAACAGAAATATAAAAGTTCATTGAATATCTATTAAGACCTACCGTGTGCATGGCAATTTATATGCATTGTCATTTATACCTCACGTGAATCCTGTAACAGAGATATTATCCTCATTTCATAGATAATTAAGAGATTAAATAGCAGACACAATATCAGAACTGGTTAGTGATAGATAAAATCCCAGGAGCGTCTGTCTCTAAAGAGCCTACAATACCAGTCTGAAAAACAAATATATTCTGTAATATGTTGGACAGTGTTTTTTCTTATCTAGAGTGGTACAATTATTGGCAGCCAAATACAAGACAGCGTAGGTGGCTTCTAATTCCAGAAAAGTCACACTCTTATTGCTGATGAGGGTCTTTGCTTTGCATTTCTTGCCTCATGTAGACATGTATTAGTTTAGAGAGAGCCTTCTACGTCATGACTTTGCTCAGCCACAATGACCAGCTTTCCTTCTTGCCTTTTTTAGTGGGTTCTATCATTGTATTTTCTAGACCAAAGCAGCTGTTGCAGAATGAATTCTGTTTTCCAAAATTTTATGTTAAAATAATAACCCTAGTGCCTCAGAATGCTACGCCATCAGAGACAGGGCCTTTTAAGAGACAATTAAGTTAAAATGAGGCCATTTGAGTGAACCTTAATCTAACCTGACTGATATGGTTAGAGGCCAAGGAGAAAGGCCTCAGGAAAAAAACAAATCAGCTGACATCTTGATCTTAGACTTCTAGCTTCCGGAACTGTGACTTCTGTTTTTTAAGCTGGCAAGTCTGTGCTACTTTGTTACAACTCTTACAAAATAAAGTGACTTCAAACATGATGCTTACATAGGTTGAGAAACACATAAGAAAAAATGTTGGAGGTTTTCCTGTTGGATAGGTCTTTCTCACAAGAGCTTTAAGTGGGATGGAGATATTTTTGAGTGGCTTAGATGTAATGGTTGATGATATATTAATACATCATTCTTGACATTCGAAACACAGGTTCCTGCAAATACATCTTAACATTGAGGAAAATAACTAATAATTTATCTTCAATCACTTGTCCTGGATGAAGAGCCAGAAGGAACGGGGGTAAGAAAGTGCTCCTCATATTTACTTTGTGTATAGCGTCTGGCAGTCCATTTATAAAAATGCTGAAATGAGATGGAGGAAGATTTTCCTCCTGTGATTTCTTAATCTGTTGAGGATCTACATTTATGAAATTCAAAGACTAATGGAACAAGAGAGTAAATTCATAATTTAAAAAGTTCCAAAGTGGTAAACACATGTCAGAAGTGTCCTGTGTTTCCACTAAAACAAATTTTGAGGCCAGAGCTTTGGCACAGGTAACCTAATTAGGAACTGAGTCAGGAAAATACAAAGGAAGAAGTGAAGAAAGAGGGGTGTGGTGAGTAGGAAAGCCATGCATACATCAATTCACAGTGCAATGGTTCACAAGTAGTTGGAGACTTGAGTATTTATTTATAGATTCTTGACAGTGAGTATAAACATGTGTATATGTGTAGCTGTTTGAATTACTTTATTAATCAATTCCACTTCATGGGTCTTTAAATTTGGAGGGTTAACATATGTGGTGGTGCAGGGGGAGGATGTATGTATATGTATTTTTATTGAAATAAAAGTATATACAGGAAAGAACAAATTATGAATATAGATCACAATAAATTTACATAAAATGAGTACCTGGGAAACCAGCATCTAAAAGAAGAAACTTGGTAGGATCAGAACCACAGAAATACCCTCTTCCCTCCTTTCGGTCATCACTTTCCCTAAAAATAACCACAATGCTGATTTCCAACAACACAGAATGGTTTTATCTATTTTTGAACAGTGGATAAATGAAGCAGTATATATGTACTTTTTGGTTTCTTATTTCTTCCATCCTATATCACTTTTGTGAGATTTAGGCATATTATTGCTTATAAATGTAGTTCATTTATCCTCATTGCAGCTTAGGACTCCATTGTATGAATGTAATAATTTATGTATCAATATTTCTGGACATATAATTATTATCACTTAATACTGCAATGTTTCCTGGGAAATTTGAATTTTCCACTTTAAAATAATATGAGCATATTACTGTTTTTCTAACTTCATGCAGTCAAAGAAGCAGTCAAAATTGTTCACAAAATTAAAGCTATTCTGTTATTTCTACCTATAATTATATAATCCCAAAACAGAAACACAAGTTTTACTTTTATATGTAGGTATGTGTGTGTTTTACCAACATAGTTCTTGAAATTACAAATTTGATTGCTAATAATTAAGCAGTGATACATTCAATGTATAAATATTTTTGAACACCTACTGTGTGTGAGCTAATTGGCTACATACTGGAAGATGATGAATAAAAGAAAACTTAGTAACAATTGTTATCCAACATTGTAAGACAAAATGACAAAAGAAATAAAGTAAAGTTTCTCTGTGAGAACAAAGAAAGAGGCTACAGATTTGGGGAGTTCTGAGCAGTTCAAGAAAATCTTTCTGGAACTGAAAAGTTTAGCATTATCCAAGCAAGTTGGAGGTGTCCTTAGTGAATGAAACAGATTATGTTCGGGTCCTGAGGTGAGAAACAGAGTGAAATGTTGGGGGAAATAAGGGCATTTCAGTTTGTTAGGAGCTTAAAATTGTTTCCTTTCCCCATCTGTAAAATGAAGGAGTGGAGTAAATGAGCAGCTCTTACATTTTAGCTCTTACATGTATATAAAGTGATGGTACCCTGGTGGTCTGGCTTCTAGAAAGACAATTAACACTTATAGAGAGGAATCTTGGATTTGATTGTTTCAACCTCTTACAATGGTAATGGTGTGATATGATATTCACATAGGTCCAGCCAGTGTTGTTGAATAATTCATGGAACAAAAGAAAATATAACTCTCAAAGTTTAATATATAAACTTTGCTTACATCAATTTTGACTATCTCATACTTCAGAACTATATATGGTCCTCGAACATTTTGACATTATAAACCTTTTCAGTAGAATAATAAAATCCATTTATGTTTTGATCCTAAATTATCACTGGAGTGGAGAAGGGAAAGTAAGATAGAAATAAGAATTTTAAAATATTCACCATATTGATTGAGATAACTAGCAGAGTTTTCATTTAAATTGTTACTTCATTTTTTAAAAAGCATGTTTCATTTCATAAATACTAACACTACAAGAGATAGATTCATAGACCAGATAAAGAACAATGATAAAGAACCCCAAGACCTCATGCATAATAGTAATCTAAAAAGTTGATCTTGAGTCTAGCAGGTGGTATGGTGGTTAAGGTGCTGGACAGTCCCACATGGCCAACCACCATTCGAATCTTGGACCTGGTGGCTTGCTTTCTCACTTTCCTTTCCTCTGTGTGTCTGTCTTTCTCTGGTCAAGTTAAAATAAATGAATGAATGAATATATTTTTATATTATTATTAATACAATAAATCACTGTATATCATTTAGATTGTGAATAGACTTTAGCCAGCATGATGTATACCTCAGTCCAGCCCAGCAGAGGGTGAGAATAGCAGGATGGTTACCAAAGACTTGGGTAGTTGGGGGAAATGGGTAGGAGATGAGAAGAGTTTTATCATAGGATATACAATTACAATTATATAGGAAAGATATTTTTAAAATACGCCCACAATAGGTAAATTCATAAATTCAGAATGCAGATAAGTGATTGCCTAGAGCTGGGAGAGGAAGAGCAATGGGGAATGACTAGTAACAGTTGCAGAGTTTCTTTTTCTTTTTTCTGTTGCATTTTAAATAGGTGAATTATGTGATACATAAATTAAACCTGAGCAAAGCTGTGTTTTTCCATTTAATTTTGTTTACATTTGGTTTTTATAAGTTTTTACAGCACATGATATGGGTTCTCAGCGCATAAATGCATTGCATGTCAAGCAAGCAAAGATTTTTACTATACTCAATTACTGTCCATTCTTATGTCTGTTAAATGTTCCTTTTTTTCCTGAAAAAAAAAGAAAAGCATCCTTAAACCTAAAAGAAGAAAGAAGAAATAAAGAAAAAGAAAGATCACATTGGACTGATGAGCACAGAAGCTTCCTTTCCTTGCCAGCAGTCACATACAGTTATGAGCATTTATTAATAGTCCATGGGTCTTACTAAACACAGTGTTTCTCTATTGAATTAAAGTTTTAAACAACCTATGAAAGAAACAGAGAAACCTCAGAGCTTCTCGGCTTAAATTAGTTGAATTTTCTCTATTCACATATTTGCTAACCTTGTTTGGGCAGATTCCAAGTATGTCTGAAGGCATATTAGTTGCCTAATAGACTTTTATTCTACATAAACATCATCAGAATTTTTTTCTTTTTCTTATACGCATGTCTGGTCTATGTGTCATGAAGAAGTGTAGGTTTATTAACCTTGTCACTCTATAATTTGTTCCTTAAATGAAAGGATATAGTAGACATAAATACAACTATTTCTTATTTATTAAAGTAGGACAAATATGTATTCATTGCATATATTTTAAAATGTGTCACACAGACAGCATGAGATGGTTTAAATTGTCAACAACATGCATAAATTACTACAATTAATAATTGCTCTGTTTTCCTCCATTTATTCATTTACTTATTTCTTTAACTTTTAGCAGAAATGAGTTCTGTGTCACTTGAGAATTGTATTTAGCAGTATTCTGTGAAAACTGATCATAGTGGCTTAATGAAAGGGAAAGTGATTTTCTTAATATTTCCAATTTTTTTCCATTATCAGATTATTTTGTTTTGACATAACAGTGAGTGCTGATATAAACAGTCCAGGGCTGCTATCATCTCCAGGGTCCAGGCCCCCGTCCTCTCTATTCCTCTGTCTTTAGCTTGCATCTTTATCTTCACGTCAACCTCACAATTGCAAGAGGACTGCTCTTTTTATTCCATCCAGAAAGAATAAGGGAGCATCAAACAGGAATAGTACTTATGTCAGTAAAGTGTTTCCCAGAAATCCACAGTGGAATATCATGTGGCTACCCCAATCATTTCTTTTTTTTTTTTTTTTTTTTTTTTGGGGGGGGGGGGTGTTTTGCTATAGGTCTGTCTTGTGTGCTCACCAGACAGAGAGAGAGAGAGACAGAGAGACGGAAAGCGAGAAATCACCCCCCAGGGGGGGATGGCCACACTGCAATCCCTTCTCCTCCATTCTCCTCTCGGGATCTTGGGCACTTTCACACACGCGCCCAGCATGAGTTTTAAGCCACTGGGTCCGGGAGGCGAATTGCGGTCGACTACATGGGAGTCCAGTGACATAGCCATTACACTAACTGCTGGTCCCAGGCTACCCCAATCTTAAAAAGATTTAGAGTAAGATAAATCCTTGCTGGGTATTTCCCTCATGTCAAACAAATCACTATAAATGAAATGGAATACATTGAATATTTGGCAGGCAACTGGTAGTGTCTGCCATGAGATTATACATACTGCAAATATACTTTTTTTACTAGTCTAACTATATTTGAACTATCCCATATTTCCATAATGAATAAAGTTTTCATAAGCATGATTACAATTGCTACATGTCTGTTTAATCATTTATTTATTTATGTCATTATTGTACAACTATTTGGAGATTTTTTCCTTTTCTATATTAACATTAAAAAATTTTAATATTGGGACCAGCAGTTAGCGTAATGGCTATGTTGCTGGACTCCCACGGATTTGACCGCGGTTCGAGTCCTGGACCCGGTGGCTTAAAACTCACGCTGGGCGCGTGTGCATGCGTGCCCAAGATCCCGAGAGGAGAATGGAGGAGAAGGGATTGTGGCGTGGCCATCCCCCTGTGGGGTGATTTCTCGCTTTCTATCTCTCGGTCTCTCTCTGTCCGGCGAGCGCACACGCCCTATAGCAAAAACCTCTCAAAAAAAAAAAAATTTAATATTATTTCAAAATATTTGTACTCCATAATATTTTATACAAAACATTACCTTAACTAACAAGGCAGCATTTTAAACTCATAGGTTTTATTTTACATTCTGTCCTTTTTCCAGTGGCATATGAAAAGTACATTATTTTAATAAGAAATCATTTTTCCAGTAAATTATCTATAAGCACATTTCCTTGCCAAGTTTTAACCTTAGCACTTACATTACATTAAATCATGGTCTTAATGGATCCTCTTCAAAATCAACTCAAGACATTGACTTCAAAAAGTTTTGGAGTTTGGCTTTAACAAAATTTAATACAGATTTCATGTGTCGGAAATTGTCTCTGTGACTTAAAACACTGTATTAGTTGGAAGTCACAATACCATAACTAATATTAGATAAAGGAAATATGAAATTAAGAGTTAATTTACCCTTTCATTATAAAGGAAAAAATGAAGGACTTTAAAACTGAGCTTTTAAATTTAGAATAAGTAGTTATTCATTTTAATAGTACATTTGATAAATATTGACTTAAGAGATAAAACTTGAAATTGATAAATTAAAACTAATATAACTCCTAGTATTATGTTAATGTCTGGGCCAGGCATACTTTCCTATTCCTGTGTTAAACCCTTCTGGTATCAGAAAAACAATAATCTAGCCTGTTGCTCTATAAAATATCTGTTATTACAAGATAAAACAGTAGTAACTAAAGAGTTGACTTATCAAAATTAACACCGTGTACAACCTTACTCTGTGAGTTCATACCCTCAGTTTGCTGTATCCACCAATCCAAAGCTATTATGCCCAAAACTTTGACCACTTCTCAACTTTGAAAGGTCTACCTTAAAAATTAGCCATTCCAGGTCCTCAAACCCTACAAATATCCTTCCCTCTTTTCCCATTCTGAAACACTGATAAGATTTAATCAAGATTCTGTTTTCACTCAGTGCCATATATCTATTAAATATAGTTTGATCAACAGAGTTTTATCATGGTTATGTTATTGTTGCTCTCCAGATAAACAGAGTGGTTGAGATCTGTCTAGCTATAGAAGCTACAGAAAGAGGGGAAAATCTAGTTCTGTGATTATGGAGGAGGCTGAGAAAGTTCATGAGCTGCCATCTGTAAGTGGGAGGCCCAGAGAGACAGTAACACAAATTCCATCTCAAGTCCAAAGGCCTAAGAACCAGGAGCATCAGTGTCATAGGTCCCATTTCAAGGAAAAGAGAAAACCACATTCTCAGCTCATGCAGTCAGGCAGAGAGAGGGGTTTTAACCTTCCTCCAGCTTTTCATTCTATTCAGGTCCTCTGTGGGTTGGAGGACTCCCGTCCACATTGGGGAGGACAATCTATTTTATCCAGTCCACCAATTCCAATTCTATTGTCTTCCAGAGATACTCTCCAACACTGACATGTCCGGAAATAGTGTACGACCAGCTACTTGAGTATCTCATGGCCCAGTCAAGCTGCCACATAATATCACACATAACAACGGTCTTGGGGAATCGGCAGTAAACTTGGGTAGTTTTATGAATAGACATCAAAAACATCTAATATTAAATGTATTAGACACAAATTTTTCATACTTTAAATCCAGATTGCTTCACTTAGTAATCACCTAGTACTGACTACCAATAAAAATTGAAAGATGTGGCCTGCAGGTGGTGTGGTGGTTAAAGGTGCTGGACTCCCACATGGCCTACTGCAGTTTGAGTACCAGACCTGGCAGCTTGCTTTCTTGCTTTCCCTTTCTCTCTCTCTGTCCCTCTCTGATCAAATTAAAAATAATAATAACAAATGGAATTAATAAATAAAAATTCTTTAAAAACAACCTAAAGGTGGTTGATTTTCATCTAATTTGACAATTAAGAAAATTGAAAAGGGTAATCTTGCATTTATTGCCTGACAACAAAGGAATGGTAATTTTTTTTTCTAAAGAAATATTTTTCTTTAGGGTGCATGTGCATGTGCTCACCAGAAAGACAGAGACAGAGAGACAGAAAGCAAGAAATCTCCCCCCAGTGGGATAACCACATGCAATCCCTTCTCTTCCATTCTTCTCTAGGGATTTTGGGCACACAAGCACACTCACTCAGAGTGAGTTTTAAGCATCTGGGTACAGGACTCCAACAGTGGTCAACTATATGGGAGTCCAGCATTATTGCAACCATTACACTATATGCTGGTCCCAGTTTTTGTTGTTGTTTTGTTTTGTTTTGTTTTGTTTTTAAAGAGAGATTTTTGCTAAAGGATGCATACGCTTTCAGGAAAGACAGGGAGAGAAAGAGAGACAGAAAGTGAGAAATCACCCCCATGGGGGATGGCCACACCACAATTCCTTCTCTTCCGTTCTCAGAATTTGGGGCACACACAACCCATGCCCAGTGTGAGTTCTAAGCCGCCAGGTCCAGGACTCGAACTATAGGTGACTATGTGGCAATCTAGCAATGTAACCATTACACCATCTGCTGGTCCCAAAATGATTAGTTTTTATGTATATTTGGATCATTCAGAATTTAATCTCAATCAATGACCATAATGACCCCTCGGGTTAGATTTTAAACCAATTATGGCAAATGTTGAAAATTATACTGCACAAAATTTTTCAGAAGGAGTAGAACACTAAAACTAGTCTGGGTTTTGGAGACATATTTCTGTTGTTGGGATATTATAGGCTGAAATGAAAAGTTTCACAAGTAATTTGGGGTACTTCCTATTTTTTTTCAGACCTGTCAAAACTGGTATACTACTAACAAGTGGGATTCAGAGAGAGCAATGCAAACTTTCATTCCCCAGCAGCTCTCCTGTGTTTAACAACTACCACAATTAAAAAAAAGTCTGTTATATAGTAAATTAAAGTCATACTTGTAGCCTCTGATGAGTTGATTTTCTCATTCTAACACCCAAAAGCAGTCGTACCCATCTCTGGCTCTCTCTTTGCAGTATTGTACATTTGACAGTTTCATCAGGACAATGTTCCACTCTGGATAGAAATAGTGAAAGGACAGATAAAAAGAAAAGAACGAGGAGAATAAAAGCCAAGACTGAGAAGTCCTGGATGCATTATCTTGAGGTGAGATAAAGGAAATCCTGGGACAGTTGCCTAAGCTCACAGACATTGTGTCATCTCCGCCCTCTCCATCCTTCCCCACTTACTCTTATTTAAAGACATTGGAATCAAACCTGTCTTTGAAAAGGTTAATTAATTGTGACTCAATTACAAAATGTCTGTATCACTTGAATTCATTAGTAAGACACTCTTGAACCTGACTAACTTATCTTCAAACTGAAGAATTTGAATTCTTCTTCGTTGTTATTTTGGTCTATCCTCCAGACTTTTTGACATTCTTATCCATCAAACTCTGTGGCAAAAAAAATAAAAATCAAGTTCTGGTCTTCTAAGGGCCTAAACTGGACTCAAATTAATTTGTCTATTTGGTTCTCACAGAAAGTTTACAAATATGTGTTTCTGGGGAAAGCATCATAGCATGTAGAAGTGGCAATTTCCTCTGACCCCAGCAGTCCACATCCACACAGCATGTGGGTGGAGTAGGTGTGGTTGACATGAAGGAATATGAGCAGGTTGACTTTCTAAGAAACTATCCAACATTTCTTCAAAACATTAAAAAGTGCATCTTAAAAGAAGGCTCTAGTTTAGACAGGCCACGTGGCAAGAGAGCTATCTGATTGAAGCAGTGCTTGAAAATTTGATTTTTGGTTTTTTTAATAAATGATAGCATAACTCAAAAACATGTAAACTTGAACGTTTTTAAAAAATGATTACCTTTTCTTTAAGATAGTTTAAACTCTTTTGGAATCAACACAATACAGAAAAGCAGATGTTAAGGGCCAGCAGATGGTATGGTGGTTGGTACCCCCACATGGCTGACCACAGTTCACGTTCCAGACCTGAAGGCTTGCTTTCTCACATTCCCTCTCTCTCTCTATCTTTCTCTCTCTCTCTGTTTCCCTCTGATGAGTGCATATGTCCTGTATTAAACTGAAAAATAATAATAATATAAATAAATAACTCTTAAAAATAAAAGCAGATGATAAGAATAGTGTGTTCATATAATGAATCCTTAAACATGGCTCTAATATTGTTCTTAGAAGGTTTGACAAGAAGATCAAATATCAAGAGAATTAGAAGAGAGTATTTTTTCCTAGTAGAGTCTAGCAAAGAATTGTCATAGAAGAATGAAATTTATATCTCTTTTAAAATGTAATCAATAAAATGTTTAACTCTAGTCTAATGTTTGAGGTATTTCTAAATTCCAAGTTTATAATAGACCTGTTTGGCCTATATAAACCAAATGACAGAATGCATTGTCACCCTGCTATCTGCTCTCTTTTCCTCCAACTTTAAATGCTATTTAAAACCAAGGGCACAGTAGAGAATAGAGGGTGATTTTTCTTACTAAAAATGTACAAGAAAGACTATATCCTGCCATAATAAAAGAAGAAAAAAATTGCAACTTGGTATAAACACTTCAATTGTGTAAAACACAATTTAGTAAATTGAATCTTAACAAACTATAAAATATTTACCTGTATAGACTATGCCAGCTCATGGCTCAACTTTCCCATATAAAATCCCTCAATAAAAGTCTTACAGGGTGATGGGGCTGGATGGTGATGGTAATATAACTAGAGCCACATGGAAGTGCTGGGATCACCTTCTGAAACCCCTCTCCCAAGCATCCGCATATCTACCCATAATCCAGATCAGCCATGATTGGGGGAGGGGCTACAGTATAGGAAACCTGTTACGGGGGCATGTTTATCTCTCTCTCTCTTCTCTTTCTTTTCTGCTCTCATATTCAAAATAAATAGACAAACTTTAAAAAAATCTTAAAGGACCCAATTGAATTGGCATGGGCTGCTAAGACATTGTGTTTCATAGGCCGTGACCACATGGAAGACCTTGGTTCAATTCCCAGGCTAAGCATGGTTGATGGCATGCAACTATAATCCCAGCAACATTCCCTGGCAGGAGGATCATGAGCTCAAAGCTGTTCTAGGTAACACAGCATTACCCTTCTCAAAAATAGAAAATAGCCAGGTGTGGTAGTACACACCTATAGTCCCTGCAAGCTGGCAGACTGAGGTTGGAGGATCATGCCATGGTAATATCTGCCCTGTTTAAAATAACTATATATCTATGTGTGTATGTGAAATTGGCCAATTCATAAACTAGCAAATACAACTAGAGGCAAATACAATGAGAAACTTTCAGTTTTGTTACCATCAATGAAATAAATAATGAAAGAGAGAGGAACTTTTTCCACCTGTTGAATTATAAAATTTATGTGACATTGCCCTATGTCAAATTTGGAAAGGGAATTTGGTAATATGTATCAGGCATTGTAAATGTGCTCATATTCTTTACATATAAAAGTCTAATAAAAGCATTGACCAAACATTTTTTTGCCTGAGATTGCCAAATCAAGGCAAGCTGTGCTTACACCAGGAGTTGTGTAAATAATTACATCTCCAGGCTAACCAACACTCTTTTTCCACAGAATACACTACTAAATATCCAAAATTTCATTTGATGCACATCTATAATAAATATATAAAGCTGCATTCATACATCTTGTTTCAGTTAATATTTTCTATGCTATTTCCCCATTCCTGATTTTCTCAAGTGCTATTTTCATTTTGTCATTTTATGTCTTTTGAAAGCTACTTTATTTCAAGACTTTTAGAAATAAAACAAGACCAGTCCAACCTGTGGCCTGGTGGTTAAGGCAGCTGAATCCCATAAGGCCAACAACACATTTGGATTCCTGGGTCCAGTGACTAGGAAACCATACTGAATGCATTTGTATACACACCCCAAATCATGAAAGCAGGAAGAGATGGAGAAAGGATTGCAGTGTGACCATTTTCTGTCTCTGTCTATCTCTGGTCAGCACACATGCCCTATGGGAATTAAAAAAAAAAAGAAAAAGAAAGAAAGAAAATGGGATTGAAGTAGATTAAATGCTCATCAAATGAAATACTGTATGTAAATAATTTTTAAAGCATCTAGATCATAATAAATTCATGATGTGTATATTTATAACTTCATTTATGAAAATTAGAAGTATAAGTCAAAGGTAAGAGAATTGTTAATAGGATATAACATAAACATTTAGATTTAAAAAGACAAATAAAATGAAGCTACCTTTATAATATATCATTTGTGTTCTCATATAAATTATGAAATAATTTGAGAGAAAAAGCAAAGCACAATTAAAAATGTGTGTTGGAGAGGAAAAGAAAGGGGAGAAGAAAGTGAGAAAGAAGATCGACATGCCTCTCTGTACCCACAAAAAGAAATGCTTACAAATTCCCCCAATCTAATTAAAAGAGATTTGCTTCTCATTGTATATATTTCAAAACATTATGAGTCCCGCAATACTACCAAACATAAAGTGTCATTGCTTTGATGGAATTAAATGTAGTCAAAATATGTTAAATACTTTAATACTGAAATGAATTTAATTTAAATTTTTACCCAGTGAATGCCATGATCCTATGGCAGACAAAATTTTATAATTTACACTTTATTAATATAGCATTTATGGTCCAGATCAGCAAAGTGACTCCCTGAGGCCAGAGATGTTGATAAAGTTAGGGAAAAATCAGGGATCCTGTGTACTGGCATATTTGGGTTCTTACTGTGATGCTTGTTCTATGGCAGTTATGCTACCTACGATGCATGTCTTCGAAGCCTACTGAGTGAGAACCTTTGCACCTGATGTATGTGTGATGTAGGAATATCTTTAATGCATACTTTCACAAGAGTCAAATGAATAGAAGCTTTGTTGAAGAACATTGTAACTCTACCTTGGAGAAGCACTCTGCATTTCATGTCCACTTCTGGAGAGAATCCTATTTCTCCTTGGAGATGAGAGTAGGCAGAGCGCACCAAGGAGGCGGTAGCCTTAACCTCTCATATAGTTCAACTACGAGGCATCGGTGGGCAGATAGGGCATGTTAGAGAGACTCCGAAGTTCCTAACAGGCAGGAGGGAAGTCAAAATGGTCGAGGGAAGCTCTGTTGTCAGGCTGACAGTGGAAATGTGAGAGGAATCTGTTAAAGTCAGTGCTCAGGATAAAGGCAGCCGGACGATGACAAGGAAGCCACAAGGGTCACTGCTCACACAGCACTTGTGCCATGACTGAGGGAGCTGTGGGGCCCGGAACAGAGGAAGCAGCTGGACGGTGAGGAGTGTCCAAGTGCTGAGGCAGGAACCAGGTGGTCCCAGCAGGAAGAAAAGATGAGGCTTGTGCTCCAGAGCATCTGCCCCTCAAGTTGGCTCCTGTAGAAAATGCTCCATAAAATTAAAATGTAAGGAAAAGGCATTTGTTTTGACTAATCATCCTCTAAAGCGATTTTGACACTTAGAGTGCTGAAAGGAAAAGGCTACTCTAGGCAACAGCACAAGAAATGTGGATATCTCCAGGGCTAAGTTGTCTCAGAAAGAGCAATGACAACAAACACATTTCCACACGAGGCGGGTGGTCAGTGAGGAATACTTCACTTACTTCTGACTTTCCATTGCCTGATGTGTGCCTCCAAGCAAGTTGCTCAATCTCTTTGAACCTACCTTCCTGCTGGATAAGTGGGTATCTTGTTGTAAAATAGATACCTCCTTCCAGAAGGCAAAATTCCTAAACAAGCTACATATGCAAGATGCTCTAATTTCAAAGGAAAATTAGTTTTTGTGATTGTTAAATATCTAATTAAATTGAAATCACCTCTGTAACACTTTATCTGTAAGAATATAACCTGAATTTATTGAATAAAACTTGTTTTATGTTGTTGCTTTGAATAATTTTTTGATACTTACAGAAAAAAATCAGATATGAAATTCCTTTCATGCTGGCTATTTTAATAGAGATTAGTAAAAAGCACATTTGAAACTATATTTTCCCAATCACCATAGGAAGATATAAAATTAGAGCCTCCTCAGTTCAAACAGGCTCTAACACTCCCGTGTTTAGCTCATGAAAAGACCCTAGTTTCACTCTAACATAAAAGTTCTCCCGCCAAAAAATGAAAACAAAACCAGAGCTATTGTTACACTTTTAAAAGAAAAAAAAAAAAAAATACAGAAATCAATTGAAAATTAAGTAGATTGTCCTATTTCATTTTGTGTATTTTAGGAGATACAATCTTAAAAATTATGTCATTTTCCATACATTTACTATACACACACACACTGACTGTTGTTCCGTATCATGTATTAACTTCTCTCAACACCGTTTTCCAAACTTAACCGATGATAAATACAGATTCTGAAGTTCCTGCACAATAAATACTTTATCTATAGATCTCAAGTAGGGCAAAGTAATCTGTGTTTTTAACAAGCACCCTAGGGAACAAGGAAGTTTAAGAAATGCTGCTCTAAAAGACCACTCGGTTCTGCTGTAGGTATATAACTCAATTCACCTAGATTCTGTCTTAGGATAGACCATCCGTGACAGCACTAATAAATTGTGCATGAAATTGATTTCCTCTATATTGGAGGCATAATTTGTCCTACAGTATGTTCTGTGTGCTGTTGACTCATGCTTTCATTTCAGTTGCTGTTCATTTGTTGTCTGATCTTGTGTTTAACCTCATTTTACAAGGAGAATTTTAATTTTTCTCAGTTACAGAGTTTGCTTTATCTCTCTCTCCCTTCAGTTTACTGATTTTCCAATGAGAAGATCACAAATCCTAGAATCTAATTTCTTCTAACTGATTTCAATCCAAAGTAAAAGCTTCTACCCAAGCAAAGCTCACTACAAAGAATATGGTCAGAAGAATGGAAGATGCACTTTTTAAAAACCCTATCTTTTGTTTTGTGCTTTGTAAATACCTTTTCACTTAATGTAAATTTGAATTGATGTCTTAGTGAATTTCAGACACAAATAAGGTGGCTTACCCTCTAATTATCTTAGCCACCATGCTTATTGGCTCTGTTCTATAATGGGATTAGACTAAAACAAGAAATAACCATTTGAGTTTGTTTCCTTGTTTTACAACCTTTTCACATTCCAGCTTCTTGGCATAAAAGGATTAACAGAGTGCACTGTACCAGAATACTAAATGTCCTCATATTCTATGTCCTTGAGCAAATTTGAACTGGGAAAATGAAACAAAAACAAAAAAATTCTTTATAACAACAATACAGTGAAGTAACAGACGTGTGAACTAAGCTAAAATCCACCATGAAGTTATGTATCGTGAATAAATCACATAATTTCAGCAACTACACAAACTCCCTTCGGTCACTAGATTTATATTCAGTAAATTGCAGCCACAGGTTTACATGCCACTCACCTAACAACCTGTGACTATTTAAGGTAATGAGAGGATGAAGACATATTGCAATCGTGCATTGCACGAGCTCACCCAAACAATGCATCAGGTTTGGAACGTGCCCTGTGAGAATGGGGGGGGGGGGGGGAGGGAGGGGCTTCCTTTCTATTATCACCTAGAGTAATACTAAATCAATTTGGATTTATCCAAATTATTGTAAGAGGTATAGCAAAGGGTTCATCTATTTTCAGTTAATAATAAATAAATCACCTTATAACAAAATAATACAGTCCTTGCTACTTGAATACCTCTGAATAAAAAGGCCAGAAGAAGGGACCAGCAGTTAGCATAATGGCTATGTCACTGGACTCCCACGTAGTCGACCGCGGTTCGTGTCCCAGAGGCGGGGGCTTAAAACTCACGCCGGGCACTTGTACGTGCGTGCCCAAGATCCCAAGAGGAGACTGGAGGAGAAGGGATTATGGCATGGCCATCCCCCCTGGGGGGGGTGATTTCTCGCTTTCTATCTCTCTATCTCTCTCTGTCTTTCTGGCGAGCACAAGCACCCTATAGCAAAATTCTCTCCAAAAAAAAAAAAAAAAAAAAAAAAAAAAGGCCAGAAGAAATATTCAATGACATTGTACATTACAACTATTAAAGTCAAAATAACATAATTCTAAATCTTCACAATCCAGCAAACTACAATGATAGAAAAAAATACAAATTTTAAATTTCAATGCTTCCTTTTAAAACTCTAAGCAAACATAGATTTTAAATCCCAAAGTAAATAATATTTAAATGTATAATTATTAAATATAAGGTGTGTACATTTTAAATGATTCCTACAAAGTAATTTTAGAAGCCAGACTATTTTTGTATTACTTCTTCTTCGACCCTAGTGATTAGGTCCATATGATGAACTTTTTTAAAGTCACTTGAGACCCACAAGGGTTTTTGTGGACCTCGTCAGGTAGATTTTAAAATTTATATGGAAAACGATAAAGCCCAGAATAGCCCAGATGATTTTGTAGGAAAAAAAGAAAAGAGTTAGGATTTGTCTTATCAGTTAAAGGATTTATGAAGTTATAATAAATATTACGGAGGTTATGTTATAGAGAGCCTTTATGAATTAACAGATTAAATATAATAAGGAGTTTAAACAGGCACATTCATACATGGAAATGACATATGACAAGCATGACGTACAAGATTAGTTCAATGTGTAAAAAATCAATTAACAGAACTGAAGAAAAATAATCATCTATAGGTAAAAATTTGGGGGAATTAAATTCTAGTCTATTACCTTACACTCAAGCAATTTTAGATAAATTAAAAAGTCAAATATCAAAAAACAAGGCTTTACATATTTTATAGGAAATGTAGATTAATACCTTTCTCACTTTGAGTGAAGAACATTTTCAAAACAAGGCAGAAAAGGTGCTAGCTATATGACATGATTGATAAAATTGACTCTATTTAAAGTAAGAATTTCAGTTTTTCAAAAGGTACTTAAAGTAAAGGAAAAAAGGTAAAAACTGATAGAAGATATTGGCAATAAAGTAGCTGAGAAGGGAATGGGATCAAGGCTATGTTAAGATCAAAGGGACTCAGCAGTAATGGCGCAGGATTAGGGCAATGTTCTGTGATTCTAACTATGGAAGACTAGGTTTTGGTTCCTGGGTCACTCCCTGTGCTCATCTGTGTGTCTCTGTCTGTCTCATGCTCTCTTCTTATAAACCCTCTAAGATTCAATCGTGGGATGCCACCCAGATGAACTTATCTAATTCTAATATCCTCCCACAGGCCCATTTCGACAGCATACACTAAGTTTTCTTCCTTTCCATTCCATCACAACCAAATAAAAATATTTGAATTTTGGAGGGACACATTCAAATCAGGTGGCTTAAAAGCATGTAGGGTGGGACCGGCAGATGGTGTAGCAGTTATGTTGCTAGACTCCCATGCAACCAACCATGGTTTGAGTCCTGGACCTGGTGGCTTGAAAATCACCACAGGCATGTGTGTGTGCGTGCCTAAGATCCTGGGAGGAGAACTGAGGAGAAGGGGTTGTGGTGTGACCATTCCCCTGGGGAAGTGATTTATCACTTTCCCTCTCTCTCTTTCTCTATCCAGCAAGTACATGTGCCCTATATCCAAAAATAAACAAAAAGCATTTAAAATTATTGATAGGTAGATAGTTACAAATATATAGAGATATAGACATATACATCCCTGAATTTATCATTTATACATATATATATATATGTAATATAACATAAATACACATGCTTACACACATACATATATGTATTTTCTCTTTCTCTTTTAAAAATTTTTTGTCATATGGCATGTGTGACAGTGAGACAGTGAGAGGGAAAGTAAGAAATCACCTCCCAGGAAGAATGTCCACACCACAATCCCTTCTCCTTCATTATCCTCTTGGGATTTTGGCATGAAAGCACACTTATCCAAGGTGATTTTCAGGTTGCCTGGTCTAGGATTTGAACCTCAGTCAGCCATTTGGGAGTCTAGCACCTTAACCACCATACCATCTGCAAGCCCCTATAGGTGGATTTTATTAAGGAAGAGAAAAATATGTACAAATTTAAGATCATCACATGGGAGGGTGAGATAGGAAATAATGTATAAGTAGATATAAGTTATTATGTTAATTCTTGGTTTGGTTGGTGATTTTCAGTATAGTTTAGATGTTAAATACAGGTATATGATTAGCTGATAGATAGATGACAGGTAGATACCACAGGGAAATAATAAAATAATATGGTGACTAATTATCATTGTTGCAATATTGTGGATTTAAAAGCCATTAAATCAGTGCCAGCAGGCAGCATGGTGGTTAAGGGTGCTGAACTCCCATATGGCCAACTTCGGTTCGAGTCCTGGACCTGGAGGCTTGCTTTCTCACTTTCCCTTTCTCTCTCTCACTCTGTTTCTTGCTGATCAAATTAAAATAAATAAATAAATAAATAAATAAATAAATAAAGTTAAATAAAATAATTCCAAAAATATAAATAAGTAGAAGCCATTAAATAAAAAAAAAAAAAAATCTCTGGACTCCAGAGCAGTTCTCAAAGTTCAGTGTGTGTGGTGTCATCTAGAATGTCGAATAAAAGTTCAGATTACTGGGACTCTACCTCTAGAGATTCTGCTCCAGGAGCTAAGGTGGAGATGATACATTGTAACCCAGCTGATTCTGATGTAGGCGTACATGAATCATAATGTTAAAAAAAATGCTAGACTGACTCCATGGCCTGGTGGTGAAGGCAACCAGATCCCACAGAGGTGACCATGTGGGATCCCAGTCTCAGCATTGTGAAAACATGCCAGGCACCAGTGCATGCATGCCCACATCCCAACAGGACGAGAAATGGAGAAAAAATTGTGGCATTATTATTGTGGGGGTGCTTTTCCCCTATCCTTCTCCCTTTCTTTCTTTTCTTCTTTTTTTTTTTTTTTTTGGAGAGGTTTCGGCTATAGGGCATGTGCGCTCGCCAGAAAGACAGAGAGAGAAAGATAGAAAGTGAAAAATCATCCCCCAAAAGCTTGGCCATGCCACAATCCCTTCTCCTCCATTCTGCTCTTGGGATCTTGAGCATGCACGCACATGCGCCCAATGTAAGTTTAAGCCAGTGGGTCCAGGACTCAAACTGTGGTTGACTACATGGGAGTCCAGTGACATAGCCATCATGCCAACTGCTGGCTCCCCTATCCCTCTCTTAATGTTTCTAACTCTCTCTCTCTAGGGAATACATACATCTTTTGGCAAACAAACATATTGCTTTATTTAAGATGCTTCTATTGGTTTTATCACATGAAAAAATACATTGTTCTTCAATATACATATGTCATAGTGGCCCAAATGTTCTCTGGCCTTAAATCATTCAAACTTATTTCCTTGAGATCCTTCAATGTCCAAGCTACATATTTCATACTAAAGCATACTCTATATTAGCCAAGAAAACCAATACTAAGCATATCTGTACCTAGAGCAGTATATTTAATCTATTTACGTTATAGATGAATAGTGTTCCCTCTTCCTCCAATTGGAGTTTTAACTCCCAGAATATGAATGTATCTGGAGATGTAATTAAAATTAAAGAGGTATTTGAGTATAAATGAGAATTAGCATAGGCCCTAATTCAATATGACTCGTATCATAAAAATAGGGAAATTGGACATGGACACGTACAGACAAGCCACATGAAGGCACAAGGAGAAGGACTCTTACAAGCCAAGAGAAGAGGCCCCAGCAAAAACCAGCCCAGCCAATGCCTTGAGCTTGGACTTCCAGCCTCCATTGCTGTGAGAAAACAAATTTCTGTTGTTTAAGTCACCCACTCTGTGGTACTTTTCTGAGCAGCCCTACATAACAGACTACTATATTCATTAAACCTGGTCTTACACAGAAAAACAGGTATTTGGAATTGTACACCATGAGAAAACCATTACAACTCAATTCAGTGTTAAGTATGGAAGGATAAATTGCTGGATGAAAGACTGGTTTGTCAATATTTTACACAGTCTAGCTCAGGCATACATATCAGACATATCTATTTGCACCACCCTTTCACCAGGACTTTGATGTTGATAGGAATTGACAGTTTCTACACAATGATTGCTCAAACCTTACCATAAAACAAACCCTCGGTCAGAATTCATAATGTCTGACCACTCATATGAAATACACATGGTTTTGTTCTGTTTATCTATTTATTTATTTAGTCATCTAGCATTTACTCACTATTTAGTTAGGTTTTTACAATTGGGCACTCTCACTTGCCAGAGAGAGACAGTGGGATAGAAAGTGAGAAACCACTCCCCAGAATGGATTGTCACCCCGCAACCCTTTACCTCTCAGGATTTTGGGCATGTACACACAAGTGCCCACATGGTTTTCAAACCACTGTGTCAGAGACGTGAACCACAGTTGGCTATGTGAAAGTCCAGCACTGTAATCACTATGCAACCTGCTGATACCCGCCCCATACCCACTTCTTAAACTAAGCTTCAATTTCAGACTTTAGTATCACTTAGCCGAACAGTTGGACATGTGACGCAAACTAGGTGACTAATGTTCCATTCTAAAATTATGAACCTATTTTAGGACAATAAACATAGACCTTCACTGGCCCTAGGAACTTTTACTCTTGTGATCTTCTTTGTTAATTAAAATTGTGTGTGTGTGTGTGTGTGTGTGTGTTTATTACAAATATGTTATTATAAAGATATGCAACTGGATCCTTTTTATTCAAAATTTTAAATGAATTAAAGTTTTTTTTTTTTTTTTTTTTTTTTGGTGTCTCCTGTACCTAGTGGACTGCTAAGTCCTAACAGGAAGTCTAGATTCTAGGATTTCACACATGTGCTAAAATGTTTCCGGTCAGTTTCTTTGCCTTGACTTTCAACAGAGTTACTGCTTTTTAGTCTTCCAGAGATGTTTTCTCCTTTAAATGACCCTTCAAATCACAGTAATGTGTTCTTACTACTCTATTTCTTTCTTCAAGATATAATTAAGTCTTCAGAATAGAGTATATGCATCCTAAAACAAGTTTACTGTCACAGAACTCTTCCGTATGCACTGATCAGGGATGTGAAGCACCAGAAGTGTCTCAGGCTTCACTGAAGCCTGCATGACTTAGAATCCACACTAGGTAAACTCTCAGCTTGCATTTGAAGGTATCTTATCATTGTCAAATACTGTCTAGGGTATCTGTAAAGAGAAAATAAAAGTCAAAGAAAAACAGAACTTTGATTATACATGTCCTTTTTTTCCCTTTTTCTTTTTCTTTCTTTCTTTTTTTTTTTTTTTTTTTTTTTGAGTGGTTTTTGCTATAGGGCGCATGCACTTGCCACCCCGCCAGAAACACAGAGAGAGACAGAAAGTGAGAAATCATCCCCCAGTGGGGATGGCCATGCCACAATCCCTTCTCCTCCAGTCTCCTCTTGGGATCTTAGACACGCACACACATGTGCCTGGTGTGAGTATAAGCCACTGGGTCTGGGACTCGAATTGTGGTCGACTACATGGGAGTCCAGCGACATAGCCATTGCACCAGCTGCTGGTCCCATGATTATACATGTTCTTAAAAAACTATATTGGATCAATTGCGTCATAAGTCAAGCCAAGATCACATTCAATTATCCCAGCTCATGAGAAACACAAATACTAACAATGAAAGAATAAACAGTGCCACCAAAAATTGTTCAAAAACAAGGGGTTCTAATGTACGATATTAATCCGTTATAGTCTCATTTCAAAACCAAGTCTGCTCCTGTGTAACCTAGTAGTCTAACAATAACGCACATATACATCAGAGGGCTGAGCAGAGAGAGAGGAATGTGGAGCTTAGGAGGCAACATTTAAGGAGTCTCTTACTCTCAGGTCCATGCAAGTGCAGGGTCAAAGTTCGCATGTCCCTGAAAGTAAGTAACACATTAACAGTTCTACCTTACGGACCTTACTCTCCTTATTATAGTCCCAACCTTCATAGGCCAAAATATTAGTTTACACACAAAGGAAAGTCTAATTTTCTTTGTAATATTTCCATGGTTATAGTCAAAGCCTGGTTTAAAATTCTCTAGAACCTAAAATTAAACAAAACTTTTAAAATTTCTTCAAATACAGAAAGATAAAGAAGCATTTGTTATATATTTCTATTTGTCCTCTTCTTTCAAGTCTTCACATTTTTTTGTGATTGGTTTTGTTTTCTGTGGTCTTTTCAGAAGTTACAGTGGCTTCACTCAGCAGTTAATATTGACAAAGTATAGAGTAAGAAAATCAATAAACTGTACAAAGTTCACGTTAATTTGCAATGTTTACCACAGGTATGTAGCTCAGCCCACAAAATCAGGTGTTAAAAATGTCTTCTTTATTTTCCATAATGGAAATTAGTTTCTTACTTTATACATCCATTCTCTGTGTCTGATAGGAAAATTGTATTTTGTTCATACTTTAATAGTCCCTCTCATGCACTGCAGGATAATTTCATCATTCTGGTCTCTTAAATAGTGCCATGATAAAAGTCAGTGATTAGACTACACTGAAATTAACCTCAATAACAACTGTACAATTTTTTTCAATTTTAATATAAATAGTACACAGTCAAATTATGTTCCTTCAGAGATGCTGTTCTAGGATCAAAGCTTGGGAAAAAATTATTTGCTAAAGGGATATATCTTCAAAGAGACTTTATTATTAACCAATGAGCAAAGTGAAGAAAATTGAGTAATTATCACTAAGAGAGTAGGTAATGGCTAATTGAAACAGTAAGTAAAGGTCAGTCATGGCAAATGACTGCAATTTTCCCAAATAGTGCCAAAACAAGATCGCCAGTTTTGGTACTTAGGCTTCTGCTGATTACCTTTCACACTAGAAGGAAAACTTACATGGCTATGCCTCTTTAGTTCCTAATTTTGCTCCTCTGCATCAGGGCATACTTCTGAGTGGGGCTCTAAGGAAAATTCAAAATGGTGGAAGAAATAGGAGGTGATCATTTATCTATTCATTTAAGAAAAAACCTGTGGGTTTAATTCAGTTTTCTGCTTTTCAAATGCAAGGGAACTTGTAAAAGGATTGAGGAAAAAGGGAAAGTAAAATAGGACCCATCTCTTGTTGCCAATCTTGTACTCTAATTCAATTTTGCCTCTTTCCACATAAATTTCCAACACTTTCCAAGTGCAAGGTATTTTATCTGTTGATTTACCAATAGGTATCTGAAATTTGCCTTTGTTAGCTCTTGACGCTGACATTTGAATGAGTAACAGCAAATACTGTTGATTGTTTCTAGTTCCTTTGAAGAAGAATTACTGTAGAAATAATTTTGTAATCTGAAGAAAAGTAGCAAAGAAAGCATTAAGCATATTTGAGGTGAATTAAATATAATTTAAGTCAAAGACATGAGCATCCTATAAAAAGGAATTACTTTTAAGAGCAAATCTCGATCTCTGCTCACTTCTAATCATAAATAATTAAATTAAAGAATCAGTAAAATGGCAGTTTCCACTTAGTTCATATTAATCACTGTTACAGAGTAGTGAAAAAGTGGCATTTGGTTTTAAAATTATGATGTGATTTTGCTCTATAAATATTTATAACTAACATGGTTTAATTTTAACAACTTTCCTGTAAGTATATGAAAGAAGAATTTTATCATAGGCTATGAACATTTTTACAAATCTTTACCAACATCAGAGAAACTCAGAAACATGAAAATATTTCTATTATAATCTATAATTTAAATAAAAATTTACATATAGTAATATACATAATATAGTAATATACACTCACTCATAAAAATATACACACATGCACATTAGTTTAGCAGGTGGACTTTTTTCTTGTTCTCTCATCCAAGCACACATTTTTTATCATTTGTTATTGTGAATGTAATCTCATGAATATTACTGTAAAACAAAACAAAAAAATCTTGACAAAAGTTAAAAAATACAGTAAAAATACTAATCAGGAAATAAAGACATCATTCACATTGTATTAATGATGGCCTCTTCTTTTTTATGTTTTAAAATTTTTCAGAGGGTGTTTATACTTAACCAGAGAGAGATGAGAGAGAGAGGTAGAAAGAGAAGTACCCCCAGTACAATGTGGTCATGGTGCAGTCCTTTATCCTCCATTTCTCCATCCTGTCAGGATTTGGGGCATACAATCAGACTCATCAGTGTGTCTTTCAAACTGCCAGTACCAGGATTCAAAACCCACAGTCAACCACATGGACCCAGCTCCCTTACCCCCTTACCTCCTCGGCCACAGAACCAGCACCAGGCTCTTCTTTTTTAAGGCTATGTAATATCCCGGGGGGGGGGGGGGGGGGGGGCTATATGTGTGTGCTGTGTGTGTTGCTTTTTTAAAATTCATTTGCCCATTGATAGACACAATGTTTCCATATCTTGGCTATTATAAATAATGCTGCAATAAACATGGAATTGAAGATATCTTTAAAAGGTGAAGGTTTAATATCCTTTGGTTATATATCCAGAAGACAGATTGTCGGATCATATAGTAGTTCTATTTGTAATTTCTTTAGGAACCCCCATATTATTTTGGTGAAGACTCTACTAATCTGCATGTCCACCAACAATGAACTAAGGTTCCCTTTTCGTCATATAATATCCAAAAATTGTTTTCTATTATCTTTGGAAAATGTTGAATCTAACAGGTGTGAGATGACCTCTCTTAGGGGATTTAATTTGCATTCCTTATGTAATTAGTGATGTCAAGCACTTTTTTCACATAACTGATGACAGTTTATATGTTTTACATGGAAAAAGGTTTGTTTTGATCTTTTGCCAATTTTTAATGAGTTAATTGCTTTTCTGCTATTGAGTTGTAAGAGGTCCTCATAAATTTTGGGTTTTACCTTCTTATCAGCTACATAGTTTCAATGTATATTTCTCAGTTTGTTGGTTGTCTTTTTATTTTCTTGATTGTTTCAGCTATGTAGAAAATTTTTAGTTTGACATAGTTTCATTTATTTATTTTGCTTTCACAGTCTAAGCCAAGGTCATTGTCAGCAAACTTCTGCCACATTTTCTTATCTGAGAGTTTTAAGATTTCAGGTCTGGCACTTACATTCCTGATCTATTTTGAGTTAATTTTGTGTGTTGTATAAGATGAGGGTCCAATTATATTCTTTTGCCTGTGGAAATCCAGTTTTTCCTGTACCATTTATTGAAGAGACCATCCTTTTCCTATTGTGTTCTCTTGGTGCCCTTGTTTATTTTGGGGCTCTCAATTATCTTCCATTTGTCTATGTATCCGTTTTTATGACAGTATCATTTTACATCAGGAAGTTTAATGCCTCCGACTTTGTTTTTCAGAGTTCGTTTGACTATTCTGCCTTTTTTTTTTTTTTTATTCTTTCTTTCTTTTTTTGTGATTTCATCTGGATTTAAGGAGTACTTTTTTGTATTTCTGTGAAGAATGACACTGGAATTTTTAAATGGATTGAATTAAATCTGTATATTTCTTTGGGTAATACGGAAAGTTTAACAAATTTATTCTTTCAATCCATGAAAATATTATGCTTTTCCACTTATTTGTGTAGTCTTCAGCTTCTTTTAACAATGTTTTATAGTTTCAATAAATATATATTTTACCTCTTTCTCTAAATTTATTCCTAAATATTTTTATGCTATTGTAAGTGAAATTTTTTTATTACTTCTTTTATGGCAGGTTGATATTTGTGTATAGAAATGTTATGTTTTTTTTGTAAACTGATTTTATATTCTGCAACTTCACTGAATTAATTCATTATTTCTAATAGTCATAATATGAATCATGTTATCTGCAAATTAAGATAATTTATTCAACTTATTTTTAACAATTAAAATGCTTTTTATCTTATATTTTTAGTTCTATATTGAATACAAGTGATCATAGTGGGCATCCTTGCTTTACACTAATTCTTGGTAAAAGCTTTCGGTTGTTCTCCACTGATTTTGGTATAAGCTGTGTGTATTTCATAAGTGATTCTATTTTTTTTTTTTTTAGATTTTTTTCCCCCCCAGGACTTATGTGCTCACCAGAGAGAGAGAGAAAAAGGGAAAATTTACACTTCAAAGGGGATGGCCACACTACAATCCCTGCTCCTCCACCCTTCTCTCAGGATCTTGGGCATACATGCACAGACACCTGTTGTGTTTCTCAAGCCACTAGGTCCAAGACATGAACTGTGTATGTCAGCCATGTGAGATCCAGCACCTTAACCACCATGTCACCTGCTGACCCCGTAAGTGATTTTATGACCCTATAAGTGAAGTACTTTCATTCTAAATTGTTAAGAAGTTTTTCCAGGAAAGGATGCTCAACTTTGTTGAATTTCTTTCTGTATCAGTTAAGATGGACATATTTTTAATCTTTCATTCTGTTGATGTGATTTATCACACTGATTGATTTGCATATATTAAGCCAAACTTGCATGCCAGAGATTCTTTCTACATGGTCACATATAATCTTTTTCATTTGTTCCTGAATTTGGTATGCTAATATATTATTAAAGAATTTGCAAAATCAGAGATTTTGGTCTGTGGTTTTCTTTTCTTGTAGGGTCTTTGTCTTAGATGTTGCAGATCTCAAAATCAGTTCAGAAGTGGTCCCTCAACTATATTTTTTGAATGAGTTTAAATTATTGGTAGGGCCAGAAAATGACATAGCAGTTATGTTACTGAACTCCCACATGGTCGACCACATGTTCAAGTCCCAGACCTAGTGACTTGAATCTTATGCCAGGTACGTGTGTATGTGTGCCCAAGATCCCTATAAAAGGAGGGATTGCAGTGTGGCCATCGCCTTGGGGGGTACTTCTAACTTTCCCTCTCACTGTCTCTTGTCTTTCTCTCTCTCGCTCTGGTGAGTGCACATGCCCTAAGGCACAAAACTCTGGGAAAAAAATATATATCAGTAATATACATATTTACATTTGGTAGAGTTCAGCTGTGAAGCCATCTGCTCCTAGGTTTCTTTTGGGGGGAGGGGGAGTTGAGGAAGGGGAAGATTTTTAGTTACTTCTTGAATCTATTATTGGTCTATTTAGTTGTCTGTTTTTTCCTAATTGAATCTTGGTAGATTATATTTTTCTTAGAATTTATTCATTTCCTCTAGGTTTTCTGACTTGTTGGTATATAATTATTTATGACACTCCCTGTGATACTTTTTACTTTTGGGAAATCTGTTCTAATGTCTGTACTTTTGTTTATGATTTGCTTAGCTGTGTCTTCTCTATTTTTCAAAGAATGAACTCTTGGTTTTATTGAGTTTTCCCCCCAATGATTTTTTTTGCAGTCATGATTGGTCTTTAATTTATTTCAACTCTGGACTTCATTACTTATTTCCTTCTAGTAACTTTGTGTTTAGTTTTTATTTTCCAAGCATCTTGAGGCTATCATGTTGGGATATCTATTCAAAATCTTTCCTATTTTATAATTCAGCTCTCGTAATGGTGGTCCATAAATTGCAAAGTCTGTCTCCACCCTTTTTTTATTTGTTTGAGCTCTCATTGGCTATTTCAAAAGACTTGTCTTCTAGTTAAAGATTCTTTCCTCTATTTGATCTATTCTGGAGTTGAAGGTCTCAATTTAAAAAAAAAAAAAATATATATATATATATATATATATATATATATATATATATATTCATCAAATTCTTCAGCTCCATAATTTCTCCTTGATTCTGCTTTACATCTTTTTGTCATTTCTAGTTCAGATTACAACTTGTTTTCCTGATTTCATTAAATTGCCTAACTATATTCTATTGTACCTCACTGAGTTTTCTTAAGATCATTATTTTTAGATTTTTGGGGAAGTAATTCATAACTTTCTATTTATTTTTGTTTTGTTTTGTTTGCCTTAGGGTGTGTGCACTCACTGGAGAGAGACAGAGAGAGAGGGAGAGAAAGGGAAGGTGAGAAATCACCCTCAGGAAGGATGCCACACACAGTCCCTTGTCTTCCATTATCCTCTTGAACCTTTGGGCCTGCACACATACACACACCTGGTGTGGTTTTCTTTTCTTCTTTCTTTCCTTTTTTGTTTTTATTGTTCTCTCAGAGATTTTTGCCTTAGGGTACATGCATTCACTGAAGAGACAGAAGGAAAGTGAGAAATCACCCCCAGAGGCAATGGCCAAACCTCAATCCCTTCTCCTCCATTCTTCTCCCAGGATCCTGGGCATGCATCCACATGGACCCAGCATGATTTTCAAGCCACCAGATGAGAGACTCAATCCACAGTGAGCAATGTAGGAGGCCAGTGACGTAACCACTAAGCCATCTGCTGGCCCTTCTGGTGGGGTTTTTCAAGCCATGAGGTCTGAAACTCTAACTGTGCATTGGGCCTTGTGGTATCATGCTGTCTTAACCTCCACATCATCTGCTGGCCCACAAATTTCTATTTTGGAGGGCTCATTTTAGAGGAAAAATTATTGTGTTTCTTCAGTGGTATCATATTTCCTTGTTTATCATGGTTTTTGGGTTTTATGTGTGTGTTTGTTTGGTTGGTTGTTTTTTTGTACCCTTCTGTTGTGTGTTCGTTTGCACATCAGGTGGAAACTTCACTGCTTCTGCACTTTATAGAGTGCCTTTCACAGACAAAGTCTTTCACTTAAAAATGAGTCTTATTAGACCATTTGAAAAAAGTGTGCTGGCTCTGGTTCCAAATGGATGCAATGGTATAGCCCCATGCAGATTCTTCAGCAATAGTCAATGTCGAAGAAGACTGCAGGTGCCTCAGTGCATTAGTTTGTGGCCGTACCAATGACAGCTGTGTGCTTTCAGCACTGTCAATGGCAAAGGCTTTATGTTTTCTTGCTCTAGTTTTTCCTACAGTGTGTAGTCTCAGCATCGCTCTTGGTGTTGGTTCTGATATGGACCACAAGCACATGTTCTTTATTTGTTTATTTATTTGACAAAATTATTTATATTTATTTTATGACTGTTTTGAAATATGTAAACATTATGAAATGCCTAATTCAAGCTAATTTACATATTCACTGCCTCTCTCACATGTTTATTATTGTTTTTGTGGCAAGAACACTTGAAATCAGCTTTTAGCAATTTCCAAGAATATAATATATTACTATTAACTATTGTTACCATGTTGTGCATTAGAATCCTTAAATTTATTTAACCAGAATATTGTACTGCTTGACCCTATCTCTCTAACTCCCCTCAATCACCTGTTCCAGCTAACCACTCTTCTACTCTCTACTTCTTTGAGTTTAACTTTTTTTAGAATCCACATATAAGTGATGATATTATATGGTATATAACTTTCTGTGCCTGACTGACTTTATTTATCATGAACTCCTCCAGGTTCACCCATGTTGTCACAAATGACTGGATTCCTCCCCACCTCCCCCTTTTTTAAGCTGAAGAGTATTCCATTGTGTATACGTGCAACATTTTCGCTATTCATTCCTTCCTCGATGGATGCTTATGTTGATTCCATATTTTGACTATTGCAAATAATATAACAATGAACACAAGAGTACAAGGATCTCTTCAAGATACTAAGTTCATTTTCTCTGGCTGTATACTCAGTAGAGGAAATACTAAGCCATCTATTATTTCTGCTATGATTTTTGAGGATGCTCCTTATTGCTTTGTACAATGGCTGTCCTAGCTTACATTTCTACCAAAAGTGTACAAGTGTTTCCCCTTCTTCACACATTATTTTTCATCTCTTTGGTAGCAGTCCTTCTAAGAGGTGTGAGAAGGCATTATAGTTCTTTTTTAATTTTTAAAGTTTATTCACTTATTTCTTCTATGAGCAAGAGAGAGGGAAACAGAAAGACAGTACCTCCAACAGGATCTCAATGCCACAATCCACTCCCAGCTTCAGTCAGCACAGGTCATGGGTATGAGCACACCCAGCATGTTTGCGGAGGTATCTGAATGCAAACCTGAACCATCATGTGGATCAGTTCTACAGCATACTGTGTCAACTCGAATTGACTGCCCCCTTCATGAAGTTTTAATATGCATTTCTCTAATGATTACTGATTCTGAGCATGTTTTCATATGTTTGTTGCAAATCTATATGTTTTCTACTGAAAAATGTCTGTTGAGATCCTTTGCCCATTTTTAAATTAGATTATCTTATACTATCAAAGTGTTTGAATTCCTTATGTATTTTAAATATTAACTTATTTTTTACATGTATTGTTGTAAATTTTTATATACCATTTTCCATTGCTTAAAGTCAAGAGGGAAAAAGGTTTTATGCCTTTATGATCACTTTTTATCTGAGTTTAATGATCTAGCCTTGATGTTAACTGCTGACAGTAGTCACTATCTCTGGTTTATGTTTCGGTCAGATAGTTCTAGCTGACCATCCCCTACACACACACACATATCCTTTTTTCAAACATAATGATCACTTTTTTTGCTTCTTCTGTGCTTTAGATACCCATAACAGCTGAGCCTGTTGTAGGGCGTGATGGAAAAGTATTTATGAGAATTTATTGGCAGTTCAGAGACTATGTTTTCCCAGCTTAGGTTCTTTTGTTAAGGTTTGATTAAGGTTTTGTTCAAAAGAAGGCATCTCAACCAGGGGAATTATTTAACATAACGCTGGGCACAAGTGTCTTACCTATCATCTCTGCTTTGTAACTCACCAGCAATAACACTTGTGCACCCCCAATAAATAGACTTTGTGTCCTTTCTTTCTTCACGTATCTATAAATGTTTCACAGACAAACTGGTGAATCAGGTTTTCCTGCTGTTACCAATCTTAGTTAGATTGTCTCTGTGTGGTCCAATGAAAACAGTCCATTCAGGTTCCTTTGTTTGCCATTTGCAAGTGTATGGAATTGTCAAGTCTCAGCTTCCCAAAGTCCTGGTTTCATTGACATATAAGTGATGACTCTTCAGTGAAAATTAGGATCCTCACAATAAACAGTTTGTATGTGGGTAGGAAGGGAACTTTTTAAATAAATTGAAGCTGTTAATAGCATTAGAATTCTGTCTACTTCTTAATTTTAAAATATTTTGATATGCCTTAAACTGTTATTGTATATCGTTATCATTTTGCTTGTTTGAAAAATACTGGATGCATTTTTCTAAAACTGTTGTATAATCAACTTTCAGCAGTAATGAAGAATTGTCAAATGTGTAACCTGCATATTACACATGCCTCTTTCTTAAAACTTAAATAATTACATAGTTTTTAAAAAGACAGAAACAATAAAGGATATTTGTTTAAAAGATATCTTCTCCCACAACATAGGTTTCCATGTACTTTCTAGATTGCTTTGTTAGCTCTGGAGAAGCTTTTAAGTCTGATGTAATCCCATTTGTCCATTTTTTTTTTTTTTTGTATGTGATTTTGGGTCAATATCTGAAAACATAATACCCAGACCAATGTCATGAAAAATGGTTCTTGTTTTTTATTCCTCCCTTATGTTTTGTGGTTCAAGGTCTTAAGTTTAAGTCTTTAATTCATTTTGAGTTAATTTTTTATATGGTGATAGATAAAGGTTTAATTTAATTCTTCTGTATGTGGACACAGTAGTCTCAGTACTATTTGAAGTCCCAACACCAAAGTGTTTTCTTGACACTTTTCTAAATGACCAGTTTATTTTTTTAAATTTGCCACAGGGTACATGCACTCACTAGAGGGGGACAGAAAGCAAAACTGAGAAACAGAGAGAAACTGAGAAAACACCTCCCAGGGGCGATGGCCATGCCACAATCCCTTCTCTTTCATTTTCCTTTCAGGTTTGAACACGCACACACGTGTGCCGGGTATGTTTCTCAAGCCTTCAGGTCTGGAAGTTGAATCATGAGTCAGTCAAATGGAATCCAGCCAATTTAACTACCATTACATGGGCTGACCCTGTCTTCTTCTCACTTTTGTCAAAAACCAATGAACCATAAATTCATGGATTTATATCTGGACTCAATATTATAATTTTTTAAGAGAGATTTTTTCAATAGAGTGTGTGCACTCACCAGAGAGACTGAAAATGAGAAATCAGTCTTCAGGGGGTATGACCACAGCACAATCCCTTCTCCTCCATTCTCCTCTCGGGTTTTGGGCACACATGCACATGCTCACTGTGTGAGTTTTAAGCTACTGGGTCTGGGACTCAAACTGTGACCAACAACATGGGAGTCCAGAGATGTAATCATTACACCATCCACTAGTCCCTGTATTATGAACTTCGAAACATATAAATATCTTAGCTCTAAATCAAAAATTTTTAGGGAACCAGCAGTTAGGTAATGGCTATGTCGCTGGACTCCCACGTGGTCGACCGCGGTTCGTGTCTCGGACCCGGTGGCTTACAACTCACGCTGGGCGCGTGTGCGTGCGTGCTCAAGATCCCGAGAGGAGAATGGAGGAGAAGGGATTGCGGCGTGACCATCCCCCCTGGGGGGTGATTTCTCGCTTTCTGTCTCTATGTCTCTCTCTGTCTGTCTGGCGAGCGCACGTGCCCTATAGCGAAAAACCTCTCAAAAAAAAAAAAAAAAGTTAAAAAAAAAAAAAAATTTTTTAGAACCAGGTATCTGCTTTGACTTTTAGTGAATTTATTTATAGGATATTTATGAACTCATTAATTTTTGAATACAGTTATCACAGTTTAGCCATTTTTCAGTGACTATTTTTGGCAACATTTTGACATCCTGTGGTAAAATAAAGCAGGTAACATAGTTTGTTTTTGACTTGAAGACTGGAAGGTTTTGAGAATTTAAATTATTAGGGTTACATAGGAAAATTAGATATCCCCAAGCAAGAGTTTGGGTAGATTGGGAGACTGTGCAGATACTGAAAAATTTTAATATTAAAAGGATGTCAAATTATTCAAATAGACATAACCTGAAGGCAAGTGGACATATGAGATCAAAAATTGTTTGAAGATTAGTCTTAAAAATATTATTTGGGAATTCATCAGTATAGAAATATTAGTTGAACTTTTGGAAGCAGATGAGCTATGAACGAGTGAATCAAGACGGAGGACATATAGGCAGAGAATCAAGGGAAGGTGGTGGTGGGGGAAAGGATTCAAAAGATTTTAGGAGCCAGCAGATGGCAGAGCAGTTGCTTCGCTGGACTCCCACATGGCCCACCACTCTTCGAGCCCTAGACCACAGTAGCTTGAAAAATCACTCCAGGCACATGTGAGTGGGTGATCAAGATCCCAGCCAATGGAAGACAAGGGATTTCGGCATGGCCATTCACATGGCCATCCTTCTGGGGCATGATTTCTCCCTTTCCCTCTCGCTGTCTCTGTTTCTCTCTCTCTCTCATGAGTGAACGCACCCTCAGGCAAAAACTTGTATTAAAAAAACTAAAAAAAAGATTCTAAAGTGTGACCAGCAGGTGGTATGATGGTTAAAGTGCTGGACTCTTACATGGTCAACCATGCTTCAAATCCTGGACCTAGAAGTTTGAATATCATGCCAGGTATGTGTGCATGTGTGCCCAAAACACCAAGAGGATAATGGAGGAGAAGGGATTGCATTGTGGTCATTCCCCCAGGGTGTGATTTCTCACTTTCTCTCTGTCTCTACTCTCTAGTAAGTGCATGCATCCTATGGCAAAAACAAAAACATAAAAAAACAAAAGGTCTAAAGAAAGTGATTGAAATATTTATACCAAAGAAATAGGACAATAAGTAAAACTGACTCAGGAAATTTTAAAAGACTTTTTTTTTTTTGAGAAATAAAGCAGTGAGGAAAAAGAGAAAGAGATTGATACATTAATTTTATTGATAATGTAAGGTAGTTGTTTTGGTAACTGAAGCTATTGCAATGGCAATTTACTCATTTATTAAAACAGGAAACACATAAATTTTTCTGATGGTAATAATATTCTAAAAAAAAAAGCAGTTTTTTTCACTATTTAAAAACTACTTCTAGTTAAAGGCTAAATTAGCAGATTAACTGGAAACAATTTACCTTTATTTGCCATCTTAAAAATTGTTCTACAAGTAACTCTGATGAACAACCAGTTTGCAGTCACTAATTTGATTTATTTTTTTCATTTAACTCAGTCACTCATTCACTTAATCTCTTGTTTATTTATTGAAACACCTGCAATTTGTCAGACTCTGAGTTAAGTATCCAGTATACTGAAATTACACTTAGCATTATCCTTCTCATTTTATGTACCGTTTGTTAAGTACCTATTACATATCAGTTACTATTCTGAGGAAAGAATACTCTTCCTAAAGAGTTATTTTATTTAATACCATCAACAGTAGAAAGAAGTTTTGTTTTTTAAATATTTACTACATTGGATTCTAGAAATGTTAGAAGATAAATATTGATAAAATAACTTTTTAAAGTCATATTCAGTCTTCCATACCAAAGAAAAGTTTTATGCAGTGCCAGAAATGAAAATATTTAAGCTGTTGGGATGATAGGTAACTCTGCTGATAGAAAAAGGCTTTATAACTTCACATAGTTTCCTTCTCTGCTATTATTTATTTTGGATCAAATACCAGTTCAGTGGAAATATTTTGAACATAAACAGCTTCTAGTAAAAATTAGACCTAAATTAATATAAATAACTGAATATGTTAATGCCAAGGAAAAAAGTCATCTCTATCAATACAAGTCTCCTACAAAGCAATTATAATGTAAATGCAAAAAGCCATTGCAAATAATAAGTTTGTAAAAATTTACTTGAACCTGGCATATTAAATAGATATTGGCATACAGGTTTCTAACCTTCATATTTCCTCTTTATAACTAAGGAGTTAGAGTCTTCCCATTTTTAAAATGGATAAGTAACTTGCCCAAGCTCAAAGAGAGAGAGTGGAGTCAAGACTTCCTCCCTCCGCAAATCACATGCTACAGGACTCTACAATAAAACCTGTGCAACGCTCACAGTCTATGAGGATTATAAGAGGTGTGACTAAAAGAAATAAAATCGCCATTAAAAAACGGACAAGAAGAATTTGTGAAACTCTGAGAATCATACTTTTGGGGGAGTTGTTAATCTGGGGAATTGTCAAGCTAAAAGATAAACAAAAAATTTGTCAAGGGTCAAGATGTACAAAAATAATAAATGCAGATCAAGCAGCTATGAGTCATGTGAAGTCAGAAAAATGACAAAATTCAGAAAGCAAATAGTTGAAGGCAGCTGGAACACAAAGTAGAGATATGGAAGCTAGAGACGACTGTAGAAATAAGTAGAGTTCAGAAGTTTAGATAATACTTTGGGGAGCAAAACACTGCTGACACTTTTCTTCTTAGGGCATACATGGACAAGCACACATTTTAGAAAGTATAATTTGATGCCTGCATGAAGAAGAGATTAGAGGAAGAAAGTCTAGGGTTAGGGAGGACAGATAGTAGACTACTTAAATAATATGTGACATAGAGAAGAAGGGAAAAGTTTTAAAGGTGTAAAAATGATTACCTTGGCAGAGATCAGGGAATATTTGGATATGGATGTAATAGAAAAGTGAGAGTTCAGGGTAATTGCTAGTTATTAGAACAATTGGGTCTTTAGTAGTGACAATAATTGGCTGATTTGAGTATATGGATGGAAAAAAATAGTTTGAAGAAACAAAATTAATTCACTAATGTATTTATTGACTGTAAAGGTCTTGCAGTAAAACAAAGTATGCAGTAACTCTTAAAGAGTTGGCTACATAAATCTGGGGCTCTGGAAAGGGATCTAACTCCCAGATATAAACTTGAGTGCTACTGGTACTTTGGCAATAGTGGAAATCATCAGGGAGGATGAAAGCAGTAAGGAAAAATCTAGAAAAGATGCAAATGCAATTCAAATATTTTGGACAAAGATAACAGCCTATGACTTTGTCAAGTCCCATGTTTATATTGAACTATTTTTAAGAATTACCTATTTAATTTTATTTATTATCATTATTCTTTTTTAAATGTGCTATAGAGAACAAGTGCTCACCAGACAGAGACAGAGAGAAAGAGAGAGAGAGAGAGAGAGAGAAAGTGAGAAAGCAAGCTGTCAGGTCCAGGACTCGAAGTACCATCAGCCATGTGGGAGTCCAGTGCCTCAACCACCGTGCCACCTGTTGGACACTATATTGAACTTTTTAAGAGTAGCCCCTACCACCAAGAGGTGAACAATATTTATTAAATGGCCAAATGAATTAGCAGAACTTCTACGTCATAAATATACATGTTTTCATTTGTTCATTTTAGTTTACTCCTTTAAGTAATCATAAATTGGATCCTGGGCTAAAAAAATAATGATTTTACTTTTTGTTTCTTTCTTGTTAAGTTGCCAATGGGCACATATTATAGAACTGCCAGAGAGAGACAAGGAGACATAGAGAGAGGGAAAAAGCACCCCCTGCCTCAAGGGGGCATGGTCATGCCACAATCCCTACTCCAGTTCCTCATCCTATTAGGATCTGGAGCACAGTCGCATGAAGCCATTATGTTGTTTTTCTAATGGGGTATATTTGAGTATACTTACGTGTTTAGTAGAAGAAATGAATGTCATGTCTCTTGTCTCACAAGAGACATGAATGAGAAAAATGAGGCATAAGAGGATTAAGTTGAATAAGGTTAGGCACTAAGTGCCAGATATTAGGACATACTTCAACTTCAAAATTAACAAAATTATATAATAACATGTGATTATTATTTATTGATTACATATATTGACATATATATGATTCATTATTAATATATATTATTTCTATGTTATTTATTCCTTAGTATCCAGGATATAGCTTAATTATAACAAGGGAAAAATATCAAATGTGGCTACTGCCTTGTAATTTTTCTCTGCAAAACTAATCTTTTTTTCTGACCTAATATAGAGAATAATAGAGTTCCACCAGTAGATTAATCCTCTTAACTCAGTGTAATAAGCCTAAGAGTAAAGACACAAAGACCGCATTTGTTGCAGGAGGGAATTGCATAATTGCTGAATGGGCAGTGTGTTTTGTCAACTACCTAAAGAATTACATCATGCAGACAGAAAAAAGTAAGATCTTTTTATGCCATAACAAAGAATGCGGGTATGTAGTTTTCAGTACTCCACTTAGCAAAAATGAAATTGCAACCTGTATAGGATTTTCCCTCAGTGAATAAAGATTAAAGACTTAAAAAATAACAAACACATACACACATCTGCATGCCTGCGCACATATATGCACACACAGTTATTGACAGTCTATGTATCATAATTTTTTATTAAATATAAATATTTCCTAACTTAATGCATGAAAAGCATTTTTTAAGTTGTACATAGATAGTGATAAAATGCTTATGAACATTTCAACATGAAAATAAGTAAAATGGCTCCAGATCCTCTTTCATCTTGATTCATTGAGCGCCTTCTTCATAGCACGCCTATAAAAGTTCTTTATTTACTGTTTTTTGAAGTTTTGTTTGTTTATTTTGTTTTGTCTCTGTTTTAAGTATCTGAGTTCCACCAAACAAAAAGGTGAAGATTAATATAAAATCCATGTAAAGAAGGGATGTTTATGCTTATTATCACTGACATAAATTTGCTTAGGAAGTTGATACTAAGGAAACAAAATCAGTATGTAAGTAATCATCTTGATTATACCCTCCCAGTAAAGAACAGGGTAGAGGAAAGGAATTTGTCCCCAATTAACCTCATGCAGATTACCATAAAAACGAGAGCCACAAAATGACAGGAGCCAAGCAAGTAACCTGCATATAAAATATGTCCAAGTTTAAGCCTGGAGAACTGGAGAGGTGTCTCATGCATCTCAACGGAATTGATCAGAATTAAGAAGTGGTCAAATTTACTCCTCAAAACATACGACTGTAGGTGCTTAGTTTTTCTCCAGATATGATCTCTGATCCAAATGATTGTTCTGAAGTCTAGTTTAATCTAAAACCAGAATTAATGGATAAGAAAGGTATCTTCTAGGAGATATAGCATATAGATAGGAGAGTCAAGTATGGGAAGTATCCATGATTTCAAACTATTTGAAGTTGGAAATATATAAAAATTTTAAATAGATAGGACCTGCCCAGTAGCCTAGTGGTTAAGGAAAACCAGATCCTACATAGCCCACCAAGGTTCAGTTCCAACTCTGCAGAATAAAAAGCACACCAGATGCATGTGCATGTGTGCATGCATGCCAAAAAATTCTACAGTATAGAGAAATGTAGGAGAAGGGATTGCAGAATGATCACACTGCCTTGGGGAGTGCTTTCTCTCTCCTCTCTCATCTCTCTGGTGAGGGTACATATCATCCGGAAATTTAAAAAGAAGTAAAAGTAAATAAATAAGGATAAAAAATAAACAGGGAAATTATATGCCTGGAGAACCATATGAGGTGCTTGTGCATATGTTCCCCAAATCCCAATGGGATGGAGAGAGAGAGAGGTGAAAGGATTGCAGCACGATTGTGCCCCATTGGGGAGTGCTCTCTCCTTCTGCTCTTACTCTCTCCTTCTCCGGCTCTTACTCTCTGTCTCTCTGATGAGTGCATGTGCCCTATGGGCAATGGGAAAAGAAAAAAGAAAGAAAGAAGAAGGCAAGATTAGGCAGATCTGACAAAATTTCAACTGACCCAGTGGGTATCTCTGAGTCCACCCATAGACCACCCTAGACTCAGCCATTGGTTGGGCATCCCAAGGAAAGATTGGCCTTTGTACAAATGCTACACAGGGTGTCTTGTCACAGGTGCTGTGGCTGGAAGGTGTCAACCAATTGTATTCCTCACAGGTGAAAGAGAATTGCTCTCTTCTTATACCAAATAATAATAATTTCTGCATCAGCAAAGTTTATCTGGGAGACTATTTTATCTACCAAGTACAAACTTTCAGAAAGCAATTTTCTATTGCAATTCGATATCTGGAAAACAAATATGTTTCCCAAAACATCTACTTTACTTGTGGAGTGTTGTAAATTGCAAAAATGATTTATGTAAATAAAACCTTATAATAAGCTCTCATAATTGAAAGTAAAAAGGATAGTATTGTATTAGTACAAATTTGTTCTATAAATTCAAACATATAGCACATATTTATTATAGGGTTTGTCAATAAAAACAATGAGGCTATTCTGATAAACATGGACATTTGAAATTGGAGGTTGTGTATGATGGTTACAGTAATATAACCAACCACCTGTCTTAGTCTGCTTGTACTGCTACAACAAAATAGCACAAATTGGATAATTTGTAATGAACAGAAATTTATTTCTCATAGTTCCAGAGGCTGGAAAGTCCAAGAAAAAAACACCAGCATTTATTCTGACACTGGTCTCATCTTTAGAGATCAGAAAGCAAAAGTACAAGCTAGGTGAGGCTCTGCGATGCTTCTTTATCAGACCTTAACCCCATGAAGGAGGGAGAAACCTTAATAGCCTTATCACCTCTTAAAGGCCTCATTTCTTAATACTATTTAATTGGCAACAAGTTAATTTTGAAAGAGACAAATTCAAACCATAGCACCACGTAAATATGTAATATAATTACTTTTCCTAGTGCACAGGATCTAGAAAATCTTCTGGTGGTAAGTTGAAAAGGTAGCTATTACTACTGCTTAATAACCACAGGACATTGAGAAGATAAAAATGACAAGATAGAATTTTTGGTGCAGATAAAACAAGATATCAGTAGTTTCTACTTTATGACTATCTGGTAAATATTTTGGGGGCTAACATTGATTTTATTATAATTTTAATAACTGAAACATATATAAAAATACTTTGAAAGTATGAAAACTTTCATAAATTTCAGAGAAAATAGTTTGAAATTACTACTCTGGACTCTATAGGAGATCCATAGCAATAACTCCCTAACTCACTGATGTTAAAAAGGCTTAAATGCTCTTGGATAACAATTTATATCTTGAATGAGAAATAAGTAGTCAATAAATTTCTCATCTCCTCTTATGCTGCACAGGACTTTTTAAAATATAGTTTGAAATTTAGCAACCAAATAAAGAAGACATAGAAAGAAAAAGAGAGACAGAGAGAGGGCATTATGTCGTTTAAAGTAAGGTTGGTTTGAAAAAAAAGAAGTAAGGTCGGTTTTATCCTAATTATCATTTCCTACATTTGAAAGGTTTCTAGAGTGTATTTTCTCTTAACAAATCTTTTCTGTTCACTAATAGAAAAAGGGCTATACACTCATCTATTACTATTCAAGATGTGAATTTCAATAACTATTTCCTTTTTTTTTTTTATTTTTGCCATAGAGTGCACGTGCTCACTGGAGAGAGACAGTGAGAGAGGAAGTGAGAAATCACCCCCCTGGGAGGATGGCCACACTGCAATCCTTTCTCTTCCTTAGATTTGGGGCATTCATACACATGTGCCTGGCATGAGTTTCAAGTGACTGGATCTGGGTTTGAACTGCAGTGAGTCACGTGGGAGTGCAGTGCCTTACCTACTGAGCAACCTGCTTGACCCTCAACAGCTACTTTCTTAGTGCAGACAAGTTTATCAAGAAATGAATCCAGAAAGAAAATGAAGAGATTATAAATCTATAAACGTGTGTCTTAAGTGCCTAGGGGTTGCCTATTAGTTAGCTTTCAACCTCAGTGGTTAAATCAGTATACCCTGCAGTATACTGATATGAGGCTATTCTGATAAACATGGACATTTGAAATTGGAGGTTGTATGAGGGAGGGGTAAGCAGAGGGAGGGGTAAGCGCTCTGTACACAATATTTCTCTGGATACCAAGTCTAGACAGTACTCGGAAGGCACTGCTGAAAGATGAATTTCTGTGACTCCATTCATCCAATTTCAATGTATGTGCTTTCTCTCTCATGCACATACATATTTTACCACCAAATTTACCTTCACGGTTTTATGCTACTTACTTTCTGACCCATGTTTCAAAGCAGAACTTCTCAATAGGTTTCATACATGCTGAATTATGAGTTCCCATACCCCTTAGGACCTTGGGCCTAGGGCAACCTTGGCAAATGGGACTCTCTCAGTCCTGTCTTCACAGTTCTGTCCGTGAGCAACTCTTCCTCCATGTACTGCAGTATACTGTATAACTATTTCCATTTTCCTTTCATGTTGTTTTAATTTGGGACATTTTGCGATGTTAGCAAGTAAAAGTTTATAGGTGAGACCAATTTGCTTCAAGTGTTTAGTTCTTCCTTTTATATTAAATTTGTGGAAGTCGCATTAGTAACAGCAAATTTAATACAAGTCAAAAATAATTATTTTATATCCATACTTCTTTGAGGTTGATCACAAGTTACAAAACCAAATTGTAGAATGAGTTATTTATCAAAGGCTTTATGGAGATGAACCTAAATGCTAGTTATTAGGCATGTGAAAGTTAAATGGTAACTATTCAATCGTTTTTATGTTTTTCTTATTTTAATAAAAAGCATAATATAGAAGTTTTTAAAATAGAAAAATTTTAGTAAAAGCTTTATTAATTTATTTCTTGGTAGTGTGGTGGATAAAGGCTCTGAATTCCCACATAGCTGACTGTAGTTCAAGTCCCAGACCTGGTGGCTTGTTTTCTTACTTTCTCTCTTTCCCTATTTCTCTCTCTATCTATATCTGGTCAAATTTTTAAAAAGAATAATAATAGCAAATGGAATTAAATAATCTTTTAAAAATTTATTTCTTTTGCACATTAATTTTTGTCTACTTCTTATAATTTTCTTTGAATATGTTTTATAATATTTTGACTATGGTTTACAGACACATTTATATATTGCTTTTGCCAAAACAGCATTGCTCTCTAAGCACTTCCTGTGTTTCTATCTGTCCTGCCTAACTGGTCTGGTTGATAGCTTCATAATAGTTCACCAGATTGATATGCTATTTATTTGTAATTCTCAAATATTCCATGGGAAATGCACATCATAGAAAAGGTTATGATAGATTTCAAAAATTTGTGCACCAAAATAAACTTATACTTTAATTTCCCTTTTCCATGAACTTATTCAAGTCCCCCCACTTAACCATATCAAGCTGATATGCCTTTTATTGCCCTTGGACAAATATTTCTAAATTAATACATGTTTGCCTTCAATTTTCCTAGTGTCAAGACGTGTGTAAGTAGAATTACGTGCATATCCAAATGCACGAGCATTGATGAGGTTCTTAAGAGCTTTTGTTAAAACACTTTCCAAAAGCATGGTGCTGATTTCACTGCCACTGGTGCTGCGTGTGCAAAACAGTTTACCGCACTCTTGTCATCACTGAATCTTTGCTAGTAATTCTTGAAATATGGTGAGCTTTAAGAAGACCAATGGTCGGAAGTAATTCCGTTTTTCCTGCTCTCCTCCTACCCCATGCTGAGTTTTAGCAGCAGCCTTTCTCTCTGGCTTTTCATCACAAGAGCAGCAAGTGTCTGGTCTTCAATGCCAACCCTTTTATTTCCTTATGATAAAATTATTCTTTCCTTTTTGACTTGTCTGAAAAGCTAGACTAATGTCACCTGGACCTCAGGGGCTACTCAGCAGCAGCAGGAGGACACCAGGGAAGCCCAGGCACCATGCACAGCGATGCTTGACTTCGCACTGGTAAGTCTCTTCTCCTCCAGGATTTGTCAATTTTGATTCTGCAGCTCAGTCAGCAATGCCATGTGCTGTTTGCCTCCTGTCTGAGGTACAAAATAAAGAGTCATTTTCTCTTCCAAAGTGACAAGTTTGAAAAAAATCAAAACAAAAACATTTTCCTCTCCATAGCTATTACATTTTCTACCTGGATGACATAAACTTTTGAAACATGTGAACCATAGAAACTCTCAAGAAAAAAAAAGATTCTGTAAAGGCTGAGCATGTTATAATGACTGTCCCCACTTGAAGAGGACTTCCCTCAGTTATTATTATATGATCATGGTAGATAATGAGGAGATAAACTGTAGAAAATGAGGACAATTTTTTTCTTTTTTTTTTTTTTTTTGAGAGATTTATCCTTTCTCCTCCATTCTCCTCTCAGGATTTATGTGTAGACACCATGCGCCCAGTATGAATTTCAAGTCTGTATATCCTGGACTCAAACCACAGTCAACCATGAGGCAGTCCAGCGACATTACTCTTCCATCATCTGCTGGTCTCGTGGACAAATTCTCCTATGATTCACTATTAATATTAAAATCTGAAATTCTAAAAAACATAAATAGTCTAAATAGCAAAATATGTTATCTTTGATCACTAATAAAATTATAGAATTGGGGGGTGTGTGCCATGGAGCACATCTGCTTATTAGAGAGAGACAGTAACAAGGAAAGTGAAAAATGTACTCCATACAGGGAAAGGCCATGCCACAATCTTTTCTCCTTCATTGTCCTGGGATTTGGGCACGCATGCACACACACCCAGAATGATTTTCAAGCCAATGGTTCCTGGGCTTAAATGACGGTAAACCATGTGTGAGTCCAGCACCTTAACCACCAGACCACCTGCTGGCCCCCTAAAATGACAGAATTTTTTTTAATGTCTTTTTTATCAGAGAGAGATTTTTGTTATAGGGCGCATGTGCTTGTCAGAGAGACAGAGAGACAAAAATTAAGAAATCTGAGGCCAGCAGGTTGTGTGGTGGTTAAGGGCGCTAAACTCTCACATGGCCAACCACAGTTTGTGTCCCTTACCTGGTGGCTTGCTTTCTCACTTTATCTCTCTTTCTTTCTAGTCCTCTCTTGTCAAGTTAAATAAAATAATTATTAAAGAAAGAAAAGAAGAAGAAGAAGGAGAAGAAGAAGGAGGAGGAGGAGGAGCAGGAGGAGGAGGGGGAGGGAACCAGCAGTTAGCGTAATGGCTATGTCGCTGGACTCCCAAGTAGTCGATAGCGGTTCGTGTCCCGGACCCGGTGGCTTAAAACTCACGCCGGGCGCGTGTGCGTGCGTGCCCAAGATCCCGAGAGGAGAATGGAGGAGAAGGGATTGCGGCGTGACCATCCCCCCCCTGGGGGGTGATTTCTTGCTTTCTGTCTCTATGTCTCTCTCTGTCTGTCTGGCGAGCGCACACGCCCTATAGTGAAAACCTCTCAAAAAAAAGAAAAAAAGAAGAAGAAGAAGAGGAGGAGGAAGAAGAGGAAGAAGAGGAAGAAGAAGGAGAAGAAGGAGAAGAAGAAGAAGAAGAAGAAGAAGAAGAAGAAGAAGAAGAAGAAGAAGAAGAAGAAGAAGAAGAAGGAGAAGGGAGAAGAAGAAAAGAAGAAATCACCTCCCCAGGGGGATGACCACATCTCAATCCCTTCTTTCCCATTTTCCTCTAGGGATCTTGGGCATGTACACACACCCACCCACCATGAGTTTTAAGCTGCCACATCCAATACTCAGTCACAGTCAACTATTTGGGAGTCCAGTGACATAACCATTATGCCATCGGCTGGTTCCCTTATGTCTTTTATTTTTTTAAGAAGTTTTTCCTTTAGAGTGTGGGGACTCACTGGAGATAGAGAGACAATGAGAAAGAAAGTGAGAAATCACCCACCCAGGCAGATGGCCACACTGTCATCCCTTCTCCTCCATCATCTTCCCAGGATCTTGGGCACACACATGCCCCAACGTGATTTCAAGCCACCGGATCTGTGACTCATACTGCGGTCAGGCATGTGGGAGTACAGCGATGTCACCATTATGATATCTGCTGGCCACCAAATAATAGAAACGACCTAATATTTTCTAAAGCTTTCTTTTTCCTTTCAAATGTATAGAAGGATTATCCATTGTTAATATATCTTACATTACTAATTATTAATTGCTAATTTTATAAGACTCTGTTAAAATAAAGAACAAAGAAAATATAGATAGTAGAATGACTCAGTAGTTGCTTTGGAATCAAACAAACCTGGATTAGAATCTGGGTTCTGCTATTTTGGAGTTATGTGATCTTAACTTCCAAGGTTTCAGTTCCAAACAAGGGGACCTGACATATCCTCAGGCTCACTACCTCTTACTAAACTGTGTGAGATAAGCCAGTAAGTCCATCAAAGGCATTCTCCATATCTGTTACAGTATTTTTGATTTCTAGCATTTTAAAATTCTTTGTTTTTAAATGCTTTCTACTTTTTATATTAGAATCCATAATATAATAGCCATAGTTATTTTTAATTGCCAGCCTGGTCAATCCAAAATCCCTGCCATGTGTGGTTCTGATGCTGCGATTTTTTTTTTTTTTTACTTTTTTTTTTTTTGGAGAGGTTTTTGCTATAGGGCGCGTGCACTCGCCAGACAGACAGAGTGAGACATAGAGACAGAAAGCGAGAAATCACCCCCCAGGGGGGATGGTCACGCCGCAATCCCTTCTCCTCCATTCTCCTCCTGGGATCTTGGGCACGCACGCACACGCGCCCGGCGTGAGTTTAAGCCACCGGGTTCGGGACGCGAACCGCGGTTGACTACATGGGAATCCAGCGACATAGCCATTACGCTAACTACTGGTTCCCATGCTGTGATGTTTTTTTAAACTGTTGCCCTTCAGCAAGTTTTGTCAGCTGTTGTTGAAAGCTAGGTATGGTCTCCTGGGTAAAAGGTTCTGTGGTAAGCAGGCCTTTATGATGTAGTGGTTAAGATGTGGAGGGAGAAGAAAGCATTCTACAGTTATATGATTAGGTCTTGGTCTTTCAGTGAGCCTGTGTGCCTGGACTGTAACCTTCACACATGACTTCATAATTACTTCTCTGATTTTCTCCACCCTTAGGTGAGACAGAAGGACTAGACAGAGCTGAAGTTGGGTATTTTATTCCCACAAATTAGCGCTGATAAAATACCAGTAAGTCAAGCTCTGATGGAATAGTTTCTCTTGAAAGCAGGCTTTATTAAAAACAGAATGCTTTGTATGTATTTTGAAATGGTTACTTGTCTGCAATGAACTTCCAACTTATCAGTTGCATTTTAAGTTTTCCTACTTAATCATTGGTTTTCTTGGAGATTTCTACTTTGGTTTTCCTGTCTGATAAATTTTGATATTCTGTATTTGCTCATTTCTCCAAATTTGTAGGTAACCCTTTGATCTGCGACCTCAATTCTCTTACTGAAGTAGAGTTGTAGAGTTGTTGGTTTTAGATTGTAGTTTTTGCTTGTGGTTAACATAGAGTAATGGCTTCCAAGCTTCTTCATTTTTGATTTTTTTGGTTTTTTTTTTTTTTTTTTCTTAAAGAGGTTTTTGCCATAGGTTGTGTACACTCACCAGAAAGACAGAGAGAGACAGAAAGTGAGAAATCACCCCCCAGGGGGGATGGCCACGCCAAAATCCCTTCTCCTCCATTCTCTTGGGATCTTAGGCACACATGTACACACGATCAGTGTGAGTTTAAGCCACCGGGTCCGGGACTCGAACTGCGTTTGACTACCTGGAAGTCCAGTGATATAGCCATTATGCTAACTGCTGGTTCCATCTTCCAAACTTCTTAGTTCTAGTCCACTGTATTGCTAATAGAAATACCAGAGTCTGATTGATTAAAATAATTAGCCAAGAGCACAGTGATTAAAGTAGCTGGATCTCATATGGCTGAGCACGTGATTAGAATACTGGACTCGGTGGCTTAAAAAAACATGCTAGGTCCATGTGCATTCATGCCCAGTCCCAAAAGAAGGGAGCAATGAAGAAGGGATTTCAGTGTGATCCTTCCCCATGGGGGAGGCAGTGCTTTCTCATTCTCCCAGTCTGTTTCTCTCTAGTAAGTGCACATGCCCTCTGGGAAAATGTTTTAAAAGAAAGAAAGAAAAAGAACAGAGATTTATTTAGTTCAGTTTTGACGGTCCAAAGCTAAGAGACTACATCTGATAACATGGCTTTTGCTGGTGGATCACATGGCAGATGGCATCACGTGGTGAGACCGAGCAAGTAAGCATCTCTGTGTCTGTGGGCCTCTACCTCATTTCTCTTATAAACCCACAACAATCCAATCACTAGAGCTTGAACTTGAAGTCCAATCACTTCCATCACTTCCCAAAGGCCTCCCCTTTCAAACCCACAATTGCACTAAGTTTTCACCATCATAATCCCATCAAAATAGCACCAAGATCTCAACACACTTATTTTTTGGGTGGCACAACCAAACTATAGCATACCCTAAACTGAAAATCAAAATAGACCAGGGAAGTTGAAAATATTTTAAAGATTGAAGGAAATGACTTGGGAAAAATGGTTAGTCTATGTCTGGCAATATGTCAGATATTGTTAAGAAATAAGAGAAATTATTAAACAGATGCTGTTATTTATTATCTATGTAGCGAGTATCTCTAATTAGAATAAAATCCTATACACACACACACACACACACACATACATACATACATCTATACCCATTGCCAAGTAGACACATTTGACATCTGGATGTGACTTTCAAGAAATAACAGAAGTATTGAGAAATGGTAGATTCTTCACAAACATAATACTAGTTTCCAATATTCTAATATTTAACTAGCAAATTTTAGGTTAAAAAAGTTACTCCACTGATTTTTTCTATGTATGAAATCTAATGCCTTCTCTCCTTTTCTGTTATTTTATTTTATAGTTTTGTATTTATGTTAAGTATTGAACATCTTTATGCTGTACAATTAAAACATGCATCCTTTATGTGATATTCAAATCAATGATACTACCATATGCATCACTTTCAACAAGGAACCTTGCTTTCTTGTGTCTGTTAAATGTTTGTTTCCTGAGCCTCTCCTACCCTGCCCCCCCCACCATCCACCTGCCTTCCACACAACCTCTGGTTTCCACATTCTTCCACTACTATTATGTCTTTCTATCTCTCCATTTCTGCCATGGAGTGCAGAAATGCAGTATATATTGAGCAAGTATATACAGTGTTTGTCTTTCACAGTCTGACTTATCTCCCTTAACATTACAACTTCTATATTCATTCACTTTGTATCAAATGACAGAGCCTTGCTATGCTTTATGGCTGAGTAGTATTCCAGCATGCATATGGACCACATTTTTAATCTGATTATCTGTTCCTAGGCACTTAGGTTGATTCCATGTGTTAGCTATTGTGAATACTTCAATAAACATGGATGTGCAAGTGTCCTTCTGAATGAATGATTTTTGTTGTTGTTGTTGTTGTTGTTCTTTGAGTAAATACCAAGGAGTGGAATTACTGGATCATATGGTAGTTTTATTTATAAACTTTTGAGGAGCCTCCTTATTGTTTTCTACAGTGGCTGAACTAAGTTATATTCCCATCAACAGTACAGAAGGTTTCCTTTTGACACAGCCTCACCAGCACCTGATGTTATTTGCTTTTAAACCTAGCTCTCCTGACTAGCAGTCACCGATACCACATTGTGGTTTTGATTTGCATTTCTCTTATAAAAAAGTTCAATGTCTCTTATCATGCCCTCTTTTTATTCTCTTTCTGCTTTACCCTCTAGTATGGTTAACCCCAGGAAAATAGGGCTAATTTAACTTGGGTTTCTTCTTGAGAAATCATCTGTAGGATTTCAAGAAACTTGCCAAAAATGTACAGCTGATCTTTTAGTATACAGAACCTTTCTAACAGAACCAATACTACATACACACCTGCCCTCTAAACAGACTTCTGCAAAAGTCAGATTAATCTTCATATATGATTCCTCTTTAGGGTCACAGAGCAGGAGAGCCAATAGAGGACTTTGAATTTATCAGAGAGTAAATGACTTACTAAAGGTTATGTGCCTATTTAATATTCAAACCCCAAATTCTGATACTATATTTTTTGTTCTTTGTAACTTTCCCTTTTATATAGCATAAAAACTTCAGTGTTTTGCATGCAAGACCATTCCTGCATTACTTTCATATTGGAAAGTATTAGAAAAAATATATTCATATGGCAAGTGAAAGTGGCTGATAATATAAAATATGACAGTTTCCAGTAACATTCACTGTTTTAACCCTGGGTAATTTAGAACACCATAGTGGGCTGTTAGTTAAGTCAAAGGAGTTATTCTACCTAAATATAAGTCTGATTATACTTTTTAATATTGCTATTTCTAATTAGCTTTACTAGGTAGAGATTTCAATCAAAGAGAGAAAGACCCAAATCACTCATTGATTCTGCTTTATAGTAATGCTAATGAGGAAAAAAGCGGTAAATTTAAGGCTAAAATTAAGTGAAAGATTCTGTGAACTTCAACTATTCATCTTATTCTTCTCACAGTAAGATGATTAATTGAAAATTTCTTATTTTATTTCCTATAATGATGAAATATCTCGTTTTGTACATGAATTATAGCTGAAACCTAAATGTCATCCGGCCTTACTAGACTATGGGTAAAATGGGCGTGACCTTGACAGCTAGTGCTCACTTCCAGTGAGTCTGAGCTCACCACTTTGCCCCTTCAAACTGTCACATTTCATTTTAAGAAGTCTCCAGAAACTCTTTTCAGTGACAGTCTCCTCAGGTGTTCACTATCCAACTTCTTCTACTCGAATTTTTACTTAGTCACGTCCTCTGTCTGTGAAGCTGCTAAAAGGAATATCAGGAATTTTCAGCTTCTGCCTTTGACAAAATATTAGTGTTCACCCCAAAGGCAATATCTCCTCATGTCAACAAAACCACCATTCCCCAGAATACTACTGGATTCTATGTAACAGCGGAAAAAATAATTAAAACTCCGCTTCATGTAACACATTTTATCTAGACCTCAGAGTGGCTTAGTTTATGTGCACAGGCTCACAAATCACATTAATCAGCTTAAACCTATAGAGGTTAAATAGTAATCCCCAAAGTTAAATGTTCAAGTCCTAACTCCTGGGTCTTGTGAGTGTGATCCTGTTCGTCAAAAAGATCTCTGTATATGTAACTAAGCTAAGAATCTCACGATGAAATCATCTGAGCTCATCCTGGGCCCTAAATCCAATAACGGGTGACCTCATACGAAAAAGGAAGAGGGAGATTTAAGACACAGAAATATAAGGAAGAAAACTATGTGAAGATGGAGGTAGAGACTGTAATTATGCTGCAACCACCCAAGTAGTGCCAAGAACCACTAAAAGTCAGGAGAGACAAGGAAGCATTCTCCCCTAGAACCTTCAGAGACTGTTGTCCTTCCGAGGCCTAATTCTAGACTTCTGATCTCCAGAGCTGTGACAGAACAAATCTGTGCTGTTTTAAGCTAAGAAGCGTATGGTAATTTCTTGCAGCAGAGTAAGAAGTTAATATAACAGAGTACAAGCCTTGACAAGGAACGGGGCAGAGAGTAGGTCACATGCTATTATTCAGTTATTTATTTGTTAAGGAAGTATTGTGAGGACAGCTAATAAATACTAGAACCAAAGCATAAACAAAGTAAACATAATCCCTTGAGAAATGATCTTGAGGTCAGATGGTGGAGTGCAGTGGCAAGGCTGTCAGGAGGACAGTCTCTCCCTCTCTCTGTGTTTCTCTCTAACTCAAGGAAAAAAAAAATATTTTTTTAAATTCTTGAAAGAAAAAGAAACGATCTTGCCAGGAAGGTATATGCTTGAATTGAGAGATTTATGACATATAAATAGGTATTATTTAAGACTAGAAAAATAGGAAAGATCTCTTGAAAAAAATTAATATTGAAATTCAGGCCTAGGAAGATTATTAGTAGTCAAATGAGTGTTCAAATCCCAGTCTCAGGAGCTTGAAAAACATGCCAAGCTTGTTGCGTATGCCCAAAATTCCAACATGTTGGTGAAATGGAGGAGAAAGAATTGTGGCATGACCACACCCCATTGGGGAAGTGATTTCTCCCTCTCTCTTCCTCTCTCTCTTTCTCTGTGTATGTCTCTCTGTAACTCCCTGAAAAGTACATGTGTATCTGGCAATTAAGAAATTTTTTTTTAAATTTATGGTATAGATGTATCAGGGTGTCACTTCTGGACCAAACAAAGGTGATTCAGTTTCCCCAATAACTGGTGGCAATTAAACTTCCCTGTGAGAAGAGCAGATTTTTTATGCCTAAATCAAATGACAAGCCAAATGGAGAAAAGAGTATTTTATAATGGTTCTGTTTATTAAGAACACAAGCACACACAGAGACACACAATATAACCACTATTAATCACATGAGTTAAGACGAAAAGGTAAAGGGGGAAGAAAAGAGCGCATATGAGTGTATTTATGCTTATGAGCTAAACTGTGTGTCCATGGGAAGAGTCTTCCACTTAACCAGCGATCCAGTACTCTCAAGATGACACTTGAATAAATACAGAATGAAAAAAAAAAAAATCCAAAATGCCATCAAGTCAAAGGCAATGAAGTGCAAAGGCTTTTTCAGTCTAGCACGGCCTCCTGCTACATGTGTATGATGAAATGAATTATTGCAAAGAATGAAATCACAAGGATATGTGTCTCAGATAATATTGGGTCATCAGAAAAGATCGTGGTGTATTTTTCCATGTTTGTCTATGTCAAAATGGGTCATGACTTTCCTGATGACCCAATAGTTCAGAAGTCCTTATATTTGTCACTGCAAAAACCTTATTATCTCAGCTTCCAAATGTCAAAGTTGAGGAGAAAAATGTCCTGGAGTCTACTAGTTTATGCCATACATCAACAGGTGGCTATCAACTTATTTGGTACTGATACAACAGATTTGAAAAGGTAAAAATTTAAATATACAAAATGTAGTATTGGTTAAACACAAACTTCTAGATTCAGCACAAGTTACAACACTGTACAAAACACATTGGAATGCAGGAAAAAAGGATAGTGCTAAGTTTATAGAAAGAAGAATGGTGAAAGCAAATAAGAAAGTGTGGCATTTGAAGAGCAGTCACAGTTTTTCCCTGGCTTATGTCAACAGAAATAATCAACTTTGTAGAAATAATAATTAATACTGTTTATTATTAAGCACAAAATTGAGTGACATACCCAGTGAAAGACAAGTATGCTTCTTGGGGTGCTGAGATACGGTGTTTTCTTTTACAGTTTTGAGAGCAGGAGAGTTAATTGGTATAAAAAGTCCTTTACATTGGCCTGGCCAAAAAAAGTGAGAAATCTGGAAGTGGAGACTTGTATGTAATAGGTGAGTTTGAAATGCTTAGGTTGGCGATTAGAAAAGAAGGTCCTTGTCTCCTGAAGAGACCAGCAAAAAAATATCTGCAGCTTACTTTAACAAAGATAAGAAGGCTTACCATACAGTAACATTGGTAGATGTAACTCCCCCCACACCCTCTGGGAAGGATTTTGGAAACAGGGAAAAGTAGTCAGAATTCCATCCTCACTTGGAAATGCATCACTTCAATCCTTAGCCTTTACCTTAGAGTTCTCTCTCCATTTCTTCGCTTTGTCTCAATTCTGTGTGTATCTGTTTTTGTTTTTGTTTTTTTTGTCAGAACATTAGTCATACTGGAACCAGCAGATGGCATAATGGCTATGTCACTGGACTCTCATGTAGTTGACCGCAATTCGAGTCCCGGACCCAGTGGCTTAAACTCACGCCAGGAGCATGTGCGTGCGTGCCCAAGATTCCAAGAGGAGAATGGAGGAGAAGGGATTGTGGCATGGCCATTCCACCTGGGGGATGATTTCTCGCTTTCTGTCTCTCTGTCTCTCTCTGTCTTTCTGGCGAGCTCACATGCTCTATAGCAAAAACCTTTAAAAAAAAATAAAAAACTAGTCATACTGAATTAGTACTCACCCTACTGACCCCTCATTTTAACTTGATTAGCTCTATAAAGACCATATTTCCAAGTATGGTCACATTCTTAGATACTGGGGCTTAGTATTCCACATATCTTTTGGTAGAGCAGGACAAAATTCAATGCATAACATAAACATTTAGATATTTAAATAAGAAAGACAGAAATTATTATTGAAAGATGACTGTGACTTTTTGGCATGTGGCATTAGAAAAAAGAATGAATGCATAAAAGGGAGTTATAGATTACTAACCTTCCTCCTTGACAAAAGGATGATGTATTTTATGTAATATCTATATTTTCCCCCTTATCCAAAGTCCTAACCTCAAGGGAAATGTGACTCCCAGTTACAAAACAAAGGCTCCATAAATAGCACTGATTGCTAAGAAAAAGGCATCTGGGAAAAGGAGAAACAGAAAAGTTGATGTTATCTATGCTGCGCTCACATCTGCATCTGGATATGCCAGTCTAGATGAACTACTATCCTTAGCTTTCTTTTCTAACAGGAGGAGAAGTTTGTTCCTTTGTAGTTTATCAACAAAAGCTCTTCAGTTCAGTATTCTAAATACAGTCTAAGCTAATAGCTATTTTAACCAATACATTAACATATTAAACCACGTCTAACGTGTGATTATAGCTAAGGAAAACTAATCTCTCATGTGAATTTCTTTTTCTTAGAGTATTGTATAATTTTAAGGATCTTCTTGGAGGTAGAATGAGTTTTGGATTCATGTCAGGTCACTTGCCATTCAATTCAACACAATAAAATGGCCATTCTCTGTTTGTATTAGTGTGTGTATGTGAACTAGAGGATATTACAATATTCATGGAGGAGACACAAATGCACAACCATGTTAGGGAAGTGTCCAATTTATAGAGAGATAATGAAATGTATGTTTTATGAAGGGCAAGTGAATTTTCTCAAGGCTTATTCTTAAGGGAATCGTGTCTGCTTGAAAGAGTACACTCAGAAAGCAAAATCTATACTGTTCTACAGCAGACACTATAAAAATGCAAATTAAGGTTGAAACATGCTTTATTCATGAATTTCTTAAAGTATTGAATTTGAATCTCTTAAAAAAATACAAAGCTAAAGACGGTTTTCATTTAAAAAGCCAAAAAAATAAAATATGTATTTAAAGGGATAAATTATACATAAGCATGATTTATAATTTATTGCCCATAAAACTTTTATCAAAGAAACAAGGAGAGTGGTATGTATGCAAATAGAGGAATGCAAAATAAACATATTTCTATAAGCTGTGCACTAGAAAAGAAAGGGCACTTGATTTATATTGGTTTTCTCTTTTAAATGTGGCTACAATCCAATTTTTTTTTTTTAAATAGTAAAGCCTAAGGTATCGCTAACACTAGAGATGTGCTTTTTTTGTGTGCTTTGGTATTAAATCAAAATATTTTACTTGAGTAGGGGTACCTTCTGTTCTGTTTCATATAATCTAGTTAGTGGTAGCGACATGTGCATTTACAAAGACTTTAAAGACAATTTAGTTTCTGTTGCTTGTACTGTTGTTGAGTCCTGGTTCCTTCCTGACTCTTATTTCCATAAGTGTCTCATGCTTGACAGTCCTACATATTTAACAGTCAAGGAGGATACCAGAACCATAAAGCAGGTTTGGATTTTTTAATCGACTACTTCTTCCCTTTAACAAGAACCTTTGTGTGAACTGTGTAAACCTCTATCCCTTTCCACTTTCAGTCTCCTCTTCAGGTTTATGATAATGATAAAATATACCCTGAATCTGGATCTATTAAAGAAAATTACAACTATAGTTCAAAACTTAACGGACTATAGCATTGGTTCAGATTCAGTCAGAATTAGTTACTAGCTTCAAGAAATTGGTTACATTTACTACACTACCACACATTCATTCTGACAAAATACAGTAAATGGGAAGGGGGTTGAATAAATAAAACCACTAACTATTTTAAAATGTATATTTTCTCTTATCACAACATTAGCAAATTTTCAGCATTTCAAGCATATTAGAAGCAGAATACAATGTGCATTTTAAAAATCTTTCTTGAAATGTGCTTATCAAACTCAGCTTGTCTTCAAAAGGTATATTACCCATGAAAAGTATGTATTCCATACCAAAATTGCATCAACTACTGCTTTGTACAGAAAAATAGATGGTACTTTAAAACTGTCAGCTAGGACTGTATAAATTATAGAGCAATAACGATAACAGAGAAAATTTATTTCCCATGTAGTAAGTGCTAAAAAGAAAACCAATTTAAAAAGCCTTTCTAATTATAGTACTTAATCTTTAATCTATTCCTTTTTAAAGGATGATCTAATAGTTCATACCTTATTTTTGGCCTTGCTGTAATCAAATATCCAGATAATAATCTAAATCAGGCTAGTTTTGTGATTTGAATGACTTACCTGGACTCAGATACTAGATCTACAATATTGTTAATAATTTATTTTACTTTGTCATACTGTCTGAAATTTTACCAAACATTTATTCATAGACATTATATGTCATAATGCTATAACCCCTGGGTATCAGTTCTGTATTATCAGATCACTTGCATAGTTCCTGAAATAGTGAAAAATTTGATGAGGGACAGTAAGAAAATTTAGAACCTTGAAAGTGTGTATAGATGGGAGTATGGTTTAAAACCAGGAAAAAACCTGGACACAGCACATGACTATGCAGAAGAGTAAGTGTACATGATATCTGAAGATTTTATGCTATGACTTGAATGTTAGTGTCCACTCAAAATGCTTATGTTGAAACCTTTATCATAAAGGTATTAGTAAGTCAGGAGAAAGGCTTGAGAGATACAGTCAGAATAAGACCCAAGATGGAGACACAGTAAGCTTTACTCAAGATGGAATCATAGTAGCTAAGTTTTAACAAAGATCTGGCTTCATTAGGGTTCAAATAACTATAGCTAAGGGCAGCAGTATCTATTTGCTAACTACATTCCTACAAAAAGTATTGATTGATACTGACCGATATGCATGGTATTCCTTCTGGATAAAGAAATGTAATACACTGTAAAGTTAAACAAGATTATGATGATAATAATTTTTTAAAAAAATTGATTGATATGATCTGCTGAGCTCACAAAGAAAGCGGAATAAATCTCCCAGACTACCATGTTACTATATGCTGAAGTCCACTTCCTTATCAGAGAGCCATCCCATTACTCAGACTGCTGGATAAAATCTCTTCACCTCAGCATCTCTTTGGTAGCCCACTTTTCAGGAGCCCTCCTTGTTAGCATCATATTTTCTCTTTCTCAGTAAACTTTGCTTTCTCATCCCCTCCCATTGTCTGCTCTTCTAATTCTTACTGATCGCAGGGCATGAATTTGGCGACTCAAAAATCTGGCAACATTGGGAGGTGGAGCCTTTGGATAGAGAAAGTCACAAGAGTGTATCCTCATGAATGAGACTAGTGCTCTAACGAAATAAGCCTAAGTGAGCTTGTTCACTCCTTCTACCATGAGAGGACACAGTGAGTTGTTCAATGAACCAGAAAGTTCACACTCATCAGGCACAGAATCTGATGGACCTGGGACCTCCCAGCCTCCAGACTGAGAAATAACTCTGTGGTATATATAAGCCACACAATTTGTGGTATTTTGTAATAGTAATATGACTAGACTAAGACACTATGAGATGACAAACCTAGAGAGTTGGAAAGTAGCATGAAATAGAAGAAGACAATGCCAAATACTACAGTATGCACAGCATCAATTTTTTCCATATCTTGACCCAGGAACAACTTGCATTGCTTCCAAACTTTCCAAAATTCTTTGCAATTTCATTTTTCTGACTTTTATATTATCATCAAATATTATGTAATTAATTAATCTACTGTAGCCTTTTAATTTTTATTCACAAATCATTACTGAGAATGTTAACCCTTCATATATATGAATGGGTAGGAAACGTGCCTTATGTCTTTTATGTCATCAATTTACTCTATAGTGAATTACTATGAATAACATATACACAGACATATGTATGTGTGTTTTTTTCTTTATATAGGGTCACTGGCACTGGCCAGAGAGAGACAGTGAGAGGGAAAGTGAGAAATCACTCCCCAGGGAGATGGCCATGTCCCTTCTCCATCCTCTTCCTGGGATTTTTGGCACCCACAAACATGTGTCTGACTTAATTTTCAAGCTGTGAGGTTCAGAACTCAAACTGCGATCAGCCGTGTGGGAGTACACCTTTACAGCTAAGCTGTGTGCTGGTCTATAGGAATATTATTTTAAACAGGTCCTAGTTACCTATTTTCAATGATTAAATGCTTGCCTTTTTCCTCAAGAAAACCCTATGGATAGGAAGAATATACACTATATTCTATACATTATCTTCAACGTACTATAGTTTGACAGACCCTGGTAAGGATCTCCTCTCTGTTGAAAATAAAAATCTCTGTTGATATCACCACATTGCAATCTATTAAACATGATTAAAATAGGTAAAGAAGCAATAAAGAAGCCCAGGTGTTGAGTTTTGAGAAACTGAAAACAAGAAGAAAACACTGAGAAAAGATAAATCAAAATTGAATTTCACCAACATTTCCATTTTCGAAATGGAAGACAAGACAATTTGGCTCTTAAGAAAGTATAAAAAGATGTCAGTGATTAAGTTTAGTGCAAAATTCCTTAAAATCATTTATCCCAATACTTTTCTGTGATTCTTCTCTCCAATTGCCCATAAAAGCAATCTCCCCATCTCTATAAGTCTTTCTTAGTAAGAAACATCCCACCTCAAAAGAACTCCACTCTATTAAATATTTCTAACTATTAGAAAGTTTCTTATGGAGAACAAGTCTGTTTTCTTTATTCTAGCTCCAACTCTAGCAGACAAAAAAACTATTATAAACACTCTTAAACATGTACAGGTAGTTATCATGTCTCCTCAGGTCTTCTGTTAACAAGGTTCTAGTGTTACAAGCCTCTTACTTAAACTTAACCCAATAGTAAGGAATTTCAATGTGGCCTGCCCAAGGGCCTCACTTTGGAGACCTGTCATAGCTACTTTCCTTTTGTTGCAGGATGGCTACTGTGATGGTACCCAGGGTCTAGGTATTTTGGACAAAGAATTGTATGAAACATGCCAATATCAAAAGGAAAACTTAGTTTATTAAGTAAAAGTGAAAGTACACTCCTGAGAGGCAAGAGTGGGCCTGAGCAGACAGAGAAAAAATGGCTTAGAAGGTCCTAGCAGTTACTTTCTGTGAGGCTTATAATTTTTTAACCTCGATCATGGCAGTTGATTATTGGCTAGACTCACTTACTGGTCTCATTTTATTGGTTCTATCAAATGTGGCTGGACCCACTGATTTACCTCATTGGCTATATCAAATATGGCTGGCCCACTGATCCATCCCATTGGCTATATCAAATGTGACTTATGCTAGACCTCCCCGCTGGAAATCTCCTGCCTACATTATGTTGAGAGAGGAAATTTTCTGCCTGGGTCAGTTTTTCTATCTAGCCATAGGCAGATGTTCTAGATTTCTTTCCTGTTTCCATTTGCTAGTTTTCTCCTGCCTCACTTGGTTTCTGTGCTGTTTCATCAATCAGACTTTTCCAAATAGCATTTCAGTAATAATCCCCAAATTTTAGTGGCATACAGCAACAAAGACTTATGCCTTACACTGTCCACTGTAGGTTTACAGTTCCATCACATGTGCCTTGCTACGAGGGAGGCAGCTGTGGTGTTGTTCTCCTCTTCTCCTGGCAGGAGGCAAAGTGTAGTAGAGAACCTCCCAATAGCCCTTAAGCTCCTTTCCAGTATCATATGTCAACTTCCTTCACTTTCCATTGCCTGAAATAAGTGGCATGGCCAAGACTAAAGAAAAGAACACTCATCTCACAAGGAAGAACTGTAAAATGTGTGGCTCTTCCTGTAAGTTTTTATCTCTCTGTCGATTACCATGGGACTGCAGTGCTCTCCTGTGAGACATGTGCTTTAAATGTCAGAGATGATTTTTGTGATAATTGGGAATAATATGTAATCTACCACAGTTAGACACTGTCAGAAAAATCATTTCTGACATTGAAAGCACCTTATTGATGATACCTGACTTCCCCACAGCAACTCACCTATTGTCACTTTAATTATGTTGTTCCCTCTGGGCAATCTAGTCTTAACTGATAACATCTGTGACTAAAAGGCATTTTCTGAGCAGAGTTATTTGATGGGAATGGATTTCAACTACAGTCTTTCCTCCTAGCATCATCTTCCTTGGGCCAAATGAGTTGTTGGCTGCATCCTACTCACTAATACCTCAGGTCTTGCCTTTGATACTTGTTACTTTCTTCCATAATAAGCCATTAACATGTGTTTTGATATCTATTTCATTGAGGCAAATCATACAGCAAATTACTTTCATCATCCCAATAAACATTTTCAGTGATTTAGAGTTCTCTACAATGATACACACATGTATGGGCATATCCACACATGTAGAGAGAATATGAAAAGGGATGTTTTGGGTAATTTGCTTACACAGTTACGGAAGCAAAGAAATTTCAGTATATGCTGTCTGCATATTAGAGAACTAGGGAAACTGATTGTATGGCTCAGTACAAGTCTGAAGGCCTTAGAACCAAGAAAGCCAATGGTATTATCTCTCAGTTCAAGGCTGAGCTTATAGCAAGTTTTCTGTGGTTTCAGCTACTTCAAGTCCTGCAGTATAAAGGCTGGAGAACTGTTGAGGGCTGCAAGGCAAGATGTATACCTGAGGGGGAGTGGCAGTGGATTTAGAAATAAAACACATAAACACACAAGCAGAGAAAAGCGCAGTTCAGGTCCAGGCATCTCTGATGGAGTTAGCTATGGCCCTGAGCCATTTTCAGGTTCATTCTTTTATAGGGCAAAAGGGGTTGAATACAGGATGAGAAGCCAGATGCCTTGTCGTATATGAGTGCTGTAGAACGTTCTGTCTTATAGTTCTAAGCTCTTCCTGTATCCCTTGGCCCAGTTTGGCTGGTACAGTTTCTCTCACCTCTGCTGGCCTTGCAGCATGGACACAAATCGTGGGAAACTGTGTGTTTGCTCATCTTTAAAGACTATCATTGTTTTGCCCAGATCCAGCAGCTCACCACAGAGAACCTGGAGTTCTGAATGCAAAGGCAGGAGTTGAGAACATTCTGGCTCTGAGACTGAGAGCCTGAATTCATCTTTACTCTAGGATTTTTATTTATTCCATCCCGACGCCCATGTGGGCGGTTCTCACTCACATTAAGTGTGGATGTTTTCCACTCGGCCCGCTAGCCCAAATGCCAATCTCTCATGAAAACTCCCTCACAGACATAGCTGAGGCAGTGAAATCATTCTAATCAAATCTCCAAACCACTTGTGTGTCCCGTTCAGCAGGGAACTAAAAGAGATGGCGGGGGGTGGGGGGGGGGGGTTGCTCAGTACTTGCTGAAGCATGGAGGTTAATAAATGCTTTACTGGCTATCTGTGTATCCCACAGTCCAGTCAAGCTGACTCCCAAATCAACCATCACAACTGACCATTCCCTTAAAATGTGATTCTTATATCTGAATACAATGTGGGAGAGAGTGTGTTTATGTTTGTTCTGTATGCTGCATTTCCAGAATTATACCAAAAAATTCATTAGTCATGATCATTGTATAGGCTAGCTTTGTTCTTGACACTATGTCTCCACCAATGCATCCTAAATTCATATGTCATAATAATTTGTATAATTATTTGTATAATCTTACAGTTACACAGCACCTCAAGATAATTTTTACACAGGTGACATTAATTCATTGATTTTAATATGATCCCTAGGTTTTGTCTTGAATTTTTGAGTATTGTAGAGCTTTGCATCATCCATTAAATTATTTTCACTTGATTGAAGCCATTCTTTAGATTTGCCAACATCTTTATACAATACAATATTTGTAACCAGTACATGAAGAACCAATGTAAATTTTTATCATTTGCAGATAAAATGACCATGACATCCACGTGTTCAGAAAAATCATCAATGAAATTGTTGAATGAAACATTTTTAGGGGAATGGAGCTCTGAAACACATTGAGACCTTCTCATCCTAGACAATGATCCAGTAATCAGCAATCACCTGTCCCTCAGTCCACTGTCCTTTACTAACATCCAGTGTGTTTCTACATCTTATCTACAAAGATATCATAACAGGGCCGTGAGAGCTGTCAAGCTGTACCCATCCTATCTGTTGTCAGAATCACTTCTGCTGCTCTAATAGACACTATAAATACTTCCTCTCCCCTCTTTGCACTTTGGGTGTTCTTTTCAAAGATGCATGTACACTCACGAGGAGAGGACAATCTTTCTAGTGCTCATGAATTACTATGTTAAATGCATTGCTCACATTCACATTTATTATGTATAACTTCTCTTCAACTACCAATCAGAAATGAAAATGAGATTAGTCTATAACAAATTCACAAACTCTTTAATAATGATTGAATGGCCCTTTGATTTTCACCTTCCTACTGATTACAAATTTGAATGCTGCTGTCTATTAACATTTCCCAATCCTTGTCAAGTTAGTGGTATTTTTGTTTTAATTTCACAGTTTTATTTATTAACTGGAAATTTTTAAATGACTGACTGAAAGCCAAACCACCACACCACATTTTCTTCACCAAACTGGTAATTATTTTTTCAATTTATTAGAATTATTTGTGATGAAATGCAATTTGTTTCCTCTAGTGTTTTTCCAAAATATTAGTTACTTCTGTCCTAGTTTTAAAATTGCTATATTTATTCTGTCAAAATACATGTTATATACCCAGAATCTAAGAAAAATATTCCCAGAAACCAAAGACAGCCTTGGTATCTGGACTCAAGCTTGCTGAGATAAGCATCAGGATAAGCATTACCAGTCAAACTACTCAAAATAGAACAGCTAGTTGTGGGCCAGTTAGCAAAGACAAGTGGTGTGGTCACACTAGTAAAAGACTAGACACTCAGCTAGGAGGAAAACAAGCAAACAAATCATAAAAAAAGGAGAAAGTATTAGGACAAGTAGAAGCAATTTTTAATCCCCATAGCCATAGGCCTGTCTATTTAGACTCAGTTGGAAACCTATGAACATTGTTTTATTGCTCTGATTTCTGTTGAAAACAGGTCATGATCATTTATTCAAGAAACTTTTGTATCTTTAGAAAAAATAAAGCCTACTTTCCTGGATTAAGTGCAAAGACATTTAATTACTTCTGTTTTCTAAGGATTTGAGCCAGATAGGGCTGCAATGATTCTGCATTTCTCTCTCTCTCTCTCTTGCCCTCTAATAATGTCCTTTCTTTGGTTTCTTATAATGACTATGGCCTGCCTACAGTGCATTGCACAATAAATAATTTTCTTCTTTTTTCTGACTATAAAAATCTGTTATTTTAAATTATAAGACCTTAATTTGACTTGTTTTATTATCTAATTAGTGGTCAAGTATACACACACATATATAGATGTATAGATAATTATGGTTGCAGGTGATAGGATAGGTAGAAGTAGAAGTGGAGGTAGAGATATAGCTATTCTGTATATAGATAGATGATAGATTCTACAGATATATTCTTTGCATGTATCATTGAATTTCTAGTATGTGGATATGTCTATTTAACTAAATTATTTTGTAGTGAAGATGGGAAAATGAATATCCAGAGCATTTACAATGTACACAGTGTCATAGCTAGTACCCATTACTACTGTAATGACTATTTTTTTAAAGAATTATTTTATTTTACTTTATTTATTTACTTATTTGAATTTGATCAGAGAAAACAGAGAGCAAGAAAGAAAGAGAAAAAGTGAGAAAGCATGCCACCAGGTCGATGACTCAAACTACAGTCTGTCATGTGGGAGTCCAGCGCCCTTAACCACCATGCCACCTGCCAGTCCTTGTAATGACACTTGTATCTCAGTGCAGGGCATTTTCATGAGAACAAAATTTTCTAAAAGGATAAAACTTAAAATATTATTTACTTGGGGCCAACACGTGGTGTGGTGGCTGAGCTGCTAGAATCCCTCATGGTGGACTCCACAGTTAAATCCCAGACCTGGCAGCCTAAAAATCATGCTATGCACATGTGGATACATGCCCAAAATCTCGAGGAGAATGGACAAGATGGGATTACATCATGATGAGCCTCCTGTGGAGGGTGACTTCTCATTCTCTCTCTCTCTGTTCTTTCCAGCGAGTGCATGATCCTTTGGCAAAAATCAACCATCTATCTATATCTCTGTCTGTCTGTGTGTGTGTGTGTATATACACACACACACACACACACACACATACACATATATATAGCATATATATATATGTATAATATATATAAAATATGTATTTTTAAATATATATTTAAATATATTGCCCACCTTTACATTCCACTGTTGGAAATATGCAACATTTCTTGAAAGCCATTTAGCACTATGTATCAAAAAAAAAAAAACTTTTAAAATTTGGTGGGGTAAACAAGTATATTTTACTGTATAATAAATGCTTGATATAACCTCACCAATAACCAGTACGTGTCTGCTTTCAAATATCATTTTAAAATGCAAAGAATATTCAAATGAAATAACTAATTTCATAATACTAAAAATGCAACAAGAATTTGGAAGGGAGCTAGGGGTAACTTCAGAAATATTAGAACAGATTTTAGGAGGAACTAAACTTACAATCAAGAAAGGATAGTGACTAAATTAATTAGTAGAATATCTGGAATTGTACATTGTTTTTCCTGTCCCAGGCTTTCAACTATACCAATAGCAAACCTACATAACAGACAAAAAGCATGCTATGAAGATGTTTACAGAGCAACTGGTATCTGTAGCTAACATTTGTAGGGCTCTTACTCTGTGTGGGTTACAATGCTAAGAACATCGAAAGTGGTATCAAGCCAAGCTTCTGTGGTGCAAGTGGCATGGCCAGCTGTGAATTCAGATCCTAAGTTGACCTCAAACATGCTGGGCACCCATGCCCAAGATCCTGACTACATGGTGGACTTAAAAAAGGAATTCGTGGCCGGGACCAGCAGTTGGCATAATGGCTATGTCGCTGGATTCCCATATAGTTGACCATGGTTTGAGTCCTGGACCCAGTGGCTTAAATTCACTCCGGGTGCGTGTGAGTGTGTGCCCAAGATCCCTAGATGAGAATGGAGGAGAAGGGATTGTGGTGTGGCCATTCCCTGGGGGCGGGGGATGATTTCTCACTTTCTGTCTCTCTGTCTCTCTCGTTTTGGTGAGCCCATGCACCCTATAGCAAAAAGGAATTTGTGTCATGGCAAGAAGAAACTCTAGGATTGCATTCTCTCTCTCTTTTTCTCTCTCTCATGCACTCTCTCTAGTGAAGGAAAATTTTAAAAGGCATTGTCTTATTAATTCTCATATATTCACAAACACACATAAAACAAAAAACTAAAGGATACATACTGATCATTACACTTATTTTATTAGTGAGGAAACCAAATTCACCAGCTTCAAACAGCTTTCAATTGAAGAAGAGATTTGAATCCATGTGCATCTCATTCCAAATTTCAAGTACTTCATTACCCTGCTATGCATAATTTTCTATTAATCATCATTAATCTCCTATTAATCATAGATGAGTAGTTATATATTTTAGCCTTATGATACTTTAATCTTGCATGTCATTCCATAAAACTCTCTTGAAAGAAAAAAATGAATACTTACCTAGATAGAATAATTTTCATCAACAAACCCATTCTTCTAAATATACATGTTTATATTGAAATCTAAAATTTGATTGAAAGATGATGTTTTATTTTTTTAAATGTGATTGATTACTGCTCATAAAATGCCAAAAATATTCATTCATAGTTTTAACCAGATCTCTGTACTCTTAAAACAAATAATGTAGTTGTTTTAAAGTCAGGGTTTTTTTGTTTTTTCTATAATTTAAGCCCAAAGTGTTTGCCACTTTACTGTCTGGTGTCCAGAACTGATTGACAGATATGGTAATGAAGTATAAATTTTATGCAAATTAAAGCATTGAATTAATAGCTATGTAAATATAGTGATTTTACTGAACTCAGTTCTAAGCCAGCAATCTTATCCTTTATGAGAAAAAGTTGTACACATTTCCCCAAATAGAGAAATACATATTTTCTTTTTACACTGGTACAGCAGTGTTCAGAGAACACCCAGCATTTATCCTCCTTTCCATTTCTCTAAGTACTTTCCTTTTTGTGGGCCAAATTCAGTCTTAGCTAATTCCCGAAGCTTTCTTAGACCCCCTCATTATCCACTTAATTGGCACTTAACATGAATTATCTCATCTCACTTCCAAAGTGTTCCTGGTGGTGGTGATGATGATGATTTAACTCTGGACTACCTTTTGTGAAGTAATTACTCATTACTTACGACAGTTAACTCTCAAATTCCTTTGAGAGCCTTAAGATCATCTGCTATTGCTACTTGTCACTCTTCCTCTTCCAACATTGCTATTCATACTAATTTTTTCCCTCAACCCACATGTTTCTATTAGATAATGCAAATGGGTAAAAATAAGTGGCTATAATTAACATTAAGATAAATTTTAAAATAGCTGGTATTCCTTTAATCCATACTAAATTATCTTTGTAATAAGTTCATATTTTCTAACCAAACCTAGTAAGGAGAATTCTAAGAATTGTCATCATTTTTATTCTACCTAGTTCTCATGTTCAAAATGGTACAACATTTTCCATGTATTCATTATAATTTTATAAATGATTTATTTTTGGAATAAGAAACATTCTTATTAACCTAAACTTTTAAATTATTCACTGTGTTGTTTATTTTTAATTTGGAGTCGTGCAAAAATGTCATAATGTTTTTGTTGTTGTTGTTCTAGGCTAAAATGCATATAACATATATTAAAAAGAATTCCCAGATATAGGGACTGGCAGGTGGTGTGGTGGTTAAAGGCACTGGACTCCCACATAGCTGACTATGGTTCAAGTCTCGGACATGGTGACTTGCATTCTCACTTTCCCTCTCTCTCTGTCTCTTTCTGATCAAACTGGAAAATAATAATATGAATAAATAAAGTTTAAAATAATTTTAAAAAATAATTCCCAGATATAGTTAACATTTTAGAATGTTTGTATTTAAAGTGTTAAAATTCAGGACTTTTAAAATAATTAATACATGAGTACTTAGTCCCAGATGGCATCAGATCAGTGAAATATTATCATATATATTAATACATGTGTTTATTATTCTACCAGATTGATGACTTTTAGACAGCAGCATTCCCTATATCTTTTCAAAAACTTTCTAGTTTTCTCATTCCTAAGAATAGTTCATTTTTTATAATTGCAGAATGATATTTAACACAAAGTAAATTGCGTTTATTTTATGCATATACCACACAAGGTTAAATTCCATCTGTTTATGTTCTTCACCTTATTGAAAAAAAAGTGTTTAGGTTTCTAGAAGATAAACAGATGTGGACAGCATGTGGAAAACCTAACCTTTTGTTTTCCCAATAATTTTTAGAAGCCTATTCTGTGATTTTTTTTGAATTTTTTATTATCATCATATTCTTCTTTATATTACGTTGAATTACATATAACTTTACAGTGTATTACATTGCTTTTTCAAAAGGGAATTTTTGACATAAATGTCGTAGAACTTGAGTTCTACTTATGGTCAGTATTGGCACTTTAGTAGTGGTTGTAATAAATGGCATATGAATGTTTTATTCATTATAATGTGCTCATTGTTTTAATGAACAGAAATAAGTGTGCAAGTAAAAACCATGTTCCATAACAGTATGCTACTTCCAATAATGTAGTTCATTATGAGCTCACTGGCCATACTGGGTTACAAATGTGTATGAGGAATTCATAATTTTTTTAAAACTTAGAACAATGGTATTTCAATAGAGGCCATAGAGTTAATAAGGAAAAAGCTTAAGAGGCAGCATGCAGCTTTTATCTAAGTAAACAGACAACAAATATTTGTTTTATGGAGTCTCTGACTTCCATTTCATTTTGCTAGTGAAACCTGGTAACTATATGTTCTTCAAGAAAATTATCAATTTTACATTCTGTGTCACTTAAATCATGAATTTTCACCAGTTAGGAACACACGTACATAAAATCAAACATAGGGTACTATCAGAAATGTAACACTGTAATAAGCATAAAAGTGTTTAATTTTTTCTTTATTTTACACTGTCATATTTAGTAAATTGCTATATTGTTACCTGTCCCAAGTGAAGTTTACACAGTGATATCTAGTTTTGTGTAATATATAAGACATTATCCAGTCACTGCATACTATTTGCAAAGAGATATACATATTTCTTCTAATTATCAATCCTTCAAAATATATTGAGATTTTAGTAGTGCTGTACTTACAATTTCTGTCAAAATACATGTGTTCAGCCATTGTAGCAGGATTGTGGGTGAATACCTGATTCAGATATGCTGTCAAAAAGCAAGGTTTTGTGGAAAAGAGTAGGATTAAGGTCTTCAATGTGGGGCCCCCATGACCAACTCCAGGTGATTTTATAAGTAGAAAGACACATGGAACACAGACCTCATTCTCCTGACCTCGGCCATGTTTTGATGTAGCAAGAAGACACCCACCAGAGGTGGTCTCTGGACCTCCAACCCCAAACTATGAGCTGAATAAGTCTTTAGTTTCAGAAATCACTCAGTTTCATGTATGTTTTGTTATTAGCAATAGGATGGACAAGAACAATTAGTTACATCACAATAAGTGACACTAGAAGAAAGACTCCTAACTTGTATAAATTCCTGTTAGTGGAGAAGACACAAATGAAAATATATTTATGTTGGCATCTGTATATAAATCTCACACATTCAAATGCCATTTATTCACATCACTGCTAAATTGTTAGGGTGATTTGCCCAAATGAGGCTAGTGGGAAAGTTACGTGTAATGATTATTCTTTACAATGTTTGGTTGCAGAATAAAAATGTATTATCTTGAGACCAACAGATGGCATAATGGTTATATCGCTGAATTCCCACATGGCTGATAGTGGTTTAAGTCACAGACCAGGAGGCTTGAAACATGCCAGGCACATGTGCATGTGAGTAGAATGAAGGAAAAGGGATTATGACATGGCCATGCCCCTGTGGGGTGATTTTTCACTTTCTGTCTCTCTGTTTCTCTGAAGACCCCACACCCACTATAGGAAAAAAAATCTCTCTTTAAAATAAGATAATTATGTTTAGAGCTTCTGAATTCCCAGACAACAAACTTTATTTTTATTTTATATATATATATATATATATATATATATATATATATATATATATATACACACACACACACACACACACACACACATATATGTGTGTGTATATATATATATATATATGTTTATTTTTTAAGCATCCATTATGAAACGTATTTTCCTGTGCTCTATATTTCTTTAAAAAAAATCAATGAATTATTTTGCATTTTCAAATCAGCTCTATTTAATAATATTTGTATGTATATACTTCTTTATGTTTTATAATTATCTTTCTCAGGGTTATCACCAGGGTAGTTTTTGAGTAAAATTATTATTAATAATACATTTTATTTGTAATAAAAGTAGGCTCAGAATATTTAAAGAGAATTAGAATAAAGAGTCTGAACTCAAATTTTTTGATTTCCACTTTTGCTCTATCTCTACATGTATGTTGTGGCCATGAGAAAAGCCTAGAACTACATCTAATTTGATCCAGCAATTAAATGAACTCTCAAAAACCAGAGGACCCAATGGAAATCTATTAGTGCATATAATTAGTCAAGCAGCCAAATAGCTTTCCTCTCCCTTGGGAGTCCCTCATTCTACCTGATTGTTTCAAAATCTGCTGATATATCATTATGTCATTTTATAAGGTCCCTTTGCTTCTTTTTCAGCTTTTGTTAGATGATAGAAACTAGCTGATAAAATTAGGCTTAACCAAGAGGACTGTGCTGTGAGTTTTTCCTTTATAAATGATACCTTTCTTGTGAATGAAAAAAACGTTTTCAAAATATATTCTCCCTGAAATGTAAGATCATTTAGTATGAGCTGGAGTTCTATGTGACATCCTGATACTTCTGTGAGAGAAAAAAAAAAATCTAAGGTTGCTGCCCATAAATATAATTACCTCACTAATATTACAGTGGCTTAGAATTTTTTTCCTAATATTATATATAATCAATAGAACTAATTGACCTTATTAAACCCACCATATCTAAGAACATTTTATTTTAGCATCAGCAAAATCTTGGAATGAATCAGTCAGTTTGCTGAGGACGGGAAGAGTCATAAGAAAGTAATAAATTATTGCTGGTCATCTTTTTCATTTCACAAAATGTTGGAAGAGAACCATGATTCCTGTATGTAAGCTTCACATACCAGTAGAGAAAACTGGGCAGGAGCTGGGAACATAAAATTGTAACTGAGCCAGCTGTGAATCTTGTCCAGTGACCATGCCCAGTTCTGTCACCTGCCACTGGTGGAAAATAAAGGGGCCGGCAGGTGGCATGGTGGTTAAGGGCATTGGACTCCCACATGGCCAACCATGGTTTGAGTCCCAGACCTGGTAGCTTGTTTTCTCACTTTCCCTCTCTTTTTCTGTCTCTCTCACTTTGTTCCTCTCTGGACATTATTAAAATAGATAAATAAATAAAGTTAAATAAAAAGTAATTCTCTAAAAAATAGAATAGAATAGAATAGAATAGAATAGAATAGAATAGAATAGAATAAAGGCAGCTTTATTCAGGAAACTGGTGACCTGGGAAGATAATGAGCTAATAATGGTTGAAGGCCAACTCCAACATCTCAGGCTGGGAGCAGGGATTTAAAAGGAAAGATAAGAGAAGCAGAAAGGAAGGCAAAAGGGGCTACATGCAGACTAAGTCACTTCGCTCTCAAAGCCAATGTCTCTTTTTTCTTTGTTTTCTTAGACACATCTCTGGCTATGCTTTCAAGTTCCATCTCCCATGAAAACTCAGCTAAGCAATGATTTGTTTTTTTCTACAAGTTAAATGGTATAGCAAGGCCAGTTAACGAAAGAAACGAAAACCATTTTTTAAAAGAATTATTTTTTAAATTGTATTTATCATTATTATTTTTTAACTTGTCATAGGACACCTGCACTTACCAAAGAGTTACAGAGAGAAAAGGTGGGAAAATAAGCCACGAGGTCTGGCACAGGAACTGCAGTCAGCCATGTGGTAATTCAGCACTTTAACCACCATGCCACTTGCTGACCTACATATTTAAGGGCTAGTCTATTTGGTTATTTGGTTTTTAAGATTTTTCTTTTCTGCCATAGGGTGCATGTGCTCACCAGACAGAGACAGAAAGCATGAAAGTGAGAAATCACACTTGGGGAGGGTAGACAGGGTATGGCCCCACAATGCAATCCTTTGTCTTCCATTCTCCTTTCGATATTTTGGACAGGCACAAGTATCTGGCATGATTTTCAAGCCTCTAGGTTCGGGACTCAAACCATGACTGGCCATGTAGGAGTCCAGTGCCTTAACCACCATACCAACTGCTGGCCCCAAGGACTAATCAATCACATTTAATATGGAGTTCTTTTGGTTCCTTCTTGTAGCACAGCTCCAAAAAAAAAGTTTAAAAAACCTATTTTGGCTATTTTTATGAATTTATTTGTAATTTATAATCATAATAAAATAAAGAATCCAGGAAAAGTACAATGGCAAGTAAAGATGGCAAGTGTTCACTGAGTTGTCCCAGGAAACCTGGAATATGTGTTTTATCCACACCATGTACCACTTTTATGTCAGTACCCTTGGCCAGAGGCAAGACCTCAGAAAGAAATAGTTGCATGGTGTACCTTCGGGGACTGGTACTAAGGTTCTTAACTTGTCATAATAATCCCAAGAACCCCACTGGGGGTAGAGGCTGAGAGCCTCTAGATTTATTTGATGACTATCTCACTCCAAAAATGATTTGCTGCTACTTAAATTTAATCATGCATTTTATATATGAATAGAAAATTATGTAATTCTATATTTCTAATGTAATATGGAGTGCCCTGTGTGAGGCAAGAAAAGATAGTTGGCTTTTTCTTTCTGAGAAACTTTGTGTTGGTGACTAAATATTTCTGCACAGGCAAGTTCTTAATTCAGTTGGATTGCTGTATGTGTGAGTTTCAAAATAATAGAATCTGGAGCCAATTTTAAGAGTCACATCTTAGTGTGGTTTTTCTCTAATAGGAATTTATTAGACCTCATGCATTGCTTGAATTAAGAATGATGACTTTTCAATATACACATGCATTTTATTTGTTCACTCATATCCTGCCTTGTTCCTCCAAGTATCTGAGGCAATCATATGCACATATGTAATTTTTATAGAATTTAGTATATTATCAAGCTTATGGAGCAGGTTGGATAGCACTAAAAACATTGCTTATTGCTTTAATTCTTTATGCAAGTACAGTAAGAGAGATGATAGTTACTTATACAGAATTGGGATTTGAGACTGTAAAATAAAATTTAGAATTTGGCCCATGTCATCAATAGCTTTATTCCTTTATTGAAAATATACTATATCATTTGCTTTAATTTTACTTTTAATTTGCCAGATGGCACGTGTGCTTGCCAGACAATAAGAGAAAGCAAGCAAGCGAGAGAGAAGACCCACCATGGGGCATAGTCAAGCCTCAATCCCATCTCCTCCAGTTCTCAGTCCTGTCAACATTTGGGGCACACACACCTGGCACAATTTTCAAGTTGCCCATCCAGGACTTGAACTGCACAACTGGCCATGTAGAATTCAGTTCCCACAACCACCAGGTCATGGACCACCCCTTTTCCATATCTTAACACAGACTATAAAATCTATTCAATTTTATCAGTTCACTGAAATTATATCCAAAATTATTTTAATGAAATAGTGAGAAACCAAATTGGTGAGCCAGTGCTCATGTTCGTTATTACACATCTCTTTTTTAAAGAGAGATTTTTGCTATAAGGCACATGTGCTCACTAGAGAGACAGAAAGAGAGAAATCACTCCCCCGGGAGATGACCATTTCGCAGTCCTTTCTCCTCCATTATCCTCAGGATTTGGGGCATGCACACACATGTGTCTGGCACGAGTTTTTAAGTATGTGAGTCCAGAAATTGGACCACAGTCCATTATGTGGGTGTCCAGAGACATAACCATTATACCATCTGGTGGTCCCTAGACTAATTTTTAAAAAAAAAACATTTTCTTCTCCCTCCCCCACTCCACCAATTGCCAGAGGGCAATTAGTGCCTGAGAGAAAGAGATAGATAAAAAAAATAGAAAAAGAAGGAAGAAAGAAGGAAGGAAGGAAGGAAGGAGAAAAAAGAAAAAGAAAGAAAAAACAAATAGAAAGAAGAAAGAGAAAGAAAGAAAGAAAGAAAGAAAGAAAGAAAGAAAGAAAGAAAGAAAGAAAGAAGAAAGAAAGAAAGAAGAGAAAGAGAAAGAAAGAAAGAGAAAGAAGAGAAAGAGAAATGAAGAAATAAAGAAGAAAGGGAAATAGAAAGAAAGAAAAAAGAGAAAGAAAGCAAGAAGGAAGGTAGGGGAAAAATTATTAATGATGTGTAGAAATGCTTCAATCCTTTCTCCTCCTTTTTTTCATCCCATCAGCATTTTGGCCATACATGCACATGATCTGGGCATGTTTTTCAAGATTCCAGCTGCATTCAGCCATGTGAGGTCTGGCTGTCTACACACAACCCTTAACTGCTTTTCTATGTGGCCAGTTCAATTTAGACGAATTCTTGATCATCGAAAAGTGAGACAGATGTGTTCATATGAGTTTTAGGTTGATTATTTTCTTAATTCTCTTAGGGGTACTAGGCATTTTACATAATGAGATAGCTAGGGAGTTGAATTGCTTCTCCCTGAAAAAATGTAGGTTGAGGTCCTAACTTCCGGTACATTAGAATGTGTTTATTTGGAAATCAAATCTGTAAGTAATGCAGATATAATTAGTTAAGATGAGATCACACTGGAATAGGATGAACCTCTTAACCCATTATAGCAGATATCATTATAAGAAAAGGAGACAGAGACACATTGAGGAGGGTCATCTGAAGAGAGAGGAAATTGGAGTTATGCTACCACATGCCATGGAATGCTTGGGGCTACTGGAAGACAGAAAGGCAAGGAAAGATCTTCCTCCAAAGGGAACTTGACCTGCCATCTTTATTTCCGACTTCTACTCTCTAGCATTGTGAGAGAATAAATTTCTGTTGTTTTAAGCAACCCAGTTTGTAATATTTTGTTACAACCCTAGAATACTAATACAGGGCTAAGGAATTTTGAAAATGAAAAATATTTATAAATGACAAATGTATTTTATAAATTTAATTTTAAGTGACCATTGTTATGTTTTTCATTTTTATTTTCACTGGATGTTTATAACCTCAGTCCCTTTCATTCTTATTATTTCAAAATGATGGTAGCAGAATTACATCTTCAGGGAATTAAGTTAATTAATTTGTTCAACTGATTTTATTTTGTGCTTTATACACTGTTTTTCCTCCAAATATTCATTCATTTTTTTTTTATTTTTCCCATTAATATCAGGGATTATACCTTTTTGTTCATTTGTGTTGATACCTTCTATTTCCAAATACGCTCTCTTCCAAATAATTATATTGACAATTTTAAGAACTTTCACTCTTCAGAAAACTTTTGCTAAAATTGCATATGCCTTATTTTGTGAAAGCTTGTGTTTATTTATGTACAATATTTAAAGAAAGTATATGTCTATGTGTAAATGATCAATACTACCCATTTAATTTTAAATTTAATTAAGTTTTGATTATTATTAAAAATTAAAATTGTGTAACATATATCTTCCTTTACATTTATCATTGTAGTAACCTTTGGATTAAAATTTACACAACACTTGGCCAACATCTAAGAGAGATCCATTTTGTGATGATTTCTTTCGTCTAATTGAGTGGGCATGCAGCCTTCAGGAAAGAAAAAAAAATGCAAGTGCATCCAGAATTCTGGCTCTAATTAGAGAAACTAACAGCAGAGCTGTTGAAATGCACCTGAGCCACATGTGTGGCCTTGGACAGCAACTCTTTTTTTTAAACAATTACAGAATTAATTCCTAACCAAACAATAGACATCTGGCTATCATAAACAAAAGTTTCAAGGAATGATAGTAATGAAGAAATTAACCAGTATTAGGTCTTGTAGCCACTGATAATTTCATCTTGATGCTATGTCGAAAAACAGTAATTGATAAACATTGAAAAGATATTGACACCTATATTTGTGACTTCAAAAATTACCTCAAATTTAGGTTAATTTTTTTCTATCATTTCAAAGCAGTGATAGAAGATGAGTTCTTCTGTTTTTCTCATGCACTTAGTGTGTTTTGCTAAGAAAACATTTCGGGACTGGCAAGTGGCATGGTGGTTAAGGGCACTGAACTCCCATATGGCCGACTGTGGTTTGAGTCCCAGAACTGCTGGCTTGCTTTCTCACTCGCCCATCTTCCTCTCTTTCTTTCACCCTGTCTTTCTCTGGTCAAATTAAAAATAAAAAATAAATAAATAATTATAAAGTTAAATAAAATAATAAAAATAGAAAAGAAAGCTTCATCTTCTGTAGTAGACAGTATAATCTCACTCAAGTGTGTTCATGTCCTAATTTTGGGAATTTCTGAATGTTATCTAATATAGCAAACAGGACTTTGCAGGGTGTTGTACAGTGACCCACAGGTAAAACACAATATTCTGTAAGGCTTATCCCCATGAGAAGGTTCCAAGTTTGCATCCAGAGACCTTTCTGAATACACTAGGCACATCCATGCCCATGATCAGGTCTGGCCAAGGCTGGGGGTAGATTGTGTTGTCATGATCTTATTGCAGGTGATGTCATTTTGTCTCATTCTCTCTGTTTTTCTCTTTCTCATGGAAATAAATAAACTGTAAAAAGACTTAGTAGTGTCCTAATTAAGAATCTCACATGAACAGATTATCCTATGTTATTAAAATATGTGCTTAAAATGGATTCTTAAGATAAAAATTTCTTTTAAAGGTGTGGTTAGAGAGAAAGAGATGTGATTCTAGAAGAACAACCTACTGAGTTACAAGCTGAAAGAACAGGACTGCGAGCCAAGGAAAGCAGGTAACCTCTAGAAGCTGGAGGAAGAAAGAAATGATTTATATATATATATATATATATATATATATATATATATATATATATATATACATATAAAGATCTGGAAGTAACACAGCCCTGTAGACACCTGAATTTTTGCCTTTTAAACCCCATGCTAGACCCTCCATCTACTAAAACTGTAAAAGAATTATTTACATGAGTTTATGTCACTACGTGTATGGTAATTTGTTACAGCAGTTACAGAAATAATATACCTTGGTCCATACTTTCTCTCTCTTTTTTTTTTTTTCCTTTTTTTTTTTAACTGCTAGAGGATGTGTGCTCTCATCAGAGAAAGAGGAAGAAAGTGCCTCCCCCAATGGATCACAGTCACGCTGCAAACCCTTCTCCTTTATTACTCCATCCTGTCAGGATTTGGGGTATGAACACACAACTGCTTATATGTTTTTCAAGCTGCCAGGTTCAGGACTCAAACCATCATCAGTCATTCGGGATTCAGCTCCCTTAACAGACTATAAACTAGCCTGGCCAACGTTTATTTTTAAATGCCTGATTATTGTTCAGATGGTCTACATAGATTTCAAATACTTTTTACTAAAGCTAGAGTCTTAGTGACTAGTGTGTACTTCATGAAAATATTATTTTGAGGCCATCTCTCCAAAAGTAGGATATAAAAGTGTTTGGCTATAGAATAAAATAAGTACAAATTATGCACAGATTTATTTATAGTTACAAAAATTGTTAGCTTTCAATCACTTAAAAGTTGAGTTTCAGACCTTTGAAAAATTCCATTTCATTGAGGCTATAAAATACATTTTCTAGGAACCAGCAGTTGGTGTAGTGGCTATGTCACTGGACTCCCATGTAGTTGACTGTGGTTCAAGTCCCAGACCTGGGTGTATGCATGTCCAAGATCTCGAGAGAAGAATGGATAAGGGATTGTGCAGTGGCCATCCTCCCTGTGAGGTGAATTCTTGCTTTCTGTCTCTCTGTCTTTCTCTGTCCTTCTGGCGAGCTCACGTGCCCTATAGCAAAAACCCCTCAAGAAGAAAAAAAAAAAAAAAAACATTTTCTGAGACCGGCAGATGGCGAAATGGTTACATCACTGGATTCCCCCATGGCCGACTGTACTTCAAATCTCAGAACTGGCTGATTAAAACTCATGCTGGGGGGAACCAGCAGTTAGCGTAATGGCTATGTCGCTGGACTCCCACATAGTCGACCGCGTTTCGCATCCCGGACCCGGTGGCTTAAAACTCACGCCGGGCGCGTGTGCGTGCGTGCCCAAGATCCCGAGAGGAGAATGGAGGAAAAGGGATTGCGGCGTGACCATCTCCCCTGGGGGGGTGATTTCTCGCTTTCTGTCTCTATGTCTCTCTCTGTCCGTCTGGCGAGCGCACGCGCCCTATAGCAAAAAAAAAAAAAAAAAAAAACCTCTCAAAAAAAAAAAACCTCTCAAAAAAAAAAAAAATACTCATGCTGTGTGTGTGTGCATGCATGTCCAAAATTATGAGAGGAGAATGGAGAAGAAGGGATTGCAGATGTCCATCTCCTCTTGGGGTGATTTCTCATTTTCTGTCTCTATTTCTCTCTGTGTCTCTGGCATGTACATGTGCCCTATAGCAAATATATATATATATATATACATATATATATATGTGTGTATATATATATATATATATATATATATATATATATATATATACTTGCACGCACACACACACATTCACACATTTCTACTGGGAAAAATTCTATGAAATAAGGTATAGTGACACCAACCAACTCAGGCTTCACTTACTGCTTCAATTGCTATTTGGTAACAGGACACAATTATACCAAATGTGCAGCAGGGGTAACAGTATGGAATATTTTTCTCCTCACCACACAAATCCAGATGAAGATAGCTGAACCCAAACCTGCTGATGTGTGGGTAATTTACATGTTACCATGGGCAAGCACTAAGCATACTGTCCTTGAATGAGAAAAAGAAATTGTGTTGTGTGTGGGAGGAGTTAGGAAAAGAGAATTGGGGATTGCGAGGTCATATTTTTTATTTAACCATATGTTAAGAGAGAATCTCAGGGCCAGCTGGTGGTGCAGAGGAAATGAAGCACTCTATGACACTGGACCTGCCCCAGGCTTCCCTGTGGACAGCTGGCATATGTGCATCCCCATGATACAGACTGGTTCAGGCTGGGATTGAATCGTGGTGTAAGAATCCAGTTGGGAGTTGCTCGCTCTTGCTCTCTCTCTCTGTCAAAGAAGAAATAAATGAAAATAAAGTTTTAGAAAACAGAAGAAAGAAACCTTCTATATGTTTTACATATGCTACTAGACAAGATCACGACAGAAACTGGAAGTAGATAGTGCAGTTCTACCAATCCCATCCTGGTTTTCATGTAAGTGATTGTTCTGCATTGTAATCCATACAAAAGTGTATATTTCATGTTTGAATGCTAAACAGGACAGGACTCTAATTCCATGAGTGTTCAATAGAATTGTCCTAGCCAAACCAGGATGTGTGCTTAGCTCTGACCATGAACCACTCCATTACAAAGCCCTTTTCAAGTGAGAAATTCTCAGAAAGGAATAGCTTGATTCTGTCTATAGGAAGGTGGTATGCTTCCTTAGAGTGGTATGCTGGTACATGTTTAATAATCAGATCTAAGGGTAAGGGATGAGACAGAATTATATGATGTATAGCATTTGTCAATTCCTGTGGTATAACTACCCTCACCAGGAGCAATTTCAAGCTACCACAGCAAAGTTACTGAATAGAGATTTGGGTAAATGCACATGAACAGTCCTGGCAAGCTGGTAGGGGATGACGCCAGCACACCATTAGGTGTCTCTGGAAAGACATCTAGAAACTACACACATGAGGCGTGGAGGCAGAGCCAAGGGTAACCGGATTCTGCAGATACCAGCAATGGCAATTATAGACTAGAAATGAGAAGTTCTTCCCTTTTCTCTGGCCATTATATACGACTCACAGTTGTTGTTGTTTTTTTTAACTTAATTTTTTAATTTTTCAGAGGGTACAAGCATTTGCCAGAGAGAGACAGAGGCGAGAGGAAGGAAGGAGGGTCCAGCTCCCTTAGTGACCAGGAAATAAGCTGGCCCCCTATGACTCAGTTTAAAATGATCCTGGTGAGGAAAGGAGGGGGCAATAGTTTGAGAGCTTTTGGAAATTTATTCAAGTAGAGATTAAAATGTTGTATTACTTTAGTGTTATTATAAATTCTATTAAAAGTTCAAAATTCAGTTTCACTTACTGGTTTTGTGAATAAATTCACATTTTGGGTGAACATAGTTTATTGAGGAAAGAGGAGGGTAACCTATGGAGCAAAAGGGATTGTGTACTTTCTGTGCCGCTCAGCATCAATCAGATTTTAGAATGTTTGGACATTTGAACAACTTTCTAATTCATTCTAACTTTCCTAAAATGGAATTATATGTGTTTATAAATGGGAATTCTAAATATTAGCTCTATTTTCTTCAAGGTCAGTTAGCAAGACATACTCTAATTATTCAATAAGTTGATCACCAATAATCTCCAATTCTGAAGCTGTTAGCAGACTAAAATTATTGAAAAAAATCATACAAACAGAAAGACATTAAGATGTTTCTCTGCAAAAGAAGACAGGAACTGAACACAGTGACAGAACACAATCAGTTTACACAATTTAATTTTCAAAATTTTGTTTCATGATTCAGAAAATATCTATTCATGAAAATGATTTTTTGATGAAGCTTCTATTTTTAATTTGAAAATTTATATGCTGAACCAAAATAGAATCAAATTGAGATTGCCTAAAATATCATGGATATGAATTTGACAAAGCATCTAAATGAAATATGAATAGTGGAAAGTTAATTTGATATATCTTATCTTAAAAAACATATTTTGAATAAAGGGTTTTTAATTAGAGATAAAAAGACAGTACCTGCAAAAATATTTGTTCTGAAATAATTCAAAACTTCACTATGACATGAATTAGTAATGAGCATAATTTCCATTTAACTGAATTCTCTCTGAGCATGCGTGTACCTCAGAACCTAGAGAATGAGTATTTCCTCAATTAAATATATTAGGGCTTATAGAGAAGTCATTTGCAGGCATGACTATAGGTGGTTTTAATGAACTAATTAATAATAAGGCAATTGAAAATGTATTTTTGGAAAAGTGGCAATAACTCAGAATTAAATTTTATGTGTATATAACAAGAATAATAATTCCACATATTATAATTTTAACATTCATATAATCAATATTAGGAAGTTTTTAAAGTTTACTTTAATATGCTGGCATATATTTTTATTTTTTAGGACTTTAAATATGTAAGAAAAATTAAGTAACAATATTTGAAGGGCCAAACAATAAATAGACAATTCAAAACATAAATTACCTTTTTTTTTGTTTGTTTGTTTGTTTTTTGTTTTTTTTTTGCACCAGCTTTCCCCGTCAAAATTGCCCCAGTTTGGGGACCAGCAGATGGCATGATGGTTACATACATTGCTGGACTCCAAGACAGTCAACTGCAGTCTGAGTCCCAAACCCAGCACCTTAAAATTCATGCCAGGTGTGTGTGTGAGAGCTCAAAATCACGAGAGGAGAGCAGAGAAGGGATTGTGGCATGGCCATCCCCCCCCCACCCCGGGTGGTGATTTCGTGCTTTCTGTCTCTCTCTCTCTCTCTCTCTCTCTCTCTCTCTCTCTCTCTCTCTCTCTCTTTTTTTCTCCAGAGAGCATATGAGCCCTATAGCAAAAAACTCTCAAACAATAAAAAATTGTCTCAGCTTTGATGACCGCTCATGGTGTTCAGCTATTCCAGGGCACTCTAACCTCTATTACCCTCCAATGCAGGATAATCTTCCTTCCCTCTTCACTAACTTCAAAAAGACTCCTCAATTTGCCAGAATCTCACCATTATGGATCCAGACTCATCAACTATCACCCCTTCAGGTCATCCAGTATTGGTTCACCAGTGAGATTAGATTTCAGGAAATGTACAAAGAATTGTTAATTTCAGACAGCTTCTGCTCCTTAGCTACCTGAGAGTACAACATTGTGCATTGGCTTAGAAGAGAAAGGAGAAAGGACAGGGTGTTGCACAAGCTAACATCTGATATACTATGTTCCTTATCTCTAGCCAAAATGTAATATCATTTTTCCTCATAGTCTTGCTTTTCTATCTTTTGTCCCTTCCCTTTACTTCAGCAATCTCTCTTCTACCACTTTGTGCTGCTTGGGAGGTACCCAGCCTGGAATCATAATTCTAATCTAAGAAATATTTTGTGCCCAGTCTGTGGTCAGACTGCAATGTTGGAAGCCACATGGTAACTGGGGTTTGAATGCCCAGCCTAAGTAGAGGGCAGGCATATAGTTGCCAAGAATTGACAGGCTGGAGGAATGCAGGAAGGAGTTTGTGGTGTGACTAAATTCTATGGAGGATGTCTCTCTCTCTCTCTCTCTCTCTCTCTCTCTCTCTCTCTCTCTCTCATACATACATGCACTCTATCAAGGATAAAAAAAAAATTAAAACAAAAGAAATGCTATTTTTAATTACTGGTCTTTCTCCTGGCTTTCTTCAGTAAGAGTTAGTTTTCTGTGATATTGGAGTTAAAATATTATAGAAGCTAGATTAGATCTGTTATAAAGAGAAGGGGTGACAATGTCCCAGGAGAACTGTAGTGAGTAACTACAGTTGTTGATTTCAGGGAGATACCTTACTGACTTATGATAGAGTGATTAGATTCCTTTTGTTAAAATGCAGATATACTCAAACTGATTGACAGTCAATCCCTGGAGAAAAAATGCATCCTGTCCACATAGGATCATTACAAAAGTCATCAGCAGCACTCTGCTTGTACTCTATTATAGCATATCTTTTGCATGGTAGTATTTGTGTGTATGTCTGTCTCTCCCACTAGTCTCTGACCTGTTTAAGAATTGGGATCTGTCCTATTCATCTCTGTATCCCCAGGGTCTAGTACAGTCTAGCACAAAATAGGCACTCAATGGATAATTGCTGAATGAAGGAATTTTGAATTCAATCATGTCTGAAAATTCTAATATCACGAATACTGCAGATGCATAAAGAACATAATGAATTATTTGCATCATTGTTAAACGGTCTGTTGCAGTCATCTGTCATGGGGAAGCCTCTCTGTCTCACTGTTGTCATCTCAGCACATTCAAACAATGTTCATGCAACATTTACCTATTTTTGGAATGCCAAGACCCTATCTCATAAGGTTCAAATATTCCTCTTTTTATTTTTTCAAATATTTCTTTAGTATTTTTCCTTAACATCCAGTAAGTCTATGATCCAAATTGCAATGTGATGTGATTAAAAATATAAAGGCTTGATGAGAAGAAAACTATTTAACTTTCACAGTTCCAAGAAGTTTTAAAGATCAATCACCTATGGAACCAGCAGTTGGCATAATGGCTATGTCACTGGACTCTCATGTAGTTGAACACGGTTCTAGTCCCAGACCTAGTGGCTTAAACTCACACCATGCCTGTATGCGAGCGTGACCAAGATCCCGAGAGGAAAACGGAGGAGAAGGGAGCTGTGTGGCATCCCCTGTGGGGGGTGATTTCTCACTTTCTGTCTCTCTGTCTCTCTCTGTCTGTCTGGCCAGCACAAATAAATAAATAAATAAATAAATAAATAGAGATCAATCACCTAGTACAATCCCCTCAATTACTTCAATTAACAAAAGAATCAACTCGCACCCAGAGAAAATTAGTCCATCCAAATTCACAGGATTGGTAAGTGGTAAGGCAAACAAACAAACAAAAACAAATAAACTAAGCCTATTAAACTTTATTCTTTCTCAAATAATTAAATGAAGTTGGCAAAAGAAATACAAAATAAAACAAAATAGAGAAGTAATTTGGTTAAAAAAAGTGCATAACAGAAATTATCTTCATACAGTATATTCACTTTTTAACATTTAAGTGCAAAACTCCTAAATTATTTATATGAAATGAATCCTGGCAATCTGTAGAAATCCTGTCTTGGTCAGCTTCTCTAGAGAATAGTTTGAGTATCTGAGATTTGCACATAAGAAGTGCTCTGGGGAATACTCTCAGAAAAACACCTGTGAGTATTTTAGGGGCTCAGACTGGGCAAGGGGGGAAGTTGAACAGTTGCAACAAGACGTAGCCATTCCAATGGAGTGCTGTGGAACTTTGATGCCACAGTCACAGCGTTCTCAATTAGGGCAAGGAAGTCAAGCCTGGCTTTGTACTCCCAAAACAACCAATCAATGAACTCAAGCTAAAGGCAATTCTTGAAGAAGAATTCATCAGAGAGTCTTCAGCAGCCAAGCTTCTTGGCAGGTGGAGTAATAAAAAGTTTTAGTCCTTAATTCTCCATGGTACAATTTTAGCAATGCATCATAATATTGTTTAATTTTTGTGCTGCTTATATCCAGTGACTTCAGATAATAAATTCACCCCACCTGAGAACAGTTACTCCAAATTCAAGTTTGTTACTTTTTCTAGGAAAACTTATATAGAATGATCCATGAAAGAACTACAGATCCTGCAGCTATAGCTGCTTGGGAGACTGCAGCTGATATTGTTTCCTTCCTCTACCACTCTTTATAGATTTATTTCTGCTTATAAGAGTAGCTTCTCTGTTGATCTAGACTCTCATTCCAGAGTAAATGTTGTCTATTTATTCTTAAAATTGGGCAGTGCAGTACAAGAGATGACATACTGTATGACCTAGATGTGAAACACAGCTTTCCTTTCCAGTGAATAGCACCTGCCCTACCTGTTCTAGTGATGTCTATCACTTTTTTTCAACCAGGATATTAGTTCTTTCTATGCTCACTGGTCTTTTGATAGAAAAATCCCAAAACAACCAGGTAGTGGTCATAGCTTAAAGTTTAATGAGACACATGCTATGGACCTTAGTGAAAGCATTCCTCCACTGGAAATCAGGACCTCCTAGACAGAAAATCAAAAGTTGGAGAGATGGTTAGGGCCAGTAGGTGGTGTGGTGGTCAAGGCACTGGACTCCCATATGACCAACCACAATGTGAGTCCCAGATCTGGTGACTTACCTTCTCACGTTCTCTCTCTCTCTCTCTATCTCTCTCTCGCGTCAAATTTTTAAAATAACAACGATAAACTAAATAATTCTTAAAAAAAATAAAACACGTATTATAGGGAACCAGCAGTTAGTGTAATGGCTATGTCACTGGACTCCCACGTAGTCGACCGTGGTTCGCGTCCCGGACCCGGTGGCTTAAAACTCACGCCGGGCGCGTGTGCGTACATGCCCAAGATCCCTAGAGGAGAATGGAGGAGAAGGGATTGCGGTGCGACCATCCCCCCTGGGGGGTGATTTCTCGCTTTCTGTCTCTATGTCTCTCTCTGTCTGTCTGGCGAGCGCACACGCCCTATAGCGAAAATCTCTCCAAAAAAAAAAAAAAAAAAAAAAAAACACGTATTATAAAGAAAGTTGTGGAGATAGGAAGCAAACTGCCCAATTACTGGGGGTGATGTTATAGGGGGCCATTCCTTGATTCTCTGATGCATGAATTCTTATTAGCAACATACAATGGTTGTTAATTTAGAGCATATATTGTACTTTGAGAGATGTAGTCTCAATGTTAGAGGACATTATCTCTAAGCTGGCGCCTCAGATACACTTTCCAATGGCTCTCACTCTCGGGCTGCAAAACGTGGGGGAGAACAGTAGATGGCAAGACCAATGACCAAGAGGTCACATGCTCACAGTCACACTCTAGATGTTGTAAAGTAGGTCCTTTTGATCTAAAAAAATGTTAAATAGAAACAACTAATCTGTCAATTGTTGGCTAGTGGACTTGGATGTGGCACTCCAGACAAGGCAAACCCACACACCTGGATTATGTGTTAGTATAAATTGAGGTTAACTGCTGCCTTTTCCAGAGTACTGGGGGTCTGATGGAATCATTTTACCATCCAATAGCCTGTTGACCTCCTTGAAGAAAGGTGCCTTGTTAAGGGATCAGCATTGTGCTCTGTTGCTGCCAGGTTATACATTTGGCAAGAGCAGTTGGTGAATGGGAACCCACACTATCAAATCCATTGTTATAGTCAACATCGCTGCCACCCATGGCTATTCCATTTATGTTCCATTTTGCCAACACTGGGTGATTTATGACAGAATCTGGATGAGGCCAACCGGAGAAGATGTCCTGAATATTTGATTGCTTATTGAATCTTCTGTCATGGATGATCTATGGCAGAGATCATTATACATTACAAATTTTCATTTTGTTTTCCTTTCACACGATATATGCCTACTCCTTTAGGTTCATCTATATACTATATCTTGAAAATATTGTTTTCCAATACTAAAATGATTCTTTCTAACCCCTCTGATGAATCCTCTAATTTATCCATCACTGTCTGTAAGTGCACATATAGTCTAATCTAAGGCCACTTCCTTTCCACATATGCACTCCTTAATGTCATGGTCTTTGGGAGAATTTTTTCTCAACTCTTCCTTTTAGTCCCATCACTGTGTTGGTCCATAGCCCAGTACATCCATTTTTGGCTAGTATACTAAGCCAACTTATGACTTAAGCTCGACCTTCTCTTTCCTCCATCAGCTAATCATAATTAATTCTGCAAACACCGCAGGTGCATGCTTAGTGCTAAGTGATATGTGCCAATGCTACAGTTGTAGATAACATGGAATCCAAGCCATCTGCCTGTGTTACTTACTTGTGCCCTCTGGCCCTATTCATGCCTGAGGCTGGCATGATTAATTGCCACTGGACCTGATCAAACTATGACTAGATGAGTTTGGCAGAACCTCACTCTGCCTTCTTACATGCATGCATGTAACCAAGGTTACCATGTCTATTTAAGTGTTCTGTCTCTATCAAGACCCTTAGCATGATATAACTGCTTATCTAATAGAACATAATTTTTCACTGCTGATGGTATAGCCTTGCTCCAGAATACTAAAGCATGCACAACACAATTCTTAATATAGATCATGCCGTAATTTCCCATGGTGATTTATGACTACCATGGACACTTCTAATATCATAGAGTCTGTTGTGTTGTCTTCACACAAGGGGTCCATGTGGCAAGGCTACTTGTACCACAGCCAAAATCTTTGGAAGACTCCTTTCCTATTCTGTGTTCTACTCAAAGCTGTTAGCTTCCCATGTTACTTGTTTACCAGAAACTGTTTCCTTCTTAGAAATGGGAGATGAAAGATACAATAAACTGTCCTGTACTGTGAAGATGGTCTGGCATACACCAAATCACTAAATTGCTGTAAACTTTCCTGATACAGTAAGTTCCTGAATTTTCAGAGTTTGCTTATTCTACCCTCTGGACCAAGACCCCAACATGCATACTTCTACTTCATTTGGTTCACTTAAGATAATATATTCTATATAAAATTATTGAATATGGAAGAGTTAGTTCTATGCAAAGCAAGCCAGACTATGAAAGACAGGCATTGTATGTCCCCACTCAATAGACAAAGATTGACTGACCCCTATAAGAGAAATGAAAAGATTGGAAGATATAATAACAGGTAGGGCAACGATAGATACTAGAGACAATGTGGGGTAGTAATAGTGAGTGTGTAATAGGCGGTGGGAGGGAGAAGATCAGAAAAAAAAAAAAACTCATTTAATAAATGAGTAGTTACGAAAATGAATAGTTATCTGCTGAAGATAATTCATATGGTAATGTCTTTGATTTGACCAACATGTGCTGTATTCATGCTGGGAAAAAACATGCTGTACACTGTAAAGATGTACACTGATTAAATATAAATTTTAAAACATAAATATTTAAAAGAAAAATATTACCATTGAAATAGTGGACCAGTGTGGTTTATATAAATTGTTGAGATCATCCAGTTCTCTTTAGGCTGTTTATGTTATTGGTACAACTAACTGTTTTCCTGAAAAAAGCTGTAAATGTATATTTTTGTCCATTACATGTGAATGTGTACCTCTTCTGATTCTTCTTCTCATTAGAGATGGGGAAAATGTATTCATCACATCTGCAGCTGTTTTCCAAGTTCCTGAGGCTATGTTATACAGAGCCAGTACTACGGAGAGGTAAGACACTTGCATCAAATACAAAAAACTGAGTAATCAAGATAGCTATTTTAAATGCATTCATATTGATAGTACTGATTTTTTTTTTCTTTTGCCCAAAGCTTCAATTTGGTTTGGCATGATGTGGTTTCTGACTCTGTTTTTCTTTTAAATGTTGTTACATCTGTCATAGTTCCTGTAATTGGGGTTACTTAATTGAGTTTGCACAATAGTTGCATAGCATCATTCTACAGAATTTACGTAACTTTCTGTGGTTGGAGCAAGGCTAGTGAATCAAGTGTGTTGTTTTATTCTATTCTTGCTATTAATAATAAAAGTGCCTGAGTCTAGGTGATTTATAAATCATAGAGGTTTATTTAACTCATGGTTTTGGAGGGCCAAGATCAATGAGTGACATCTGATGGCAGTCTTCTTGTCAGAACTCTGCAGAGTCTCTAGGTGGTACAGAACAGCAATCCCACCTTAGGCCAGTCTCTGAAAACTTTCTGTTCTCTGGATCTGCTGGACCTGGGATGGGAGAGGCAGCCTTGGAGAGCTTTAAAATGTCCTAAGGGTCTTTTTTTTATTGTTTTGATGAACACCACCTTGCTGCCTTTTATCTTTGCTAATCTCTTTAGTAACTGGTCACTAGTCTACACCTTTAGTCTTCTGTGCTATAAACGTTATTGCATTTTCAGCTATGTGACCAGGTTTTGACATTTTCCAAATCTTCCCATTGTGCTTTCCTTTTTATTACAAATTCTATCTTTAATCATCTTCTTGATCTGTAATTTCACAGCAAATCATTAAAAGTAATCATGCATGGGCCAGTAGATAGTGTGATGGTTAAAGCTCTGGATTCCCACTTGACTGACATGTGGTTCCAGTCCTGGACCTGGCAGCTTTAAAATCACACTGAGCCTGTGTGCATGTTTGCCCAAAATCCCAAGAGGAGAACGGAGGAGAAGGGACTGCAGTGTGACCATCCCCCAGAGTGGTGATGTCTCATTTTCCTTCTCTTTGTCTCCAGTCACCACATGTGTCCTATGGCAAAAACCTTAAAAATAAACAAAGTAACCACAGATGTCCAGCTGCAGTGTTATGAACATGAGGGCACCTCTTCACATTGGCTGAGGCGATATGGGAGGCTTAACTTGAGTTCCCAGCCTAACCTGAACAGCGTGGTGTGATGCACATGCTATCTTTATCAAATCAATGATATATTTTCTTCAATTTCCAATAAGATACTCCTCATTTTTAGGGACCAGGAAGTGGCATAATGGTTATATCACTGGACTCCCACATGGCCGACCACGGTTTGAGTCCTGGACCCAGAGTCTTGAAAGAGGCCAGGCATGTGTGTGTACATGTCCAAAATCCCAAGACGAGAACAGAGGAGAAGAGATTGCAGCATAGCCTTCCCCTGTGGGGGGTGATTTCTTGCTTTCTGTCTCTCTATCTCTCTCTGGCTCTTTGATGAGCACACACACCCTATAACAAAAATCTCTCTAACAAAAAAAAATAGATACTCATCATTTTCACCCTGAGACCTTGTCATAGTGGATTTTTAAAATAAAAAATAATTAATTTTATTTATTTATTATTATTATTGTGTTTAATTTGCTATAAATCACTTGTGTTCACCAGACAGAACACACACACAGAGAAAGAAAATGTGAGAAAGCAAGTCACCAGGTCTGGGACTCAAACCGCAGTCGGCCATGTGGGAGTCCAGTACCTCAACCACCACACCTTCTACTGGCTCCATAACAGTCTTTGGAGATGGAAGAAATGTTCATGGGTGAGCCTATGTACTCAGTATACACAGGACTCCACTTATTACCTATCCTTTACGTACTTCTTTGCTAACAGAGAAAACATGGCGACATTTCAGGTATCTGTATAACAATATCATCTAGAATCCTATGCCCTACTATTTCCTAAATATCTGGCAGCTCCTTTTTCTCAGTACATGGTTCTTCAAGTGAAGGTGCAGGTCCCTTTGAGTAAGGATTGGGAATTGTCACAGAAAAATATACTTTCTATGCTTTTCAAGTTCCTTTCTTCTGGGAGTCTGATCTTTCCTTCAGTCAGTGGGTTTTGGAATTGAAAATGGACTCATATCATGAAATTGTGCAAAAAACTATTATATTTTATGGAAAAAGCAAATCTCATCCTCCTGATCATCTATCCTTAACTTCCTTTGATTTTTTAAAATTGAGCAATATCCTTGTCAGCTCCCTGAGCATCTATGTTTTCCTTAGGCCTGCCATGTGTCATCAAATACCTACACATTTCTAAGTGAGTCAGCTCCCTCTGGCCACCATGCAGACTTTGCTACACTGCCACCTAATCTGTATTATCTTAAAATCCTATATTTCCCATTTTATCAGGAATTCTCAGGTACTCAGATATCAATGTCAGCTCTGTCCTCTTTCTAATATTATATAATCACATTTTCTACCATCAATCCTGGTTTTCAAAGGATGGCCCCACTAACCTGGAGGGGAAGGCAATGTGAGTAAGTGTCCCTCTCATCTTATTGCTGTGCAAAGCAAAATGTCCTCCATTCAGGCCCTTGAAGAATATAGTCAGCAGGTAAATTTTCAGGTCACAAGGTGTTTTATCCACTCTTGCAGACCTACTTTTTAAAGTACTATGTTGATCCTTTCTCCCATAATCTGCCACATTAGTTCTGGTATTTGTATTTCACTAATAAAATCCATCACTGACTCTCAGCTTCTGAGAGCACACCTAGCTGTGCATTAGTACTGTCCTGTGTCATCCTTACCAGGATGCATGATCTGAACGATGGGAGAGTGCTTCCACAGCTCCTTCTGGATTCAGCCTCACACATACATGATTCCTGCTAGTCCTTGGCATCTACGCCCTGTAGTTCCTTCAGTATATAGTCCCTCTTCCCCCTTAGCAGGCCCAGGCCATGTATAGTTGACTTATACTATGTCTTAACCCTAGGTTTTGGTCTTTGGCCAGGACTGAAGGTAGAGTTGATATCGTGGGGATCAATTGTATATCGTCTAAGACGGAGACCCTGCAATGTCTTTAAGCAAGGGAGAAGGATGAACTTTTAATATGAAAGACTGCACCATTTTTGAAGACTTAGACAATGCAGAGGGAAATACAGATAAATATTTTCCAAGTTCACTGACCCAGTTTTTCTCATGTCAAGTCTTAAGGTCTAACTAGTTCCCAATCAGGCCCCTAGCCCCGGCACAGCAGTTTTGCTCAGATTAGTTCTGTCTTTAGAGCTCTGCAACACTGGGTCTCATCCTCAGCTTTTTATATCTGATTGTAAGAAACAAAAAGTCTCTTTACATTCCATCAAGGAGACCCTCTGACTCTCACATTTTACTTTAAATTAGTGATTAATCACAGAAGCTTTTCTTGTCTTTCTCTAGTAAATTGTTGACGTTCTGTTCCATCTGTCCAATCCCATTCTCCTATATTTACTGGTGCTTCTGATTCTCTCAAACATCTGAACTACTGCACCCATAAGACAATTTCTCCTTGTTTGTTATCTTAGTTTTACTATTGGTAAAAACTTTAATAATTATACTACTACAGTCTATCAAAACATATCAGCCCTTCTTCTATCAACCACGGCAGGGGACACGCTGCTGATTGACTGGCAGGTGGTCAAGCTCCAAAAGGTTTTTCAGAATCTGTCTCCTTGGACCACCCAACTTCTTGTACCAATTGTTTTAGGTCAGGCTGAATTTCTTGTAAGCAGAATCTGGGATAGAGATTTAAATAACTTGTATTTGCTTCATATCAACACCTCAGGAAGAGGGTAATGGTAGTTAGGAATGAACAGAGAGAGAAATGGAATTGTGATGATGTTGTAACATAAACCTCAGCCAATTCTGTGTAGACATATTAAACTACAGTGGTTCATAGCTGTCCTGAAACAATACATGAAAGACAAGCATTTGATTTCCAACCTAAGTCTATGGATATGAATTGCCCAGGGAAAAGAGCGTAAACATGAATGAAGCAAATATTTTTGGCTGAGAACATTTCTTGGAGATGGATATTAGCTATAAGTAGTCCCTGACCATTGTTTTACAGTAGGGAATGATCCCTGAAGGAGATTCTGGGTGAAACACTATTGAATCTATGAAAAAATAACTCAGTGGAAACTTTTTATTAAACTAATAATCTCCTAATTTATTATATTTGAACATATTTCTCTAAGAGCTGAACTTGCTTTTTTAGGATAACATATCTATCTTAAATGATTTTACAAGAGTAGGTAAGTCTAACTAAAAGCAAATCACTTTTAATTCATAGTATAACCCCTCTAAGTTATATAAATAAATCTTCTGGTTTATAATAATAGTATTTTAAAGGACTTTCTATTTTCCAGAAGCAAAGAAGGAAAGAACAGAGCTCTACCCAATAAATCATTGTAAATTCTGCCATTTCTTGTGTTTTAACTTCACATTCTCTTTTTTAGTTGCTTGGTTGGTTACTTATTTACTAGTAACATATAATAATTTTACATATCTGTAAGAGTACAGTGTGATTTCAGTATATGAGTACAACATGTATTGACTAAATCAGGGTCATTAGCATACCCACATCTCAGCCATTTGTCTTTACTTCGTGCTGAAGCATATGGAATCCTGTCGACATACTCTTGAGATATACAGTAAGTTGTTGTTGACTATTTTTTGTTAATCAATATGTCTTTACCCATATTCCTAAAAATATAGTAACTTCAAGTTGGGAAAACCTCACTCTTTATAAGAATCTTAAAATTTATTTGTACAGAACATAATAAAGTTTTAAATAGCACATAGATTGATTTTTTTCCCTAAATACCTTCTTTTTCTATGAAAGACATTTTCTAAGATTAACTTCTGTAGCCTTTTAATAGGACTGAAGGCTGAGAATATCTAAACTGGGTGGTGAGAAACAGGAAAGTAAAGGATTCTCATTAGGAAACTTAAATTTTCTGATTTCTAAGTTAAAAATATGAGTCTATATGGATTCGATATTCCTATTTCCTGATATGTATTGTACATCTCGCATCAAATGTTAAAACCATTCTCAGATACCCCTCCTTAATATCAAGTAGTCAGATAAGTTACCTGTAATATATGCTGCCTTCTTAAGAGTCCAAAGTCTCTCCAAGGCTATAAGAGAGTTTGTTGTTGCTGGCAATTGTCCTTGCAATACTTAGTCTAAGTTTCTCAGGAAAAAAGGATTCATCCAGTTCTAGCCCTCCTATCTTAACTAGAAAAGTTCAGACTCATTACAAGGGGCCAGACGAAAATAGACACAACATTATTTCCTCCATGTTTAAATTAATTCTATTTCCTTTCCCATCCAAACTTGTTCTTCCACTTCTAATTTTAAAATAAAATTTCCTGTATAGACCAATAAGTGGAGAAAAAAAATCTTTGATAAATCTGGGGAAGGTATAACTCACCCTATGTCCCTCTGTTATGTTTTCCTCAGTTTTATACACATACACTCTTATAAATAAATGTAAATATATAAATAGAAAAGTAGCCTAATGGTTGAGGTAAACCAGATCCCACATGACTGGCTACAAATCAAGTCCTAGCTCTGATGGCTTAGAAAGTATGCTGGGTATGTGTGTGTGTGCGACCCAATCCCAACAGGATGGAGAAAGAGATGAGGGGATTGTGGCATGACCACACCCCACTGGGGGTGCTTTATTCCTCTGCTTCTCTCCCTCTCTCTGTCTCTCTTTTGCAAGCACACCTACCCTCTGACAATTAAAAAAATAAATAAATAAAAGCAGATAGATGAAGATATTCCTAATAGTAGTAAGAAGATTAATTTAGTACTGCCCAGGGAATAAACAATGTCCTTAAAATAGGAAACCTTTCTGTCCCAGAGTTTCATGCTGAGTAGAAGTGGAGGTGCAGGTGATCACATTTCATGGAAGCAGAAGTACCACATACATACCTATTGAACAGAGTATTTTAACCCAACCCAGGCAGCAGAGTGAGCCAAGCTGTCTCCCACAGTGAACTAGGTTGAGGATTTAGGTCAGAATGCCTTTGTGAGGTAGATGTTCCTTCTCACCTATATTTGCCTCAGGACAAGTTCTCCCTCTGTCCTTTCTGACCCTGGGCTGGAATGGTGGTAGAATTCTGTTCTCAGAGGCTGGTGTGGCAGGAAGATTGGGGGGCATATCTGTATACAAACTCCTCACTTCAGTTCCCCAAGGCACTGCATCCCACTGACAGCAAACTTTGGCACAACAGTACTTTAATATTAGTGGATAAGGCACTGGCTTACAGTCTATGCTACAAATGTAGAGAGGGGATTCTCAGGTAAGCAACACTCAGAATACTGCATTGGAAAATAATTCAATATTAGAAAAAAAAACAACTAAATTATTAACTGTTCAGCAATGCAGACATAGGAAAGAGGATTTAAACTTGTTTTAAAACGATAAGAAGAGGAAGAAGTTCCGATGAGAATGGAGGCAAGGCAGGTAAAATAGAGACTGTTAGCCATCATCAGTAAACAAGGGCCCTGATAAGGACCACTTTCAGAAAACTTGTTCTTTTGCCAGGAGCATCAAATAACTTTGAGTCAGGTAGATGTAATTGATGTTATCTTCACCAACATTTAATTGGTTGAGTAGGTTATAGTAACATAGTACAACAGATGTCAGACTTTGCTTACTACTAGTTAGATAGAAACTCACAACTTTCCACAGTCATGTATAAACTCAGAGCAGGGCTTCCTGAACATCCACTAGTTGGAGGAGAAAGTTCTCTGAATCCAAGTGGATAATTACACTGAAAAATTTCAAGACTCTTTGTGTTAAGCCAGTGCTTAGTGGCATTCTCATTATATATGGAAGTAGATTTTTCAGGAAAGACTACTCTGAAAGGAGAACAATGTGAAATAAAAACAAGAGTACTCATGAGAGTCTGGTGACTCCACTTCTGCCTGCATTGCCACTGCCACAGCCCTGAGACATCCACTGCCACGCCCTGCCCTGCAGCCACCGCCACCATCCTGCTGGCTCTGGCTTGCCCCAGGTGCCAGGACAACAGGAAAGAGCTGATGCACAGAAATGCAGGTGACATTTCACAACCACGCCTGTGCTGGCCGCGCTGACTCTGTTGCCACTGCCTCCGGACTAACTATGTGATTAGTCCACAATATTCAATGAGTAAACATATTCCTCAGTTTTGTGGTGTTCTTAGTCACACAGTTACGGAGTTTCTGAAGGGCAGTGGGATTACCGCCAGGCACAGAAGGATCTCTATGTGGACAAGTGAACTGTAAAATTCCATTTCTACTCCACTTAGAAGCTCCCCTAAGTGTGGTTAATCTGGATATAAAAGTTGGATTGAGATCTGCAGAGCATTTTACAAGAGTTCTGACCTGGATGGGGTAAACCTCAGTGCACCTCCCTTCTATTGTCTCAGTATTACTGGGTTGAAGAATATCTGCTTCATGTTAGGAGGTTCATTTCATTTCCCACTACTGCCAACTTCATACGCAAAGCGCTAAGAACTTCAAGTGAAGTATATAAAAGTAGACTTCAGTTTCTTGCATCATTTCAGTATTCATTTTTAAAAATTCTCTCATAACCCTATTGCGAGTTTTTTTTTAACTAAATTAACATGGCTTGAATGAACTGCCCAGCTCCAGTAGAAGTCACATACAAAAGCATGAGCTTTCTCAATACACACCATCCAACCAAAGTGACCTTAAACAAATTTATAGAGGAACGTAAGAAGTATGGAGTTACCACAATAGTAAGAGTATATGAAGCAACTTATGGACACTACCTTATGAAGAAAGAAGAGATCCATGTTCTTGATTGACCTTTTGATGATGGTGCACCACCATCCAACCAGGTTGTTGATGACTGGTTAAGTCCTGTAAAAATTAAGTTTCTTGAAGAACCTGGTTGCTGTATTGTTGTTGATTGTGTTCCGGGTCTAGGGAGAGCTCCAGTGCTAGTTGTCCTAGCATTAATTGAAGGTGGAATGAATTACAAAGATGTAGTATAACTCTCAAGACAAAAGTGGCATGCAGCTTCTAACAGCAAACTCTGGTATCGTCCTAAAATACAGCTACGCTTCAGATTCCAATGGTGATAGAAACAACTGCTGCATTCAATAAAACTGCGGTGCCTGATCCTATTCCCTTGGAAATGAACTTGAGACAGGACCTAATTTGTCATACATATTAGCCGACATCTTGACTTGGTGAAAAAGTCTAATGACACTTCCATGGGAATATTGAAAAGCAGTTTTACCTGGCACAAAACTTGACAGAATTACAACCTCTATGTTTGGGTTACATTCAACCTATTTGGACACTTAGCAAAAGATCCTTTCTGTTCGACATTTAAAATGTACTCATTATTTGTACCAATTGACCTTTTCTGAAATCATGCGGTATTGAGTTGTGTCTTTAAATCTATTCCCATGCCAGGATCTTATCAACATATAAGAAATTTAGAAAAATTAGAGCTAAAACACCCGCCACAATACTTACATACGTTCAGTGTCATACAGAACTAAAGTATCAGCAGCTACGAACACTTCAGATCTTTCCTGGTTTATACCTTCAGCCATTTCAGACATTTCAAGTAGGGCCTATGTGGTTACTTGCCTTCTCACTCAGGTTTACATCTCCCACATTCATACTAGTGTATATCAGGTTTGCTTTAACCTTTTTTTTTTTCAATTTTTACCATGTGTTATGGTGACAATTTCATGGTTTTTTAAATCTCATTTTGTGCTGTTATGAAAAACTTCCATTTTGAAAATCTACACTGTACCAAAGCACATGCCTTTAATGTCTCCTGACCAAAATAATAATAATAATAATAATAAGCCTTACATTTAATTTAATGTTTACACTCTGAGGTGCAGCTTAACAGGGAAGGTCTGAAAAAATAATGAGAGGGAGCTATTAAATATTTTTAGTAAAATATTGCCTTTAGGGGCTGACCAATGGTGAGGCAGTTAAGGACACTGGATTCCCACGTGGCCAAATGTGGTTGGGGTCCTGGACCTGGCAGCTTGCTTTCTCACTTCTCTCTCTCTTTCTCTCTCACTAAGTCCCTCTTTGGTCAAATTAAAATAAATAAATAAAGTTAAAATAAAATAATTCTTTTTAAAAAGTTACCTTTGTCTTGTGCAGAACATGAAAATTACGTTAATTTGGTAAATTATTTTTAAAGGTAGAATGCTTTGTTGGAGCTAAAACAATTCTTAATCATAAAATTTCTGAAATTCTTATTTTGTTCCATATTTAATGGAAGTTTATCAACTTTCTTTTTTTTTTTTTTTTTTGAAGAGGTTTTTGCTATAGGGCACGTGCGCTCGCCAGACAGACAGAGACAGAGAGACAGAAAGTGAGAAATCACCCCACAGGGGGGATGGCCACGCCGCAATCCCTTTTCCTCCATTCTCCTCTTGGGATCTTGGGCACGCACGCACACGCGCCCAGTGTGAGTTTAAGCCACCAGGTCCGGGACCTGAACCGTGGTCGACTACGTGGGAGTCCAGCAACATAGCCATTACACTAACTGCTGGTCCCTATCAACTTTTTTTTTTTTTTTTGGAGAGGTTTTTGCTAGAGGGCATGTGCGCTCACCAGACAGACAGAGAGAGACAGCGAGACAGAAAGCGAGAAATCACCCTCCAGGGGTGATGGCCACGCCACAATCCCTTCTCCTCCATTCTCCTCTCGGGATCTTGGGCACGCACGCACACTCGCCCGGCGTGAGTTTTAAGCCACCGGGTCCGGAACCCGAACCGCGGTCGACTATGTGGGAGTCCAACGACATAGCCATTACCCTAACTGCTGATCCCTCTATCAACTTTTTTTTGAAGTGTCATTTTTTTCTTTCTAACCTCTTGCAAAAATTAAGTAGATTTCTGCTAATGAATCGAGCAGATATCTAATATTTTATATGCCTTTTGAGCTGTGTAACTTAATATTTGGATACTTGATAATTTGCTTTATCATGTAATAGATAAAATGGTGATGTGCATTAATGTTAGTTCTACCACACTATGTATTATAACAATATGCTGTCTGGGAAAGTGTGGTTCTAGTTCTATGGGAGAAATAATTAGTCAGTGTTCACCAGCTTGTAAAAACTTAGTGTAAGAACTGAAACATCTAAATAAATGATGAAGTGCATTTATCATTGGGAAAAAAAAAAAAAGAAGAGAGAGAGAACCCTTAATTATTGCAATCAGTGGTATATTGGTAAGCTAGTTCCTTAGGTAGATGGGTAGGCAGGATCCCTATGTTGTAGCATTTATCATATCCTGGGTGTAAATGCTCACACTATGGGCAAATTTAAGCTAACAGTATTTTAACAGCTGCCATGTTAAGTTTCTGAATATTTAATGTTTTGTTCCTGGGAGCTAATATAATTCAGTGTTGGCATGCCACCAGTATAATTTTAATGTCAATAAAAGGAGCACAACACAAAGACAGTTATCTCCACCTTATCAGGCTAGGTATTTTCACTTCTTCTTTAAAGTAGATATATTAGGAATAAAAGAGAAAAGATATATAATAGAGTTTTATATAGGCTGCATTTACAAATTAATGCTAAAAAAACTAAAGTTTTTATATAACCTCTTTCTTATGGTCTTAACACAAGATGTAGGTCTGTTTAGTTTTCTCTTTCTTGCCAAACTTATAAAGGCCTAAGTTAAAGATTTTCCACAGCTGTGGTTTAGAAGTAAAACTGGACTTAGTAGATCTTTACTGGTAATTGTCATCCAACCTCTTTTACTAAGATGAAGAGATGAGGAAAGTAGCAATCTGTCAAGATGGTTTAAAAATTTCTGTTTTTTAGGGAACCAGCAGTTAGCGTAATGACTATGTCGCTGGACTCCCACGTAGTCGACCGCAGTTCGCGTCTCGGACCCGGTGGCTTACAACTCACGCCGGGCGCGTGTGCGTGCGTGCCCAAGATCCCGAGAGGAGAATGGAGGAGAAGGGATTGCGGCGTGACCATCCCCCCTGGGGGGGTGATTTCTCGCTTTCTGTCTTTCTGTCTCTCTCTGTCTGTCTGGCGAGCGCACGCGCCCTATAGCAAAAAACCTCTCCAAAAAAAAAAAAATTTCTGTTTTTTTATACTCATAATTATTCAATTTTAATTAGAGTTTGCTATTTGGTAATATTACTCTGAAGTATATTTTATTGGTGAATATGTAGAACTATATTAATATGTCTAGATTTATATATAAATATTTTTTCTAGTCACATAAATAAAAGGCAAACAATTTGCAATGTTAGTACCTTTGGTTTTATTAGGATTTATACTGACCAGTTCCCATGATCCTGAAAGAAGAAACCTTACATGACATATATGCTGTAGAACTGAAAGACTAGAAATAGCAAGTTTTCTTCAAAACTAATAGGCTTTGGGGCCAGCAGTTAGCGTAATGGCTATGTCACTGAACTCCCACGTAGTCGACTGCGGTTCGAGTCCAGGACCCGGTGGCTTAAACTCACACCGGGCGCGTGTGCATGCGTGCCCAAGATCCCGAGAGGAGAATGGAGGAGAAGGGATTGCTGCATGGCCATCCCCCCTGGGGGGTGATTTCTCGCTTTCTATCTCTCTGTCTCTCTCTGTCTGTCCAGCGAGCACACGCACCCTATAGCAAAAACCTCTCAAAAAAAAAAAAAAAAAAAAAAAAAAAAAAACTAATAGGCCTGAAATATCTAAAAATATCCTCAAATTCCTAATTTCAAGTGAAGAAAAAAGTAACAGGGCTATAGTATCCATCTGTTTGAAGCTACAAAGTTGGGTTTATTGCTGTTGTTTTAAGATTCAATGTGATATGCTCATTGGTTTCATCTAATTATTCAATATTGTACTTATAAATGATAGCATCACTTTGTCATGACACTTTATGCCATAAGAAGACACAAATATGAGTTGTCAACTTACACTAAAATAAAAAAGAATTAAGAATACACAAGGGCCAACCAGAGGTGTGGCTGTGAAGGCAGCTGGATTTCCCCTTGACTGACTGTGCACTTCCAGTCCTGGACCCTGCAGCTTGAAAAACAGGCAGGGCTCATGTGCATGTGTGCCTAAAATCACAAAAGAAGGGAGAAATGGAGAAGGAATTGTGGCATGACCATCCCTCATGAAAGGTGCTTTCTTTCTCTCTCTCTCTCTTTCTCTCTCTCTCTCTCTCATTTTCTCTCTCTACAGTGAGTGTACATATCCTCTGACAAATTTAAGGAAAGAAAAAAAAGAATACACTGCTATTAGTTATTTTTAAGAATTGATTTATCAGGGCTGGCAGGTGGCATGGTAGTTAATGGTACTGGACTCCCATATGGCCAACCACAGTTCAAGTCCTAGACCTGGTGGTTTGCTTTCTCTCTTTATTTCTCTCTGTCCCTCTTTGGTCAAATTAAAATAAATCAATAAATAAAGTTAAGAATAAAACAAGTCTTTTTTTAAAAGAAAGACTTGATTCATCAAACCTTTGCCTTAGATATCCTTCCAGAAACTTTGGAGGACACAAAAGAGGTCCCTGTTAACTGGGAATATATGTTTAAGAGGGAGAGAGAGAGACATACACAAAGCATAATAAGGCACAGCTGCGGGGACTATCACAGAAGCAGAAAGTCCTCTATACCTTGAGGATGGATGATGAGGGATTCATTCTAATTTTAAGATCTTATAAATCCTGTGGGGATAATGGGCATGTAGTACATCTAAGATTGCAACTGTCAAACACAAATGAATTACGTTTCCAAATTTAGAAGCAGCAATGAGGGAAAAAAAAGTCAGAGAGAGTTTTTCAGTGTGCATTGGAGATAAAAACGAGGAACTCAGCAGGATTAGACAAAAGATTGGATATGGTGAGGTAGAGGATGTAAAAGATAAGTTAAAAATTATAACAAGGCCCTTAATTGACAGTCTTAAATCTCATGATCAATAGTTTGGGATTTTTCTATAGGTGATGAGAAGCTTTATAAAAGTATCTGATCTCCTAGCTGTGAAAGTAGTGTTGTGGGGACTGTAGTTCGACAAGAGATAAAAGTATATGAACTAGAAAGTTTGTGTGAAATTGAGCACTATTATTTATAAAGAACAAAAAAGGGAGTTAAAGTGGCTTATTCAAAAAATATAATTTATTATATCATGTAGCTTCAGATCAAAAAGTTGCTTGATTCAAGACTCGGAAGATGTCATCTGGACCCCATTTCTCTCCATATCTCTATAGTCTTAAATGACCTTTTTATTCTTTTTAAAATTTACTTATTTATTTTGAAATTCATTATAAAGCATATATACATGCATATGAGTGAAAAAGAGAGAGATCAGTACCTTCCAAAGTGTCTGGTTATGTGGCAATCCCCTTCACCCAGTGTTCTAGACAGTCTGATGCTGAGAACCCGCGTATATACCAAGCTTGTTTCAGGCCAACTAGCCTGAGGATTTGAACCATGGTTATCATGTGGGATCTGGCTTCTGGGGCAATGAATTATCACTGCTTCTTGCAGCCAGCCCCACACTTTATTCTTAATTTACATATAGTTATGAGATGCCAGCAACAGGTCCAGGCATACCTGGTTTTTAACCTACGAAAGAGGTATGTGAAGATGCTGAGGATCAGAAAACAGGGAACATAGTCAGACTGTAAAGGCTGAGAAAAAATTAAGGAAATAAATCCTCTTCTAAAGCCTCCTGAAGGAATGTGGTCCTGGTAGTTCTTCAATTGTACCCTAGGGAGACCTATTGGGATTTCTAATTTCCAGAAGTATAACATAACAAATGTGTGTAATTTATACAGAAATAACTTTTTTAAAACCTAATAAAAAGAGTATTAGTACATTGATATTAATCTATTGATTTTTAGTTGTTTTACTGCGAGTTTGTTGTCATTTTTAGGTATTACATAGTAGGGGCCAACCCCGTGGCCTAGTGGTTAAGGAAGCTGAATCCCACATGGATGACCATGGTTTTAGTCCTAACCTAGCATTTGAAAAACCTGCTGGACACATGTGTGTCTATAATCCTGGCAAGAGAGAGAAATGGATGAGAAGGGGTTGCAGCATGACCATGCCCCATTGCAGTTGCTTTCTCCCTCTACCCCCTCTCTCTGCCTCTGTCACTAATAAGTGCACGTGCCCTCTGACAATTAAAAAATAAAGGAATTACATACTACAGGTTTAGAGAGTGATAAACTATTTAGTTGACAACTTACTCTCAAATGATTCTGGAAGAAAAATATATTTGAACTGTATTTCCAAAGTCTCTGTAAGATTGGGATTAAATTTCTTTTGCTAAATTCTCAAATATCCTAATTATTTGTTCCTGAGGAGTGAAATTCTACAGAAAGCACATAGCATATCAAAGCAAATTTGTAATGTACTTCCATAAGAAAGGAAAGTGGAAGGTAGGTAGACAAACAATAAAACTTCACTGCAGGGAGTTAAACCAAGAGAAATTACTAGAATACCATTTCAGAGAGAGAGTAGATTGGACTTTTAAAAAAGAGAGCTAAAATTCAGTAGAAATCCAGGGTTAATTATTTTTGTGTTATTCATTGAAATATGGACTCAAGAGAAAGTAAATAAATACAAGTAGATGATGGGACCAGCAGTTGACATAATGGCTATGTAGCTGGACTCCCATGTGGTTGACCATGGTTTGAGTCCTGGCTTAAACTCATGCAAGGCACGTGTGCGTGCATGCCCAAGATCTGAAGAGGAGAATGAAGAAGGGATTATGGTGTAGCCATCCCCCCCTGGGGAGTGATTTCTCACTGTCTGTCTTTCTGGTGAATGCACATGCCCTGTGGCAAAAATCTCCTCACAAAAAAAAAAAAAAAAATACAAGTAGATGACAAATCTGTATTTTGTATAGCATATTTTTGTATATTGAATTTAGCATGCTAATACTCATTTGAAGATGTCCATCAGATAATTAGAAATATTAGTCCAAATGTAAAAAGAATAGAGAAAAGCTGACACTGAGATTTACATATTAGTTAATAGAGAATGAATGACAGCCAAGAACACATGAAGTGTAAAATAAAACTGAGAAAAAAATATGAAAAGTTGGAGAAAAGTTTCACTAAATAGGCTAATAAGAGGGGATTTCAAAATGGTCATTGAAAATTAATATTATGAAAGAACTATGCATAGATTTCAATCCTTTTTGCACAAAATAAACTTGTACTTTAATTCCATTTCCCATGAACTTTTTAAATTACCTTAAAAGAGGAACTAAGCATTAATGTTGACATGAGTAGACATGACCTTAGGAAATGAAAGGTCACTAATGATAGTGTAGCAGGGAAGTTAAAGAAGGTAAAATGAAGAAAGGGGGCTAGATGATGGCATATTGGTAAAATAAAAGATTTTCTGAGGCAATCCCATGTGAGAAGTTCACAGTTCAAGTCCCGACATCTCCATGAGTATGCCAGGCATTTGCTTGATCTGGGGTTGGCTAAGGTTGGAGGTGCATTATGGCATTAAAATCCTGTTGGGGGTATGCACTCTCTAAGTCTCTCCCTTGCTCTCTCAAGGAAGAAATAAAAATACATTTTTTTGTTAAATGGGGAAATCCCATTAATTCCTATATTTGAGGAAATCTTCATAATGTTAATGAGAAATATTTGAGTAGTGTGCGTAGTGTGCGTGAGCTTGAAAGAGTAGTGTGAAATGGTTAGTGTACACGAAACAAATGAAACCATCAGCCTATAAGCAAGCTTAGGCTAGCCTGTGAGGGATGAGAAGCTGGAGAGAGACTCCAGCCTTATCAGCTATCCCAGATGACGTCATCAGTCAAGCAGCTCTCACCAAAACATGAGCCAACAGATATGCACGTACAGCCATGATCAGCCAAACCTCCTCAGACCAGAGGGACAACCAAAATGTCAAAGAACAGAATTGTGAGTTAAATAAATTGTTATTTTAAACCATCAAGCTTTGGGTTAGTTTTCTACACAGCAGGATATAATGAATATGTTTTTTTTTTTAAATTGTATCAGTATATATTTTGTACAATTTTCTAATGATTTTTAATGGAACTTTGGTCCTAGTAACCTGGTCCTCTGAGACTACAAAGGGAAATCACTGAACAACTTTAAACTTCAATTTCTTTTTTTTAGGTTTTGCCATAGGGTACATGAGCTTGATGAGAGAGACAGAGAGACAACAAGAGGGAGTGAGAAATCACCCCACAGTGGGGATGTCTATGCCACAATTCCTTACCTTCCATTCTCCTCCTGAGATTTTGGGCACTCACACACATGCTCCAACTGTGATTTTTCAAGCTGTCAGGTCTGAGACTCAAACCTTACAGTTTCAGCCATGTGGGAGTCCAGTGCCTTATCCACCACCCCATCTGCTGACCCCTAAACTTCAAAATTTTAAACTTACATTTTTAAAACATCTTTTTTAGTAGAATGGTTTAAGGTTGAAAAATAAAGTTAATATAACGAGGTACAAAATATTACAATTGAAAACAAATTGAACTAACCTTTAACAATTTTTAAATATTAATGACCACTACCCTCAAATCCTCCAAATGATTAAATAAAAATTTGAGTCTACATACTATATGTAAGTACAAGTACAAATTACTAAATGAGTGATTTTTTTTTATTTCAAAGTTGTCAGAATGCTAGAAAATATTTTTTTTCTAATTTATTTTAAAAGTTTGAAAGAGAAGAGGCTGGCAGGTGACATGGTGATTAAGAGCACTGGACTCCCACATGGCCAATCATGGTTCAAGTTCCAGACCTCATAGCTTGCTTTCTCACTCCCCCCTCACCTCATTCTGTCCTTTTCTGGTCACATTAAAATAAATAAATAAATAGGTAGAGATAAATATAGGTAGATGACTGATCGATAGATAAAGTTAAATAAAATAATTCTTGAAAAAGTTTGAATGAGAAAAAGAAATCATATAATAAGTACCCCTCAAACCTGTGATGGTCATATTATAACACATACAACCTACTATCCATACATCAATTATCATAAGGAAAAATTATTGATATAAAGACACAAAAAGAGAACTTATAAAAAATAAACAAAAATCTCTGATCATAGGTTGTCAGAAATAAGTTGGATGGGAAATAGTAGACTTTGAGGACAGATATAAAAGGGTTATAATCACACAAAATCAATCATAATACACTAGAAAAAAAAGTTCATAAATAAAATAACTAGTGAAAAATTTTTTTTACTTTTTCCAAAAGGGAATGCAATGATAAATGTCCAGTAAAGCAATAAAAATGGCTCCTTCATTTGAAACTAAGGAACATCCTGATGGAAAAAGTTTGTAGAAGAAAATCTACTGGAAGAGAAAAAATATGAACAGTGTTATAGAAACATAAAATTATGTGAAATGACTAGTGCCTCTTTAAAAATATCTCTTATGACATACTTCAATACTGCTTGTTCACTCTGACACACTATTTCTAGGCTTTAAAATCTAGACAAAAAAAAAAAAAAAAAAAAAAAAAAACAAAGACAATAAGAACTTACAATTTAGCTAGTTACCCATAGTAAGTTGAGTAAGAGTCCATAACTCTGACTGACTTATTCCAACTTAATTGTTATAAAATGGCTAGTATAATTATAGACTAATGTAAAAGAAGTTTGAATCTCATCATCGCTGGATAACAAAACTTATTGGTGTGACTAACATTTATCTAATGGAAATTTTTGAACACTATCTTACTTACAAGCAGTAATTCATTGACTACCCATATCATTTACAAGCTCTAATTTAGGTTGTAAGAACAATTGCTTCTATTGTAATTAATTCTGGCCAGGAAGTTAATCAGGCATTCATCTTTATTGGCTCACTACATGATTAATATGCTCTTGTTTGTTAGGGTAGAAAACACAGAATGCTTACTTGGGACAAGTCATATCTTATGGATCTTTCAAGCTTTAAAAAATGTGTTTTATTTAAGAATTGCAGGATTTTTAAAAAATTTTATGAGAAAATAAATGAGATGAATCACTTTAGATTTCATGGGTAGGATTTGAGAAGGATGAATTTAAGTATACGTCTTCCAAAATGACTTAATGAAAAGAAAGAAAAGTAGAACTGGTGTGTAGAAAAGAATGAATCTTATAATTGCAATATTTAAAAACATATCCCTTTTCAAAGAAATAATTAGGGCTAAAATATGAAGGTAAGGTGAAAGGGAGTACAAAAAACACTATAATGGATCTTAACTGGTTTTTCATGTTTGAAAGATGTCAACAAAGAAATGTTGAAAGGTAATTTTTTCCATTTATCCTGCTAGCAAACTCACAAGTGGGCTTCGCCAAAGAAAACTGCTAAATCTATCCAGAAGTTTCCAAATTAAATCAAAGCAAATTAATTCTCACAGGGTGCTAATTTTTCTTTGCATTTTCCCCAGCATAACACTTTTCCCATCAAACACTTTGGAGGGTTGCCTACTGAGGGTTGTAATGTAGCCTCACATCACAAGACAGGTTAGTACTTGTGGACAGATATGAGTTCATGGAGATCATATATTTATTTCACTAATGATCTGTCAACCACTTTCCCTGTTGTAATAAATGGCTAAGTGGTTACCTAAGCAACAGACTAAAGATTCTTCAGAAAGGGTGTGACCACCTTGTCCATTTTAAAGAAATCTGGAAGCAAATATATTACTCTAGGTCTAATATAATCCTAATAACAGATCAATTAACAAGTGATTACCTGCTTTACATAGCTCTTATTGCCTCATTAATTTTTTGAAAAATGCTTGGGGAATACAATATCTTTTTCCATTTGTTACTGTTATAAAAGTAGTCAATTAACTTTTAAATCACTCATTAGAAGTAATTTAATGTTACCATCTAGAGGTTGAATTAGAGATGCTAGTATTTTCAATATATTAATCAAATTACTCATAGAACCCCAGGAATTTTTCTATTTAGTTGTGATTTATGCTACATCCAACCCTACCAACAATTTGCAGATAAATTATAATTGTCATAAAAATAGTTATTACCCAATCAATTATTACAAATACACCTTTAGGGGACCAGCAGTTAGCGTATGGCTATGTCGCTGAACTCCCACGTAGTCGACCGCGGTTTGTGTCCTGGACCCGGTGGCTTAAAACTCACGCCGGGCGTGTGTGCGTGCGTGCCCAAGATCCTGAGAGGAGAATGGAGGAGAAAGGATTGTGGCATGGCCATCCCCCCTTGGGGGTGATTTCTCGCTTTCTGTCTCTCTGTCTCTCTCTGTCTGTCTGGCGAGCACACGCACCCTATAGAAAAAACTTCTCAAAAAAAAAAAAAGAAAAAGAAAAAGAAATACATCTTTAGTTGGTATGCAATATGAAATCAAAGGAATTTAACCATCATTCAAATTGATTGACATTTGGTAAACATCAAATCTTAATTATAATCAAACAATTCTTTCTGTATTTTTGTTGTTGTTGTTGTTGTTGTTTTTTTTTTTTTTTTTTTTTTTGTTGTTTTGGAAAGGTGTACTCGCCAGAAAGACAGAGAGAGACAGAAAGCGAGAAATCACCCCCCAGGGGGGAATGACCACGCCACAATGCCTTCATTCTCCTCTCGGGATCTTGGGTATGCATGCACACGTGCCTGGTGTGAGTTTAAGCCACCGAGTCTGGGACTCAAACCAGAGTCGACTATATGAGAGCCCAGTGACATAGCCATTACACCAACTTCTGGTCCCTAATCAAACAACTCTTGAAGAAAGGAGACTGATCATGTTCAGAAAAACTTCAGATGAGCCATGTGATTTAAGAACATTTTATAAGGAAACCTTAAGCAACAGAACTAATCTGGATTGAAATTTAGACTTAAAACTACAACTGATAGTTGAAAGGAGTGCAGTTCAAAAGGAAGTTGACAAACAAAACACAACAAATAAATTAGTACTAGCCTATCAAATCCTAAACTCACATTAGATTTTCACTCTTTTGTATCATTCTAAATTGCACCTGACCCAGAAGACCTTTTATTTTTCATACCCATTTAGTTGTACCTACTGCCTACCAAAATAGAATTTAAATTATGCTGTGCTAGTCCTTGGTCTAAGTAATACTCTATGAAAAACTGAAATAGTTATATATTGTTTTGTAAAATAGATTTACATCATGTCAAGCTGTGAATAACACTAAAAATAACCTCAGTCTGAGAGAAAACTCTATCTCTATTCCCTTATATTAGAATATTTCTTTTTTAGAATGGTAAATGAGATGTGGCATTGAATCATTACCAACAAATCATGCTGCTTCCTATCTAGCTTTAGCTTGAATTAATACCTTAAGTTTTATCAAGCTACACCACCAAAAACACATATCTATTGCACTTTCAGACATTAGCTTTATTTTAGTAACTACTGTTCAAATGTATTTATCTACTAAACAAAACAAGGAGACAATTTTGTTGGTTAAACCTGTTGGAATATAGCTTACTTTCTCTCTAATTACCATCTATAAAAATGGCAACCAAAATGTAAATCTCAAGTGAAAATTACCTTTCAGTTACAGATGCCAAACCTCAGTTGAACGATTCCCTTGCGTAGCAGTACATTTTCCAGGGATTTAAGTGTAAAATCAAACTTAGAAATGGCTGTAAGGTGTTCTTTTGCTTGATATTATGGCATTGAAAATCAAAACTACTATAATAAAATAATAACGTACTTTAAAAGAAGAATAAGTAAATTAATGCAATTAGTTATACTATCTTGAGTAATTTATGAGATAGAATTCTTTCATATTTGGATTAAAGAAATGTAAAGGAGTGTTTAAGGTAGCATTTTTTTTTCATTATATTTGCAGGCAGATTTTATACATTGACTGCAACCATGGTTAAACTACCACTTACAATATCTTTGAAAGTGCCTGTATTGCATTCTGCATAGTGTCTGTTAAATGTTATATTTGAGAATGGCCGAAAATGTATTATTTGATGAATTTACATGGAACAACTCTTCCTTTTCAATAAATAACCTGGTCATATATCAAAATGATTTTTTTAAAAAATACTTCCATAATGATATCATAGCTTTCAGGAGTTGAGAACCATCTATACAAATTGCTCTGTTGTTATTTGCTAAAATATGAAAAATATGTTTTAGAACAAATCATTTCCTGTTTAATCTGTTTTCTTTTGTTATGAGGAGGTCACCTTGGATATCTGCTGCTCGGAAGTTCTGTCTACCTTGATGGGAGATATTAAATGAAAAATAATCATTGTTAATAGACTTGATAGTGAAACTGTAAATACATGGAGGAATAAAAAGCAACCTAGTCCCGTGTTCAAACTCAAAGTAAATGAAAGCCCTACAATAGCTAAGTTTTATGAATTCCTTCAACTGTGAAATATATCCAGTCCCCATAAAGGAGGGCACAAAGAATTCTATTATATTATATGCACATCTTTAGCTTTTTCATTTTCAAAGTAGGCTTAGAAAGAACAAAGGACTTAGAACTTGTTCAATAACATTATGCTGGAGGAAGTACTGTACTTGGGGTTCCATTTTGCCATCTCAAAGGGGATTTTTTTTTTTCCGTCAGAGAGCTTTTTAGCCTGTAGATAGTGTATGAGCAGGGAGAATTCTGTTTGTTCTTTTAAAAATAGTCCAAAACATTTCAGGCTTTGTGAAAATTTCTTGGAGCTTAAACAGAAAATAAATTCAAAGTCAAATTCCCTATTAAGCCATCCATGTTACTTGTTTCTTATTCCACTGAGGACAGTATACCATAGATCTACTGAGGCTAAAATAAGCTTAATATAAAAATGGGAATAAACTGTAGAAAAGTCTTTGATTTTACCTGAAAGTCAAACAGATCTTAAAGTTATACAAGGACACTTCTAGTTTTTCTTTTAAGGTTACAAAAATGTTACAGTTGCCTACTTTAGTGGTCATGTCGTATTTAAAATCACCTACAGGAAATGTGTGTGCTGACTGAAGTAGTATACGCATTGCAGTTATTCACTTTTTTCCTGTAAGATGATTTTAAGTAAGACATGACCACTGAAGAAGGAAATTATATGATATTTTTAAATGATTTCATATGTATGATACATATATGTTTGTGTGTATAAATTTGGGAACCTACGGAACATGTAGACAAACTAAAAAAAAATCCTACTACTCATTTATGAAAAATTTCATTGAAATATTACCTTTTTTTTTTTTTTGGAGAGGTTTTCACTATAGGGTGCGTGTGCTCGCCAGACAGACAGAGAGAGACAGAGAGACAGAAAGCGAGAAATCACCCCCCAGGGGGAATGGTCATGCCACAATCCCCCTCCTCCATTCTCCTCTCGGGATCTTGGGCATGCACGCACGCACGCCCGGCGTGAGTTTTAAGCCACCGGGTCCAGGACGCGAACCGTGGTCGACTACGTGGGAGTCCAGCGACATAGCCATTACACTAACTGCTGGTTCCCGAAATATTACCATTTTTAGTGGTTCAGAAAAAATGGGTGAGGAAATAGTGTTGAAGGGTCACTAGAGTTGCAAATCAGTGTATTTTTCATAAGCTCTATGATGCCATAAAGAAATTGTGGGTATATTATGTTTTAGGCTCTGAATGAGGGTCAGATACTTTATTCCTAATGATGATTATTACCATATGATATTGGCATGGAAAGTGGCTAAGAAAAATAAGGTTCTAGGCATAGGAGAGTGAACCTTATCTGAGAGAAGATGAAGTACCTCAATAATTAATCTTGATTGTGCACATATTTTTTCTTGAAAAAGGGACATTGAATATTTTAATGGCATTATTTACAAATCATCAGAACTTTCCTGACCCTTTTAAAGGCTAATAATTTATTCTATAAGCAAAGGAGACAGAGAAAGACAGACAGAGCTATAGCACCCCCCAAGAGGGTCTTAACACCCTGATCCTCTGCCGGCTTCAGTCAGCCTGGGTTATGGGCACACACATAGTCAGTGAGACCTCTGGATGCAAAATGGTAACCTTCCTATGTATGTATGCTTTGCAAAGCATCATGTTTTACCACTGCACCATTATCTGGTTCCTCCCAATTTCTTACACATTCTTGTTATCTTTCTGTCTCTATCTTACACAAACATGTGTGTACATGCACACACACACACACACACACAAGCACACACACAGAGCAGGTGTCAAAGTTTCATTTTGTATTTCCCCAAGAACATGGTTTGTCTCTTCATCTACTTAAACTTTTTTTTTTTATTATTACAAAACATTCAAAACACTATATACAAAGCTTTCAAAATAAGTTATTTATAATATATAATTAATTTCCTTCTCTCTCTCTCCACAGTGAGCTAAAACATCATCTAACAAAACACACAAAAGAATTTTTAAATAAAAGGATAATGACAAAAGAACACTTGTCAATATTCACACAGGACAAGAATAAGCATATTCCTATGAATTATCATTTACCTATGCATTCTTTCTCTGTTTCAGCCTCTTGATCCTCCCACCCCAAGAGGATCTAATTTAAGTCCACTGCTTAACATCTCAAGATAATTCCAAATTTTGAAAAGCAGTTAAATCAATCACTCCCGGGGGTGGGGGGGGGAGGACATTTTTCTTTAACCACGGTTATATCAGCTCTTATTATCTGCAAATTTAAAAATGTTTTCCAACATATTAGATAGTCAAAAAAATCTTTTAACTGGTTTCGACATGCATTTTTCTAATGACTAATGAGATTAGGTATGTTTGTCTTACCCCATGTCCTTCTGATTCAGTGAACAATGTATTGTATTTGTCATCTATTGTTGTATAATGACCCACCACAAACTCAGTAGTTTAAAACCAAAACATACAATTATCATCTGAGTGCCCATGAGCTTAGAGGCTAGGCTTGGTTTAGTGGGTTCTGCTTTAAGTCACACCAGACCACAATCAAGTTGATGATCAGGTTGCATTTTTCTCTGGAACAATCAATTGTGGGAGAATCCATTTCTAAGCTCCATTGGGTGGTTGGCAGAGTTCATTCTGTTAAATTGTAGTACTGAGGCCCTGGCTTCACGATGACTGTTAGCTAGCAGACAGCCTTAGTTTCTAGAGATTATCCCCAACTCTTAGAGGCTGCCAACAGATCTTCGCTATGTGGGTTTTCTCAGAGTTATACCTTTTCTTCATCAGGCATTCAGGAAGTACTATAGCAGAAAACTGTTAGCAAAACAGCCTTAGAAGATATAATTTGATTATAAGAATACGTTCCATCACTATTAGCACATTCTATTGATTAGAAGCAAGTTCTTGGTTTCACCCACCTCAAAAGGTGATTACACAGTCACGTTAGTATACGTCTGCTATACCTGTTTAGGTCCTCATGCTCACTATTATTCTATTTGGTATTATTTTTATCTTAGCAATTTATATATTTTTGTGTTATTTGTCAATTATTTTTGTTGCATATATTTTCTACTGAAATGCACTTTTCTTCAAACTTCTTTATAATGAAGAAATGGGTATTCTTAATTTTAATGGGATCAAATTTATAAATTTTGTGTTCATGGTTATTGCTTTTCTATAATTTATTTAAAAGGGAAAGATAGTCTCCTAATTCTTCCTAAAACTTCGAAAGTTTTGCATCACATTTGTTATTGAATTGATAAGTTCTGGGTTCCATAATTAGTTCTTGGATCAGTGCATCTCTGTACTGGACCTAATGCTACCCTGTGTTATGGAGCTTCACTATCAGATAAGACAAACACTCTCTTCTTGTTGTTAGCATGTTTTTCTTTAATATATATTTTAGAATTAACATCTTACTAATATCCATTAAAAAACGTATGTTAATTGAGTTGGATTCAAATTATAGGTCAAAACTATAGCTCATAGAAAATAGGATGTTGAAGCTAGCAGATGCTGTGGCAGTTAAGATACTAGACTCCTGTATGGCTGACCCAGGTTCAAGTCCATGACCTGGTGAATGAAAATCATGCCAGGTGTCTGTGCATGTAAGCCCAAATTCCCAGGGGGATAATGGAAGGGAAGGAATAGTGGTGTTAGCATCCCCTCAGGGATGATTCTCACTTTTCCTCTCACTGTCTCTGTTTCTTTGGTGAGCACATGCCACTCTATGACAAAAACCTTAAAAAAAATTAATTGGATCTTATTGAGCTTTTTTTTTAATGCAAATGACATATCATTTCACTAACTTAAGTCTTCTGATAAATTTTTTATCTGGTCTTGCAGACATGTTTTTAGTCTTTATTTCAAAGTACCATAGACAATACATTTTTTCTTTTTTCTTTTTTTTAGGTTTTTGCTATAAGGCATGCGCTCTCACCAGTAAGAGAGACACACAGAGAGGGAAGATAGGAAATCATTCTTCAGGGAGGATAGCCACCGCATAATCCCTCTCCTCCATACTCCTCTTGGAATTGTGGGCATGCACACACACACACACACACACAGTGTGAATTCCAAGCTGCTAGGTCTGAGACTCAAATCTTGGTCAACCATGTAGGAATCCAGTGCTTTAACCACCATGCCACCTGCTGATCCCTTTTCTTTCTTTCTTGATAGAGCATACACACTCTCAAGAGAGACATAGAGGACCCTCCACATTGCGCAGTCATGCCAAGGTCTCTAGCCCACCATCTTTCTCCACATCTCTAGCCTACCAGGATCTCACACATATACACACATACCCAGTGTGTGTGTGTGTGTGTGTGTGTGTGTGTGTGTTTTGTTTGTTTGTTTGTTTGTTTTTTTTGAGAGGTTTTATCCCTATAGGGCGTGTGCGCTCGCCAGGCAGACAGAGAGAGACATAGAGACAGAAAGCGAGAAATCACCCCCCAGGGGGGATGGTCACGCAGTAATCCCTTTTCCTCCATTCTCCTCTCGGGATCTTGGGCACGCACGCACACACGCCCGGTGTGAGTCTCAAGCCACTGGGTCAGGGACGCAAACCGCGGTCGACTACATGGGAGTCCAGCGACATAGCCATTACTCTAACTGCTGGTTCCCAGACCCAGCGTGTTTTAAGACTGACTGAACAGGATACTCAAATTGTGGTCAGCATGTGGTTTCCACCTCTGCAATCTGGAATGCTCCTAACTGTGCCACAAAAGATTGATCAATTACCTTTTTATTGATATTGTAAATTGTGCTTTTTGTTTAGTTATGTTCCCTATTTCTTTCTTTCAGTTGTTGCTGAATTTTTAGCCACTTGGCTAAACTCCCTTGTTATGTCTAACAATTTGTAAATTCTTTTGGTTTTTCTATATAGAAAGCCACATTACTGTCAAATAGTAACAGTCTGATTCATTCTTTCCAATACTTATGCAGTTGATTTATTTGTTTCATCTTATGATAAATTTAATCTAGTGATGGGTAGATATGCAGATGTTTGGCACCCTGTTTCCTTGTTTTTCAAGGAATGTTACTAGCATATCTCCGATTAATAAATGTCTCTTTCTCTTCTTTTCCTCTTAATTCTTGCTAAAACTGTATAAGGTAGATCTCCCTTCAAGAGCTGAGGGGAGGAGTGGGAGTTGTTGGCATGGTGACCAAAAATGGGCTACTAGAGCTCTCCCATAGTGAAGAGGGTGTCCACAATTGGAAGCTTGACATTGTGTTTTACAACCCAGTAGAGTTAAGTAGAACATCTTCACAAAGGGGTAGAACACTGTAAGTCATTGAAACCCATGTGGAGGTAAGAAGATGTCTGTGTAATAGGACAGCTATGTGGGGGATATCACAATCTAAGTGGTGTGAGAATGGCATTCATGTGAGAGAGAATAACGGTGTCAATTTTTGGAATCTTTCTAAAGTCCTCTTCCACAATGAATAGAGCTTACCTTGATACCATAGAAACATTGGACTATGATACCATAGAAACATTGGAGTATGATATCTGAAGGTAGGTCATAAATGACATTGAAACCTTGTCCAGTTATCTTGAATTCATTGCTTTATAGCAAGCCAACTTAAATATTGTGAAGACAAAGAGAAGTTCACACACTGAAAGTAACTAAAGCTGCCAACAGTCACAAAGGTATTGGTGACACCCTCACACAGTCAATTGAGTGAGCTATGTTGAAAGTGGATCTACCAGATCTAGTCAGGCCTTCAGAGGACTGTAGTTCTAAGCAAAATCTTGAGTATATTTCTTGAAAATTCAGATCCAGAATATCCCAATAAGCCAGCACTGAATTTCTTATGTACAGAACTCTCTGAGAAGATAAATATTTGTTGTTCAAGTTTTGCAGTAATCTGCTATCTACCATTTTAAAAGATTAATAACTTCAAAAATAAAGTAATAAAAACAAAATATTAATCACCTCTATTCAATGAAATCCAAATCTACAGAATAATGATATAAAATTTTGTCTATCACATTAGACTGTATGAAGGGATTGATAAATAAATAGACAGTTTCATCCATGATTAATGGGAACATAAATCCTCTGAAGGAAAACATTTTGGCTTTCCTTTGTGGCTTGTACTGACTGTGGGTCAACTGGGAGTTTGAGTCCATGTGTTAAACTTTCTCTGTCTATCTCAAAATTCTAATTAGAAAAAAGGAGAAATGTAATTAACTTCATTCTCCTGGAAAAAAGGAACAGAAACTCTTCATAACAGCAACAAATATTCCTTCTAGATAGGCATAACAAGCTGAAGCTCCCTTTTTACTTTCCTCAGGCAAGTAGATCTTTGACATGGAAAATTGAGAATCAAGTAAATCTTAACCTTCTCTTCTCCCTTTGTCATAGATATATTTGAACAGGGACTCATATCATCTTGGTTCCAACTTACTTTAACTCCATTCTGAACATAGGCATTCCCCATCCTATTAAGTATGAGCAAACAGATCTAGACACATGAACAGGGCCAAACCAAGAACCAAAACAAATGCTTCCCTCTGAAATATTTTTGTTTTACTTCAAGAAGCAGAAACTTTAGACAATCTATAACATATTGTCAGTGACTTTAAAGTCTTTACCATATTCTCACAATCAAACAAATGAAATTAAAATAGTAATTTCTTGGCTTTTCAAATTGCTAAATAATTTTAATTGCTATTATGTTAGGACAAGGAAAATGGAAACTATTAGGCAATGTTAATTGGAGAATACGCTGATACATTCATTCTGAGAGGAAACTTACAATGTGTAGTAATAATCAGTTTCTTTGTCCAGTAATTACATGAGTAGAAATTTATCATTATATAATAATCAATGAAAAATACTAAATAAATGTAAATATAAAGTGGTTAATGTAAATTTATCATTCTATTAAAAAATAACCTAAATGTCAAGCAATGGAAAAACAGTAAATGATAGTATTGGAATGCAATACAGTTTTCATCTAACTAAAATGGAAAGCAACTTGGCTCATAAGTCTCCACTTCAATTTAGAAATAAAAGAAAAATAGTAAAAAGTGAATAATAACTTTGTTATTTAACTGTTCAATTTGATATTTCACCTAAGTTAAATTAAGATTCTCTTTTACTTCATTCTTCTTCCAATTTTCTCTTCCAAGTAACTTATGTTTCCAGGGGACATTTTTACTTTCTCTAATTCGATAGCTATGCATCTGTTTGAAATAGTATTGCAGTTTACCAAATTTCCTGGTTTGATTTTTCAGCAAGTTATGGTATCCACTGGATTAAGTGCATCTACTACTAATGTCCATGGTCCAGTCATGGCTTCTGATCTCAAAAGCCTTGTTCTCTGGGCCCGCTATTTGCAATTTCAGTCTTCTACTGATTCTCTTAGCATACTTTTATCCCTTTGTAACCTGACACTTTGGAGCCTGAGCTGTTTTCCCTACACCCTGTTAGAGTGCTCAAGACTTTCTACATAGATCTTTCTCTTGCCTTGGCTCATACAGTGTTTAGGTTCGGAGCTGTATGAGTAAACTTGCATAGTCCTGTAGTCTTTGTGGTGCAACTACAGAAAGCTTTTTGCTCAGGGGTGCACCACTGTCACATCCAGAGTTTTAACTTAGTAGGGCACAGCAACAACATTGCTCTCTTGTAAAACTCACTAAAATCCCGTAACCTGTGGATTGATTGCACCTGTACCATTCTGGAAGCGAAAGAGCTCTTAAGAGAATTGCTCTATAGTCCATGTTAAAAACTCTCAATTTAAGTCTGGGAATCTTATTCGGTCTCATGGAAGCCTGGAACTTGCAAATAAAAGCTTTGTTCCCAGGGTTATAATATATTTCAAAATCTATTTTGCACTTCAGTTAACACAATATTTTTTAGGCCGTATATAACCTCACATTCAGGGCAGGGGGTCTTTAAAGTTAACTTTCCTGCCTGAATGACGGTGGGAGATAATGTGGTAAGAAAGAATGGGATAAGCAAGCTTTTAATATTTTATTCATGCAAAATCCATAGAAATGAGGATAAAAGAAAATATACAAAATATTTATGGAGATTGTGTCCATATTCACTTTTCTTTTTAGTTTTACTATAAAGAAATTTCTATAAGGAATAGGTTGCTTATGTGATCACTTCCTGAATTATCATTAAAAATACTTAATTATCTTTTTGTATGACTCTTTTAGAGATCACATTTCTCACTCTTTCTGATACTGTCATTGTTTTTTTTTAAGAATTATTTATTTAACTTTATTTGTTCATTTATTTTTAATTTAACCAGAGAGAAACAGAGAGAGAGAGAGAGAGAGAGGGAGAGAGAAAGTGAGAAAGCAAGCCACCAGGTCCAGGACTTGAACCATGGTCGGTCATGTGGGAATGTCCAGTGCCTTAACCACTATACCACCTGCTGGTCCTGATACTGTCATTGTTAAGACTTTAGAACACCCATTCTTTTCTCAAGGTCACTTTTTACCCCTTCCTTGCCACTCAAACCTTGTTCTTTTAAATTAAAAGATAAAGTATTCTACTTATCCTCAATTGCATTATAACATATAATATATACTAACGTATTTGTTGTCAATACGACAAAATAGTACCTGGTCATCTTTGACCAAGAGTCTACCTTATGTACTTCGTATCAGAAATTTACTGTCCAGCCAAGACTTTGCCCCATCAACTATCTATATTTACGTTTTCATAGCCTTATTTTTTTAAAAGAATCAAACAGAGCACACAGTGTTCCTGTAATACTTATTATTTGATGGCTATGCAACCAAGATTCACCATGAAAAGAAGATATAGGCTGTTAAAATCCCTACTCCCTAGTTCAACAGAGCCTCAACATAAAAACATTCAGGAAGAAATTCAATACCTCTTTCTTTGAAGTATGTTTTTGTTTCTTTTAAAATACTCTATTTCCCCAGGTCCCTTGAGTCTCTTGGACAATACCCAAGAGAGAATTTTTAAGTAACCAGTGTGTTTCTTATTTGTTGACTGCTGTTAGAGTTTTCCTCTTTAAATTCAAGGTGGCTAAGAACAACTTTCTTCAAGACAACAGGGAATTTGTTTTATTTGAAAGAAGAATATCGGATTTTCATGTATGATTTTGATGGGAAAACCAAAGTAAAGAAACTCTAATATATACTGAAAATAGCATATTTGCATCTGTGGCACTGCAACAATGTCTGTCCTGAGGTTGACTGCCTTATTTCTTTCTCTCTAAAATAACGTTTAGGAAAATAATTTATGTAAATTAAAATATTTTCAAATTATGGGTGGAACTCACACTGCAAAATTTTAAGTGCTATGTAATAGGTAAGATACCAGGCAAGCATCAGTCCATTTATCACACTGCAAATGTATTTTATTTACTAAGGAACCTTCTGGAAAATACAGTTTGTTTTATTTTAAGGAGAACGTAGTAAATAAAGGGAAAAGGATTTTTAAAGATGCCAGTTAGATTTTTCCAGATGAAGTTATCCCATTTTTTGCCTTAAAATTTACTGAAAGCTGAAATCAGAAACGCATCATGATATTTGGGTTCATTTTTACAAAAGCAGATTTCTGGTAACTGCCAAGACTGTTTATGTTTCACAGACTTCTATTCTTCTTGCTTTTAAAAGTGAACAATGAAGCTCTTTATTTCCACTCCCCCATTCCATGTATTACAGCTGAGTCACATTTTTTATTTACAAGACACCTGCCTCCCCTCCACATATCTCTGAAGCAAAAATTGGAGAATAAGAAGTCCAATTTTAAATTCAATCAGCACACAAGCCATTTGATGCAATGGATTCTATATCAGCCACTGTCTCTGCCCACATCCCCCCACCTGGGGAGTGGGGAACGGCTTCCTCTCAAGAGCTGAGCATGTACACAAGAGAGCTAAAATTCAATTTCAGTCTTTCCAGGTGCAGGATTATTGGCAGTAGTCATGGTCCTAGTTGATTGACTTTAACTTCCTCAGAGCCTTCTCTATGTTCCCAAGAATGCTGATGGGTGATATTTTAACTTACCTGAGTTCCAAATTTTAGACTCTAAAGTGCTTTATGGAAGAGAATTTTACACAATTGAAAATATATAAAATCTCTGCATGGCTCTTAAAAATAAAAGTATACTGTGAGCTTTACAGGAAATACAATTTGACAGAGATCTCTGGAGAGAACAGAACAAGAAAGGGTTCCTGGCAAATACAGCAGTCATTTCCTAAAGGAGAGATAGATGGTGGTTGTTTAGGTATATGATTGCTAGTAAGATCAAAGGTGATTTCTTGAGTTTTTCATTATACTGACTCTCAGCCTACTCAAATGTGTTACACAGTAGTCACAATCTAAAATGGCTTTTCAAAAAAAATGGGTGTAGAGACGTATTGTTGGTATACACACTAGTATCCTATCTTCCATTCACAGTCAGAAGGCAAGATTTTCTCATTCAGAATGTATCTGATTAGAGAAATTTCACAAAGTGACTGGTAATGACAGTTCAGTATATTTTCTTTCCACACGTGGAAGACATTACTTAACTATGGACACACTATTTCCCATAGCTCATAGAGAAACCTAAGAAAAACTTGATCCCAGTCTGTACCTCAATCTCTAAGCCATTCCTGCATCTGCCTCTGTGTTCCCAGATACTTCTGAAGTCAGTTCACAGAGCGGCTTAATAGAATGCAACTTGGGATAAAAAAAAAAAAAAATCATACCTCTTTTAGGGATCCAGCTGGGTCATGATTTAAATTTAAAGGAATATCAAATCAAATACTGACTGTGAAACTTCACCAACTTCTTTTTGATTTGCTAATGCTCAGTGTCAATCCAGAAAGTTGTTAAGTTAAATTGAGTAACTATAGAGGGGAAAATTTTCACCAGGTTATATTCAGAGAGGGAAAGCATCAGGGGAAATTTCTTGAAGAATAAGTAGTTTGGGAACATTAAATAATATACAGATATATACATATAGTGGCAAAAAAAAGTTACAAAACAGGTTAATAAATATTTGTAGGGATCTGGACATTTTTTTCTTTTTTTGGAGAGGTTTTTGCTATAGGGCACGTGTGCTCGCCAGAGAGACAGAGAGAGACAGAGAGACAGAAAGCGAAAAATCACCCCCCGGGGGGATGGCCATGCCGCAATCCCTTCTCCTCTATTCTCCTCTCGGGATCGTTGGCACGCACGCACATGTGCCCGCTGTGAATTTAAGCCACCAGGTCCGGGACTTGAACCTCAGTCAACTACATGGGAGTCCAGCGACTTAGCCATTACACTAACTGCTGGTCCCGGGATCTGGAAATTTTAATTTGTTATCTAATCTGATAAACTTTAATTAACCTTTCAATATTTGTAATCTAACAATGAATTAGCTCATATTAGATTTATAATTGAAGTCTATAAAAAACATCTTGAAAATAAAACAGCAACTTGTAATCAAAAAGGCAAGAGAGAGAGTTAAGAACCTCCAGTACATGCAGAGTCAGTTCTGTAACCACCCAACCACAATAGAATTATCTCCCAATTCTGTGTGTATGTGTGTTTTCATATTTTTCAGGATGGCATCAGAAAGGTAAATTTAGTAAGAGTGCATAGAACAACTGCTTAATAACCTCATTTTAAAAATGTTTTATAGTTTGTTTCTTTACTTCTTCCAAGAGAGAGGAACCCCCAATAGGATCTTTCCACCTCTGTCCACCCTGTGTTAACCAGTCAGGATCATAGCTACATGCATTTGCCTGGTGCACTCAGCGGAGTCTCAGGACTTGAACATGTAAGGCCAGTTGCCTTACCACTACACTATCTCCTACCCCCAGAACATTAAATTCTTAAAGAGTATGGGAAGGAAAAATAAGCAGGATTTGGGAAAATTCTCTACTATTCAGCTCTGAGACTAATTCTATCAGCAAGCAGCTAACCAAATTCAAACAGAGATGACTACTTTTACCCCAAATTTTATATGGCACAGAGCCACAGAAAACGATTAAGACAATCTATCCCTTTCTTCTCTTCATACATTCACAGTTTAATTGACTAAAGGAGAAAATTCAGGATGAGGTGAGGTTTGGAATTAATATACACTAATATTCAATGACTATAGTTAAAATAACACTGTCTTATACTTGTATGTAGAACATTTTAAAGATAGGATTCACCTTACATAATCTGAGTTCAATATGTCTTAATATAAAAAATATGACAAGGTCAGTGATCCATACTTGAAGAATGGGCAGGAATAGGAGTCAGAGAAAAGATCAGTTTATTCTTCAATTGATAATTAGAAATATAGAGGATAGATAGAATAATTCATAAAACTAGGTTTAGAAGAAAAAGACTAGTATTTTGAATTTTAATGGGCATTTTTCAACCTGTCTGCTTTTTTATGAAAACAAAACAAAGAAGAAAACAAGTATTAATAATATTACATTTCAAGCTATTAATGTCTGATTCAAAATTTTTGAAAGAGAAAGTAGACAGAAGAAAGGGATCTTGAAATTCAATTCTTAATTCTATTTTCTCAGAGTACATGACATTTCCAACTATGGCTTTGCTAACTCCAGTACTTCAGAGGCCCCCAGTTCCATTAAGACCACATAATACACACGCCCTTTACTTTTGGAGCTACACTCTTTTTTTTTTTTTTTTAATCTATCATTTGTATACATGTCCAGCATCTGATTACACACTTTTAACATCAAGCACTTTCAATTCCAGTCCTCTTGTCTACTAAAATTTTCATTTTCTGTGTCAATTCTATTTGAAAATCACAACCCAAAAATTTGATAAGAAATCACATGACAATGAATTTACTCTTATATACCATGGCTTCGAATAAACAATGCTGTTTATCAAAACTTGATTATCTTGTTTTACATAGTATGATATTTAAAAATACTTGACATTCCTTAGGAAAATCACATCACAGCAGGCCCTAGTCCAGTAAACCATAAACAATCTGGCTTGTCTACCAGCACTGGGCAGTTAAATATGGGTGAGAAGTTGTATATTGAGGTTTATATATATATTTATATATATACATACATATGTGTATATGTGTGCATGTATATCATTATATCACACACATAATTATGTACATGTATACACACACATTTCTTCATAAATTATAATATGCCCCTTGCAATATCATGTAACTTTGTCCTTCACATTTTGTAATGTGTGCATTATAAATGAGAATCAAGTCCAAAAGGAAATTAAAGTATTGAAGTATACATTAACATCCTTCTGCGGGCCAGTGGATGGTGCAGGTGTTAAGGTACTGGCTGACTGATGTATGAGTCCCAGACCTTGTGACTGGCTTTCTCATGTTCTCTCTAACTCTCTCTCATCTGTCTCTGATGGGTGCACATGCTCTGTAGCAAATTTTAAAATAATAAATAAATAAATAATTTTAAAAAAATCCTTCTGAAAATATGGCTAATATTTTTATTTGTAAAAAAAATATGTTGTGGACATTCTTGTTTCATCTTGAAGATATTTTTTAGAGAGAGATTTTTACTATAGATTGCGTGTGCTCGTCAGAGAGGCAGAGAGACAGAAAGTAAGAAATCACATCCCAAGGGGGATGACCATTTTGCAAACCCTTTTCCTGCATTCTCCTCTCAGGAGAATAAACAGTACTGGTCACATACACGTGTCCAGGATGAGTTTTAAGGCACCTGGTCTGGAACTCAAACTGCGGTAGACTACATGGGAGTCCAGCAACATAACCATTATGCCATCTGCTGGTTCCAAAGAAGACTTTTATACAGATTCTAAAAATGATTAACTGAATCAATGCAGCTAGTAATAGGAAATGTGAACTTTTGAATATCTGGCAGGTATATTTTTTAACCAAGTTTTTACTTTAAATTTATGTGAGTGTACCAATATTTTTATAATTCTCGACAAATTAATTCAAAGCTACAAATATTTCTTGAAATGTGGTGGGATATTTATTTTATATCTTGATGCTGTGTTATTTATAAACCATTAATCTTATTGATCAGAAGCAAATATAACAAAGTATTTCTATGTAATAATTTGCCAAGGCCTTGAATTTTAAGTTTTAAAGATGAAATTTATAAACTTACTAGTAAGCCCCTTCTAAATGACCCAGTGGTAACTAACGTGTCATAGCATGCACAGGTTTTTTTATTCATGATTGTATGTAATAAAGACAGGTTTCTCACTGAATAATTCTGCAGAAGCATCTTTAGTCTTTTATTTATTTTTTAAGAATTATTTTTATTACTTTTTTAAAAATTTGCTATAGCACATGTGCACTCATGACACACAGAGACACAGAGAGAAAGAGAGAGAGAAAGAGAGAGAGAGAAAGAAAGTGAGAAACAAACCACCAGGTCCAGGACTAGAACTGTACTTGGCCATGTGGGAGTCCAGCATTTCAACCACCACGTCACCTTCTAGCTTTTAGTCTTTAATTTTTTAGAATTTTAGGTTAATTCCTATGTTTTAAAAATCTCATGATCTATTTTAAAAGGTTTCACTTCTTTAAAATTAACAATGTCTAGGCCAGGTTGCAATTAATTAAAACTAGGCATTTATTCTAATTGAATGTATTTGTTTAAGTTTTCTATCTAAAATAATTGAGATATGTGCTGTGAGCAGAGGACTCATATTAACTGTATCATATAAATGCAATGCAACTCATGTCATGGTTGCTTCTGGATAATTCAGGCAATTGTCTATGAAGTGCTACTAAAGAATTTCTGTGAGTGACAATTTCTGTCTTTTCATTCAAATAAGCTTCTTAATAGACTATTACTCTTGTTTTCTGGAGATATACATCAATAATTTATACAGCATTGCACTCAAAACTGGCCCATCACTTGTTTTTAGCAACACATCTTTCTAGAAATTTAATTATTGAGTAAATTCACAGGATGAGACCAACTAAATATAGAAAATCCCATAATCTCTGTCCCAGAAGAACTGAGGCACCGTTAGTAATAAAGGAGGAAGACTTAAAATATTGATATCTAACAAAACACAGAGCAAAAGTTACAATGCATACAGTAATAAAAATAGCACATTACATTTTCTAAAAAGAACTTTTTACTGGTCCTTCGAATTTGATATAATTGGGCTTTTATCATGTTCTGATCTTTACTACTGATATTCTAAAACCTCGCATTTCTCTCCTCTCCCACTGAGATCCACCCTGTCATGCTTTTAGTCAGAGGTAATTTTATATTAGGGCTGTAAAATTCTTAAAAATAACTTTTTTATTATTTATAATCCACAGATCCGTATCAGAGGCATTGTTCAGTGCGGCATATTGACATCTCACATAAGGATGGCTTAAATTATGCTGCGATTATCAATGCTCTACAAGGAGCTGGCTTCAAATCGTTCTAGAAACATCCACGGTAAATATTTCACTATCGTCATATGTAGTCAACTGCCTTGAAGTTTGACTTTTTCCCAAAATAATCTTCGGGTCATCAGTAAAAATTATACTTTTTAAGACATGGATATGAGTGAATTGTCTTCTTTTTTCACTCATAACGATTTCTGTTCTGGCAGAGTGAACGTTTCAAAAGTTAATTGATAGTCGTGGCAAGCTTGTAAGCATTTTCTGATCAGTTATCTGGTGCTGTGCCTTCCAAGATGTTACACCAGACAGATTTCCTAAGATACCTACAGAGACTCGGAGTCACCAAACAGGATTGTTCAAGGGTAGAGAGCTGTAGACACAACAATACCACAGAGGCTGTCACAGAACACAGCTTTCATCTTACCACAAGCATTCTTGTGGAAAATTTTAAAGCTATGTGAGACTTGGTGATTTCAGTTCACAGAGGTTTAAGACAAAGTTTGCTTTTCCCCACACATAAGAACTTTAATGTGATTTTTTGAGTTTGGTAAATTTTAAACCTCAAAATAAAATCTTGAAGCCACATGTATGTTTAGGGAAATGTCCATCAGATTTAACATAATGTAACCTTGAATATATATATATATATATATATATATATATATATATATATATATATCAGACAATTTATGTGGCTACATATTTGAATATTTTGAAAATATCAATGCATTTTAATTTCATCATTTATACTGCCCATATGATTTTGTGATAACTTTCACTTTTTCATAAGAAAAATTATCTCTTTCTCTCTCTAATTAATGTGAAACAAGAAATGTCATTTTCTGAGGGGGTATGAGTAAAACTAAAACTTCTGCTTCTTTTCTTCTAAAATGTTATTTGCTTTAGGTGACAATTCAGTAAACAGGCATTTTGTTTTCTTAATATAATGGTTTACATGATTATTTGAAGAAATTATATTAGTTAAATGTCATGTCAGGAAATGTGGAAGAAACTCAGATGAAAATTAGCCTGTAAATAACCTTGTATACTCTCAAAGGAAGCAATTACTACCCGAACACACTTTCAGTGACTACTGGGGTGAACACAATCTTGATCAGTGTGTTGACAGACTGGGATTCATTACAAACTAACCTTCCCGAGAAAGTCACCACAAGATTCTCTGGTGAATGCTTGTGGTCAGAAAACTATTTGGGTTTCTTATGCAGATAGTTACCCAGCATGTGACCCTAAAACAAATTGCCCCTTCTTCCAGAAGGGAAACTGCCCTGAAATAGATTGCCCATTTATTCACCCACTCTCTAACTGATGCACGCTGATTGAAAATTCCAGGGCATGACTTTTCCTGGAGCTGTCCTCTATCTTAATTTTAGCTGTCCAGAAAAAGACAAGGCATCCAAGGTTTCCCATCCCCTGCTCTTCAGTCCCCACAGAAACTGCTGTCATTGTGTTACTTTCTGCTGGCCAGGCAGGTATGAGGCTTCCACTGAGGTGGATGTTAAAATAGCCACATGGGTCAGCTGGCAGATGGAGGAAAGGACAGAGGAGGGCGAAACGGTGCATGCTTTTTAAAAAGACAGCAACCATGGGTTCACACATGTGCCGCTGGTTGATCTGACATGCAATACTGATGGTTGTTTGACAGAATTAAAAGCAAGGCGTTGTTGTAAAAATTATCTTGGCCAGTTCAATATTTCCAGATAATTTTATAGGGTGTCCCGACATTATTTCAATAGCCTAACTAAAACTTTCTCTGAAGATCTGACAAAGGTATAGTTATTGTATCCTAAGCAACCAATCTCATTTTGTAAAAATAAATTATGAGAACTGTGAATTTCTTGACAAATCATTTATGTGAAACTAACAGAAACCAGGACATGAAGAAAAAATACAGAAGGAGATAAAGTTAGAAATTCAAGAAAATGTTGGATAAACAGACTCATAATGTACTCATTAAATGTGGTCTATGAACTCTGAGGAAAGAGTAATTCCAGAAAGGATAACTTTCCTTGGGTTAGACATTAACTCTTCAGCATAGTATGATTTATGCTATTTTCCAATACGAGAAAGGGAAGGAAATACAATCTCCAGTATCCAACTGTTTTTCAAACATTAAGATCTCCATGTAAGATATGTCATGCTTTTAGAAACACAAACATTTAACCTTGATGACAAAAGTTCTTTCTGAGCCAGGTTGATTCTTAATTCTCTGCAGTTTGGCTAACAAGTGGATTCAACAATATTGTCTCCGACCCAGGTGACTCTGTCATTGCTTTTATGCATAGGCAAAGAACCAGACTCTAAAATCTAATTCCCTAGAAAACTCTCATCTAAAGTGACTCAAGTTGCCACATTTTCACTCTTTCAAGGAAGAACACTGAAACCAACACAATCACACTGAACACCCTCAGAAGGCAGAATTTACAGAATAAGACATGAATGTTGCCACCAAGAATTGCATAGGGAGAAGCCTACACAGCCAACATTTGGAGACCACTTGAAGGCATTTAGAGACAAATTTTTTTTCACAGGGAAACAACATATTCAGCTGTTATCATCCATCAACTCATCTGTCTTTGTTTCAATCAGAGTTATAAAAACAAAACAAAACAAAAACAGAACTATCAGGAGGGAGATAGCAAGAGACATCTTATAGAAACTGGCTGTAGTTTTCTGCATTAATAGTAAAGAACAAACCTAAACCAGGAATAGAAGACTCAGTCACTGCCTGTGTAGTATGGGTATGCTAGAAAAAGGAAATAGACAAAGAAAAAGAAGTGAGAATGCAGCCAAGAGAAGAAAAGACTGGGAATCTAAAGTGAATTCAGTATTTGATGGAGGAAAATAACATTTTAACACATTAGTTAGTGTGTTTTTGTTTCCTGTGATTTTTATTGCCCTTATTTCATTTTTATTCACTGCTTCTTCCATCATTCAATCCAAATCCAGAAATATCCATTGCATTGGAGATTTGTTACAAAATTCCTGGTCTGTGACTATAGAAGCCAAGGTTTAAATGAGAAATTCGGAAGAAAAACCATCTGCCAGAGACAATTTTCTTCAAGACACCTCTCAGACTCCAAGCTTAGTTAAAACTTAGATGAGGATGAGGAAAAGAGCAGAAGAGAGAGTGATAAAGGAGTGGAAAAGGGAGTTGGGAGCTTGGTAGGACAATGGCTATCACCCCGAGTTCTAACTCCTCTGAGATATAAGTCAAGAAGGGGAGAAATGATACATAGTTAAGAGAATCTATCAATAGAAGGACCTGTGTTTTGAACTTTATCAGATCTGCCATAGGTTCGGATGACTGTGTAAAAGAGGAACAAGAAGAACCCGCAGGTGGCATGATGGATAAAGGCACTGGATTCCCACATGGTTGACTGTGGCTAGAGTTCTGGACCTGACAGCTTGCTTTCTCACTCTTTCTCTCTCTCTCTGGTCAAATTTTAAAAAAATGATAATAATAACAAATGGGGAACCAGCAGTTAGCGTAATGGCTATGTCACTGGACTCCCACGTAGTCGACTGTGGTTCGCGTCTCGGACCCGGTGGCCTACAACTCACGCCGGGCGCGTGTGCGTGCGTGCCCAAGATCCCGAGAGGAGAATGGAGGAGAAGGGATTGCGGCGTGGCCATCCCCCCTGGGGGGTGATTTCTCGCTTTCTGTCTCTCTGTCTCTCTCTGTCTGTCTGGCGAGCGCACGCGCCCTATAGCGAAAAAAAAACCTCTCCAAAAAAATAAATAAATAAATAAATAAAATGATAATAATAACAAATGGAATTAAATAAATAATAATTCTTTAAAGAAGAGGAAAAATAATTTTCTCATCTTAAATGAGAAAGATCGGAAGAAACCTGTAAATTAGAGAATTGAGACCATCTCATAGCAAGTGGACTAAGACTCTCATAACATGTTGTAAATGAGCACAATATGCTCAAAGTAGAGGAGACTCATTTGTTTTGGATAAATTAATAGTGATGATGAGAAATGACCCTGCCTTGCATACTGCTTTGTTATTTGTTGCCTCAGACAAATTTTACCTCAAATGTTGTCCCTGCTATCAACAGTTCATAGAACATTATGGCTCATGTCCTTATCACCTCACTCTATAGCTTACAAAATATGTTCACCATAGACTACTCTAAAACTTGTTCAAAGTTTGGTCCTGGAATGTTAAATTAGATGCCCTAATCACTCCATAATTCAAATATTATAAAATAGCTATATTATGGGATCACAGTAAGGTAAATTTATGTACACTTTTATTTTTCTCCCTAGAGGAAGCGATATCTGCAGGAACTCTCAGATTGCATGTGCTATCAGTAAGTTAGTTGCATGTCTCCGAGTGATAAAGGCTTGACAACATATAAGCCTTGGACTTTGAACTATAACTAAATGACATGTTATTGCTATACCTTACCTGTTCATCTTCTAGCCGATGCACTGACTTATCTTAACAAGAACTGTTATACCCTACTCCAAGTTTGCATCACTGGGAAGTCATAACCAAGGAGACCCAACATTGTTGAAACTCTTAGTTCCTCACCATTAATGGCACATTTGGATTGCCTGTGGGTTTGCAGCTGATATATAACCTCTGCCTCACTCAAGCATATTGTTAGTCCATAGCCCTGAGTGCAGAAATAATTGACAACCCACTCCATCTCCTTCTGTATAAGCCTACAGGGCATAGTCATACACGTTGAATAACTGCTAGGTGACTGCTTCAAATATTGCAGGCTTCTACTGAATCCTGCTCAAGGGCAAGAACTTTCTGGAGAAGGAAAAGGAAACCTTTATACCAGTGTTCAAGTTTCTGGTTGCATCCCTGATCAGCACTACAGAAAGAAGACTGAATAGTCTAAAACCAGGAGACAAACTCATCTAAACCCACTGGACATAGACAACAGAAAAGTGAAGCTATGCATATGTTCAATAGCCTTTTGTCTGAGTAGCTGTAGATATATGACGTGTTTTTGTTTATAAAGGATTCGTGTACAAAGAGAACTACAAGACAGGCAGGAAAGCAACCTTTCTGATAACATTTTCTCTTTTCAAATGTTTTCAAAATTGTAGAAATATTTTGCCATGGACATAACATTCTTGTATTGTTATTATTCACTATGTTAGTTATCTATTGGTACAGCAAAAAAAAATCCCAATGCTTAATGACTTAATATACTATTGCTCACATTTCTGAGGGTGACAAGTTCACTTGGGTAACTCCTGTTTAGGGTGTTTCACATGATTGCAGCCACATGATGGGTAAGGCTGATGTCCTTTGAAGACTTATTCACTTATGTGTCTAGTACTGTGTAGGGAGGGATGGAAATATTGGAGACTGGAGGAGATTTCCGTCTCCTTCCACTGGGTCTGTCCATGTGGCTAGCTTGAGTTTTCTTAGAACATAAAATCTTCAATGTAATTGGCCTTCTCATCTGGTGCCTATAAAAACTCTTCTTCGAAAAGAAAGGAGCTGCCAATTTCTTGAGACCTGAGTGTACAAATGAAAGCAAAGTCACTAATGTAATATCATTTTGTCTAAAATAGTCAAACTCTGTCTATATTAGAAGGGAGAGGTCTTTTAGTCTTGATAGAAGGAATGCAAAAAAAAAAAAAGTGGCATTTTAACCTACCCTAGCGACAGTAGCAGACAAAACATTTTTTCCATTTATATATTTTGCATTTAAAGTGCTAGTTAATGATCCCTAATGATTAATCATGATCTTCAGTGAGTTTCATATGCAAATACTTTATGTGACCTGTGTGTGATTGGAGCATTGTAGGTTATAATAGGCTGAAGTTACTTTGACATAACTCATCAGTAAGGTCATCTACAATATTCATTCAAAGAGCACAGATTCAAGTAAACATTCTTGTAGTGCAATAGTATCATGTCCATTATATATTTTACATAATGTTACTAGATTTCCATTTGCTTCTAGTAAATATTAGATAACACCAAGTTCAATGAATTCTGTAATATGAAATGCAACAAATCATAATCTCTCCCTTTAAAAATGGATAGAAATCAGGCATAAATATATTTATGTTGCATAGTTATCCAAACCATGTTTGTATCACTCACACAGAAACATTTTCAAACATAATCAAACTGTATCCATAAAATATATTCGGCTGCAAATAACAATCACCAAATATCAATGATTTATGTAAAGACATGTAATTATTTTTGATAATAAGAAGTTTAAAGATTTGTAATTCCAGAGTGGTGCCAATGATATCATTACTGATACTGGATTCCGTAATTTATTTCTCTGTCCTTTTCAACATGTTCATTTTTCTTCCTTAGTTTTCTCACTCCATAATCACAAAATGGCTTTCACCACACAAGGCATCTTTATCATCTTCCGCATCCCATATCAGAAAAATTAAATGAGCAAAAGAAGAAGTTTCTATGTCTGTTAAGATAAATCTTCTCAGAAGCCTGTAGTAGGTATCTCCTTATTTTCACAGACCAAAACTAGAACATATGTTCATCCTAAATCAGAATCAGACCTTGTTTTCACTCAGTTAAAGAGGCTTGTGCTTGATACAATCTCTTTAATGAAACTTTAAAAATAAATTATATTATACTTTCTGATTTACATATAATCATGCATTTCTTTGTGGGGTATAGTGTAGTTTTTCAAAGCATGTCTACAGTGTGCAACAATTAAGTAAAGGAAACAAACATATTTACCACCTCCAACACTTGTCCTTACTTTGTGTCATTCACATTTGAAAATTGCTCTGCTGGCTATTTGGAAATATATTGGGTTGTCAGAAAAGGCATGACTTATTTTTCTACACAAAAATGCATAATGACTTTTCTAAGAACCCAATATTTGAATTGACACCAATGTTCTTCACTGTATTGTGCTATACTGTTCAATAATCATTACACTTGCTTACATGCACTCTTGTATCTATTCATCAAGGTCTCCCTCCCCCTCCCACCTGCTACCCCTTTTGCTACTGGTATCCACCATTACATTGTTTACTATTATTTTTTTTTAGGTTTTTGCCATATGACACATGCATAAAGAGACAAAGACAGTGAGAGGGAAAGTGAGAAATTACCCCCAGAGAGGATAGCAGTACTGAAACCCCTTCTCCTCCATTTTCTTCCTGGGAGTTTGAGCACACATGCACATGCACTCAGAATGAATCTCAAGCCACCAGGTTCAGGACTTGAACTATGCTCTACCATGTGGGAGTCCTGCATCCTAACTACCAGGTCACCTGTTGGCCCCCACATCCTCTACTTCTAAGCAGTTGAGTTTTTTATCTATTGCTAATGAATGAGGACAAGTAACATTTGTCAACTGAGGACATATAGTATTCATCTTTCACAGCCTGGCTTATTTCATTTAGCATGATTTCTTCTAAGTTCGTCCATTTTGAAATGCAATTGTCATTTTTCAAATGACAATTATCAAAGCAAAACATACAAATGGCCAGCAAATATATGAAAAAAATGTGAATTAAAAGCACATAGCAATATCACTTCATTTCAGTTAGAGTGACCATTCCCAAACTTAAAAATAAAAAATGTGAGCCAGCAAATGGTATAGTGGTTAAAGTGTTGTATTCCCACATGGCCAACTGCGGTTTCAGTCCCAGACCTGATGGCTTGAAAATCATGCTGAGCAGGTGTTCATGTGTGCCCAAAATCCCACGAGAAGAATGGAGAAGGAATTGGTTAGACCATCCCCTCTGAGGGGTGATTTTTTACTTTCCCTTTCCCTGTCTCTGCCTCTCTCCAGTGAGCACATGAGCCACACAGCAAAACCTTAAAAATAAATGAATTAGATAGGGATCAGCAGGTGGTGTGTTGGTTAAGGGTGCCCACATGGTCAACCATGATTTGAGTCCTGAACCTGGCAGCTTGCTTTCTCTCTCTCTCCTCTCTCTCTCTCCTCTCTCTCTCTCTCTCTTTCTCCCTCGTACTCTGTCCCTCTAAATATATAAAGTTAAATGAAATAACTCTTTTAAAAAATTAATTAAAATTAAAAATAAGAAGTGCTCCCTGGCTCCTGCTCTCACAGCCATTGCAGTACATTGAGATCCGTAGCGATAGCATGGGGCAAGTGAGATCTGGATGGGCACTGAAGACTCTGTCTCACAGAGGGAAGATAACTAAACATAAGCAAAGGAGATGCTAAGAAGCTCAGAGGCAAATATCATCATATGCATTCTATGTGCAAACTTGCCAGGAGGAGCAACAGAAACACCCAGATGCTTTAGTCAACTTCTCAGAGTTTTCTAAGAAGTGCTCAGAGAGGTGGAAGGCCATGTCTGCTAAAGAGAAAGGAAAAGTTGAAGATATGGCAGAGGTTGACAAGTCTTGTTATGAAAGAGAATGCAAACCTATATTCCTCCTAAAAAGAAAACAAAAAAGAAGCCCAAGGATCCCAATGTACCTGAGAGACCCCCATCAGTCTTTTTTCTTGTTCTGTTCTTAGTTATCACCCCAAAATCAAAGAACACCATGGCCTACCCATTGGTGATGTTGCAAAGAAACAGAGAGAGAAGTGAAATAACATTGCTGCAGATGACAAGCACTTATGAAAAGAAGACTGCTAACCTGAAAGAAAAATGTGAAAAGAATATTGCATATTGAGCTAAAGGAAAACCTGATGCAGTAAAAAAAGGGGAGGGGGAGTTGTCAAGGCTGAAAAGATCAAGAAAGAGAAGGAAGAGGAGGAAGATGAGGGAGATAAAGATGAGGAAGAGGAGGAAGATGAAGAGGTTAAAGATGAAGATGAAGATGAATATGTTGGTTCTAGCCAAGTGTTTTTTTCTTGTCTATAAAGCATTTAACCTCCATGCACACAACTCGCTTCCTTTTAAGAAAAAAATTGAAATGTACTGCTGTGTAAGTTTTGTTTTTAAACTGTTTTTTGAATAATTAATCACTACCAAATGTTTCGCTAGATATCCCTGTGCCGGTGGTATTTTCAATAACCACTAACCTTGCCTCATACAGTATAGGGGTTGTAAACAGGCATGAAAATTTCAAGCAAGTTATTGTTGGTGTACAGCACAAATTAGTTACATATAGATGGAAATGTCATCTTTAGTTGCTTGTGATGCAGCTTATACAAAATAATTGTTCTGTTAACTGAATACCACTCTGTAATTTAAAAAATAAAATAAAGTTATAGCTGTTTTGTTGACATTCTGAATGCTTCTAAGTAAATACAATTTTTTTATTAGGGAAAAAACTGCTATCAAGGCTGTGGAGGAAGGGAAACTTTCATACACTGCTGATAGAACTATAAATCAGAATAGCCACTATGGAAAATAATATGGAGGATCAAAAAAAAAAAAAAAGAAAGAAAGAAACTTGAACTAGACCTACCCTATGATCCAGTAATCTCACTATAAGCATCCGAAGAATAGGAAAGAAATACGTCGAAATATATCTGTACCTCCATGTTTATTGCAACATTACTCACTATAGTGAAGATACAGAATCAACCTAAATACCCTACAACTGATGGGAAATCTGGTAGAGATGCACAATGAAAACCTAGTCTACCATAAAAAAGGATGAATCCTTAATTGAGATTTTATTAGCAATGGTAAATGAGACAACAGCTTTTATAGGTAATGAACATCTATACAGTGAGTACTCGGTATGTTTGTATTACAAAATTACGTCGTTTTATCACAGTTTCCCATGAGGGCAGTGTTTTTCTATGGCATAATCTTATCTACGTTAGTGCTGTCTCTAAGTGGTACGTCTTAGTTTTACCAAGCTAGAATTGTCAACTCCCTCTAAAGGAGACATTTAGAAGTTATGTGAATAAAAATATAAATTGATGAATTATTTATATACCATTTCTATTAACTTAGTGAAGTATATTTAGTAAATTACAGATAGTTTCCAAAAGCTTAAAATCATTTAGACTAATTGGTACATCATACAATCTAACTGACAGACTTCTATAACCTAAGTGTAATTTCTGAGAGTGGTCTAATTTTATTTTCTTCATGTTAGATGCAAGCTAGGACATATAGGGTAGTCTAACACAAATACAATGCCCATAATACTCCAGACTGGGAAACCTTTGGCCTTTGTGTCCTTAGGATTGAGTGGGCAGGTACACCATTTAAAAGGGTAGAATGCCAAATTTTTTAAAATTTTTGAGAGATTTTTGCTATAGGACATGTATGCTTACTGGAGAGACAGAGAGAGACAGAAAGCAAGAAATCACCCTCCGGGCAGATAGTCAAACTGCAATCCCTTCTCCTCCATTATCCTCTTGGGATCTTGGGCAGGAACACACACATTTACCCGGCATGAGTTTTAAGCTACCAGGTCCAGGATTTGAACCATGGTCAACTGCGTGAGAGCCCAGTGACATAACCATTATGCCATCTGCTGGTTCTAAATGCCAAATATTTTAATATGGCATATAGATTTTTATATATTGAAAATAAAATTAAATCTAGATTTTATTTTCAAAAATGCTATAAAACTCTTGGAAGTTCAAATGGTAATGAGATTATTCAATAAAAAAATTAAGAGGCTAACATCTACACGTTCTGAGTTAGTGAAATAGATTGACTCATTCTTCATATAACTGATGAGCAAGAGAGAGAAAAATTATTGGAGTATTTTAACAGGAATAACATGGAATTTGAATCAAGTAAATTGTACTTTGCACATTAGGAAACATTTTTAATTGATAAAACTGGCTTACCGAAAACACTGAAAACTCCATAAACTATTTCTCAAAGAAATGATCATGTGGGGGGAGGGGACTTTCACAACAGGGGATTTTTAAATTAATCTTAGTTTTTTTTTCTTTCTCCTTCTCCTTATTTCTAATCTGAAGAACTGTGGCCTTATTTACATAAAACTTCAAGCAATATAAAGGTTTTAAGAAGGTAGACATTTGACAGAAGCTAATGAAGCCAAACTCTCACTCTAGGGATATCCCCAGATTTTGATTGCCAAGCCCTCAGCATTTGCATCTTTGCTTCACTTGGGGGTTTGAGGAGACTCTAAGCAGGATCTGTTGACCAGCAGGCTGACAGAATGCTAAATATGCAGAGTGAGCACAGCACATCCTTTTTTTCAAGTTGTACCTAGCATGCTTAATCCTCAATTCTCTTCTGCCTCCATGTGCAGCAGAAACGGTTGATAATTAATGTCTGCAACTCTCGAGACACATGCAGCCCTCAATGCCCCAAGGCAACTGCACATGCACTTTGCAAATCTTACCAACTGTCCTGGGCAGCCTAAGAAGAAAACTCAGAGTGAAGGGCTGGCTTCAAACACTGCAGGGATCATCCTGGCTCAAGACTTTCATGAATGACATTTGAACAGCAGTGACTGATTATGATCCAGGGCAGCAGATCTGTCCTGAATGAACCACAGGTGTTCTACTTGGGGGAAAAGAAGGGAAGGAGATGGTGGAACACACAGCACACTGGTAATGCATTATCACTGTTAAGCTGGCATCTATGTGGTAAGTACATCGCATGTAATATCAAAAAGCCTGGTAATAAGTGTAAGTGTTCATACTTTACCTTTAAACACATTACATAAATTGATAACTTCATTTAGACTAAATAATGTCACAGAAGAAATTATTTTGGCCCACAAATAAAAGTAAATTTCATGAAGACATGAATGCCAATTAGGTAATTATTTCAATGATTAATAGGATCATTGGTTTATAATAAAACTAATAGGATCATTGGTTTATAATAAAGATATATATTAATAACTGAACTTGATTATTTTTGTGTTTGGGCAGACTGCAACAAAATCTGTTTTAGTTGATTGCTAAAATTGTTAAGCTATTATAAGCAACAGAGTAATCATTTGTTGTAATCATTTGATAATTTTATTAAATACAAAAAAATTAAAATAGGTAAAGGACAGAAATATATTTATGAAAATATAATTTACTATAAAATATTTGCAGAAATAAGGATTAAATAGGAAAAAGATTATGAACTAGATTTTATAAATAATTTATTTACTTTTATTTATTATCATTACTTTTATTTCTAAATCTGCACTCACCAGAGAAAGATAGAGAGAGAAGGAAGGTGAGAAAGGAAGTCACCAAGTCTGGGACTTGAACTGCAGTCAGCCATGTGGGAGTCTTGTCCCTTAATCACCATGCCACCTGCTGGCCCATGAATTAGATTTTTTTTTTTAAGTAAGATTTGTTATAAATTTAAGGAAAGAGTTTAAATGTCCATTTAATGAACATTCTCCAAAACTAATTTACCAATGCAGTCTTTCTGTACACAAAAATGTCATTATTCATAGCCAATTATATCTTGAAAACAAAGTCAAATGTTCTTTCCCTACAAATAAACATCAGGAGTGTCTAATTAAAAAAACCCTGACCTGGAATCCATAAGTCATTTCTATTTCTGGCATTTCTAGCTATTTGTAATTCAGGGGAAAAAAATCAATTAGCTTTCTTGAATTTTGGTTTTTCATCATTTTCTTTAGCTATGTTTGTTGATTTATTCTATAAGCAAGAAAGACAGATACAGAGACAGAGAAGGAAAGGGAGACAGAGAGAGTGAGAGAAAGAGAGAGAGAGAGAATCTGCAATAGAGTCTCAATGTCACAGTATACTCCGGCTTCAGCCAGTCTCATATCATGGGACATGTATGGGTGGTGTACTATAGACGTCTCTGGGTGTGAAGGCAGAACCTTCTCATGTGGGTCAGCCTTGCAACATTGCATTTTACCACTAAGCCACCATTCAGCCCCACCTGGCATTTTAAAGAACGAGAGATGGATCAGATAAATTTTCCTTCCATATGCCAGGAACTCAAGAAAGATTTTAGACAGTAACTAATTTAACAGTCATACATACAAAAAATAAATACATCAGATAGGTATGATTCCTATTCTTACTATAAATCTAAGGAAATCAAGACCTAAATAATTTAATCAAATTGTACATGATGTCACAATTCAAAGTCACACAGCTGGAATGACCTTTAAATTCCCTTCTACTCCACCATTATAATTGAAGAATACAACTTGAATTAAAATATAGAATTTAAATCCTAAAATTAATGTAAATTTTAAACCTTGAATTTAAATACAACCTGAATTTAAATGAAATTGTAACCCCTGTGTATACAAACACAATCTCCACAGCAAAGAATGATCTTTAGGATCTGTGCTGTGAAATTTATGGAAACTATCTTCATAGTTTCAGCACCTATAATGCCAACACAGCACCCAACTGAGTAGAACTATGCCCATCACCACCCATGATTTTAATCTAAGTAATTTTAAATGCTATTATCTACTTAAAACCTAGCCATAACTATAAAGTGCTCAGAGATCATCAAGACACGAGGTTCTAAAAATGCATCTCACTGTGATGATCTAAGAACATGAGGACAATAAAATTATACCATTTGTTTAAAGGTAAAGAAGAAGGTTCAGAGGTTGCACAAAGTCTGCAGGACAGTGAAGCAGAAACAAAGAAGATGTAGGGAGTAAATCTTCCTAAGCAGATGCCTGTCTCTTCCAGAGCTCCTCAAGAAACTGAGAAACTAATGTTCAGAGCAACCCTGTCAAATGACAGATGAACATACAGAGTGAGAATTGTTTTCACAGTCCCCACAGTAACAATAACAATAACAATAACAAAAACAATGACAGACCTGGGTTTTCAGGTTCCTGTCTAACATTAAATATGAGTTTTGTAAAGTTCTTTATATAATGTCCTTACTGAAGAATAATTTTGCTTATTTAGATTTGGGTTTAAGTTTTTTTCTAGACAACACTGATTCTGGAAAATACACAAATACAAGTTATATTTTTAATGTAACAGAACAAGAAAATCTAGTTTTCTGAACATTTGGTATGCTATATTCTATATATTATTGTTGAACTGTCTTTTTCTTTCTTATGAAAGATTAAAATATGTTATGGGAATGGTAATAATACATAATACATATTTAAGTGCTTAATAATTTACATTTTGTTAATTATTTTGACTGATTTTGGGTAAAGATTGTTACAACACATAAGCAGACCATCTGTTGCTGTTAGAATTATTAATAAATACTCCCTGAACTAAGTATTTTAATTAAAAATAAAATGCTGCATGCATTAAGGCCCATCTTAAGTGGCATGCTCCAAAAGGAATTAATAGTGTATCCAGCTGCCAATCTCTAAATAGTTTGAAAATATTGAGAACTTTTATTCATGAGAAACTGCCTGGATTTGGATGATTAGGGAGCAATCTGTTGAGTCCTCTAATGCCTTCTGCTGTGGAGGATCCCCGAGTACACGAATCAATAAAAACTATATTCCCTATCCTATATATTCTTTCACAAAATTACCAAGGGGTCAGAACAGTGCAAATAATTTCTTCTTCTTTTTAAATTAATTTATCTTATTCCTTATGAGAGAGAGAAAAAAAAGGCACCTTCAACAGGGCCTTATCATTTGCAAACTGTCCTCCCCCTCCCCTATCCAGCCAGGATCATGGACACACACAGTGGCCCAGAGTCTGAGCTGCAGTCTTGTAGTCAAGTCCGGCATTGCAGAGCAGCTCTCCACCACCTGCACCACTGTAAATGCCTCTTCTACCCAGCTAAGTCTTTTTAGCTTTTATCACAGGAAGAATAGTAACAGACTCTACTCATCTGCAAATCAGTTACCTTGAAGACTAAACTTACTTCATAATAGTGCATTCTTGCAGTAAGTCAAAGTTTGAATCCTACTTCTTTATTTTTTAATCATACAACCCTGAGAAATTTATTCAACCTTTCTGTGCTATAGTTTTCTCATTAGTAACAGAGAACCTTACATTTCTTTTGTCTCTTAAAACATTCTTCTCTTTGCCCGTCCCACCCAGCCACTAACACCCACTCGTTACCACTCACTCCCCTCCCTTACAGTCTCTTGTATCTACACTTATCCTCTCTACTATCATATCTTTGGATCTTTCAATTTCTGCCATAGAGTGCAAACATGTGGTACACCTTGAGTGGGGATATACAGTGTGTATCTTTCAAAGTATGGCTTACTGGGGGCCGGCAGGTGGCATGGTGGTTAAGGGCACTTGACTCCCACATGGCCAAATGAGGTCGGAGTCTCGGACCTTGCAGCTTGTTTTCTCACTTTCTCTCTCTCTCTGTCCTTCTCTGGAAATAAATTTAAGCAAATAAAGTATTTAAATAAATAAAGTTAAGTAAAATAATTCTTAAAAAAAAAGTTTGTCTTACCTAGCTTAACATTAAGTCCTTTGTATTGATCCACTTTGAATCAAATGATAGGTTCTCATTGTTTCTTATGTTTGAGTAATATTCCATAGTATATATGTGCCACAGTTTTTCAACCCAGTCATCAGTCTTTTGACACTTAGGTTGATTAGCAAGTGTGAATAGCAAGTTGTCTTAGCAAGTGTGAATAATGCATCAATAAACATGGAATGAGATTACTGGGTCATATAGTAGTTATATTTGTGCATTTTTGAGAAACTTCCTTATTGCTTTCCACAGAGGTTGTACTAATTTACATTCCCATCAGCAGTGTAAAAGGGATTCTTTATTATCACAACCTCGCTAGAATTTGTCATTTTTTTTTTTTATCCTAGCCATTCTAACTGGGGTTAAATGGAATCTCACTGTGGTTGTAATTCACATTTCCTTTATGACAATAGATTTTGGACCTTTTTTTTTTTTTTTTGGAGAGGTTTTTCGCTATAGGGCGCGTGCGCTCGCCAGACAGACAGAGAGAGACATAGAGACAGAAAGCGAGAAATCACCCCCCAGAGGGGATGGTCACGCCGCAATCCCTTCTCCTCCATTCTCCTCTCGGGATCTTGGGCATGCACGCACACGCGCCCGGCGTGAGTTCTAAGCCACCGGGTCCGGGACGCGAACCGCGGTCGACTACGTGGGAGTCCAGCGACATAGCCATTACGCTAACTGCTGGTTCCCTAGATTTTGGACCTTTTTTGATATGTCTTTTGGCCATCCATAATTGGAGAGTTGTCAATTTATAATTTGAAAAATATAAAAAGAAAGAAGAAACTTTGATAAAGTGAGAGAAATTCAATAAAAGAATAAACATGAGAGAGTTTCAAAAAGAGTGTCAAGGATTCTAGAATTCTGAGTAAACCATCTAAAAGGAATAAGAAAGACTTTCCTCCTTTTTATGTTAGATCTTTTAGACTGAAGATTTAGGTTGTACCCTTGATAGTTCTGTTAACATGCATGAACCCTGACCTCTTGTACACTGTAGCAAGTCCCTGCTCATGGTTACAAGACACTACTAGAAAATGGTGCTCATTTTCAATTCTATTCATTCACTTGCCTAGAAACAACTGGGCTTGGGGAAGCTATTAAATTTGAGATATTCAAGCACTAACTTGAGGCAGCACAGTTTCGGAGGCCAGAGTTCCCTGTGGCATGTGGGTCTGTGGTGAGAATTGGACAGGCCCTCTCTGCAGGAAAGGTTAATCTTGCTGTTCTATTAGTCATCCTGAAAACTGCACAAGGTACATTCACTTATATGGACTGATTAGGTCCTCAGAACCACTCTTAAAATCACTATTGTTATCCTGGTTTTATAGATTAGAAAACTGAGCCTCAAGGAACTTAAATGGCTTTCTTCAGGTCACAGAGCCAGAAAGTCAAGAGTCAACATGGAATTCAAAGCTAATTGCTTTTTATTGTCAACCCCAGTGGTTTTCAAACTGTAACATGTAGATACCTGTGGTTCCTTTCTGAGTCTTAAAGAGCAGCACAGAGGTAAGGAGGTACCTGAGCAGATCACACTCTGTCCCTTCCCCTCCCCTTCTTTTGCAACCATAGACAGACGTGCTCATGGGTTTTAGATATCAGAATTCCAAATGAGATTTTTTTAAAAGAAGATTATTTAACTGCTAAGTTTTTTCCCAAAAATTATGAATAAATACCTTCCATATATACTTAGTTCATTCCTAATTTTTATTCTATACACTAATTTAAATTACAACCTAACTGTATTTACTATAATGAATAACATGAATTGAACTGATCGCATTACAGACTAATACCAAAAGAGAGAAATTTGATCTAATAGATCAATGCTGCTCAAAGTCTGATAGGCAAATTGCTACTGGATCTGAGCTAAGGAACCTGTGCCAGAATACAGATCAGTACCTTGCTCCCTTCACAAGAGAAAGTCTCATTACAAAACACAAATAAAAGCAAAAGCTAGCTGAACTAAACATACAGAATAAAAATCAAACTTCTACAATTTACAAACTGTAACAACTCTGCATGTTGTCACTACTAAGAAATAGATTCTCTAAAAAGTTTGAAAGAAATATTCTGAATTCCATAGTTGCTTTACCTTCGAAACTTCCTTCTCATCCCTATAGTCAAGATCAGAACTTTTTCAATTGTCAACCTCCCTGACGCTTGTCTGTCTTCTTTGCTCAGTGACCTTATCACCAAATGCTGGACGTTTCTGTGACTCTGTCCTTGGGCTGAGCCCCTATTCTTGAATTGTGTCCCCTCAGTACATCCGAGACCAATTTTCTTTATTCATGGATTCAAAATCCTTGTATATATCATTTTCTTTCATCTCTGACCCTGATTTCTCTTCTGAGCTTAGTATTTTTTTAATTGTACACTAGCCATTTTAATCAGATAGTAGTATAGATACCTGGAATTTAATATTCCTAATGAAAATATATCTGTCCTAAATTCCTCCCTCAACTATATTAACCAACAATTTTGTATTGTTAAGATGATGAAAAGAAAAAAAAATGACGATTTAAAGGGAAGTATTGAGGAGAGAAGTAAAAAAAGAGACAAGAGAAATATTTTGGCTATGTTTCAGAAAATTCCCAGGAAGACATGAGCTTCAATCAAACATATTACATTGGGCCAGCCCTGTAAATTAGGGTGAGAAGAAAGAGACCACATATGGCTGACTACAGTTTGAATCTTGGTCCTGCTGGTGGCCTGAGAAACATACCTGCATGTGTGCATGTGTGCTCAAAATCCAAACAGGATGAGGAGATGGAAGAGTAGGGACTGTGGTGTGACTTTGCCCCATTTTCTTTCTCCCTCTGTCACTCTCGTGAGGACATGTGACTTCTGGCAATTAAAAAAATAATAACAAGTAATAATAATGTACTTTTTTATCTCTGAGCTCAGCCATCTTCTGTTCCAAATCTATTCTTTAGTGTGGCCAGTAGTTTCAGATGTATACCATTCCTTCTCAGTGTTCCAAATTCAAGGAGCCTTTCTCTCCTACCAATATATCAATAGGTATCAATATATGCCGAGACATTCTATACTGTGACTGGTCATCTATGGTACTGTCAGTGAAGCTACAAGGAATGTAAGAAATCATTTTAAATAAAAGAAAATGAATGTTGGGGAGGCATTCAAAAAGAGAGAGAAAACCTACTGTATTCAACATAAATACATGCTGCCTCCTTTACTATCTTCAATTAATTATCTCACTAGACATTTCCTCAGATTTCTAACCTGGAAACTAGGTAAACTTCAGCTACTGCTTCTCTCTGACCATGTATCTTTCCATATTCATACCCAAGAACAAATCTTACCGTTTCTACTTGTGAAGTTGTCTTCAAAATCAAGCTATTCTTCTCTAGCCTATTTATACTAGTCTTTACTTCCCTCACTTAGATTATTGCTATTGATTATTCCAACTGATTTTCTTGCCATCAAGCTCCCTCCTTTCATTCCATATATTCTTTAAATTAAAACCATAAGCTCCCATACAATTAAAATCCAAACTTCTACAATTAGCTCATATTTGCTTTCATCAAGGATTCTATTCATCACACTTGAAAAATCTACATGAGAGATCACCAGTCCTTGGGATGGCTACCAGAACCTACTTTCTAGGATTTCTGGTTCAGATCTTGTTGATATCCTTAAAATCTTCTCATCCCACCGTGTCTCACAAACATCCTTGCTCTTCTCTATCTGGCCTCACTTTCGAATGACACTCCACACTATACTGTAATCTCTCTCTGACTTCAGCTCCTACTGCTCTCTTTCCACTATACCCCAAGGAATACCAGTCATTTTAAATATTTTCCCAGTACATTCCTGCTTAACAGGAACTTTATTTTCCCTGAGGATAAATGCTACTTCCCATGTAGCCCATTGAAAGATGGTCATCACCGCAGGTTGTACTCATTCCAGGTGCCAGTTGATGACAGCAACGTTCTTATTTCTCAAATGCACTTTGAACCATTACTCAGTCACTGAGACAGTGAAACTCAGTGAGTCTAGCTGGTAATAATGCCCTCTTCACCTCCTCCATGAACAATCCCTGTTCTCCTTGTCATGCACAAAGGACCTTATTAACAGGATTACAAGTTTCCTCTCACTCTGCTCTGCCATGGTGCAGAGCTAATTCAACATCCATAAGCAAGTCTCAACCAGTACCCCAATCTCTTGATTACCTTTCCTTAATTCTAGAAACCTTGACCTTAATATTTCTGGGATCCCCCACATTTTTGGAAATGTCTTGTCATCCACTTACAAATTGCATTAAAATAACTCCACCTTCCAACCCATCCTCCTATCTTTTCTGTTTTCACACTCTGTAACTCCCATTGCACCTGCTTTTATTCTCACTATAATGCTCTTATACATATTTCCAGGTCCTTGGCCCCTTTATTTTATTCCTATCAGCAGTTTTTGTCTATTCACTTCCTTGATTAGGTAGCTCAAAGTCCACTAAAATTATACTTTTCTCAATATCTTCAACTTTCTTCCTCCATTGTTCTGCAATTTTGTTTTAGAAACCTGTAAACTGTAAGAACCCATTTCAATCTTTTCTAGGCCTCTGTCCAGTCTTCTGAGAACTGTCATTAGGCTTTCCTCCAAATTTTAATGCAGTTCATATGTCACTACCCCATGAAACTCAAGAATATTACCTGTTTATTTTGCAGAAATAACAGATCTCTTTATATTGTGATTGGTCTATTTATATACCATTCTCCTTCTCTAGACATGCTGAGAACAAAAAGCATGTTTTAGTCACCATTTTTATTATTGGTGTTTAGCACACTGTAGTTGTTGAATGAAAGCCAAATAGATGCCAAATTGTAACATTTTTTCATCTTTTGAGAAGTATTTTTCCTATTGAAATGAAAAGCAGTAGAACTTGATATTACTCGATGTATTAAATTTGAGTTTATAATAACTTCCTTGGAACATATTATTTTTACTAACGAAAAAACATAATTCTGCCACACCTTGTCAAATAATCCAAGTTACTCAAGTTATTTTAATAAAAATGTATTTGGTTATTTAAGACCAAGTGGATTTGGCACAAGAATAAACAGAGCAGAGGGTCCAGAAAGAGACCTGTAAATAACAGTCACAGGATTCATGACAAAGTTGATACTGTGTGCAGTGGAGAAAAGAATCTCTCTTTAGTAAAGGATGCATGGTCAACCAGATCTTTGTAAAGTACAAAAATTAATACCAGATAATTAATTCCAGGTCTAATTTGGTAAGTAAAAACTCAAGAATTTAGAGGAACTTGGGACATTTTCAAAGTTTTCTTAAATGACATATTTTAAAAGCTAGTTGTGAAAAATTAAAAAGTTAAATTATACTGCATTAAATTTAATAACTTTGATTTATTAAAAAGATAATATTAATATCATAAAAGACAACCCAAAGGCTGGGAGAAGTTGTACAGATAATCCCCTTTAATAATTAAATTTCTTATATTTATATGGTCAAGTGACTTAAACACATGGACACACTTCACAAAAGAGGTTAATCAAATGGTCAATAAACAGATGGAATGGGGCTTAACCTCATTAGTCATCAGGGTTACACACTGACTGGAATTACTGAAATTAAAGAGAAATAAAAAAGACCAAGATTGGAAGGGTATGGAGTTCTAACACATCACTGGTGGGAGTGTTCATTGACACATTCACTTAGGAAACAGACATTGTCTATTAACCACCAATCGTGTATACTCTACATTCTATGACCCGGCATTTTTCCTGCTGGAGTTATATCCTGAATGTCTCTAAAAGACATGTACAAGCATGTTGTACTATTTATGGAAGCCTCAAATTGGAAAACCTAGAGCCTTCCAATAGAATGCATGAGTTATAGCATATTGATACAATGGGATATTTCAGAGCAATAAAATACATGATGCTATAACACACACCCAAGTAGATAAATCTCACAAATACATACTTGAACAAAAAGTTTGAACAAATAGAAGCCACACACAAAAGAGCCCATGCTTTTCTATTCTGTTTCTATGAAATACACAAACAGGAAAAGCTCTAATATATGTATGTAGAAGTCCAAACAGTGATTATCCTTGGTGAGGGAGAACTGAATGAGTCATGGGAAAGAAATAGGTGGATGACTTCTGGAGTGCCGGATACAAAGATGTGTTAGAAAATTCACCAGCAAGTATAGTTACAGGATATATAATTTAGGTATATTATGCCTCAATTTAAAATATTAATGTATTTGATCTATATGGCATGTAAGACATCTTTGACAAGAAGCATTAGAAGAAAAATTATGTAAGTCAATAGGCATCCCAGGAAAATAAGGAATGGACCAAAGTTCAAAGAGATTGAATTCCCATAGATTGAATATGATGGTCTGCATGCTTAGGAACACATAAAATAATGTAAACTATTTTAAATCGAGTTATAGATTTACTTAGACTTAGTGCTACAGCTCCTTCAACTCAGGTTGACATTATTTGTGTACTGACTTAAAAAACACTTTTTTCAGTGCATTCCAAGGGTCTTGTACTTAAATAAACATAGTTTTGCAGTTGACTATATTCCTTTGTCTTTATCACAACAGAATAAACTGCTCTGTGGTGTCCTGGATGATCATTTGGCAGTTCTTTTCAGTTATAATTATCTTTATACACAAGGTTTTCTGGAATATTGTTGGTGCCTATAAACAAAATTTGGATGTCAAAAACAGCATCTCATTTTAAAAAACATGTTTGCTTTCTAATTGAAAAATTATATTGCTTTTGGCAGAAACTGAAAGGAGAAGCCATCAAATGAGATGTAGGTAGTGTTAAATGACTAAGATTATAAAAAGCTTTTATAACCTGGAATCCCAAGTTGCACACTAGCTAAGATGCATTCAAGGAATGTGACACTTTATGGTAAAGTGTGAAGAAAAGGTATAATATTGAAGCAATTTATTTTCATTTTTTTGGTTCTGCATTCATCTGTGATAAATGCAGCAAGACAATAGACTACAGGTGGCAGATGGTTATTTAATAGGCAGAAAAGTCAAAGCTAAACTATCCACTTCAGCAAAATATCTTTAGGTAAAAGAGAAGGTCGATTATCATTGAGGATGTTGTTAAACTCATTAATAATTTTGTTAAGAATGTGCTGAGGTCCTTACAGAATCTAACAGCAATAACTTTATTTTTTTAAATATTTTTACTAGTTATTTCATAGAAGGTGTAGACAAATCCAATAGCAGACACATTTTTAACTTAGATAAGACAATGCTATAGTATCTTGGTGTCTTTTCTAAATTTATAATCTGGGAAAATAGTAATAGTTATCATATAAAAAAATTTATAGAACATGCACACTGCTAACTAATTTATATGGATTATCTCCCTTATTAAGTGTAATAAAACCTCAAGGTCATATGGCAGATTATCCATAAATATGGCTGCCATCAATGTTTGCTCTCCTTATACAAGCATACTCTTCCTAACATAAAGAGATGAAGTCTATTATCTTTTTCTTGAACCTGAGCTGGCTTTGTGATATACTATTGACAAGTAGAATTGTGACCCATTAGGTCCTAAGAAACCTTAGGACTTCATTCTGGGTTTTTTTTAGAATGGTTGGTCTAAGAATGCTTTTTCACAGAACTCAGTCATTATGCTCTGAAAAGTCTAAGTCCAGAATCAGACTCATGCAACCTGTGCTGTCACTGTCTTAATAATTTTAACAAGAAATTCTATGCTTTTATTTTACACCAAGTGGGTCCTGTAAAGTGTGTAGCTAATCTTGCATAAGCCACATGGACAGAGCGAATGTCCAGATGACAGCCAACATTACCTGCCAACAATGTCAGTAAGTTTTATCTTGGACATTCAGCAAGTTGATCTAAATAGTAGTCCCAGTCAATATCTGAGATCAACTACATGGATACCCCAAAAGAGAACTGCCCAGCTGAGTGCACTCAATGCCCACAACCATAAGAAACATGAAATGTTGTTTTAAGCCCTTAAGTTTGGCATGGCTTCTTACCTAGTAACAGATAAGACATGTAGATACTATTATTAACTCTTTTATTCCCTATAATAACCCAAAGATATGTATCATGTATTATACTCACTTTTAGAAACAATTTTTCTAAGAACATGACTAAGAGGAGAGAAGGCAATGAACCAAATTCAGGTGTCTAAACATCGAGCCCAAGCCCTAGATTCCTGTTTTTTTCATTAAGTGCCTGATACAGCAATAATGCATGATTGTGTCATTTGTGCTGTGATTTTTTTTTCTATTTTTGTTCCATTAAAATCTTTTTCCAGGTTCTAACTCCAGCAATTCCATTTCACATATCGTTCCAACTAATCACTGACAAGATTTCAAAAGTAATGTCTGGGACCACCAGTTAGTGTAATGGCTATGTCACTGGACTCCCACGTAGTCAACCACGGTTTGAGTCCCGGACCCGGTGGCTTAAACTCACGCCGGGCGCGTGTGCGTGCGTGCCCAAGATCCCGAGAGGAGAATGGAGGAGAAGGGATTGCGGCGTGGCCATCCCCCCTGGGGGGTGATTTCCTGCTTTCTATCTCTCTGTCTCTCTCTGTCTGTCTGGCGAGCGCACGCGCCCTATAGCAAAAAAAAAAAAAAACCTCTCCAAAAAAAAAAAAAAAAAAAGTAATGTCTCAGGTTGCACCTTCCAGTACCTCCTCGTTTCCTCAAGAATCTTCCAAACCATAATAATTATAGATATTTCCATTTTAACACCAGCCAATTATGCTAATGGTAGTGCATTACTCATTCCCAGTGATGTATGTTCAACTTTTATGATTATGTCCTCTTCTATCCCCTGCAAGGTCATCATTAATTCCTAATTGCTCAAAATTATTTTCCCACACATACACACCCATGAGGCCTTTGTGATGGGAATTCATTTCTCAAAAGGGAATTTAAGACCGAGTCTCAGATGTTCAAAAACTGATGAACCAGGTAGTTGACCTGAATCAGCTAATTAAGCTATAGGAAGTCACCAGGGAAAGGAAAGCATGTCATTAGGTTCACTTTACTGAAAAGTAACAATTTCAGGGTTCTGAGAAAGTAGAGATACCTTAAACAGAATTTCTTGAAATTTTGCTCCATTTTGACTATGATTCAACTTTTCTGTTTCTGGTATTAGCCTAAAGCACTTGAGTGAGACACCTAATAAGCCACTTCTTTATTGAAATTGTTAATTAACTATAAGCCTGAAAGTGAGCTCTGAATTAGTCTATTGTTTGGGTTTGAAATGTTTTAAATTAAGTTGGATGAGTGTTAAGGAGAAAAAAATAGGAAATAATTTTACTTCAAATAAGACTCTTTTCAGATAATATAATTCATGCTTGAAATGTATCTATATTTAAACATGCAACACAATCCACAAGACAAATATATATGTGTGTATATATATATATATATATATATAGAGAGAGAGAGAGAGAGAGAGAGAGTTTGTGTGTATATGCATATATACAGTTTTTCAAAGAAGAACCAGAAATTAATTAATTTTATATATTAATGTTTAATTAAGAGGTAAATAATGTTTAAGTAAGAGGTAAATATTGGGTATCTATTAAGCCCAAAATTAATTACTATAAAATTAATTATTAACTGACCACTGTATTTCTGCCTTGTTAATATCCTTTATCCAATTATTATTTTATGGAAAGTAAAACATTTACCCCACTAAATACTTTTAATCTATTTCTTTTCCCCCTCAAATAAACATACATTTTAATATCATAAGATACAATAGTATCTTATTCCTTCTATGATCTCATTAAATGCGGAAACTTGATAAATTACTTTATATGCTTTCAATAGAAAATATTTAATTATTTTCTCTGAAGCAGATTTTAAAAAATAGAATCTCATAAATAAATTTTAAACTTTTGCTGATGATAAGGATCTGTCAGCATTTTATCACTTCATATTCTGTAATATGATCATTCATTTAAGGGCTTAGAGACATACAGACAATATTTCATGAATGATTCTGGGATGAATAAGTAAACAAATAAATGAACAAATATATAACCTTATATATTTTATATAACAATTATAACTTTAAATTTTCTCTGAAAGATGAAGAAATTTTGCTATTGTTAATCTCTTTCCTTCTTTTTCTAGTACAACTGAGAAGCCAGGTGATCCCTCACAAGAACCACAGAATTGGGGAAAAAAAAAAACTTTTCATTAATTAATATAAAACCAAGACAATTTATCATGTGTGTTACATAGATGCTTAAAATGTTAAAAATGACCCTATCTAATTTTAGTTCAACAGTAAAATGCATTGTTTTATATACTGTGAACTTCATGGAGGATGCTAGATTATTTCCTACTTCATTTCTAGTATATAACACAATGGCTAGTAGATACTGTGTGCTCAGTTACTATTTGCTGATTAGATAAATAAATGAGCTTATTTATTGCTACTTAAACAATAAATGCATTTAAACTAAAATGCTATTCCAACTATCACATTTTTATAACTTTTTTTTTTTTTTTTTTTTTTTTTTTTTGGAGAGGTTTTTGCTATAGGGCGCGTGTGCTCGCCAGACAGACAGAGAGAGACAGAGAGATAGAAAGCAGGAAATCACCCCCCAGGGGGGATGGCCACGCCGCAATCCCTTCTCCTCCATTCTCCTCTCGGGATCTTGGGCACGCACGCACACGCGCCCGGCGTGAGTTCAAGCCGCCGGGTCCGGGACTCGAACCGCGGTCGACTACGTGGGAGTCCAGCGACATAGCCATTACGCCAACTGCTGGTCCCACATTTTTATAACTTTTTAAACTTTTTATTTCTTACTCACATTTCATCATTGTATACAATTATAGTACACAATGTGATTTTTCAAAATAGTCTGTGACAATCAAAAAATAATTTTTTGAGAGATTTTTGCTATAGGATGTGTATACTCACTAGAGGGACAGAAAGCAAGAAATCAACCTCCAAAGGGGATGACCATGTAACAATCCCTTCTCCTCCATTCTCCTCTTGGGATCTTGGGAATGCAAGGACATGTACCCAGCCTGAGGTTTAAGTCATTAGGTCCAGGGCTTGACTGTGTCGACTACATGGGAGTCCACTGTAACCATTATGCCATCTACTGGTTCCAGACAAATTTTAAAAAGAAGTTACCAGAATGTCATTGTGTTTCCATTCCATTGCCAATTTATCAAGATAATTTTTAGCCACTATATATAGTAAGCATTCTTAAATATGTTTTAGAAGAAATCTTTACATATTATATAAGACATTCTTTAGAGAAAACAAATCGAGGTTTTTGGGGTTTTTTTTTTTTTTTTTACTTTTTACCTTATTGCTTTGTCACTTTATCCAACTGTACTAGTTATGTATTGCTAAATAACAAATCACTTTAAATTTAAATACTATAATTATTTATTGTCTCTAACGGGTTCTTCAGGTAAGGAATTCAGAAGCAGATCAAGGTCTCTAAGACTACAGTCATCTGAAGGTTTGTTTAGGATTGACAGATCCTCTTCAAAGGTGTTTTAATATCAAGGCTGACAGGTTAGTTTCTTACTTTTGTCCTACGTTAGAGTTTTCAAAACATGTAGAGGGCTCACCCCAGAGTGAGCAATTCAAGAAACCAAGGAAGAAGCCGCAATGCCTCTTAAAACCTAACTTGGTAGAGCCATGTGTCTTCACTTCTGCAGGATTCTGTTGGGATCTAGTCGGCCTCATTCAATGGTATGAAGAGATGGATGTGAATGCTCAGAGCAAAGAATCTCTAAAGAACATTTTGGAGACTGACCACCATACCAATTTTTTATGTAAAAATATAATTTTAAACACAATTATATGTGTTTAAATTGTTTGAACTATGACAAAAAGCATTTGCCATTAATTCTTGTAAAAGCTTTTTCTTCTGTATTCTCACATACCTTGACACTTTGGGCTTTAAGTTAAGTAGCCTTAAAAGGTTTCTACTGAACTTTTCCTTTAATAGTGTTGGAATAACAATATAATCATAGTTAATGCGTTAGTTACAGTTTCTTTATTTTCATTTCTTTTCTCATTGATTTGATTCCAATCTATTTACATTTGACATATACAGAATAATAAAACCATAGAATTTTTCACTGGAATCATTTGAGTATGAATAAGGTCATTTCCTTTCAAAGTGCTTCACCCAAATTGTTTCCACTTAACCTTTGAACGGAGCAAGGGCTGACTAAGCTTATGGATTTATTTGATAGAAAGAAAAGGCAAATCCACCAAGAAGGAGAGAAAAGGAATACAGAAGTGGGACTTGGAAGGAAATCCTAAATTATGGGAATGTGAAGCTAAAGAGACAGCAGAAGGGAAGATGTAAGGAAGATTGTGGTGTGGTTTCAGCACTATAGTTCTGAACAGCTCCTCTGAAATCTTCCTAAACTGTCCTCTGCTAACCTCAGCAGGCTATGGAATGCCTTCAGCCTAGTCTGAAAGCAGCAGTAATATTTGTGGGCTTATTCTTTCAATATGTGGAAATGATGATGCCGATATCACCTACCAGTACTTTCTCATTTGCATCATTAAGTAGTGTCTTATTGCACATCATTTCCTGTGCTAATTTGTTCCACTTTATTCCAAAGGCATGGAACAGCACTTTCTATAACAAATAAGTACTGCTTGAGAAAACAGTTGTCAAAAATCTCTAGGCTGTGGGCGGCGGCGTCCCGCTCCGCGCGATGGCGGCAGCGGCGGCGGCGGCGTCCTGCCCCGTGCGACGGCGGCGGCGGCGTCCCGCCTCGGGGGCCTCCGCGGCCCGGTGGGCGGGCTCCGCCTCGCGCGCGTGGCAGCCGGGTCCGCACAGCCAGGGGGCTCTGCCTCGCGCGCCGCAGCTCGGACCGCCGTCCCCCGCTGCCTCTCTGGCACTGGGTGTGTCCTGCACTCGGCGCTTATGCGGGCCGCTGGGTCTGGCGCGTGGCCGCCGGGCCTGCGCATGCACGTGGCCGCCGGGCCTGAGCTTGCATGTGGCAGCCGGGCCTGAGCGTGGTCCCTGGGCCTGAACATGGCCTCCGGGCCTGAGCATGGACGCCGGGCCTGCGTGTGGCCCCCGCTCCAGAGCGTGGCCGCCGGGACTGTGCTTGACCGCTGGGCCTGAGCCTGAGCGTGGCCACCGTCCTGCGCATAGTGGCCGGGTCTGAGTGTGGCCCCCGGGCATGTGCGTGGCCGCCGGGCCTGTGCGTGGCTGCCGGGCCTGCGCCTGAGAGTGGCCGCCGGGCCTGTGCGTGGTCGCCGGGTCTGCCCCTGCGCGTGTCCTCCGGGCCTGCGCGTGGTCGCAGGGCCCACGCCTGCGAGTGGCTGCTGGGCCTGCGCGTGGCCGCTGGGCCCGCGCGTGGCTGCCGAGCCTGCGCGTGACCGCCGGGCCTGTGCGTGGCCTCCGGGCCTGCGCGTGGCCGCCAGCCTGGCGCGTGGCCGCTGGCCCAGCGCGTGGCCTCCGGGCCGGAGCGTGGCCACCGGGCCTGCACGTGGACGTCGGGCCAGCGCGTGGCCCCCTGGCCTGCACGTGGCCGCCAGCCTCGGGCGGCAAACTGAAGCCGAAAACTAGGTCCGAGAACTTGCAGCTACGAGCAACTGAAAGAAACTTTAGCTATCTTAAACCAATTGAGAAATATATTGTATAGGAGGATTTTCTCTGCCTATGGACAGTGTGAAGATGGTTACCAGCCCTGCATTACCACAGGGAAAAACAAGAACTACTCTACCATTCTTAAGGAAACCAGATACCCAAGGATGACTCACGCTGCAGATCCCGACAACACCACTCCCGGTAATCACAAGTTGGATGCTGTGCTGCATCAACTGATAATCATCTCTGCTTTCCAGAACCACTTTCCTGAGACTATATCCCATTGAGATTCACCTGCAATGGCGGAACTGTACGAGACCCACCCTGAATCCAAACTTGAACTGAATCTATGCTCCCTATTGTTGAAAACTTTGTGAGCTGATGTTTGGAGAAAAAAAAAAAATTTGAAAGAACTGGAGGGTAGGATGGCAGGGAAGGAAGGCAACTGCAGATACTAGAGACAGTATGGGGGAGGTAATGGGAGTGAGTGGTTGAGGACAGAGGGGAGGGATTCGGGGAACAAACGACACACTTGATGAACACAGGAGTGAATAGTTGTCTGTTGATGATCTATAAGGTGATGTCATTGTTTTGACTGATGTGCACTGTACTCATGCTGGGGAAAACCATGTTGTACACGGTAAAGAGGTGTAATGATTGAAAGTGAATATAGAAAGGAAAAAAAAATGACAGACGGGGAAAAAAAAAAAGCAAGAGAACAAATAGAGAGGCATAATGTTGGTGGGACACAGATATGGTCTATTACCTGTTGATGATGTGTATAGTAGTCTCAGCTGGATTGGTCCGAGAAGTGTTTCATGTTGGGTAAAGTCTTTTTACTAGCCAAATGATAAGTAGAGATTGACTCTTTATAGGAATAATTGGAATAACAATTATAACAACCGGGAAGGATGATGAGGAGCTATTGGATGATGAAATGGGGATTGTAGTGTCTCAGTATTGACTGATTGGCATGGTATTCCTACTGGAGAAAGAAATGTGATACACTGTAAAGTTATATGTGATTCAATGCTAAATGGACAAGATTATGATGATAATAATAAAAAAAAAAATCTCTAGGCTTTCAGAAATTCATCCAATGAGAGACCAGCAGTTAGCATAATGGCTATGTCGCTGGACTCCCACGTAGTCGACCACGGTTCGCGTCCTGGACCCGGTGGCTTAAACTCACGCTGGGCGCATGTGCGTGCGTGCCCAAGATCCCAAGAGGAGAATGGAGGAGAAGGGATTGCGGCGTGGCCATCCCCCCTGGGGGGTGATTTCTCGCTTTCTATCTCTCTGTCTCTCTCTCTCTCTCTGGCGAGCGCACGCGCCCTATAGCAAAAACCTCTAAAAAAAATAAAAAACGAAATTCATCCAATGAAAAGTGTGCCATTATTATCTTTCAGGTTAAAAAAGAAAAAAAAAAAGGGTATTTCTTTGGAAATTTTTTATGTTATAGTGGAAAAGCCTTGAAATTTAAGAGAGGATGTGAGTGTTGATGCCCCATTCACTAGTAATATAGTCATGAGCTGGCTACTTTTGCATTCTTTACCCTCATTGCCTCATACATCAAATGGGGATAATGCCTACTTCATAGAATTCTTATAAAGATCCAGCATGATAGCAGTTATAAAGCGCCTCACAGACTAGATACCTGTTAAATTTTTGTACCCTTCTCTCTTTTGCTTTTTATTTGTTCCCTCATAAAATATTTTTAAAAATTTCCCACCATCATCATTCTTCAGATAATCTCCTGAGTTTTAATAACTTGTCAAAAAGTTTCTGTCCTATTAATTATTGATCGACCATCTCTTAAGATTGTTTATTTTCTATGAAGTAACAAGAGATTTTGATCCAATAAAACTGCCACTAATATTTTCAATTTCTCCCTCTCCCATATGTAAAAAGAGAAAGAAAATCAAGGCAGTGTGAATATAGTACCAGAAGAATAAAATCCTCTGTATTTAGGTTCTTTAATCTCTTAGCTCTTGCTACTCCTATTTCTGAAGTTATTTTCATAACTCCATTACTCATTATTTGTATATCCTAAAAATAACTAAAACACAATTATGCCCCTCCTGTTCTAAAATTTTCCAGAATCAAAAGTGAGACTTTTTTCTGATTTATTATTAGATACAAAAGTGTTAAACATCATTATAAATCTGTTTTGAGTTTCCAGTTGCTGTTCTCCTCCTCCAGTATTTGTCAATAGCGCTTTAATGTGAAAAATGTGGATATTAATGTACAAATATTACTACTTTATTTTAGTGTGTGAGAGAGGGAATGTGATGAATATCCAGCCTACCCATTTATCTCTAATGTGTTATATTAGATAAAAATGTGTTTCTCATGACAAAACAGCTCACAATGTTAATTCTCTAAAGTGCATGTTATTGAAAATCCCCATAGTCATTTCAAATTTAATATTTTCTCTATCTTAGTGGGTTTACTTAAAGCTTATTTCTTTTGTTCATGAATGTGAGAGAGAGAAAGAAAAAGAGTAAGTGAGAAATAGAGAGAGATGGTGGGGGCAGAGAGAGAAGATCAGAATCCAGTGGGGTCCCCTACTGTGACCCAGCCCCAGTCTCAACCAGCCCTGCTCATGGGCACAGACATGTGCCTGACAGGTTGAGGGAGTCCTTGGAACTGGAACTAAGGAATTTCTTAGGTGGATCCAGCTGTGTTACTACTGAGCCACTTCTATCATAGTTTTTTGTTTGTTTGTTTTTAATTTCTATTAAATGGCATTTGAAAATCTTATAGCAGTGCTCTTGTTTCACTGATATTTGAATAAAATAATAGATAAAAAATCAAATTTATTTAATTTCTTGGTAATAGGAAATAAAATAAGTTCACTGATTTTCTTTACTGCTTTCTTATTTAAAACATCTAGCACCAGGGCCAGCAGGTGGCATGGTGGTTAGGGCGCTGAAGTCCCACATGGCAAACCACAGTTCGAGACCCAGACCTGGCAGCTTGCGTTCTCACTTTTACTCTTTCTCTCTCTGTCTCCCTCTGGTGGGCACAGAGGCCATATAGCAATATTAAAAATAATACTAATAAATAAAATTAAATAATTATTTTTTTTAAATCTTGCATCATTTACTAATTCTAGGTCCTTGACCTAACATGGAAAATAAAGTCCATAATTACTAACTTGGCTAGTGGTAAATGACATTTATTTACTAAAACTCATCCCCACCAGCAGAGAAATTATTATTTTACAATAATTGCAGAAAAATAATGTTATGGTTGAATTGTGTTTCCTGGAAAATGATGTTAAAGTCCTAAAATCCAGTAACATAGAATGTGGTCTAACTTGGAAACAAAGTCCTTGCAGATGTAATCAAATGAACACAAGGTCATTAGGCTGGGTTCTAATCCAATAAGTGGACTTATAAAAAGGAAAATGAGGACACAGACATGCACAGAGGGAAGCTATGTGAAGAGACATAAGGACAATGTGCATGTTGGTATGATGTTGCCACAAACCAAAGACCATCTGGGGCTGCCAGAACCCAGAAGAGGCAAAGAAGAACCCTTCCCTTACAGGTTTCAAAGGGAGCACAGCTCTGTCCACACCTTGATTTTGCACTTCTAGCTTTCAGAACTGTAAGAATGCATTTCTGCAGCCAATAAGATTTTGGTATTTTGCTAGAATTGCCTTAAGAAACTAACACAAATGAAACACTAACACCTATTTTAATTCCCCAGATGTACATTATGTGGAATGTGACTACATAAATACAGCTTTGAAGAACTATTTTTAAATGAACCATTGCTCTTTTTCCAGGGACCTTTATCATAATGGGTATATTTGGTAACAATAAATAAACATTTACTGGACACTTCTATGTGGGCAATAATCATAGCACATTTTTGTCCAGTATGATAAGTGTATATCTTATCTTAATTCATTTCATCCACACAACTATGTTTTGAAATAGTCACTACCATTGTAATCCCTACTTTCAGGCAGAGAGAAGAGAAGTAACTCTTAAATTGTTCTCCTATTCAGTAGGGGAATCAGTTCAATCTCACAATGTCTACCCATTAGTCCATGTTTTTGATCACTACCTAAAATGTTCTTCAAGTAGTCTATCCCCTCTAACTTCACCTTCACCAATTAATATTTCACTGTGTCAACCTTCTGAAGCATAGCTGTTATGGCATCATACAAACTTGATTCAAAACACTTTTTTTTTCCATTGTCTTCAGGGTAATTGCCAACCTCTTCAGCGTGGCACATGACATTTTAGGACCCCATGACCTGCATAAGTCTACATTTAGAAACAAATCTTTAGTTACATATGCATGTGGACTTTGCAAGGAAGGAAATTGCTTAAGTGATATTAGAGAACAATGAAGGAAAGTATAAATGTCAAGACTTAGTTTTAATGCAGGAAATACAGCTGATATTGAGTCCTTCATATAAGCCATCAGTCTATTTAAGACAGATAAGTATTCAGATCCTGACTTACATCCTATTTACCTGTCTGGTCTTATTTACTCCAAATCTTGCCTTTTCTCATTTAACAGCACATGGAGCACACATTTCTGCAATTTTAGAATGACCGTGTACTCTTTCACCTGCTGATATTTATGTTTGCTTTTTTGCCTTCCTGTGACCACGTTTCTCCCTAGAGCCATCATCTCCTCACACTTTTGCCCTCCACTATCAACCTCTTTCTCCATGATGCAGTTTATTTACTCTTGTCCTAGTAAGACTTTTCAGATTTATCATTTCCCCATTACACTAGTCTGGTATTTGTGACCCATACAATTGCTGTGTGCTTCTCTTAAACCTTAGCACTTACTACATTCTTTGTAATGCTCTGATGACTTTGTATCTCCATCCTAAACTCTTGAGAACAGGCACTGCACAATAGTCTTTGACTCTGCAGAGAATATGCCATGACTGAATTGAACCCCAGTTGGATATGAGCTTGATGCATAAATAAGTTTATGAATGATTAAATGGATGAATGAATGAATGAATTGATGAACACTGAAACATTGCTGAAAAACCTAGAAGTATGTGATGAAAAGCAGAGAAAAATCCTAGACCTGTAAAAAAGACCCTAAAACTACTGTTGTGTCTTGCACTGAAATTCAGAAACCAATGAATAGTGACACAAACTGAAGTGTTCCTAGGAATCAAAAAGAGGAACAAGATTACATGGTTGAAAGTAAAGGATTGGATGCATTGCATGGGTAAAAGCAGATTTTTATTTGGACCATCAGGGAGGAAAAATTAGAAAGTTAATTGAAAAGAATGACTTAGAACCTTCATGGATAGCAAAAAACACACAGGAAATACAGATAGTAAATGTTGCATGAAGTCAAGGGTTATCAGAAAATAAAATTACCATATCAAAATGTTATACAAATATTTATTCAGAGAAGTGTTCAGGACATAGAAATCCTGTGACAAGTCAGGTAGTGAACAGATATGAAAGCAAATGCAGCAGCAATTTTAAAAAACATTGACGACAGTAGTAGATATTTGATTCAGACCCTATAATTTTATGAAACTCATATTAAAGCAGAAAGTGACTCCTGTGTGGCTTGCCAGAGCCATAGGCTTCATGAAGGCAGGGATATAACTGTCTGATTCCCCCCCACCCTAATTTCCCTTCACTATTTCTCTTCTCAGTGTATAATTCGTCCATTTGCCTAGGCAAAAATCTGAATCATCATTGACTTCTTCTCCCTCCTGCACTCTCCCAAAATATTTAGCATAAGCAACTCTTGGTGATTCTACTTCCAGAGCTGATACAACTTTGGGAATTTATTTACTGTGGACTCTTTTATCTATACTTCTTCAGTCATCTGGTTTTCTTCATTTACAACCATTCTAAATTCTTCTAATTATCCCCTTCACTTCTAACTATTTTCCTAGAATCAACTTGAAAATTAGAACTACATTAATAACTTTTATCAATTCATTTACGTTACTCCCAAGAACTATGTTTAAGTCCTGACTCCCAGTAAATACCGATTCCCAGTATCTATAAATGTGATGGAATTTGAAAAATCATGGGTCCATACTGGATTTGAATGGATCCTAACTTATGAATGGTGTCTTTATAAGAGTTTCATCTGATGATGGAGGCAGAGATTAGAAGCGCCTATAAGCCAAGGAACACCCAGGATGGCTAGCAATCACCAGAAGCCAGGAAGAAATTTCACCTAGAGATTTGAGAGAGAAAATAGCCCTGCCTGCAATCACCTTAATTCCAGACTTCTACCCTCCAGACTGAGAGAATACTTTTCTATTTTCTTAATCGCTCCTCTTCCCCATTTATAGTTAGCTATGAGGGCTGTCCTAGGATACTAATATATACATATAAAAAAATTCACACAAGACACTTAGTAGCTCAACATCCTTCTTCAATAATGCTCTTTTCTTTCTTTTTCTTTTTCTTTTTCTTTTTTTTTTTTTTTTGAGAGAGACTTTTGCTATAGGGTGTGTGTGCTCACTGGAAAGACAGAGAAAGAAGTCATCCCCTGGGGGGATGGCCATACTGCAATCCCTTCTTCTCCGTTCTCCTCTTGGGATTTTGGGCACACACACACACTCCCAGTGTGCGTTTTTGTATTCTTTGTGTATGTGTGTGTGTGTGTGTGTGTTTTAAGAATTATTTATTTATTTATTTCACATGAGTTTTGCCAGAGAAAGAGAGAGTGAGAGAACAAGAGTTAGAAAGTAAACTGCCAGGTCCAGGACTCAAACTACAGTGGGCAAAGTGGGAATTCTAGTGCCTTAACTATCATGCCACCTGCTGGCCCCACCCGGTGTGAACTTCAAGCCACCTGGTCCAGGACTCGTACCATAGTCAACTACATGGGAGTCCAGTGACGTAACCATTATGTCATTTGCTGGCCCCTCAGTAATATTCTTAAGATAGAGCACACATATTTTTATAAAGCCTGAAGAACCCCACATGATCTACATTCTCCCTGACTCTGGATTAACCTCTTTACAATTTGGCCTCCTCATTTGCCTCACATTGGAGATACAGAAATGGATTGTTTTCCTAGAACTTGCCACTGATTCTAGACCTCTTACATGCTGTTCCTTTTGCTTGAGTTTCTCCCTTTCTTCTCTCCCATTAACATGATTATCTCTTTTTAATTTAAATTTCACAGCCCCATTCCATCAGGAAGATCATTAAAATATCTATCCATGTTTAAGAGGAGTGTCACTGTGTTTCCTGTGTTTTCCCATATCCAGCCAAATCTTTGCACATCACAGTGATTGGTCTCCTGCCACTATTTGATTATTACTACTACTAATGAAGAGCCAACGTTTTTCTAAGGAACTTTGCCATAGGTGTGTGCACTCCCCCAAGACATACAGTCAGAGGGAAAGTGAGAAATCATCCCTAAGGGAGGGATGGCCATGTCACAATGCCCTCTCCTCCATTCTTCTCTAGGGATTATGGGCACACATGCACACATACCAAGTGTGATTTTCAAGGTGCTGGGTCCAGGAATCTCAATCAAAAATGTGGGAGTCTAGTGCTTTCACCAACATGCCACCAGCTTGCCCAAGAGCAAATAATTTTTAAGCATTTATTTTTACTAGGAATTTTGCAAATAGTTGAAAAAAACATGTTCCATCATTTAATCTAGTAGTGACCAGATAAGAATAACTATTATTTCTAAGTTATGGCTGGCAAAACTTAATGAGTGGTTATTTATTAATGCAAGGGTAAATTTCTCTGAAGTATTGAAATGAGACCTTGTTCTCTGATTTCTGAATTGAAAAGGCCATATTCTTAAAGATTTGCTCAATAAATGTTTGTTGATATTCCAACAGAGAAAGCAACACAAATAAAAACCAGGTGTTGAAATTAACACAACTGTGTTTGAAATAAAATGAGACAGAAGTTTAACTTGTAGTGATAAAATGGAAAAGGAGATATGTTATATGTAAAGACCAGATTAACAAGTAAATTTGCAAAAGATAATTGGGACCCTATGATTGGTAGAAAGTGGTTCCTAGAAAGGTAAGATAAGCAGATACCAAGGATTATATATGGGCAGACCAAACAGGACACTATCCCCTCCAAAGATACCAACCTATAAAACATCTCAAAGTTAAAAGAATATAAACTGATTCAGTCCCAGTAAATATATGTCACATACCACACGCATTCTTTGAAAAACTGTTTTGTAGCCCACGAAGATGTTACAATTAAATATAAATTAGAAATTATAAAATAAATTTTAAAAATATATAGCACCCTATGGAAATAATTTAAAAAGAAGAAAACTTCCAAATGTATTTGGGAAAGCACATGGATGAGGTGAAGTGTCGTGACATGTATGTGTTGAAATTTTGGGGAACAGTTGTTTGGAGTTGGTGATTACCATTGGCTAAAATTACAAAAACAAATAATGTTGGATGTACCAGAATTTTATTTTATTTCATTAAATACTAAAAATATTTTAGAAAGATTTTCAAAAACAATGTGTATTTTAGAATGTGCCAGGAAGAAACCCATGTAAAAACTTACCAGTCATTTCTTTTTTTTTTCATTTCATTTTCTTCCATACATTCAATCACATTACTATTTGTCTTACAAAATGGATATTTCAACAGGTGAACATTTCTCCCCAGTACTGTTGATAAAACTACGAAATATCTTCAACAAATAATACCACACCTCTTTGTGCCATTAATGTTTTGCTTCCCTGTCCTTCCCCCAAATGTCCTTCCTCAGACCCTCCTCTTTCACACACACTATATCTGGTATTTACATCTATATACTGCATTTCTATATCCTTTAGACAATTAGTTTCAGTCATAGAGTGCAGCCACTCGGTATATATTAAGTGGGGACATACAATGCCTCTCGTTCATAGCATGGCTTGCTTCACTCAGCAATAAGTCTTCCATATTCATCCACTTCCTTTCAAAAGCCAGGGTTTTGTTGTTTTTTATGGATGAATAGTATTCCATTGAGTATATGTGCCACCGTTTTTCTAACCATTCATCAGTCTGTGGGCATTTGGGTTGTTTCCAGGACTTAGCAATCGTGAAAAGTGCCGCAATAAACATCGATGTGCAAGCACTTTTCCGATTAAGTATTCTTCTGTCCTTTGGGTAGATACCAAGGAGTGGGATTGGTGGCTCATATGGTAGTTCTATTTGTAGATTTTTGAGGAATCTCTGAATTGTTTTCCACAGTGGTTGGACCAATTTACATTCCCACCAGCAGTGTAAGAGATTTCCCTTTTCACCACACCCCTGCCAGCACTTATCATTTTTTGTTTTTTTAATCTTAGACGTTCTGACTGGGGTTAGGTGATATCTCATTGTTGTTTTGATCTGTATTTCTCTTACAATGAGGGATGTTGAGCATTTTTTCATATGCCTTTTAGCTATTCGTATGTCATCTTTAGAGAGTGGTTTTTTCAACTCATTCTCCCGTATTTTAATAGGATTGATTGTCTTTTTGACTGGTACAAGGAACTCAAGCAGCTGTACCAGTCATTTCTTTTATAGGATATTGATATTGCTTTGGGCAGGGAAAGATATGCATGTTCTTTTTAAATAATTTCAAGAGTTGTTCTCCAACTTCACTGCATAAATGTTAATAATATATCTAAAGAGTATTTTTGTATGGATTATAAAATTCCTAACATATTTAGAGTGCATATATGACTCACTTAAGCTCTGGTGGGCAGATGTAATTGTTTTGATAACTTTTCAAATGAGGAGGAAAAGTTACAATAACTTCAAATTTGGAACCTGAGACATAATGACTGAAGGTTGATTTTACAGTAAAAAAAAAAATGGAGATAGAACTGACTTGAAGCATAAAATAATGAATTATGCTTTAGCCATTTTGGATCTGAGTACATGCAGGTATAAATGCTCATCAGAAGATAAGACAATAATGTAATTATGGAAGTATAAAACATAACACTAAAAAGTCAGGACTAAAATGCTGGAGAAAGATGTGCCAAGGGGTAGCTTGGTGGTTAAGGTGCTGGACTCCCACTTTGCCAACTACAGAATGAGTCCTGAATCTGGTGACTTGCTTTCTCACTTTCTCTCTCTCTCTCTCTCTCTCTCTCTCTGTCAGGTGGATGTGTCCTAGAAAATTAAATAATAATAGCAATAATAGCAATAATAAATTATTCTTTAAAACAAATAATAAAATGCTGGAGAAAGATCACAGCCAAAGAAAAATATATGAACCTTTTTGGCTAATAAATGTATACAGGAATTATAGAAATATATTCTACTCTCCAAGGGAGTGAAGAAGAAGCATACACCATGGAGGACTTGGCTTAACTCTTGATGAAATCCACAATTAGAGTCTACAAATACAAAGAGGAAGAAAAATACATATTGAAAGTACAGAGATAAATAAGAATAAAGCATAAGTAAAGTAAGGAGACGTTAAAGAGAAAACAGCCATCAACAGCAAATATTAAAAAGTGGGCAAAAAGACCAACTTCAGTTGCTTGGGTGCAAGCCACATGACCAATCATGAGTTCAGATCCCAAATAGTCAGAGGTTTAGGGGAAGAGGATCATGATGTGCCAAGATCCTGTGGAGGATAGCTCTCTCTCATGCATGCACACATCATCTCTCATGCTCGCCTTCATGTTTTCTCTCAATGAATAAATAAATAAATCTGCTTTTTAAAAAAAGTTGTCAAGAGGGACCAGCAGATGGCATAATGGTTACATCGCTGGACTTCCAAGTAGTCAGCCACAGTACCAGTCCTGGGCTCACCGGACAAAATCTCACATCAGGCATGTGTTATGCGTTGCCCAAAATCCCAAGAGAAGAATGAAAGAGAAGGGATTGTGGCATGCCCATCCCCCATACAGGGTGATTTCTTGTTTTAGGTCTCTCTGTCTCTCTCTGTCTCTCTGGCAAGCACACATGCCCTATAACTAAAGGCTCTCAAAAAAAAAAAAAAAAAAAAAAAAAAAAAAAAAAAAAAGTGGTCAAGAACAACTAGGAATTTAACCTCAGCCTGCTCAGGAGCAGTGTTAACTGGCCCACATTAAGCATATGGGCCTGTAGCGGTTGTAAGTGGATTTACAATGACCCACATTTAAACTTTGATGGAATTTTATTGTGTAGAAAAATTTACTAGAAATCAAGTGTCTTCTGTGCCTTACAGAAAACTATCTGGATGGTTTAATTAAAGAGAAGCTAGTACTAGTACTAATACTCAAACATTAGTATACACAAGGATCCTTCAGATTTCTCACTAAAATACAGATTCAGGACCCAATTGCAGACAGTCTGACTAAGTAGATGAAAATGCCCAAGAATCCTCATTTTTAAAAAACTTTTTGCCATAGGGTACATGTGCTAGCTGGAGAGTGACAGAGAGAAGGAAAGTAAGAAATCACTCCTTCAAGAGGTGGCTGTACTACAATTTGGGGCATGTACACACACACACCTCACATGATTTTCAAGCCACTGGATCCAGGACTCAAACTGTGGTCAGCTAAGTGGTAGGTAGTCCAGCATCTTTACCACCATGTCACCTGCTAGTCCCAAGAATCTTCATTGTTAAGGGCACCCGAGAAAATTATTGTGCAGGACATAGAGGTAGTCTCCTTCCAACTCTTTGAAAATACTAGAGGGTCCAAAGAAAATTTTAGAAATAATAATAAAACATTCACTTTAAAAGATGAAAATTAATTCTAGTGAAAAAAATTAAAGGAGTTAACTTTAGAACAAAGAAGGCAAGATGATGATTTTTAAGTACCTCCAAATATTTCAAGTAAATATATGATTATAGGCTAGAAATATCATGAAGGGCATTTTGACAATCTACATTCCTGTTTTATTTTTTAATAGTAATAATTATTTAAAAATTTATCAATCTTGGCTGTTCCGGGGTGTGTCCCTTCACCAATATTGGAAACAGGGTCAGCAACTATAGGTTATTTTGAGGTATCTCCTAGCTCCACAGTAGAAGCATTTAATAAGGATATATTGCTCTTTGAGTAGGCTATGCAAGAGTCATTAACTGTGACTAATATGCTATCCTCAAGATGTGCCAGACCAGCCTCATTAATCACATCAAATTGCTGCTAAAGACATCGTGTATACAAGTGTGTGTGTGTGTGTGTGTGCGCGCGCATGTGTGTGTGTGTCTGAATATGTGTGCTTGTGTGTGCAGTCATTTATTAAATTCCTTTGGAGTTACAGAATAAAGACAATGACTTAATTTCACCCCATCTTTGTTGACTTTTTCCCCTTTTCCCCTAATTCTTAAAGACTGGTCCAGCGTTGAAGCAGCTGTTCTCCCCAGCCTGCATTTGTAAATGCTAAGCAGTCCAGAGCTGCTGGAGCAAGCAGAGGGTGGAATTCCACCTGGTTCCTTTACCCTGCTACAATGAGAGAGAAGCAGTTTGGTTTCTGCAGCCCTCCCATGCTGTGATAAGCCATAAAAAAGACTGGCTAAAGTGACTACAGATGTTATATGAAATAGCCAGTATGTTTTCCACCTGTCTGTATTTGCCTAAGGGGTCAGGGACAATCAAATTAAAGCAATCTGCAAGATGTGACAGATGTTTATCCTATTGAGATAAATCTGAGCAAGTTGCAGAAAGGTAGAATAAATGTAATACATAAAACAAAATACAGAAACCAGTGTAAAGGGTGTCCTGAGAATAACAACATTTCTAAATAAAGGCCCATTACTTTATGCCCTTCCCTTCTAATTAGACCCATAATTGGACACTTTATAGTACCTAGTGGAAGCATAATTAGTCATTCTTTTTATAGCAGTGTAATTTGTTGGGAGTTAGGTTGTTGAAGTGGAAGAAGGGTCATTTTGGAGACTTTTTATCTCTTTTCCAGGCAACAGGTAATGACATAGTGCATTGCCTATTTTGTTGGGAGAACTTGGGTGAATGTTCCTCTATCAAATTAATGTCCTCGAATCTATCTCATGTTCCTCTCAAAGCAGAAGATAGCATCGTCTGCTATCTCTGAGGCTAATGCCAGGTAATGAAACGGCCTTTCAATAACTTATTGACTGGAACGTTGCTAACATGTCAAGATCAGGGAAAGGGGAGTCAGTGACATCAGGATTATATATGTCTTGAAACAAAACACTAATATGGAACATTTTTCTTTTGTGTCACACAGACTAGATGTTCCTGGTCAAATAGACAATATATATGTTCCTTGGCAAAGTTCTTTTTTGATCTTTATCTTTTTTTTCCTATCTTAAAATACTTTATGATCTGAAATCTCAGCAAGTGCCCCTAAAATTATTAGACTTAAAAAATATGAGTTGGCCAGCAAAAGCATAAAACCAATCAACCATTGGGCATTAACTCTTTTGAAGGTTGTAAAATCTTACAAGATATGATGAAAGAGCATTTATTGCATTTTGTGGAAAGAATAATCTCTTCCACTTCAAGTCACTTGTAAATATTTTCAGGGATGTAATAAAGAGTGGTTTGCTCCTGACTTTAAGGCAAAAGCCTATGCTTGCCAGTGTATATTGTCATCTAATATCATTATTATAACACGATACATGGTTCCAATTTCAGTCAATCCAGGGCTGGTCTCAGTAGTGTCTAACTGTAAGTTGACTTAGATGGAAGCATATTGGTTATAATTAAGGCCAGTGAAATAATTTTTTTTTCTCTGTCTTGAAGATTCCAAACTCTTAGTCACAAGGTAAATTCAGCTCAGCAGCCAAATTGAAATGGGGTTGATTGCTATGTGTAGCTTCCTTCCTTACTAATAGAGAAGGAATATTTACTGTGAACATAAGACTTCTGTTAGCATCATCTAATCTTGGGAAGTATTTAAAAATTGTTGGTGTTTAAATGGTCTTTACGAGGACATCAATATTTTGAAAGTTGACCTCATTAATATGTATTTTTTTTATTGCTGGAGACAATGTGCATTTGCCAGGGAAAGAGAGACAGAGAAGGAAAACACACCTTCCCGTGGGGCATGGTCATACGGCAATCCCTTCCCTTCCGTCTCTCCATGCTATCAGGATTTGGGGCATATGCATGCACACACACATGCACACACACACATGCACACACACATGCACGCACAAACATGTCTGGTATGCTTTTCCAGCTGTCAGGGCCAGGATTTAACTGTGGTTGGCCATGTGGGATTTGGCTCTCATAACCACTTGGCTATCAGGTTGGCCCATTGATTTGTAATTTGTCACCATATTTGTTGTGTGCTTGTTATTTTTCAGGTGATGTACTAAAAATAAGCTTTCTCTTTCTTCAAATGCTGCCTGTCACAGGGACAGTAAAACAGGAATTACCTTATTAATGGTGATTTGGAAGACACAGTATTCTATTATCTATCTCATTCAATCTTTCTAGGCACAGGGTGTGCTCTAAATTTTTAGTGTTCTTGCAAGAGAAGGTAATGTACTCAGAGAGGTCCAAGCTTTCCCTGGAATTATTAGTGAATACCGTAAGCATTTGGAAAGCAAGATAGGTGACAAAAACAATAAATCAAACAAACAAACAAACAAACAACATGAAGTTGGAAAGCAGTGATCTCTCAGGCTAAAGGGATGCTCAGAAAAGTGATGTCTCCGAATTCCATCAGCCAACTCTGTCAATCACATGGCATATAAAAAAAGTATCTGCCAACACAAATGAAATGGATAGATTAATTTAACAAGCACTAATCAGTTAACTCAGGTGGAAATTTCAACTAGATTGTGCTGATGTGTATACACTGACAATAGGTTAATTTCTAGGGCAATTCAGGCATTAGAAAATTTCTTGGCTAATAAAATTGACCAGTGTGTCAATTTTGTGTTTCCTGTGTTCTTCACATTTGAAAGAATACCAAAGCCTTAAGACGCATTTAGAAAAAATTGGAAAAGTCTCTTTTTTCCCATCAAAAATAAATATTGAGATTTCTGGAATAAATTCATTCATATTAAGGAGGCTTTTCAGTCATCTTTTACATCAAAACATATATTATGATTGTGCTTTTTCATATGTAATTTGTGTGTAGATTTACTGTACAATGGTTGTTTATTTATGTATTACTTGTGTGTGTGTATGCATAACCACCCACCCACACACACACACACACATAGGTCACTTACTTAAACTATTAAGAATATTTTACAATTTAAAGGAAGAATTCATAATAACCATCCAGACATGTAATGTAACTGGACTTTGGATAATCTATGTGAAACCATTAATATTATAACTTATTAGAAGTCAAAGAGTTTGTATGTTAAAAATTTTCAAAAGACAACTATGTTTCACAGGATATATATGCCTTAAGTGACTCAAAGCAAAACTTTCATCAATAATGTAATTTTCCAAAAATCACAAATAAATATTGGTTACGTTCTAAAGAAAGCAGAGTATTATCTCATGATTTATATATTAGTTTTACATCAAGATTATGTACTGCATGTTAAAACCAAAGAGGAAGAAAGAATTTGGCGTTCATGCATAAAACATAGATTGTATGCTTAGACTTTAGATTTTCTCCTCCTAAGTGTCCAGTGGGGCATTTGAAAATCATGAGAAAGGAAGGACAATACATTGGAAAGACTCTCCTTTTCACTGAAGAATTTCTAGAATTCTCTCATTTCTCCAATTGCTGATAGTGCTTCCCAGTCATTTTAACACAGAAATCCTACCAGTGTTCAAAAATATCTATGAAAAATGAATATTATGAAGAACCTGTGAATGGATTTCAAAATTTTGTACCAAAATACACTTGCACATTAATACTATTTTTATGTGAACTTTCTGAAGTCCCCTCATATGTCCCTCAAATTTCCTAAAGGAACCTCATAGATTCTGTCAACAGAGCATTAAACTTTCAGAATGTGTTGTCGATGGGGATTCACATCACATAAGCAAACTGCTTATTCAGCTTCCATACTCTCCAGGAAGCCTGTGATTACCTGTTTTGTTTTTATTTGTTTTGTTTTGTTTTGTTTTTTTCATGTTGCCTTCCTACAGGGTTAAAAAGTTCTGGATAGGCCAAACAGGAGCTCATCTCGCCTTTTCTAGATGTAATAAATTTATATATTCCGGTTTCTGGTTTATATATTCTGATCTCTCAACTTAGTCCAAGGAAATAAGCCTTTCTGAATCTGAGTCAATCTTAGGCATAGGCAACTTTAATTTCATATATATTTGGAAAAGAAAGACACAGACAAGATTCTGAACAGATCAATCTCCTGATTCATACTGTACCAGTATAATTCATGCTTTATTCTTTTAACTTCTATAACAGTGATTTGTAAAAATCAAGGATCCTGTTACTTCAAATTTTTAGTGTAGAAGCTAAACTTCCAGAAGTAATATTTATATGTTATAGTCAAATATATTTTAAATAAACTATCCTACTGCTAGAATTAGAGAAGAGTCTGATCTTGCTAAAATAAGTCATTGTACAGCAATATATTATTCATAATGATATTCTTATTTTGGTTTTATAATTTTATGGCTTGAAAAATACCACCTGTCCCAGGGAACTGTTTTATAAATACAGAATAAAGGTCTTCAGCAAAGGTGCAGATTGAAGTGAGCGAGCACATAGCAATATAACAGCCTAGTTAAAGCTCGGGAATATTTCCCAAAATGTCCTAAATGTGCAGTGGAGTGACCCAGGTGTCCACCAGTGGTGGTGATAAAAATCTTGCTGTTACATTACTTCTAGGCAGTTTGAAAATATATGAGTACAAATAGAAATAGCAATTAAAAATATGTACAACAGTTAGCCTAACAGCCAAAACTGGCAGAGAAAAAATCATTTGCTGCCACAAAAAATGAAAATAATTGAATGCTTCAGATTTTAGTTGTCAGCACTCATCTGAGGCTATTTACTAGAAAGCACGAGTCTACAGAGCAGGATGCCAGTGACAGCGAACAATTGCGTATGAGAGTTGTAGCCAGGAACTCAAAGCAATGGACAAAAATAGGTATATCCTTATTCATGTTTCTTTTTATATTTAGAGGTTTTTTTTAATTTCAACAATTTTCAACTTTGTGAGTAAACAATATGAACGTCTTTCAGTTCTGGAAAGAACTAATTTGTAGAAATCATTTAAAATCTCTCAAAAAGCTGAAGAATCAGAAAAATTAATGTTTATGTTTTCTATATATTAAGAGAGCAATGATATAATTTTAGAGTCAGAATTTTATTAAATGTATTACAAATCACAGTTTTACTTGTGTGGCTCAAAAGAAGAAAAGATCTTCTGTTTTAGATCAGGTAGCTTGAGTGAGTTAATACATGGATCAGAAGCTCAAGAAGAACAGAAATCTTAGGTTCGTGGAAGATACATAGAGGTGCTTAATATATAATTCAAGAATTAGTAATTAGGGTGTGTGAAAATCTTACAACTAAATACAGTAGATTATGTTAGTTGCCTCTTTAAAAAAGAACATGAAGAAAGTATTATAATCTCACATTGCCATTTTTCTATTCATTTATTTTTTATTTGTTTCTTTGGAAAAAATGGAAAAGATATTTAGATTAGAACCTGGAACAGATTCTTTTCTATTCTATTCTATTCTATCCTATCCTAATCTATATTTTCTAATCTATTCTATTCTATTCTATTCTAATTTTCTATTCTATTCAATTATATCCTATTATTCTATTCTATTCTATTTTATTCCATATTTTCTATTCTAATCTATTCTATTCTATTCAATTCTACTCTTCAAATGATGATGCTGTGGGTTGACTGGTTTAACCCCTATTTTCATCCTCTCTCTTCCATGTCTCAGGAGACAGTCTGCAAAGCTATGAAGCCAAGTGCTCAAACTCCAACTTTCAAAACTCACAGTCTCACAGTTTGAACTGAAATGTGTTAAGTGGAAACCTGATTTTATCATCTTTCTTTAAATGCTTCCTAATTCCTCTTGCCTGAAAATTCCATGAGGCCTAGAAGTACAGAAACCTCCTGCTGACATAAGGTGGTACGATGTGTATGTGGAAGCCTGAGTAAGACCCTGGTTGGCATAACTGAGAGACTGTGCCAGCCTCGGATTGAAGACTTTTGAACTTGTTATACAAGACAAACTGTTGTATGTTTAAAATCTTATCTGCGTGGTCTCTATTACTTGCAACTAAATCCTTACTAAGTGATAGAGGTCCAGGATAGCAATTTGTTATCTATTTTTAAGTCAGATATGTTTCTTGGTTTTTGCCAAAAGGCAGAATCTGGGACAAGGTTCAAGTCCAAGCATTTTCTTTTAAATAACATGACAAGAAGCATCAGTAGAGAGAGAAGAATGAGACAGAGACGAGAAGAGAACTCAATAAGGGGGCATGGAGAAAGTTGCAGGGCATAGCTGGAGCTTGACTCCACTGAAGAACTCTGATAGCACAGAATGTGCCTCAAAAATATCTGCACTGCAAGACAAAGAAGCTGAGGTATTTGTTCAGGATATTACCAACTATCAATGTTATTTTGAGCACTATTTCCAGGGCATTTACTCTCCAGCACTAATTGATTTCCTTATGCACTGGATTAGCATACTCCCATAGCCACAATCAGATCTTAGGCAGAGGATCACAGCTGATCATAGTAGGCAGCCTTCAGCGTTAGGATGTTAGTGGCAAATACATATGGGCAGGGCAGCAAGAGCATCTGCTAGAGTTTACCATTTATTGCACTCAAATGGCTCGTGCGTCAAGTTAATTACCTTCTCTTTCTGATTTTTCAAGATGGTAGCACATCCCATTTTTTAATAAAGAGGTATACAATGAAACACAGAGGAAAAGCTACAGTCAGCAGCTGGTACCAAGATTATAGATGATATTCATCATCTCCTTTAGATTCCACTCACCTTTGACTTTTTTACATAGGCAACTCAAACCTTCATTTTTTGAGGCTAAAGTTGACCACATATAGTTATCACTGGTTATGGGAACCCAAATAAATGCCCCAATAAATGTTCAAAATTCCTGACATACTTTATTACACTTCTATTACATATGAGTAACTCATCTCCTAATGATTATAATGGATAACTACTCAGAGAGTTTAGTAATTCTCTTCCTTGCCTATTAACATACAAGCAAGAAGAAGCTAAAATTACTAGGTGGTAGTAATAGTTTTGGGGATAGTGATATTTTACAATATTCTTTGCTTGGCACTTGCCTCCCCATTCCTGGAACAAGGACACCTTGTTCAGCAGAGCCTACTGAAGTGCAGGAATGGGAAGCACAAGTTCTCAAAAGGGACACTGGAAGTGTTAGCAACATCACTCTTATCTCTGCCCCACCCCTTCAGTCCCTGGTCCTATGCCTTCTTCCTGTCTTGATGCACAGTGCTCCATAAACTCAGAGTGCTACAAGTCAGAGCCTTAACTCTGCCTCCAAGAAGCTATCTCATAATTCTTTCTGACTGGCAGCTTTTAAAGGATCCAGGTTATGGTGGGATCAGTAAATCTCCTGTCATATACCCATTGTCATAACTCTTTTACCATAAGGTAAAGGCAATTTCATGTATAATCTCAAGATAATAAATCCAATAAATACTCTGAATTTTTGAACATTGGTTCTGACGGAAGCATTTCAGGCAGAAAAAAGCAAATTCATACTGGGAATACTCTCTAACTCCAGTAAGGATAGATTGTCTCTTTACTCAGTACATAGGGACTCCAATGCAATGAACTTACCACATGCCCAATTGGTTTCTAATGGATGATATTCCACTGAGGGTTCCCATCATTTTTAGTTACATTCTTGGGGATTTATGCTTCCAGCCACCCTGTAAACTATGTTCTGATGATTTAGATACCCAGATTTTCCTGAAGATGAGGACCTCTCTTTCCGGATCTGACCTGATTGACCGTTGTATGAGGTCCATATCTCTGATAGTTAAGTTCTACTGCATGACATAGATTACCATCATTCTCATTGACAGTTAGCACAGTTCCATAACAATGTTCTCTTTAATTAAATCTTTATTGCCCAACAATATTAGTGTGTCCTTCATAACATATTCCCTGCCACTTAAAGAAAGAAGTACCCTTAAAGCTCTACCAGAGAACAGTCAACTGGTTGATTCTCTAGCATTACACAGTAAAACCATTCTAACATATCACATTACTATGACTATGCATTAATTTATTCTTTAATGTTGTCCTAGGATGTTCTGGCAAATATAACTCATTTGCCAAAAGCAGTATTTTTCTCCAAGAGCTAAGGAGACATTATGGTGTAATATTAGGTGCAGCTTGTAGGGTCTCTGCCAGCATCTTAGTCTTGAATCTCAGCAGAGTGCCCCATAGCAATATATTATCCTGTAGTCTACCTCATATTCTAATTTCCATCACTAGCATCTTTTTAAAGTCTGTTCATTTGTTTTTGCAGGAGAGAGAAAAGAGAAATGGTCACTCCAACAGGGTCTGCACGCCACAATCTGCCCCCAGCCTTAGCCATCCTGGATCACAGGCACACCTGTTCATGCCTGGCATGCACAGGGAAGGATGCAAACCTTGGACCGTCTCATGTGCACCCAGTTGCATTACCCTGCACCACTGCCCAGCCCTCACTAGTACTTTTTGTTTGTGCTAGACAGCATGTGCACTTACCAGAAAGAGATAGAGAAGGAAAACAGAAAGCATCCTCCTTGAAAAATGGTCATGCCATTTAAGCCACAATTCCTACTCCATTCTCCATCTTGTCAGGATTTGGGGCATGCACCTGGTTTGTTTGCCCAGCCACCAGGTCTGGGACTTGAACCATGTAATCAGCCACGTAGGATCCTACTGTCTTAACTACCAGGCCATGGAGCTGTCTCCTCACTAGCACTGTTAACATTCATTTTCAACCATATTCTCTCGTCAGAACTCATTTGGTAAATAATCCCTCTTGTCCTAAAATAACCTCCAGGAAATTTTTATCCCAATATATCAGTATCCTATTTTCCCCCTAATAGTGCCCTGATTTTAGTGTAGATGCCTTTAGTGGAAAGCTATGAATTAAGCTCAGTTAGGGCTTCTGCCAGCAGTTTGCCCTCCCATTGTTAGAGGATAGGTTCGTTTTAAGTGTGACCATGTGTTTTCCTGGCTTTCTTGCAAGTTTCTGAGTTGATACCTAGCTGCCTGAGGTCCATCACTTTTATTCTTTAAGGCTTTTATTGCAGTTATTATCTTCCAATAAATACCTTATTTATTGGAAGATAAATAACTACTCCCCAATATCCCTTAAGTGCTAGAGGGCTTGCCTGAACTCAGGCATTCTTTTCTCCCACTATCTCTTTCTGATTAACCACAGATGAGAATAAACCAAGTTATAAACTCATAGATTACCACTTGCTAATGGCGTCCTTGTTGTCATCTGGCTTGTTACTAATCCAGCTTCAGAATCTTGAGAGTCTGCTCCTATGACCATTTTTACTATAAATTTTGTTTGGATTTCTCCAGAAACAGCCATTGAAACAAGGCTTCAAGGGTAAGTGGGTACACGTACCCTCTGGCAATTAAAAAAAGTAATTTTCTAATTACAAAAAATGTTGATTAAGTATCTTGAAGTGTCCTCTCCACCCTTTCATTTTACTTTTTTGGACTGGGATGTTGATAGCCTTTGTTAAAAAGTAAATGATATCTGAAAAGAATCATGCATTCAACTATTATAACAGTAAAATGTAATGCATAAATTAGGAAAATGATGGTGTCAGTCTAACCACTAAACCAAAGGTAGATTCTGGCATTGCAGCACAAAAATGACAACTTGTATCTCTTTAAAGCCAAACATCTGGAGGTCTTCCTAAGATTGTAATGAAAAAGTTGGTTGATTTTAGATATTCATGCCAATGAGCTTATTCAGCTCATTAAATCATTATGTGACCCATTCCAATGTAATAGCCCATAGCACACACTAAGCAGCTTAGAATGCACTAGCTCATTTAATACTCAACAGCAGCCCACAGCTAATACTCCTTTCTCCAAGGGACTCTTCTCTAACCCTGTTTTCCAAGGTCCAGATCCATCTAGAAGCATAAGGTTCTATGAAGAGTAAAGAATGTTTGTACTTTGATAAGTTCCATTTGAGTCTTTCTTGAGCAGTTACAGAGTGAAATTAATTCCCTTTTCCTCCATATAATATATCATTGTTGTTTTCATTTTTCTCTATTTTTTTATCATTTTGCTTTGGGATTCTCTTTTGTCTAAGTCCTTCCATGCAACTGTTAAGGTAAAATAGTCCTGGGACAATTTGATGATGATGATGATGATGATGATTATTCAATAGGTCTTAAAAACCACAGTATGGTAAAGAAAAAGGTAGTATGCCATGTTCAGTGGAGAATGCCTCTGCTCTGGGCTGTAGGGAGAAAAATCTCTAGATAGGACATTTACCATTTTTTGAGACTGCCTGTATCATTCAGGATCCCAGCCAGAAACAGATGGCACATTCAAATTAGGATAACTTATTTATTTATTTTTTGAGAAGTTTTTTGCTATAGGGCACATGCGCTCGCCAGAAAGACAGAGAGAGACAGAGAGACAGAAAGCAAGAAATCACCCCCCAGGGGGGATGGCCACACCACAATCCCTTTTCCTCCATTCTCCTCTCGGGATCTTGGGCATGCATACACACATGCCCGGCATGAGTTTAAGCTGCTGGGTCCAGGATTCAAACCGCAGTCGACTACATGGGAGTTCAGTGACATAGCCATTATGTTGACTGCTGGTACCCAAATTAGGATAATTTAAACAGAATTTAATTAAAAGACACTTTACAAAAAATAGAGTTGTATATAAAGAAACCACAAGGGATGATGCAATATCTCATGCCATTACTACCCATAGACTTGAAGGCATGGAGAGATGGAACACTTCTAGGATTCAGTGACCCAGAAAGCTGGATGGAGAGGACCTCCTGAAGAAGCTAACATTTTCCTCAAGGGTTGTAATCAGCCCTGGCCCAAGGAGATGCTATAGGGAAAGAGACAGGGTAATAAATACCCTGATAGCTCTGTCCTCTCCCTCTGATCTGCCTGAGCTTTATATTGATTGACTCAGGGATGAGCTGAGGGATTCTGAACAATTTAGAAACTCAGGAAATTCGAAGCAAGGTGCAAAAGGGCAGAGGTCTTGCGCCAAACAGTAGTATAGAAATGGTACAACTAGACTCACATGGGAATGTCCCAAGTTCAGGTCCTGAGGTCTTCCTCTATAGGCCAGACACACATGTCCAGCCTGAACTGGGGTGGATCATGGTGTGGCCCCATGGTGGTGGGTACCTATCTCTATTTTTCTCTCTTTTGTCTCTCTCTATCATTGATGAAATTATTATTTTATAAAAATGGTGGAGGTGTGGATCTGCCAAAGCACTGGAATATCTCCAGCTCACTGCCCTTGTTTGTATTTGAGGGGACCTATGAGTCTACTAATTTGGTAAAATTTAAGAACCATCTTCTAATAAAAATCTAAAAAATCTAAAATAAAAGACATTTGCTCAGATTTCTAGAAGCTGTTTTGTCATCAAGTGCTCATGCTGAGAAAGTAAAGCTAGTATAGAGTGGATTTTGGCTGTCATGGTGATTCCTCAGCAGTCACTACACTAAAGGGTCAGAAAAACTGGCAGAACCCAGTCCCCCATGGAGGCAGCCTTGGCCCTGCACCTAGGGATGCCCCCCTCAGATGGCTTTGTCTCTGCCTCTAGCCAGTTAGGTTTTCTTTTTTTCTTCTTTAATGTTTTTGGTAGGGGGTGTATGTGCTACCCAGAGAGAGACAAAGAGAGGGGGAGAGGAACAAGCATTCCCTCATGGGGAATGGTCACACTGCAGTCCTTTCTCCTCCACCTCTCCCTTCTTTTGGGATTCTGGGCACGCATGCACATGTGCTTAGAGTGCTTCTCAAACCACCTGGTCTGAGAGTTGGTTCATACCGTCAGCAACCATGTTACATAGTCAGCCCTGGTCAGCCACGTGTTCTGAGTTTTTCTGAGCTTGGTTCTCCAGCCCTCCTGTTATATCTGGATTGTGTTTGTGTGTGTACCTGTATGTCTTTGTGTGTTTCAAATGAATTGCCTTAAATTCATTCTTAAATTCATCAGAAATCATTTGTGGTTTTTAAAGTAAATCATTCTGATTTATGAGAGAAAAAGAAAAGATACCATGAGTGACATTAGAATGGCTACCATGGTAACCGGGGGGGGGGGGGTGTCTATGGTTGTACAAAAGTAGTCTAACCTCGGTGCTGGCACCAGGTGGCGTGGTGGTTAAGGGTGCTGGACTCCCATTGGCTGACTGCAGTTTGAGTCCTGGACCTGGTGGCTTGCTTTCTCACTTTCTCTCTGTCTCTCTCTCTCTCTCTCTCTCTCTCTCTCTCCCCCTCTCTCTCTCTCTCTCGTCAAATTAAAAAATTAAAATGCATGAATAAAAATAGATAAAATTTAAAAAATAAGAAAGAAGGGTCCAAAAAGAAGTAGTCTAACCTTAAACAATCTTGGTAAATAGAAAAGAATCTGGAATTCTTCATCGTGCTTAATTGGGAAAGAAAACAAACAAACCAGATACCCTTCCACTATTCTAGGAGAAAAATCTCAACATCCAGCATGAAGCAGTACATCTACGATTCAAATTTTATCTACAGTAGTCTGGAACACAAAGCCCACTGAAGGCACTGGGAAACTGAGCAACTGCTGTAGAACAGTGATAGCCAGGAAAGCGGCAGTCAAGGACTGCAGGGTGAACAGACGCTTCCAATGGCACTGGATAGTTTAAAGAAAAACAATGAGCAGCAGCCCAAATCTCTAAATTCTTGGCTCAAGCAATGTTCTGAAACCCAGGAAGTTTCTATAATTATGCTAAAAAATCATTTATCTTTTTTCAGTAGCAGAGCTGAGATGATGGAAATGCACATTTGAAATCGCAGCTAGTATGTGGATTTGAAATCATAACTTCGTTATTTTCTATCCCACATTTCTTGAGCCGTTTACCTTCCTTCTTCTTGGCCTTTACTCTACATGCAGCACAAGTCTGATAATGAGGTGAATCGCTGAAAAACAGTAACTTGGAAAAGCATTAGGGTGCAGGGTGGGAATTACAGAGAAGAGAGTCTCCAGCCACTGAGGTAAATACAGCAGCAACTAGCACGGGACAAAAAGATAGGTGAAAATTTCTATTATCGGGGAAGATCAGGAGACTTATATTTATTCAGGAAATTATTATGTATGAGTAAGGGATTTTTTAAAAGGGAATTTTAAGATAAATTGAAGGAGAGAAGGGTATGTACCTCACTGTTATTTTTCTCTAGAATTTACCTGAATAATATCATGATATTCTTGGAAGCTTCCATAATGGCTACTGTAGACAAAAATGGTTTATTTATAGAGAGTTTAGAAAACAACAAAATTTAAATTTAGTTATCAAATCTCCATAAAACAGAGCCCATTTTATTCTTTAATTCAATAGTTCCCCTAATGATATCTTCTCAAAATTAGGTAACCCAATGATACTGTCTTATGAATTCCTTGTTTTCTGATACCTTTCTTTAAATTGAGCTCTGGATTTGTACTTTTACACAAGTGTTTCAGCAAAAATGCTACAGTAGTCAATTGTTAAAAAAATTATAAAATAGTTCAATCACTATATTGATCATTATAGCATATTATAGGTCTCAGAAAAGTATGGCTAAAATCAGCATGACCACAACTGTATTTGTAAATACTTTCATGTATAATTTTTGAATCTTGAGGGGAAAAGGAGGGGAGCAAAGGCCAGTTCTTCAACAAGGGATAAGCACTATTCATTTTTAAATGTCTAGTGGGTTGGGGATCAGGTGGTGATGCAGTGGTAACGCGGCTGTGGATTGGGGATCAGGTGGTGATGCAGTGGTAACGCGGCTGGATCCATATGGAAAAAGTTCTTGGTTCGTGTCCCAGGATCTCCCTGAACATTTTGGACACCAGTCTGTGATCTGGTACAATAAGACTGGAAGTGGATTGGAGGATAAAGACACTATTGGGGGTGCCTCTCTCTCTGTGTCTCTTTCTCTCTCTCATGAAAGATACAAGTAAATTTAAAAAATGCGTACTGAAGTTTTAAAGTCAATAGTATCAGTCAAAATTCAGACATTTATAAACTGAACCTTCTTCAATTCAATCTGAACCTCTGACCTTCCCACCCCTCCTTACCTCATATAGACGTCTTTATTGAGTCCATTTAAGTTTTTTTTTTTTTTTTTTTTTTTTTTTTTCTCTCTCTCTCTCAGGCTCTAGGTTGTTTAAAACAGTCACTATGTTCTTTAGATTTCATCCCAAACTCCTAATGGTTTCTTTTGGGCCCTCACCACACACTCCTAAGAGTGGGGACCCACAGCTAGGACTGGGCATAACACTTTTTGCCCTGAGCAGCTCCTGGCAGAAGAGACTCTGGTGGTGAGCGGTTGTCAGATTTGGAATGAGCAATTATGGCAGAGACAAAGGCTGAGCTCTCTGCTTCTTGTGAGAGCATAGACCCTTGCTCTCCATATACTTCACTAGTGGCCTTTGCCTCCTACCTGAGGGAGCCTTCCTATCCTCATTTTATGTTTTACAGTAAGCACAGAACCTCATTCCTAGCCACACTGGATCTATGGGAACTTCTGGTTTGCTTCTGGGCTACTCCAGTGAAATGGGAAACTCAGAGAAAGACTTGGGACCCTATTGTTCTCCAGACCCCACTTGCTATGTAGTCACAGGTCTTGCCATGTTCCAGGATGGTAAGACTTCTAACTATGAGATCTTATCTCAAACTCGGCAGCAGATAAAAACCTTCTTTCTTCTAGTTCTGAAACCTCACAACCTTATGGGAAATGCTAGGGGTGGAGGATACTGGAACACGTCTATCACCTCTTTTTAAAGAACCAATAAATGGGGCAAAATAAATGTCTCTTGCACTTTCCCTCTTTCCTCAGAACTCTACATAGAATATTGCAGCAGCCTCACTATGAACATTTGGGGCGCTGGATAATTCTTTTTTGTAGCTGTGAGTGTCCTGTGCTAACAGCATTCTGGGCTTCTACCCAATAGATGATAGTAGCTTACCCCAAAAAATGTCTCCCGACATTACCAAATGTCCCCCTGGAAGAGGCAAAATCACACCCACTGAGAACCACTGCTCAACACCAACCTCCACTAGTAGAAAGGACAGAGAGAGAGAAAGAGAGAAGTACTAGTTGAGGTGGATGGGAGCCTGCTCTGTCTATTAAAATCTCTACAATCGGTATTGTCTCATTGCTGAGTGGTGCAATCATTTGAAACCCAGTACTTAAACAGACATAGGGGTTCTCTTTTCTCAGCAGTGAACTTTCTCCACAGAAATGCACTTCTATTTTACTTTGTGATCTGAAAGGGACAGCGTTTGGCCCAGAAACCAGGTTAAGGTCACCTTCAATTAACACTTCACATACTGTCTTGTACAGATGCTGAAAAATATACTTTAGGACTCAAGCAAAAGAGTCGCATAACATCCTTGTTTATTCACCATGAAAATGTAATAGATATTGAAATCCAAAATGTTCCTCCCTTTCTAAAATGTGACCCTTATATCTGCACATCTAAAATTTTTATAGCATTAAAATCTTAGATAAGTGGCAAGGCAGTGGCACTTTAATAAAGCACATAATGCTCTGAGAGGTAATCCCACATGGAAAGGTTGGCGGTTCAAGTCCAGAGACTTCCTTGAGCATGCCAGGCATAGGCTTGCCCATAATCCAAGGCTGGTTATTGGTTAGAGGTGAATCACTGCAACACGACCCTCTTCAGGGGTGCTCTTGCTTCCTCACTCACACAAAATAAATTAAATAAATACATAAAATATTTTGAAATTATTTTAAAATGTGTTTTGTTTCATTTAGTTTCCTATGTGGAGCATGTACTCACTGGAGGGAGAGGAAAAGTGAGAACTCACCCCTACAGGAGAGATGGCCTACCATAATCCCGTCTTTATTTTCATACCAGGATTTGAGGCATGAATGCATGTGCATCTTATATGTTTTTCAATGATTTTCATTTTTCTATAGACTGTTTGAATGGCACTGTCGGCCATGTGAATCCAGTCACCTTAACCACCATGCCACTGACTGGCCCATGTCAAATCTTTTCAAGGTTAAATAAAGCTTGTATGCTATGAACAGCCCTCCAAGAATTCACATTGTAACTGCCTCTACCCACCACTGTCTTCTAAAGTTACTTCACAATACTTTGTTAAAGAGATGTATATGCTTGGGACCAGCAGATAGCGTAATGGCTATGTCGCTGGACTCCCACGTAGTCGACTGCGATTCTCGTCCTGGACTTGGTGGCTTAAAACTCATGCTGGGCGCGTGTGCGTGCATGCCCAAGATCCCGAGAGGAGAATGGAGGAGGAGGGATTGTGGCGTGGCCATCCACCCTAGAGGGTGATTTCTTGCTCTCTGTCTCTCTGTCTCTCTGTCTCTGTCTGTCTGGCGAGTGCACGCGCCCTATAGCAAAAACCTCTCCAAAAAAAAAAGAAAGAAAGAAAAGAAAGAAGATGTATATGCTTGCTGCTTTCCCTTCTTCACATTCTTTCTCCACTTGACCTATTGCAATATATGGCTTTTTCTCAGTCTCTATTGGGCATCAGTTCCAGGACCCCAGTGGATACAACAATCTATGGATGTTCATGTCCCTTCTAAAAACTGATAAATAGTGTAGTTGGCCCTGCATGCCCACAGGTTCCTCATGCACGGCACCGATTCAATCGACTGTGGATCTGATCCCAGATACGAAGGGCTGACCTCTATTTTACAGCATCCCACTAAATCTGCTTTTATTAAGACCCCGATTATAGCCTCCAACATATAGTCCACTGACCCTATGCTCCAGTTTCTAGACCTCTCCATGATATTTTATACTACGATCATTTTGATTTTCCATGTTTGGCCTAACATTAAGGTCTTCTATTATAATCACTGTATCCATTCCTTCTTACCTTGGCAGTGCTGATGTTGTTCCACTTTCTCTCGGGGGTTGTCTCTTGACTAGGTTTGCCTGCTGTGCCTGTCAGCCCTCATTTGGTGCTTCTTTGATGAATATCTTTCACTTAGTCTTCCAGATTCACTGCCAGCACTCCACCTATGGCTCTGTGCCCTACAAAAATATATATATATAGGTCTATATCAATGATCTTCCATGTGCTCTCACTTCTTCTGGTCAGGTTGGGTCAATGGAGAACACCAGCAGGAGGTCAGACAGATGAACAGAGTTAGGTTGTTTACTCTCCTGTGTCCCTCCTGTGAGATCCTCTTCAATTCGGCGGTGTCCGGCAACAAATAATGAGTTTCTCCCCGTGTATTCTGCACGCCTGTGTATTTCTGCTTCTACTGAACTTTACTTTCTCTCATCTATTTAGACCTAGAAGCTATGATAGCTCTGTTACTATTTCCTGAAATTTCCTTTTAGTCTGCCTACCTTTCTGTAATCCATCTCTTTGTAAGTACACCTTCTAGAATTATTCTATTTATTATTGAGTATACCACTGATTTGAGTATACCTCTGATCCACTGGGACCCTGGGTGATAGACCCATCAATATGCTATCATGGCCCTGTCGTTTTGTCTAATGTTTACACACACACACACATGTACATGCACACACACACACACGTATACACACACACATGTACATGCACACACACGTATACACACACACACACACACACACACACAGAGTTTCTACTGAATTTATATAAAGGGAATCTTTTAAAAGTTCATGTAAAATGCATGTTATGAAAAAAAGAACTCTACACAGATTTCAAGAATCTTTTGCTCCAAAATAAACTCATTCTTTAGTTTCATTTTTCTACAGTCTTTCAAAATACTCTCATATAACCTGTGTAATCTACAAAATCTTCAAACTCCACATGTCCAAAATTGAATCTAGTATCCTCTCCACTCCCCAAAGCCACACTCTTAGAAATTAGACTTTCATTTCTACTAACTGCATCAATTTAATCACTAAATTTCACTAAAGTGACTCTCAGTCTGTCCTACTTCTTCATCTTAGCCACCTCTCTCTCAGGTGTGACACTTTGTATTTCTCATTAAAATCGAAAATAACCTTCTAATTGGTCTACCACTTGACTCACTACTAGTGAATTTCTTTGTCACACTGGTAGTGTAAAGTATACTATCTTGCAAAGCTGACCCAGAACAGTCTAAGGTACTTTCTCATCTAAATAATAAAATTTCAAGTAGTCCATAACTATCTAGCAAGTCCCTTTTACTCTTTAATTTCTAGAGATGTAAATTCACAATTATCTGAATATACTATATCATTTCATACTTCCATGCTTTTGCACATTGTTTTAAATATACTATATTTACTAGATATTACCTCACACTTCATCTAATTATATATTAACTCCTCTTTCAAGAAGCCATCCTGATCTCAAATCAACTTTGCTCTACTCTTCTGTACTATATATGCTGACTGTAATAAACAAGACAATATACTTTAATCATTTACTTACTTTTTTTGTAGGTTGCTAAACTTAACTCTTTAAGGACAAAAATAAATTTTTAAAGATCATAAAGCTTCATGGAACTGGTACTACTTAAATAGAAATCATTGATCCATCAGATAAACAATTTAATATTCTTTTCTCATAGATAAATATTTTCAATAAAAATACATATTTATTTAGAAGCATTTAGAACATCAGCAAAATAACTGCAACTTTTTTTTAATTACAGTGGTATTTGGTTAACAGAACAACAATTATTTTGTATAAGCTACATCAGAGACAACCAGAGATAAAACTATCATCTCTATATATAACTAATTTGTGCTGTACACCAACAAAAATCTGCTCTAAATTTCCACATTAATTTATAAGCTCCATACTCTACCAGGCAAGTTTAGTGTCTATTGAAAATACCACCAGGACAGAGCTATCTAAAGACACATTTGGTAGTGGGTTAACTATATAGAAAAAAAAAAAAAAGACACTGTACATTTCAAAAACAAATCTTATCACAGCCTTACATTTCAATTTTTTTCTTTAAATAAAGTAAGTTGTATACAGAGGGGTTAAATGCATTATAGATAATGAAAAAAAACCACGTCACTAGAATCAACTAATTCATCATCATCTTCTTCATCTTCTTCCTCACCTTCTTCATCCTCCTTGTCTTTCTCCTACTCCTTCTTTTTCTTGCTCTTTTCAACCTTGACAACTCCCTTTTTTGCTGCATCAGACTTTCCTTTAGCTCAGTATGCAGCAATATATTTCTTGTGTTTTTCCTTCAGCTTAGCAGCCTTCTTTTCATAAGGCTGTTTATCTGTAGCAGTGTCATTCCACATTTCTCACAGGGTCTTTGCAACATCACCAACAGATAGGCCAGGATATTCTCCTTTGATTTAGGACAATACTCAGAACAGAACAAGAAAAGCCGAAGGCGGTTTCTCGGGTATATTGGTATCCTTGAACTTCTTTTTAGTGTCCCCTTTAAGGGACATAATAGGTTTACATAACTCTTTCATAACGGACCTTGGCCATCTTTGCCGTATCTTCAAGGTGTCCTTCCTCTTTAGCAGATATGGTCTTCCACCTTGCTAAGCACTTCTTGGAAAACTCTGAGAAGTTGAATGAAGCATCTGGGTGCTTCTGCTTGTGCTTCACCTGGCACGTTTGTACAGAGAATGTGTATCATAATATTTTGCCTATGCGTTTTCTAGGGTCTCCTTTGCCTATGTTTACTTATCTTTCCTACACAAGGCAGAGTCTCCCAGTGACTACCTGGTTCTCACTTGCCCTGGTGCCATCTCATTCAATGACATGTTTTAAAAAGAAAAGAAAATTTAGGGACAGTACTTGTATTTATTTTTTAAATAAATCATACTTTGGGATATTTTCTTTAAGCAACTCTTAACTAATTTTTCCCCCAAAGGTGTTTGCCTTAGGGAGCATGCATGTGCCAGAGAAAGAGGGACAGACACATTGGGAGGGAAAGTGAGAAATCACCCCCCACGGGGGATAGCCACACCACAATCCCTTCTCCTTCATTCTCTTCCTGGGTTCTTGGGAATGCTTGCACATGTACCTGGCATAAGTTTCAAGACATCACATCTAGGATTCAAATGGTGGGTGGCCATATAGGCGTCCAAAAGAAAATTAGCTGTCCCCCAGGTTAATTTTCTTTTAAGTTTACTTATTTCTCCTGAGAGAGAGAGGGACAGAGAGAGGTGGGCAGGTACCCCTGTAAGGTCTTTATACCACAATCCACCCCCAGCTTCAACTATGCTGGAGCATGGGCACACGTGCTCGTGCTCAGCGTATACAGCCTGACACTGTTGACCTGGAACCTCCCATGTGGATTCAGAATTATAGAAAATTGCATTACCACTCAGCCACTGTGACTGGCCCTCAAACTAAGTAATCTTAACCAGAGTAGCAATTTTATTTCCTACTTATACGGTCAAAGGTGAATATTTAGTCATCTTCCAGAGAGGAATTCAATGCCATAGGTGCAATGGTTTCTTGCTGGTGGTGCTATACTATACTATACTATACTATACTATACTATAAAATGTTACAACTAAATGTAACTTAATTCACTTCTCCTAGGACCAAACATTTTGTCTCATAAAAATTAATGGTTAAAGTTCCATCTATTCAGGTTCTTATTTAAGACATTAACCAGGAATTAGTGCTATTTAGATACTTGTTTTGGGAAGGGTTTTTCATTTGTTAGCTACTGGTTATGCTTTATTTCTAACCATTATTGGCTATCAATGCATGAAATGAAGCTTTTCATAGATTTAAAGTATATCTTAATTTCATAAATCTTGCAAGCTTCGTTAATTTCTTCCCAGAGAAACATTGCTATTCAAGATATTAAATATAACTAATTCAAGCTAGGTTTTAGGCTTTGGTGTTGAAGTACAAACAGAAGATAATTTGCGAGTAGTAAGTACACATTAAACAAATTAATATAATTATTTGCAACTAAAATGCAATACTTTCCTCTAATACAGCAAATAATGTTAATTAAAATTTAATCTTATGTGGTTTTAGAAAAGGATAGAGATATTTACAACTACTTGCTTAAAAATTATTCTTTATTAATACTCTGTAAGACATATTTCAAGTGATTTTCAACTTAAAGTTTAAAAATCCATTTATAAATATTCTTTTAAGGAGATTCATATTTCTTCATGACAAGTATTTAACTATAATTCATAAGCTGAAATGCTATACTATTAAAGGTATAAATAGACATTAAATAGACCTTTTTGTTATCACAAAACATTAATTAGTAAATATATAAAACTCTTAATATCACAGCAAATTTTTAAATATTTCAAATGTAGAAGGAAAGGCATCGGTTTTCATTTCTTATTACAACATGGCAAAGTCTTGACTGAGAGTGATATAGTAAAAAGCATCATCAAACAAGCCAATCAAGAATTGCATGAAGTTCTTTCAAAGGTTATATCCTAAAATCCTTAAAAAATATAAGGGCTTCTGAAATTGGCAGTATATATTATACTTTTAATCTACTAGATAGAGTAGGTGAAAGGATTTGCACAGAAAATAATTTATAACATGCTACAGCAAAACAAATATATATTATGAAGTTTCAGTCAACATTTTTATGATTTAAAATAACAATAATAATTTTTAAAAATTCCCAAAACATTTGACATACAGTACCTAATCCCCAGAAGCAGTATAGAGAGGTTGAGAGAGAAGGTCTTGCTTTCACACACCCAACTCCCAGCTCTACCTTGTACTAACTTATTAACTGGGGTTCCTGTGTTCCTTATGCCATGCAATAAAATATCTCAATGAATTTTGTTGACATTAAGCTGAAACAGTGAATGTAAAGAGCAGAACCTAGCCAATTATAAGAGTCTGATGAAAGTTTGTTAGTATTGTGGCAATGGTAGAAGTGATGATGGTAGTAGTTCTCTCTTCTCTAGGGTCAGACAATTCAATGCTCTTAGAAATCTTTTGGTGCAACACTTTAAGAAGCACTGGCACATATAAACATTAGTTATCTGTAAAACAAGTTTACCAGTTCCCTGTGTTCAAATATTGTGATTTCGCAACTCTGATATACATCACTTAAGAAACATTCCCAACCATCTCAGACTCTGAAATCTTACATATCCTTCAACTATGTATTTTTCTGTATCTCTCTGTCTCTTCCTACATCTTACTGATTACACTAGGTAAAAGGAATTCACCCTTCTTCTAGTGCAAACATTGTGTTCATTTATACCTTTTGAGTTGCTCTTATCAACCTAACGAAGAAAATATATTCTTATTCTGAAGCATATAGAAGATTATATTCATTGCCCAGGGTGAGTAGCAAGGAAGTACCTAAATGATGGCCAAGTCAGGCCCACCAGCTCCCATATCCACTTTCCAAAATTACTCTTCTCTGTCCCCTCAGTCTTAGATAGGCTGCTATACAGCATCTCGATTTGTCACTGTGTATTCACGGCTTAGTTCCCTTACTAAATTATGAGCTCCCAGAATTACAAAATTATTTTTAACTGGTTGTTTAAAAAAAAAAAAAAAAAAAAGAAGCCAACCAGAAACCAGACAAAACCAAAAAAAAGCTTTTTTTTATGACCTTGCTGAACTCAAGAAATGCTAACATTCTCCAGGGAAAGTACATGGAGAGATAACAAGACTATAAAGATTCACAGAATTGTCTTAACTTTCAGAAGCTATGCCAAAGAAATCTGAATCTTTGGCATGTCACTATTGATGACACATGTCAACTTTCGTAGGGTCATGAGATAAATAGTAACCCGAACCACTTGCTTCTAAAGGTTTTGTTTCCTCTGAAGACTGACATGGTGTGTTGTATGAAGTCACAGGTTCTGTTATACCTGCTGCAATCAATACTACAATTAAAGGAGACTAGCACCTGAAGGAACTGATCAAATAGATCCAAACCTATTTTCTTCCCTTAACATAAAATTAAAAGAATAATAAATAAATAAATAAATATCTTGCACAAACACAAAAAAAATGACAGTTCCTAAGATGAACAGGTCATAAAGATATAAGTTTTATAAATAAGTTTTATACAAATTTTAAAATATTTAAGGATACCCTAGCAGGTATAAATAAATTAAATGTTATCTTAGTGAAAAGTATCTATTTCTTTCAGATGCTACACATCCACTAGGTTCAGCATAGATCTGACATAATGTTTTGCACTTTTACGTTTTATCAATAAGATTAAGATATCAATGACAAGATAACATAACAGTTAAGATCAGCATTTCCAGTGGTATAAAAGAAACTCTTTGATTTTTCTGAACAAATTCAATAGAAACTCATTAGATGTAACTATGACTTATTGCTTTGTTTTTTTTTTTAGAAAATAATGCCTTAATATTTTGTCTTGTGATATAAGGAAAACAATTTCATGTAATCTTAGATTTTAAGCATCTGAACTATCACTGCAAAAAGTGCTTGAGTGACTAGAGTAAAGGATTAACAGAATTTGAGGACAAAGGTAAATAAAGGTTATCCTCTGAATCTGAAAGTTATAAAGGTCATAACATTTTAATAACCAATGTAATCAAATGTATTCAGCACATGCTATATTACTTATATGTGTCCTTGTATTGATTCTGTTAGTTATGGATCCTGTTATTAGTTAGCGAGATATGTTTGTTTAAATCCAAGTGGTAGAAACAACTCAAACCTCAAACTTCCTCAAGGAAAAAAGGCAGAGAGAGAGAGAGAGAGAGAGAGAGAGAGAGAGAGAGAGAGAGAGATGAAGAAATGAAGAAATGGGAAGAGGGTTGTGTTATGGAATCCAACAAGGTTATAGATAGACCTCAAGAATTTCTTAAAAGAGAGAAATGTAAACTATTGAGGGTTATTTCTTTTATCAGTGCTGCTTCTCTTTGCATAACTTTACTATTCTATTTCAGTCTCTTGTGTTTCTGATAACAGAAATATCTGAGTCCGGGGCCCAGCAGGTGGCATGGTGGTTGAGATGTTGGACTCCCACATGGCTGATCATGATTGAAATCCCAAACCTGCCAACTTGCTTTCTCACTCTACCTTTCTCTCTGTCTGTCTCTCTCTGGTCAAAACTGAAGAATAATGATAATAAAAAAAAGAAAATAAATATTTAAAAAATAAAAGAAATATCCAAGTCTGATGACTTACACAGAATAGAGATTTATTTTTATTTTGGAGACCCAAGTTCAAAGGGCTACATATGGTGAGGTTTTTCTTGTTTGAGAACAACACGGTTGAGGACATCACATAACAAGACAGAACAAGCTCAGAGTCTATGTCCATGTGTCTGCTCTTCTAATGAATCCATGAGTATCCAATCATTGGGGTTCTTCCCTAATGACTTTGATCTTAATCCCATCCCAAAGACCCACTTTCAACACATAATAATCAAATTTAAGTACATGAATGGGTAGGCGGGGGGGGGAATATATTCAAACCATAACATCTTCTTTCTTATTCTTTAATCATGTAGGATATTATGGTCACATTACAGCTTCTGATTTTATATGTTATGTGTTATTCATAAGAAAAGTGCCATTTGCTATCTCAATGTCAATGCCAATTTTCCCCAAAAACGAATCTAGTTGATGTCCATTTGGGCCAGGTGACCTAGTTACCAATTTGACCTAGTTACCAAAGCCTGGGAGACAACAGTATGTGGTGTTATATGGATACCATGAATTACTACTAGTAAATAGAAGCAATGCTATTATAAGTTGGAAATATAACCCAAACTATATGGCAGTAGTAACTTGTCCAAAGAATGCACTTTGTTCAAAGAAATCAAACATACCTAAGGTTCCTGGAAAACTGTAAACCATTAGCTCTTTTGTAGTGTGTCTGAGGTAATATCCTTACTTCAAATTGGAAAAGCTGTGGTCTAACATGGAGTATTAAAAAAAAAAAAAAGAAAGAAAGAAAAGAATTGCTAACACATTAAAAATGAATCAATGCTAACCAGCTTTGCCTAAGAGAGAATGGTTGTCATGAATATTCAAGTAACTAAACAGGTGTGTTCTACAGTATAATGTGAGTATTCTCCTGGATCTACCCCATCCTGGATGGAATATTTCTCAAGACCACCCAGCTGTCTTTATTCTATTTTCATGAACATCCTGCGGTTATATAACTTGCTAGTTCAATTTCTGTGGCTGCTTAATATTTAAGGAAAAGAATGGCCCAGATAGTAGACACAAGGTTTCTCATACTTAGCAAAGTATAATTCCCACTCTAAATAAATTTTCACCCAATTTACAAATGAATAATATGTGGTTTATTTATCATGAGTCAATGATTTAAAACAAATCATGCTCAAGTGAATCAATTCTTAAGACATTGTTCTTCCCATGTAAAAGTATACATTCAATCACAGAAAAAGGGAAACGCAGTCTCAAGATCAAAGAAATACCTCTTATCTAGTTAATCCAGACAGATCACAATGACTTAACATTTACTGAAGTTGAAAAAATTAGTTCCTTGTGATGACAAACTCTCAAAAAAATAATTTTAATAGCTTAAGGTACACATTTCAACAGGTGATAGAATCTAATATTTATTGACAAGCAATTTAAATAAAAATTCTTCTACCAAGGATGCTCATACAAATTAGACACCAACGATGTGTTAGAATGAAGGCTATATGGGATTAAAAATTACTAACTCAAAATAGAGAGGCAGGACGTTAATGAGAAACAGATATGGCTTATTACCTGTTGATGAGGACATGTATAGTATTCTCAACTGGATTGGTCTGAGAAGTATTTCATGATGTGTAAAGTCTTTTTACAAGCAAAATGAGAAATAGTGATTGACTGTTTTAAAAAATAATTAGAATAATAATAATAATGATTGGGAAAAACATAGAAAAGATATTGAATGTTGAAGCGGGGAGATTAATGTCTCTGTATTGACTGACATGCATGGCATTCCCTTTTGAAAAAGCAATGTAATACACTGTAAAGTTATATGTAATTCAATGTAATATAAAGAAGATTATGATGATAATAATTAAAAAATGCAAAAAAAAGAAAACTAAAAAAAAATTTAACACACATGCTTGAAATGTTAATAAATTGCTTTTTTATAAAGCAATTATGTTTTATCTATACAAATACAAGTTTATTATATGGATTCTACTGTAGAACAACAGAAGACAAAGATAAGTACTGATTAACATGTTAGTTCCAATTTATTCTCTTCACTATGTTGATATTTTATTTTAAAGTGATTAATGATGATTACAGGCAAAGAATTCAAAAGGTCATCAGGTATAAGAGTTCAATTAAGAAACTTCAGGTTTTCTTGTAGAGCATTATTTTTCTTATTTACATTTCATCATGTACATCTTTATAATGTACATTTTTTAAGTATGCATGTTGTACATGACAATCAAATAAAAAATATTACCATATACATAATTTTCAACTGAAAACATTACATTCTTGTGTTTATTTATTATTTTTTGAGAGGTTTTTGTGATAGGGCACTCACCAGAAAGACAGAGAGAGACAGACAGAAAGCAAGAAATCACCTCCAGTGGGGATGGCCACACCACAATCTCTTCTCCTCCATTCTCCTCTGGGGATCTTGGGCATACACGTACATATGCCCGGTGTGAGTTTAAGCCACCTGGTCTGGGACTCAAACCACGGTCAACTACATGGGAGTTCAGCGACATAGCCATTACGCTAACTGCTGGTCCCATATTCTTGTGTTTATTAAATGTTTCTTCTCTTTGTCCCTCACACCTACCCTCTATTATCCACACCCCCCTTTTACAGTCTCCGGTATCTACATTTATCCTCTGTACTATGATATCTACAGATTGTTCTAATTCTGCCATAGAGTGCAGATATTTGATACATGATGAGTGGGGATATACAATAAGTGTCTTTCAAAGTCCAGCTCACTTTGTTTGATATTAAGTCTTCCATATTCATCCACATTGAATCTCTTTCTCTAGTTGACTTCAAGTTTAATTTCATTGTCCTCATTTGTTTCCCAAAAATTTATGTTTGGGAAAGTATTCCCCAAAGTAATGTTGTTGGGAAATGGTAAGACCCTTAATAGATGAGGCCTTGTAGGTTGTATTTGAATCATGGAAGCATTACCCATTTGAATCATGGAAGCATTACCCTTATGAATGGATTACTATTGTCTAATATTTCTCTTACAAGAAGTTAATTTCTACAAAAGCAGGTTGTTATGAAAGTAAGAGCTGGGAACCAGCAGTTAGCGTAATGGCTATGTCGCTGGACTCCCACGTGGTCGACCGCGGTTCGCATCTCGGACCCGGTGGCTTACAACTCACGCCGGGCGCGTGTGCGTGCGTGCCCAAGATCCCGAGAGGAGAATGGAGGAGAAGGGATTGCGGCGTGACCATCCCCCCTGGGGGGTGATTTCTCGCTTTCTATCTCTATGTCTCTCTCTGTCTGTCTGGCGAGCGCACGCGCCCTATAGCGAAAAACCTCTCAAAAAAAAAAAAAAAAAAAAAGTAAGAGCTGTCCTCAGGTCTCCATTTCTGCATATGCTACTGATATTTTCCACTTTTCTCCACCATGTTATGATGCAACAAAGGTTGCCTAGATGCCAGCCCCACCCCTTTGGAATTTATAGCCAGAAGAATCATGAGGCAAATAAACCTCTTTTCTTTATAAATCATCTAGTCTCTGGCATACTTTTTAGCAGTATAATAAAGACTAAAACATCACTAGTGCAAATAGTCATTGGTTATCATTCTCATTAAAGATGGAAATAATTATCAAAAAACTTTCCATTTTAGTGTGATGAAGGTAAAATGTTAACTAGTTTTTATATGAGGTAAAGAAGGTTTTCATTACCATTCATAAAATACATATTTGTGTAAGTCCTAGAGTAATGGGTTTAAGGGAAGGTATCATGCTTATGAATTTGCATGCTTTTGAGTTTACTTTCTATTAATATCAACTTCATGGAGGGAAAGTTCTTCCAGCATCAATAGTTATAACTGAAGTTATCTGGCTGGATAATATTTTAATAATCTATTCAGGTTATTGAAAGAAAAGTAGTGATTACTAACAGTCCTCCCATGTGAACCATAGATAAAGGAAACAATGCCCCAGGGGTCATTTGACCATAAATAAAGAATTAAAAATAATTTTTTGACCCTCCAGTGGTGTAATGGTTATGTGGCCGCTCTCCCACATAGCTGACCACAGTTAAAGTCCTGGACCTGGTGGCTTAAAACTCACACTGGACATATGTGTATGCATGCCCAAAATTCCAAGAGGAGAATGGAAGAAAAGGGATTGTGTCATGACCATTCTGTCTGTGGTTTTGGCCAATCTGGCTAGGATGTGCCTTGGAGAAGATCTTGAGTTGATTCTATTTGGGGTCCTTTGTATTTCTTGGATCTGGATATTTGAATGCTTATCTGTTTGGAATATGTTCTTCCATGATTTCATGGAATAGATTATCAATGCCCTTATTATTTTCTTTACCTTCTGGGATACCAATTACCTATATATTTGGGCACTTAATGGTATCTAGTATTACTCATATATTGTCCTTATTTTTCTTGGTTATTTTCTCAAGCTATTTGATAATTTTTTTCTAGATCATAGTTTTTTTCCTTCCACACTTGAGATTTGATCTTCTACATGGTCTAATCTGCTTTTAATACTTTCAAAGAAGGTTTTAATTTACTGTGTCACAGCCTTCATCTCTAACAATTCCATCTGATTCTTTCTTATGGTGTCTATTTCTTCTTTCAAATTGCAAAAGGATTTCCTCATCTCCTAGAGCTCGTTGTCTCTCTTCTCTTGCATCTCATTTAATTTTGTCACTATAAATATTCTCAATTGTTTATTTGACATTTCCACAAGTTCTATCGTGTTGCCTGTGGATGATGCGGAGTTGATGTTTCCCCTTGGGGTAGAGATATTGTATTGGTTGCTCATATTTCTTGTGCCTCTACTATGGTTTCTAGTCATCTGGTGATTTATACATTCCTTCCTAGATTCTCCAAGTTAATTCTGAGCATTCAAAGGCACGTGGGAGTAGGCAATCGGTGATCTCTCTGCTGCTCTACTTCCCTGATGCTCTCCAGCAACCTGCACTGTTGACACTGGTCTTGGATGATTCAAAATCCTCCCCATTTCTAGAAAACAGGTGTTCCTGAGACTGAGCTCCTGATTAATTCAGGAACATAGAAGGGATTGCTTGGCACACATACATGCCATGCTTTGGAAAATGCTGAAGTATTAGTATTCAGAGGCATGTGACTGGGGATAAGCAAGAGTCTTTCTACAGCTCAGTCTCCCTGAACAGGAATGGATGTCCACATGGGGCAGGGAAGGGCACAAGGTCATCTCAAAGTCCCAAGCAACATGTGAAAGTTCAAAGGTAAGTGGGGGGAGGGAATGAGTCATGGGCCTCTGCTGCACAGCCTTCCAGCCATAGGCGGCCTGCCATCTAGTTCCTGATTCTTGATCCTCAAACCTAAGCCAGTTGCTTGGTTTAAATGACTGAATATCTACACTCATAATTCTAACCTCTTTCTGCTTTCCTTTACATTAAAAACTATTTCTCTGTCTCTGAGCAAGTCTCAAACACATCTTCATATTTCTGTTCTTAGATTGTAACCCCTAACATGGATACTTGCTCAGATCTCTAGCTTCGAACAACACAGTTAAACCCATCCCGTCACTTTGGAATTCCAATATTACTTTAGATAGTGTGACTGAGAATCAGTTATGTATTTTATTTTTGAACCTTTGAACCACATGTTTCAGATCTCAAAGAAAGATCCTAATAACATCTCAGCCAAACTCTAGACAGGTAATATCTGAACCCTCAAACATGATGGATATTAGTGAATATATGGGGCACTAACATAGTGGCAGAATAGCAAGCTGTAATTCATTCGATCTAGCTATTACCCAACTAGTAGGCAATAATAAATGAAATGAAATAAGCTTCATATCATACATCTATAGCATTTCGATGGGTCACTTTATTTTCTTTCTTTCTTTTATAAATTTTGTCAGAGTGTATATGAACTCATCAGAAAGAGAGAGAAAAAGAGAAAATAAGAAAGTACCCCCCCCATGGAGAATGGTCCCTTCTTCATATTTCTCTGCCTTCAGGATTTGGGGCATGCACACACATGTACCCAGCAAGTTTCTCAAACCACTAGATCTAGCACTCAAACCACCCACTCAGCTATGTGTAATTAAGCTGCCTTAATCTCCATCTTGTGGGTTGGTCCATGGTGCCACTTTCCTAGCATAGGTCTAGATTTTAAGACATCTAAATATCCACAGTTAGAGCCCCCCGAATAAACTCTCACTTCGTCCTTTTAGTAGTAGTAGAGCAACAAACTGGTGTTTCTCACATGCTTCTTCCAAACCTGCTTCTAGTCTCCAATTATGTCTAGATATAAAACATGTCAGTAACTCTTACTGCCTGAGGTTTTCAAAAAGTAAAGGATATTAATGGTATGTTTTATTATGGTGATATATAGGTAAATAGAACACATACATAAAATTTCATGAAAGTACACAAAGTTCAAACATTAAAGCACTTTAAAAAGTTCAGACTGATTGTTATCTCTGATAAGACAGCCTCACAAAGGAAGAAAGTAAATCCTGGAAAAGTGATGCAGGCAAAAAATGAAACTGAACCTTACTTGGCATTAACAAAAATCGACTCAAAATGGAGCAAAGATCTAAATGTACAGCCTCAACAATAAAACTACTGGTGAGAAATACAGCAGAAACTCTTGGAAACATCTGTGTAAGCAAAGACTTTTTAAATAAGACCCCCCAAACCACAGACAATAATCCCAAAAAATAGACAATTGAAACTATGTGAGACTAAAAACCTTCCGCACAGTAAAAAATACAGTAAGAGTGAAGAGACAAATGTCAGAATGGGAAACTATATTTGCAAACTATGCCTCAGATAAGGAACTGACAACCAGAATATACAGGGAATTCATGCAGCTTACCTGCAAAAAAAAATAAATAAATAAAAATAAAAAACATCAAGCCAATCAAAAGATGGGCAAATGAGTTGTAAAGACACCTCTCCAAGGAACACATACGAATGGCCCAAAAGCATATGAAAACGCACTCAACATCACTTATCATAAAGGAATACAAATCAAAACAATGAGATACCACTTAACTACAGTCAGAATATCTAAGATTAAAAAAATAAAGAACGATAAGTGCTGGCAAAGTTGTGGTTAAAAGAGAACACTCTTACACTGTTTGAAGGAATATAAATTAGTGTAACCACTGTGGAGAACAATTAAAGAGGTTCCTAAGAAATCTAAAAATCACACTACCAGAGGACCCAGCAATACCACTCTTAGGCATTTACCCAACGATTAGGAAAACAGTCATTTGGAAAAACACTTGCACATCCATGTTTATTGCAGCATTATTCACAATTGCTAGGATATGGAATCAACCCAAATGTCCAAGAACAGATGAGTGAAATGAAAAAATGTCACACATATACAGTATGGAAACTACTCAGCCATAAAAAAAAAAAAAAAAAAAAAAAAAAAAAAAAAAAAAAAAAATTGAGACTCTGGCATTTGATACAAAGTGGACGAATATGGAAGATTTAATCTTAAGCAATGCAGGCCAGACTATGAAAGACAGGCATTGTATGTCCCCACTTAATACATATTGAATGTCTGCACACTATGGCAGAAACTGAAAGACTGGAAGGTATAACAGTAGGGAGGGCAACTGTAGGTAAGAGAGACAGTATAGGAGAGGATGGATAATACAAAGTGGGAGAGCAAGTACCAAGAAAAAAGGGAAAAAAATTGTCAGACACAAAAATGTGAAGTAATTTGTTGGTGATATTGTATATAGTAATATCTTTGACTTGACTAACATGCACTGCATTCATGCTGAGAAAAGTCATTTTAAATACTGTAAAAATGTGCTGTGATTAAATGTAATTTTTAAAAAAAGGGAAGTTTAAATCTATGATAATAGGGAGGACAATTGTGAATACCAGAAACTGTATGGGAAAGTGGTGATTTGTAGAGGGTGTGTGGGAGTGTTTAGGAAAAAAAGATTTAACACACACAAAAATGGAAAGTTATCTGTTAAGGATGATGAATATGGTAATATCTTTGATTTGACTGACATACACCTCATGCACTTTGAAAAATCATACTTATGCTATAAAATGTACAATAATTAAATGTAAATAAGAAATCATACTGATAGAATAAAAAATAGAAGAAAATATGCTAAAAGAAAAATGATACAGGCAAAAGGGATTCAAGGACTTCCCAAGAACAGGAAGACGTATAATCAAAAGTACTTGTAGGAAATGTTTTTTTCCTAAAACACAAATTGTACATTTGCAAGGAAAGTACTAATTGAATATGTAAGGAATGGGAGGGAGAGAAGTAAGTGCAGAAGTGAAAATATAGAGAAGTTAATATGTCATCCTTTGCTCATTTCCTCTATTCAATAAAAATTATGAGTTGTTTTGTTTAGTGTACTGGTAAGCCATCTAAACATATGGCACCTGTAAAAGTAATTTTATTAATCTTTGACATTTTCAAAGTAGTTAAGTTTAGTTGATACTGTTTATAGCATAGGTTAAAGCATTATATAGTCTACATTATAGTCTTATCAACTATAGATTTGATCGAATCTTCCCTTTTGCGTCTGAATGGGGAAAAGAAATAAAATTCAGGGTGATAGTGAACTGGTTTTTTCCTCTCAGTAATAAAGAAAATTGCAGTACCTGAGGTGTTATTTCAAAAATATTTATCAATATTGTTTACATATCAAGTAGAGCAACAGCCAAGCTTACCAGTGATTACAGCTTTAATGAATTCTTTTGATTGCTTATTTCAGAAAGGCTCCCTGTTTTACATTAAATCCTCCTCAATTATTGAAATGGCTGATTTAAATTCTCTAAACGGACTTGAGAATTTCCTTAAATCCTCTTCACTGGTTTCTAATAGTATGTGTTTATCTAACAGAAGAATACCTGCCTTGTCTCCATATAATTATTTAAGCCACTCAAGTAAATTTAAAATTACTGTCTTCTAGTTAAATTATAGATTCTAAAATTTTAACTGAAAACCAGCTGTGAGAACTCTACTCATCCTTTGTTTCCCTTAAAAAAATCAGTAACACTTTTCTTTAGAATTGTTTAAAGTTATTGCTACTAGTGAGAAATTTAAAGAGTCTAGCTTCTCAGAATTCAGCAACATCCATAACAAATATTCAGATGTCATCATGAGTTCGGCCAGCATTTATTTAGTGCAGAACCTATAAACAGGAAATGTATTCTTTAAATTTTTTTTTCCTAATATAAAAGTCTTTTTTCTGATTATGGGTGCTTATTTTAGGAAATCTAAGAAAAATAAGTAAGAGTATACACATCACTATAAATTCACCATAAGCAACATCATTTCAGTATCTATAATATCAATATATTCTCATTGATGTTACATTAATGTCTATAATAGTGATATGTAATATTTTGATATTTTCCCATTTCATTTTTTTCTACATACATACATTTACATATATATGCATAGAATTTTACCAATAAAATTGGAGTCCAGTTTAAAATACAGTTTATATTCTGCTTTTGTGTCCCTTAATATCACATCCTAGACTGTAGGGGAGTCAAGAGTCAGCCTCTCATGCTTAGGTGTCAGTCAGGGCCTTTACTATTTAAACACACAAAGATCAGCCATGTTTCTCAGACCTCAGCCTCCCTCTGCCAAGTCAACAAAGAATTCTAAATCCTCAAAACGTGACCACCTCTACCCAGCTTCCATACTCACACTGTCTTCTTAGTCATTGTTGGAGTCTTTGCTCAATTGATTCAGCTTTGAATCTCATGTCAGCAGGCTGTGTAACCTTTACCTCATTCTTCGGACATACCTCTGACACTTCATTTATAGACAATTTTAACTTTATCTAACTGTGAGTATTATCTTTAGTGTTGGTCGTTTCCATATTAATGTAATGGAGGTGATGCCTCCAACACACTAGTCTTTGACTTTTTTTTTTATTTTTTTAGTTTATCTATTTCTCTTTTCCATGAGTAAGAGAGCCCAAGAGACAAACAGCCTAACAGGTTCATCATGCCACAATTCACCTCCAGCTGTAGCCAGCCCCAGATCATGGGCATATACATTCCCAGCATGTTCAGGCAAGCCTCCATATTTAAACCCAGAACCTTCTCGTGTGGGTCAGTCTCAAAGGGCCTTGTATTACTGCTGCATCACTTTCAGCTCTTATCTGATCTTATCCTCAATCCTACATTAATCACTCATTCTCTGGTCATGTCTTTGCCATTGTCATTACTTATCACAACAACCCTCTCATGATCAGTTTCAAGAATCCCACTCTTTGAACATTACCTCTTAAATTTCTGACTCATTATCTTCTACATCACACTAGCTACAATACTTTAATCCTATTAGGACGTACTTCATTGTCACTGCCCCACATTCACTTCAAGTTCTTTTTTTTTCCACTTTACTCGGGTATTTCCACAGCCAATCCCAGTAAACAATAAGGATTATGAACACGAACAATCTTCTGTTTATATCCTCAGATTTTTTGGTGCTCTCTCTCAATGTCTGATATTTATTTGTCAAAACTTCAACACTATGCATATTCTGCACCTGCACTTGTACAACCCGTTATGGTTAAGAAAATTGTAAACTATACTAGTCAATCTAATTTTAAACCATGATCACAAATATAAAGAGGTCTCTTACTGCTTTTTAGCAACCATAACACATTTCTGTAGCTCATCTATTCTTTTTTTTAAGAGTTATTTTATTTAACTTTATTTGTTTATTCATTTATTTTAATTTGACCAGAGAGGGATAGGGCAAGAGAGAGAGGGGAAGTGAGAAAGTAAGCCACCAGGTCCAGGACTTGAACCGTGTTTGGCCATGTGGGAGTCCAGCACCCTTAACTATCACATCACCTTCTGGCCCCCATCTGTTCTTGATTTTTGTTAGATACTCCTGAGTCTTCTAAGAATCTTCTCCATCTTCACTCTCAGCACTACTGTGTTTCCCATGAAGAAAACTTGAGCAGAGGAAACTTCTACAAAATATCAAATCTGTTCACCTACTTACATTGTGTGATTCTCTCCCTTTTCTAGTGTTGGAACAACTAAATGTCACCATTTAAGGCCACACTTTCACTTGTGCACTAACTAGATGACGTCCTCTTGTTTACATAAGGTCATTGCTCCAAGGATGCTTTCTCTCTTACATCTCAAGACCTTCTTTGTCCAGCATGCACTCCATCACCTAATAAGCATGCTGCTTTTATCTCTTCCAAAGAAAATCATCCTAATCACTTTTCCCTCCTGATATTACTTTATTTCTCTTCATCCCTCTAATAGGAAAAATCTAATAAAGTTTTCATCTTCAATTCTTCCTCTGCTATGATCTCGTAAACCCACTGCATTTAAGATTTTGCCCCACTACACCTCTGGCTTTGTTCTTATGAAATTTCAGATTACTAAATCCATGAGTTAATTCTCAGGCCACATTTATTTGACCAAATAGCAGCAATGGACACAGGAAATTACTTCCCATCCCATGAAATATTTTATTTCCTGGTTTCCCTGACAGTCCTTCTCCTAGGAGGTTCTTTCTTCTCAGTATCATTTACAGATTTTTTTCTCATATCCCTAACCTTTTAAAGATAAATTGCCTAGATTTCACCACTTCTGGGATTTCGCAGTCAGAATTCATGGCTTAAAATTCTGTATATCCTCTATTTCCAAATCTTGCCTCCAATATTTATCTCTTGCTCAGACTTTCTGTCCCTGAACTCTGAGTCCATGCACCCAATTACACAGTACTACTACCATGTCTAATAGAAAACTGAAATTGAACATTTTTAAAACTGATCTCCAGAAAAGTTATGAAGACAGATGGTGGGACCTCATTGCCACATTCAAATACAGAATTCACTTTTTAACAGACATATAAAATTGTCAAGGTACTCAAATTTTCTGAGCCCCTTAATTTTCTTTTTCCATAGGAATGGAGATAATATTACCACCCACTCTACAACATTGTTAAATAACACGGTCTAGAAGTAAATGTATTTGCCGTTTCAAGAATAATATCACTGTGTTTAATGACAAGAAAACGTGCTTATGTCCCGATTTAGTAAGACATTGTGGCTGGCTTGTACTTGGCCTTTTTAAATTTTTTTTTCAAGTCCCACCAAATGACCATGTGTGTTTTCCATTAGAAGTACATACATGATAAAGACTTACACTAATAGATTTTTCTGATACAAATATATAATCCTGGATAATTTTTACTGTAGTATATTATATAATTTTTATATTTAACTTTTAATTCACTTTCTTGATATTTGATTGAAAAAATTTATATCCACAAATTAAACCTAGAACGGTCTACAATTTCTAATTTTGTGCTTTATCAAATTTTGATGTGAGGCTTGTGCTAGGTTCATAAAATGAAATGAAACAGTCTTTTATTTTAACTACAAGGAATAGCTCAGGTCAGATAGTTTAGGAACTACATGTTCCTTTAATTATTTCAAAGAGTTTGCCTAATAAATCATTGGATGCAGAGACATTTCTGTGGGTTATTTTTCCAAGTCTGCTTTATCCATCAGATTTCCTTTCTTTCTTTCTATCTTTTCTTTCTTCTCTCTTTCTTTCTATCTTTTCTTTCTTTCTTTCTTTCTTTCTTTCTTTCTTTCTTTCTTTCTTTCTTTGTATGTTTTGTTTTGTTTTGTTTTGTTTTGCTGGCCTTTGCTCATTTTTTTTATTTTTATGTATTTTTCTGATTTTTCTCTATGCTATCATGTTCTTTGGAACTCAAGAAAAACACAAGATCTCATAAGACTAGTTTGGAAACACAATCCTCCAGAAGAAATTATGTTTGCTCTTGACAATCACCATGACCACTACCAACCTAGAAACACTTCTAACTAAATTATTTGATGGGGCATTTCAGGCCACATCAGTTATGTGAATTCATTCCTCGCACTATGCTTATTATTTATTTATTTATTTATTTATTGAGAGATTTTGCTATTGGACATGTGCACTCGCTAGAGAGACAGAGAGACAGAAAGCGAGAAATCACTCCCCAGAGGGATGGCCACCCTGCAATCCCTTCTCTCCTGTTCTTTTCTTGGACTTTGGGTATGGACCCACATGTGCCTGCATGAGTTTTAGGCTGCTGGTCTGGGAATCAAACTGTGGTCAATTACATGGGAGTCCATTATGTCATCTACTGGTCCCAGGATTATATTTATAAACTTTTAAAGGTGATATTAGTTTTACTTCCACTTAGCACAGTCTTGCAGATCACATTTGGTACTAGTTCACTTGTGTTTGAGAGTCCTGTGTGTATAACTTCCTACTTTGAATAAGAAGTCATCAAAACAGAAATTCAGATTCCAGTAGGATCACTTATAGTAAAGCTGGCAGTAGCACAGTTGATGAAAACTATAACAAACTTCACCCTAGCATCTTCATTTGTTTACACAGCTGACCCAGCTTCTATGCTATTGTTAAGTCTGTAAGTATTTTAATAAGAATTTGGTAGATGATGTATTTGTTACAGCACATATGTTAAAATGCTAATCTTCTTTGTGGCATTTACTCCTACATATTCAATCCATGCCATGGCTCAGTTTTGGTTTTCTTTTAAATTCCCACATTGGTGAATCAACCAGACTAGACTTACTTTGTCTCAGGGGTCCCCTGCATATTGGGTGATTCACTGGAAGGACTCATGAAACTGAGGTATATAGTTGTGCTAACATCTAATATTTATTATAAAGACATAGAGCTAACACAACTGAGTCAGAAAGAGAAAATAATATTGGGTGACTATAGGAGGATCCATGGAAGGCTGCCTACCCCCTTCTCCTCATACAACAGGTCACACACGGACACCCCGCAGGAAACAAATGCAGCAACATGTGCGTGATGTTTCTGCCACGGGCAGCCTGTTGAGGAGTTTTATTGGAGCTGGTCACATAGGCAATTTTGGCTAGCAACCACCAGAATTCCAGACTTACAGAAGGCAAGCAGATGTTACTATAAATTACATTGTTTGTACAAACTGTCTAGCCACAGCAAAATTACCTTACAGTTAGGGAATATTTCAGAAGCCAAGTTCCCATACATCAACCAGTGGCCAACCTTGCAAACAAAACCTCTAAAGACAGCAAATTCAGAACAGCTATGCTAACATTTTTCAGAGAATCCTGCAAAAGTTATTTTGATAATCTAATCTTTTGATTAATACTGCCAAAAAAGTATTAATGAGAATCAACCATGATTGTTTTGTGATTATAAAAACTGATTTATAATTAAAATACATTTTTAAATAAGCTTGTTTTGATTTGGCTAACAAAACCCAATTGGATGAATCATTTATCTACTTAATTGCTATTTTCATTTCAGCAATAAAATGCTAAGAAATGTAACTTGTTTCCAAGTTCTATATTCTATGTAACAATTATGTTTAGTAAACATTTAACTCTTTTTAATCAAGTTACTGCATTCGGTGACCTTAAATTAAATAGTAGTACTATAAGTTAGCTAAAGAAAATTATATTACAGTTACATTTGAAAAAGAAAAAGAAAAAATAAGCTCCATGATTCGTGGCAGAACGCATTTTGTCATATTTTCAAATGCTGATCTTCACAGATGTGAGTATAGGTCAGTAATTGCTCTTTATTCACCACATGTTTTGTCTTTGCATGTTTTTGTGAAAGGAGCAATTATCTATTCAGCGTTTTAACAGAGCTCAGGAAACTGCTTGCCTAGGAGAGCAAAATTGGTCTCATATGATGTTGGCTATATCATGATATAGTAGACATACAGGAATAATGATGCAGACACTCTAATAAAAAGCTAACATTTTAAGATTCCTCACAGAAAATGAGGACAAATAGATCATCATGGTCTGAATTAATTTTAGTATCATTAAATCTGCTATAAATTAGAAAAAGAAAATTCCCTATTGAATGCAGAGAGAATCAAGGCCGTCTGAGGTGATGAGTTTTTCAGACAACCAGGAAGTGGATCTGTTTTTAGCCTTCCTCTCACACACTATGCTTTGGCTGTGTGATAATTCATGAAAGAAGAAAACAAGCACAGAATGTTAGAGTCAAATAAGATTTTGTCTTTGAATTGTGAAATTATAATTGGCCAATCTCTAGCAGCTGCCTCTTAGAATTTGTGTTTTCCAAATGTTAATAGACCTCAAGTTAGCAATAACGTGAACATTAAATGGAAGCCTTTTCCTGTTTTGTTTTATCAGGGCACACATAGAATCTTTCCTTTTGCAATATGTTTCTGTCATTTTCCAAACTACTATACTATGCCATACATTACACTATACACATTCTTCTGCTAACTAGTCTTTAAACCGGTCACATAGTGATTATTTAAGATAATTAAAAAAAAAAAAAAAAACAGTTTCTACAAAACAGTGTTTCTTGGAAAAGAAAAAAGTATTTAAAGCATATATTTTATATTAGTTTATTTTATATAATGTACATATGTTTACATTCCATATATATGTGTATATATACATACATATATAAGTAATTCAAATAGATCATATATATATAGAATTCATTTGAGATATACTTATATACTATATATCAAAATTATTCAAAAGCATGGGTGGCAAAAAATTGGCTATATTTCTTTCTTTTCTTTGTGTAATAATAATTATTCTCACAATTAGAACTCAGATATAATTTTTTTCTAAACCTTTCTGTAGTACTGGCTAAACTACCATCACAAATCTCAGTCATAACAAGATCTCCAGAAGATTCCTATTTGTTGCAATAAAAACATTCATTTATAAAACACAAAATAAAATTAATCTTTTTTCCAAATGTATGTTTACTTTAAAATGTTTTAAAACTTTGGAAGAGATAGTCCACATATGTAAAAGGATGATATTGCATTGATAAAGAGAATGAAGGTACAATATAATGTAGAAATTAATTAAATTGGGTTTCTTTTTTGAACTAACATCCTAATTTCTGCCTGGAGCGGCTAACTAAATTTGGCAATGTAGACACTCTCCTCACTCTTTAGAATTTTCGACTGTATTTAAAACAGATCACATCCACCTCCTCTGCATCCACATTCTCGATAGTCAATGAAAATCGAAACACACCTAAATAGATACTTTATACAACTGCCAGGAGGAGAGGGATCAAAGCAAAAGGTGTAATTAAAAGTAGGACTAAGCAGATAGAGACACATTGAGGAGACCTCTCACAATCCAGACAGGGAAAAAATGGAAAAAGGAAGCAAGTACCCCCTAAATATGATATTGCCATCTCTGACTGAATCATTTGAGCTCGAGAATCTTAGCTTTCTGGTATAGGACCCAGTTGCTATAGAAACTTACAACTGGGAACTAAATAAAGTAATTTCTATGCTAGTGTTGGTGTCTATAACTTCAGCACCTGATGCTAACCAAATTGTGCTCAATAAACAAATTTAAACTTTAAAAGCCTGCAATGCGATCACAATGCTTTCTATACAACTGATTAATCTCAATTGATCTTGGCTCAGAGCACAAGAACATAAGAAATCTCAGAAACAGAAAAAGACTACTTAAGACCAATATGCCTGCATCCTTTGTTTTTCTTATCTGATTTCCTACTTTATCCCCACACCTCTATCCTGTCTTAGTTTTAAAACACAAAGTCAGCTAGCTCACTCTTCAACTCATTGATAATCCTGCTCTCACTGATCCCTTTTAGACAATTTATTCTTTATTAAACCACTCCCTCTTGGCCTCCCCCTTTTCATTTATCCTACTCTAAACCTAAAGAACAAAGAGATCAGCAGCCCAATAGATATTTATTCCTTAATCCTCCCAGCTGGACCTGTTATTGCTGCACATTTGATAATAAGATTATTCACTATTTCGCAAGAAATCAAAAATCCAAAGTAGCCCCTTGATGCCCCTGTTTGTGTGGGCATGTCAGACCTTCACCCTGAATGTCACAAAGCCATGCGTTTGGCTTTGGTAACGCTCTCTTATTAGAAGAAATGAGAGTAAAGGGTATTAATATATGTATAGGTATTTGCGTCCTTCCCCAGCATCACTTTAGAAAGAAACAACGTTGGCCTGTATTGCGTAAGACTTCAGATTTTCTCCAATGGGCCCACACATTCCAGTCTAATGTCACTGTAAAGATTGTTAAGTAAGAAAAAAAAGTATGTAAATATATTACCTTGTTAAAGCACATGGATGCTATTGTTATAAATATCAAACATATTCATTTATAAATTTGTTTCTTCTTATCAAAGATAAGTAGTGATGGGACCAGCAGTTAGTGTAATGGCTATGTCACTGTACTCCCACGTAGTCGACTGTGGTTTGATTCCCAGACCCGGTGGCTTAAACTCATGCCGGGTACATGTGCATGCATGCCCAAAATCCCAAGAGGAGCATGAGGAGAAGGGATTTCGGAGTGGCCATACCCCCTGGGGGTGGTTTCTCGCTTTCTGTCTCTCTGTTTCTCTCTTTCTGGCGAGTGTATACACCCTAAAGCAAAAACCTCTCCAAAAAAACAGGTAAGTAGTGATAGATATTTGAGGGTGCCCTTTTATCTGTTAAAATATTGTGTTTATTTTACATTTTATGGAGCCCTTACCATCATCCCAATGTAAGACTAGAGCCTCTGGAGGGTTTGATGAGCCCAAGGACCTGAAATATCGAAGTTGAGATTACCCATGGCAGTATATTTCACAGTAATGCCAAGGATCTGTTGCCTAATTATGGGGAAAAAAAAAAAGTCACATGGAAAAATCAATTTTTTAATCATTTCTGATCTAATTATTGATATTTCTACCAATCGCCTTTATTATGTACATTAAAAGCTAATTAGAAAGGAAAGGAGAAGAAAGAAAGCAAGGAAGGAAAAGAGAAGGGAAGGGAGAGAAGGAAAAGGTGAGCATAGTTCATTTAAGTTCTGAAAAATTAAGTTGTTTTTTAATTCTTTACTTTGAAATGAAGATAAAAATTTTGGAGGCAGTATTTCCTTTTAATTATCAAGATGCTCTCGAACACCAGCCACGATTTTGAAACACCAGAATAGGAACTGATAATACGAGCTCACCATGCATTCATAAACCTCCCCCTGAGTTCCCCCCACTCTGACTGCTACCTTGGCTTTAGCCCAGTGAGCTTTGAAAGCAAAGAGGGAATGCTGGGGGGAGGGGAGGTTAAACCTAAGAATTTACCTGTTACTGCTACTTGGTGCTTGAGCAAAATTCTCATTAGGAAACAACATGGAATAGATTTTAGCTGCAAAAGGCACCCAAGAGAATAACAGAAATATATTAGGTTAACTGTTGGATACACGGTGCTGCATGTACACCAAAACAGAAACATCCTGGAAGAGATATGAGCTATTTCAGAAACAGATTCTGCTAACAACTGTCAGCTGGGATTTTTGAATAGCATTTAAATTTACTGAGCAGCATTTGGGAGCAGGTGACTTCCAAGAAAGATGGGGAAAATGAAATTCTGTCAGCTATGGGAATAGAGAAGGAATAGAATTTGGTATCTCTCTCTCTCTTTTACATTTTAGAGACTTTGTTTCATTTTTCCCTACATGTAAAAACCTCATTTTTCACAGCTCTGCATAGGTATAAATAAGCTTTCTCCATACACAACGTATAGCACTAATAGGCAAATTTTTATATACAAAAAAAGAAAGGAAGAAGGAATCAAAAGAGAAAAGGGAAGAAGAATCAACCCTGAATTCACTCTTACACAGAAAAAGAACCAGGAAAATAAGTGAGTTGGGATGGGGCTGAGGTTAAGCATCAGAATGCTTAAATTTTAGCCTCAAGCTGTAAGTGGCAGCTGGCTGCATGGCCCTAGCCAGGTGGTCAGTCACCACTCGCTAGTGGAATTTGGCATTCAAGTCAAGCAGCTGCAAAGCAGAAACAGCCCAGCAGCTTTGCAGGAATGGAGGTATAGGCCAGTTTCTGGTTCCAGGCTCCCAGCCAATCACAATAGGAGAGAACTGAGAACACCTGCCCGTGCCCATAATTGAAAGCACAGAGCTAGTCTACAATACAGAGCACTAAGCAGGAAAGACTACAGTCCTGGGTGTCAACATATTCCCTCAGTGAAGGAGGGTTTGGGGGCTGGGGAGATCATCTAAATGTGGTGTGCCTTGGAGAAAACACTAAAATGTAAGAAGGAACAAAACCTTGGGGCCTTTTGCTCCTCCTAAACTTTCACTATTGCTGACTCAAATAAAGCCCAGGGTCACATTAGATACTTAGCCCAAAGCTCTTTCACAACAACTGGATCAAGGCAAATAATCCCCATTTTATCACCCTTGCTTTGCTCAATAGCAATAGCCAAGGCTTGTTCATAGATGCACAAAAGCTACTGAAATAATCTTTAATTTTCTCTTCCATTAAAATAGTTTTCAGAGTGCTTTACCTAAATAAACATGTAAAAATAAAAAAATTATAAACGCGATTTTCCCATTTTAGCATTCAAAGCACACTTGCTATATAACTATATACTGACCATAATTCAAAATGAATCATACAGACTTTGTTCCTGCCTTCTGGATTATTATTTCCTAAAACAAGATATTATAATTATGGTTATGATACTATAACATGCTCTAGAAGCTTAATCTTTTTTTAAAAAATCATTTTATTCGACTTTATTTATTTATTTATTTTCTATTTGAACAGAGAGGGACAGAGTGAGAACAAGAGTGAGAGAGAGAAAGTGAGAAAGCAAGCCACCAGGTCTGGGACTGGAGCCATGGTCAACCATGTGGAAATCCAGTGCCCTTACCCACCATGCCACCTGCCAGCCCCCTTAATCTTTTAATTTTGTCAGTTAACAACTTATTTTGAGCTTTTAAGACTGTATTATAATACTTTGTTTCCCTAAATCTAAGGATTTGGGGTAAAGTTTATTTAATGTGTCTTTTAAATTATCATCTACAAGTGTTCAAAGGGCACCATTTCTTTATTTTTTATATTATTTTATTTATTCATTCATTTATTTTAATTTGACCAGAGATAGACACAGACAGAGAGAGAGAAAGTGAGAAAGCAAGCTGCCAGGTCTGGGACTTGAACCATGGTCGGCCATGTGGGAGTGTCCAGCACCCTTAACCAACACGCCACCCGCTGGTCCCCAAAGGCACCATTTAATACACCACACTATAAGAAAATAAAGAGAAGTCAAGTAAATGAAAAAACCAGGGTCATTACCAGAGTCAAAAATAAAAACTAAAGTTCCTTATATGCACTTATTTGCAGGATATTGTGTGCTATATTCAGTCCTTCGTATCTTTTCTTTAGTATCTTAACAAAGACTTCCGTTTATTTGTGAAAGTAAACATAATTCTGGACATCACTCAAGGCTTTTGCAGCATGGTGAACAGGGTACAGGATTTGGAGTATTATGAGTTGATTACTCTGTCTTCTTTTATCTATTTTCTTGTCTCTTTTTGGCATTGTGCATAAAAAAAAGTCTATATAATGAATATGTTCAGGTTAAAAGAATAATAACATTTAACACCTGTGTATCCTACATACAGCTTAAGAAATAGAACTTTATCAAGTCTTGTGTGTGTCCTTTTTCAACTCTCTCCCTGTTCCAGAGAAATGGTCATACTCTATCACTTTTTGTTTTTCTTTACAGTTTTACCAAATAACTTTGTGTCTCTAAGAAACTTACTGTTTCCCTTTGCATATTTTAAACTGCATATTAATAGAACCATTTCCTTCTGTTGTTAGACATTTTCACTCAACATCATGTTTTTGAGGGTCATCCATACTGATGCGTATATATAGCTGTACTCTATTTATATCGGTGCCTTCCAGCATTCCAGTAGATATACGTGAACCACAATAAATCTACCTAGTCTCATATTTGAGCACTTTCCAGGATTTTTTTTCTCTGCTATAAATAATACCATTACCTATATTCATGTTCATATCTCGTACACAAATGAAATTCACTTTCTTTACCTCTTACTTGATAATAACAGTAGCTACATTCTAGAGTTGTTCTTAATGATGCCAATATTCACTTTCTTAAGTTACAAAACAGTTGTTATTCTTAACATAAATGAGCATCTGTGTAAGTATATAGAACATGAGCTGGTTAGCAGTAGGTGTTCCATAAATTTTTGCTCATACTCCATTAAAGATAAAGAAATGGCTTTAATTCTTCAAAAATGATTTGCTTTATGGAGTTTGATATGTGACCTATAGGTGCAGAAATTACTGACTCAGTATTCAAGGCTGCTATTTGGCCTCAAACACATGCAGAAATGTGCTTTTTCTTTATTACATGTCAGATGGACAAAAGAATTTTAAAAGAGCCAGTGATATCTTATGGCATACAGTGAAAAAGAAGCTGCTGTTTCTCACTGTCCCAGAACTTGTCAGCATTATCTTCCAAGACAGTCCAGCTGGCTCAAGCTGTATGAAGCAAAGGGAGCGTGCATTCTTTTTGACCCAGATAAAGACTCCAGATTTGGAAAAGTGCAACATTGTCCTTTGTGGGTCACCTCGAATTCATGCCCTGACTATCTGACCCAATTTTCGTTCAGAAATGCTGCCACTCTTAGAGACCGTAGAAAATACTGTACATTAGCTGTCATTACATTGATGCTCCACTTCTTAAGATCTTTCTTCTGAGCAGGAAACAAGATAGACATGACAAGAAAATGGTAATAGCTTATATACTCAGTTTTTAAAAAACTGTGGCTATTTGTCCTTTGGGGGGGACAGTCTTCATTACAACTTTCCCTAGAGATGAAATGTCTGGTCTTCAGAATTTTACTTTCTGTTTTCTTCCCCTTACTCAGTACCCATTAAGACCATTCCCTAAAGCAGTATCTATCTATATCATCTATCTATCTATCTATATCATCTATCTATCTATCTATCTATCTATCTATCTATCTATCTATGGTTACCACCCCAATCAACTGTAGGAAGGGAAAAAAAGAAAATTTTCAGGTGAAATGACTTAAATAAACAGTTCAAAACTCTAAATTTACATTTTGCATTACTAAAATAAGACTTTTCTTCTTTCCCCAACGTTCATTGTTGTCTTCCATTTGGCTGACGTTCAGTCATACCTGTCAGCAGGTATGATAGTCAGACTCCATTAAGTATGACTGAGAGTGAGAGAAACAGAGAAAAAAGTGAAAGAAAGGAAAGTGTGGATGAGGTATACATATTTAGAAATTCTCATTGAAAATTTATCGAGCGTTCCACTCAGATCAATTACAATTTATTTTGGTTATTTGCTTTCTTACCTCTCCCACAGAGGTGGTGAGCAAGCATTTAAAAATAGCATGCAACAATAAATATTTCTTCTCTGAGGCTACTACCATGTGCTATATACCTAAAAGGCAAATGGCAAAAAGTGTACAAAACACTTGACAATTTCTGAGAATTCCAGGACAATTTCTTGCATTATACAAAACATTATTCATTTAGATAACTTAAGGAAAAAAGAAAGCAAAGACAGTAAATTGTTTTATCTCCAAACATCATGATCAGTCTCAAACTCCAACATGGTGGGGGGTGGGGAGGGGGCCTTCGGTGACAATAATGTAGACAGAACCACAACTGAAGTGTAAAGGAATGATAAAACAGAGGTGCCAATTAGCTGCAGGGCTGGCTTGACCCAGGAAGAGGAATCCGATTTTGTAAATCATCACAGAGAATGCTGAATGAAATAGACATTGCTTCTGAGCCATTTTCTCGGCACTAATTACAGATTTTATTGTACAGTATTATGTTATAAGTTAACAACGACTTGTGGAAAGCTTTGAGGAAAGGAGGCACAAGGGAACTAGACCAGAACTGGCCAAGGCCATCCCTTACTTAAAACTAATAAGCTTAATGTAAAAGCCATACATCAACCCTAGTGGGAGGAGATTTTGCCAACTAGAAAGCAGATAATAAAAACTCAAGTCAGAGTCAGGTCAACGTTGACCCTGTTTAGTCTTATCAAGTGGCTGGCGAGGATGAGGACCAGGATGTTACATTGTTCCCTGAGGATAGAAATGAGCCAAATAGTGACAATATGTGGGAGAAAGACAATGTGAAGGATTCAGAAAGCATAACAATTAGATCTCAGTGTCTCTTGAGGAGACTAGCGCAAATGAACCAATCAATATTCATTCAAAATATGTTAGGCACAATTGATGTAAAATTGGGTGCCCAGAAGTCAGAGTAGGAAGCTGGAGAAGTCTCTAATGATGGTACACAGAGCAAACATTTCTATAGCAAGCTATCAATTACTATGGAGAGAAGGCAAAAAAGGCAAGCCAAAGGCTTTGTCTTTAAGGTGATAGACAGCTAACCTTATTACTGCATCATCAGGGTACAGTCATAAATGGAAACCACATTAGTTAAACAGTCAGCATCCAATGTAAGAATAGTTTAAAGAGTTATTGGAAGATTAAAAAATTAAAAGGGTTAACACTGGACAAGTAATAAAAAAAGAGGTTAAAGTTATCAGAACACTAGAGGAGACGATTTGAGAAGTTGTAACTCAGATCTCTTCGGATCCAGAACCCCCGACTTGCTGGTAGTAGAGTCAAAGAAGTACCTTGCTAAGCTTGAGAAGAGGGTGCTATCAGACTATTACTGGTCTCTTGGGAAAAAAAAAGGGCAATGAGAGTCCATCCACTGTGGCTCATTGATGATTGAAGTGCCCTGCAAGGCTGGAAGCCACGTGGACTGTCCCCAGGTCAGCATGAAAACAAGCCAGGCACACATATATGTACGGAGGACTCTGAAGAGCTAGAGTGCTAGGGAAGAGGGGTCACAGCATGATGAGATCTTGGCAAGGTCTCTCTCTCTCTCTCTCTCTCTCTCTCTCTCTCTCTCTCTCTCTCTCTCTCCCCATATGCATTAAAAAATAAAACTGAGGGGCCAGCAGATGGCATAGCAGTTACATCACTGGACTCTCACATGGCCAACCACAGTTCGAGTCCCGGACCTGGTGGCTTGAAACACACCAAGGCATGTGTGCATCTGTGCCCAAGATCCCAGGAGGAGAATGGAGGAGAAAGGATTGTGATGTGGCCATCATCCCCCCACAGGGTGATTTCTCACTTTCCCTCTCACTGTCTCTGTCTGCCTCCAACACATTGAGCACACCTGTCCTAAAGCAAAAATCTCTTTAAAGTAATAAATAAATAAAATAAAAACAAAAACAAAACAAACATAATGAGGCTGGTTCTAAAAATGGAGTAAGAAAGCAAGAAACTGGAAATAATATCAACTTCTGGGATTAAGAGCTACTGCTAAGACTAGGCTGGCAGAGGCAGTGGGCATGCAAGAAACCGAGTGCCTTCTCTCTTTAGCTACCTTTCATCCTCTAGTGGCCTCTGTTAGCAAAGTAACGAGAAAACGACTAAGAAAAGTGTAGTTTGCCATCCCCAGCATCACAGAACTGAAATAAAATTATTAATCATTGTCACCACAGGGAATGCAAATTGAAGTAGCCATTTGAAGAAACAATATGTGGACTCCTTTAAAAAATAAAAATAGAATTACCAGTGATCCAGTAATTCTATTTCTGACTCTATACTCAGAGAAAATAAAATCAATTTCTCAAAGATATAGCTGCACTCCCATGTCCTTTACAGCATTGTTTACAATGGCAAAGATACGGAATTAAAAGTGTCCATCAATAGACAAGTGGATAAAAATATGATAGAGAAACACAATGGAATACTATCCAGTCTCAAAAAAGAAGAAAAGTATTTCATTTGTGAAAACATGGAGAAACCTGGAGGACATTACATTAATAAGAGAAGGCAGGAACCAAAAAATAAAAAGTAAATAAAAACAACTAAAAACAAAAACAAATAATGCATGATTTTAATTTCATATGGGATCTAAAAGTGTTGAACTTATAGGAACAGAAGGGTTGTCAGGGGTAAAAGATGGGAAAGGAGTTTGAGAAAAGGTTAGACAAAGGATATCAAATTTTAGTTAGAGAGGAAGAATAATTTTTTTTTTTTTTTGGAGAAATTTTCACTATAGGGCGCGTGCTCACCAGACAGAGAGAGACATAGAGACAGAAAGCGAGAAATCACCCCCCAGGGGGGATGGTCACGCTGCAATCCCTTCTCCTCTATTCTCCTCTCGGGATCTTGGGCACGCACGCACACGTGCCCGGCGTGAGTTTTAAGCCACCGGGTCGACTACGTGGGAGTCCAGCAACATAGCCATTACGCTAACTGCTGGTTCCATAGAGGAAGAATAGTTTTAAGAGATCTGTTGTACAAGATGGTGGCTATAGACAATAACAATGTATCTACTGTATTGTAGAGAATCAGTAAGAAAATAGAATTTAAGTTTCATACCACCAAAAATGACAAATATGGGTAATAAATGCCTGAATTAATTACCATTTTTAACCATTCTACCATGTATACATATTTTATCTATCTTAGGTTGCTATAAGGTGCGTGTACTCACCAGAGAGAGAAAGACAGAGAGGAAAAGTGAGAAATCACCTTCTGGAGGATGGTCATGCTTCAATTTCTTTTTAATTCTCCTCTCAGGATTTTGGGCACACAAGCACATATGCCTGGCAGATATTCAAGCCTCCAGATCCAGGACTCAAACTGTGAAGTCAGACATGTGGGTTCTAGTGGCAGTAACCTCCATGCTACCTGTTGACCCTGTATACATATTTTAAAACATGTTGTGGGACCAGCAGATGGCATGATGGTTATGTCGCTGGACTCCCAGATAACTGACATGCTGTTCAAGTCCCAGAGTCGGTGGCTTAAACTCACATCAGTTGTGTGTGTGTGTGTGTGTGTGTGTGTGTGTGTGCCCATGTGCATAGCCAAAATCATTAGAGGAGAATGGAAGAGAAGGGATTGCAGCATGTTCAATCTCCCTGGGGGGTGATTTCTAGCTTTCTGTTTCTCTGTTTCTTTGGCAAGCGTACACTCCTAATAACAAATACATCTCTCTCAAAAAGAAATGTTTTTAAAAAAATTCATGTTGTATACTATATTTACCACTTTTACCTGTTAATTAAAGATAAGTAAATAAGAAAAAAAATTGTCAGTGCAAACTATAATCTTGAACCTTAGGGTCAGCATAAATAAAAAGGATTTACTAGAAGTTAACAGTGCTGTAATTTCAGTCCTATGAAAAGATGACATGTTTAATGCCTTTCGTTGATTGATGTGGCTAAAAGAATGCCATAATCATGAAACTCTTTTGCAGGCTAAATACACCTACACAATGCAGGAAACTCAGTTGTTTGTCTTTAAAAAGCAGGGGGTAAGAGTTTCCAGAATTTAGTTAATTCAAAGTTTCATCATTTCCAAAATTCTCAATTAATTCTTTCACCATACCTTTTATAGAGGTGGTAATGAGAAGCGAAATGGATTATTAATAGACTGATGAAAAGTTATATGTAGAGAGAAGAAAAGAGGAAATAAAAACAGTGTAAGTAGCCTACAACTGGATAATTGGCCTATGAATAATTAAGTCAATTTTATGAAAGCATCTTTCCTAGGAATCCCTATTTTTGAGGCACTACACAGAGATAACAATGAATTTACATAAAGAATAAGGCAAAATCACAATATAATTGCTTTAGTGTTTATAAAAAAAAACTTGATGAAAAAGGAATTTTTTTCAGATGTATAAAAAAAGAGAAAATACATAAGACAGATGTCCCTTACTCCAATTGGTACATGTTTGCATTAATGTAAAAGGAGTTGCAAAATCTTAGCTCACATGTCAGGACATATATGTTACATACAAGTCCTGTTAAGAAAAATTCAGGTCCAAGCATGGTAGCACAAGGGATAGAATGCTGCTACAGAAAGCTGGGGCCATATGGCGTCAGAACAGGTGATGTAGGATGTATTTGATTTTTTAATAATCCCCATGCATTATCTGTCTTTCTGTTTCTGGCATTTCTTATTAACGTAATGTCTTCCAAGTTCACCCACATTTTTGCAAATGACTGAATTTCCTTATTTATGGTTGATACTATTCAGTCATTCACCTAGGGACTCTTAGATTGATTCCATCTTGACTATTGTGAATAAAGCTGCAATAAACATAAAAGTACAGATATCTGAGATACTGATTTTATTTTACTGGAATATATACCCAGAAGTAGGATTTCTGGATCATATGGTAATTATATTTTTAATTTTTTGAGGCATTTCCATACCATTTCCCCCAATAGCTGTATTAATTTACATGCCTACTATTAGTACACAATAGTTCTATTTTCTTCACATACTCAAGAAAACTTTTATGAGGTAATATTTCATTGCAGTTTTTATTTGTATTTGCCTTATGATTTGTGATGTAGACTACTTTTTTCTATATAATTTTCGACATTTGTGTGACTTCTTTGAAAAAATGTCTATTCAGAAATTTATCTATTCTTGGGACCAGCAGATGGTGTAATGGTCACATCTCTGGATTTCCACGTAGTCAACCAGCAGTTCAAGTCCCAGACCTGACAGCTGAAACTCACACTCGGTGCATGTGCATGCATTCCCGAAATCCTGAGAGGAGAATGGAAGAGAAGGTATTGCGGTGTGGCCATCCTCCCAGGAGGTGATTTCTTGCTTTCTGTCTATCTGTCTCTCTCTCTCCAGTGAGCACACACACCATATAGCAAAAAATCTCCACATATATAAAAAATAAAAATAAAACTTTATCTATTCTTAATCCATTTTTTTATTGCCAGATAGAATGAGCACTCATCCAAGAGAGAGAAAAGCACCTTCGATAGGACGTGGTCACCCCACAATCCTTTCATTCTCCATTTTTCTATCTTAGGACTTGGAGGATGCACACACACACACAGGTATTTGATGTGTTGTCTTTCAAGCCACTTGGGAAAGAAAGCAAACCACAGTTTGTTATGTGGGATCTGGCTCCATTTAGCATTGAGCGATGTGGCCAGCCCTTACCACATTTTTTGCTTCACCTATTTGGGAGTTTTTCTTTTGAGTTCCCTGTGTACTAAAATATTAACCCCACATGAGATTTCCTTCTTTTGAAAATATTTTTTCACATTCTATAAATTGTCTGTACACTGTTTTTTATTTCTGAGTAGAAGCTTTATAGTTTTGATATAATGCTATTGGTTTATTTCATATTTTGATGTCTGTGCTTTTGTTGTTGTTGTAGCAAAAAAGTCATTACCCAAACCAATGTCAAAACCAATGTTTCATATCTTCTTCTTTTAGTTTTGCAATTTCAAGTCCACATTTAAGTCTTCAATGTATTTTGAATTGACTTTTTTAGTAGTGTCAGACAAGGATCCGATTACATTCTTCTACATATGGACTTACAGTTTTCCTGATATCATTTATTGAACAAACTATCTGCATTGTGTTTTCTTGGCTTCCTTTTTGAGCATAAGTTGATCATAAATGGTTCAATTGATTTCTACGCTCTATTCTAGCCCACTGTTCTATATATACATTTTTATAATAGCAGTTTGATTACTATGATTTCAAAGGGTATTTTAAAATCAGGTAGTGTAATGCCTTTAGCTTTCTTCTTGCTCTAGATTGCTTTGGCTATTTGGAACTTTTGTGGTTTTATACCAATTTTAGGATTTTTTTTCTATTTCAGAAAATAATACCATTAGAATTATGATAGAATTGTATGGATATGATTGCATGGATGCAATAAATCTATGGATCATCTTGGATAGTACAGACATAACGATGTTATTCTAATCTATTTATATGGGATACATTTTCATTTATTACTTTATTTAATCAATGTTTCATAGTTTTTGGTGTATGGATCTTTTGCCTCCTAGTTAAGTTTATTTCTAAATATATTATTGTTTTTGATACTCTTATACATGGGATTTTTAATTTTTTTCTCAAATAGAGTTAGTGTATAGAAATGTAACTGATTTTCATAAGTTGATTTCTCATTCTATAATTTTACTAAATTTATTAATTAGTTCTAACAGTTTTCTGGTTGAGTCTTTGGAGTATTCTGAATATAAAATCCTGTCATCTGCAAATAAAAATAAGTCTCTTTTTTCTTTCTAATTTGGGTGACTTTTATTTTTTTTTTTCTTTCCTAATTGCTCTGGCTAGGACTTCCAGTGCTTTATTGTATAGAAGTAGCCAGAGTGAATGCCCTTATCTTAATTTTGATCTTATAGGAAAGGCTTTCACAGTTGAATGTGATGTTAGTTGTGGGCTTGCCATATAAAGTCTTTATTATATTGAAATAATTGCTTTCTTTGTTTTAATTGTTATTTCTGGTTTATGTGTAATTCTTATATGTCTTTGTGTGGAATAGTATTTTTTTTCAAACACAATGTGCAATAATCAAATCAAAGATGTAAACATATTCATCTTACTTAACATTGAACATTACATTTTTTTAAAGAACTATTTTTTTAACTTTATTTATTTATTTATTTTAATTTGACCAAAGAGGGACAGAGTAAGAGACAGAAAGAGATTGAAAAGGAAAGTGAGAAAGCAAGCTGCCAGGTCTGGGACTCAAACTGTAGTCGGCCATGTGGGAGTCAAGTGCTCTTAACCACCACACACCTGCTGGCCTCTGAGTATTACATTTTGAGTACTGTCTTTCTATACCTAGTTTATTGAGAGTTTGTCAAGAAATGATGTTTAATTTTGTCAAGTGCTTTTTCTGCATATACTAAGATGATCATAAAAGTTTTATTCTTCACTCCACCACTTTAAAATACAATATTACTTCCAACAATGAGTCACTGGCTCAATAAGTAAGTCATATTAATCTCCAAGCCAAAGGGCAGGGAAATACTTCTGTGCATGATAAAGCCATGGTGAAAATGTGGCTGCTGGGAGGGGTGAAGAATTGGGATCAATCATTCAGTCTACAGAGAACTTTCCCTTTATTCAAAAACACAAAAAAAAGAGAGAAAAAATAAAATCCTTGAGTCCAGTATGTAAGGTAAGCCCTCATTCATTGACGCATTTACTCTGGCAGAATTCTACATTCAAGTAACAGCAGAATGTGTCTCCTCTGAAGACCAAAACGAAACTTGAAGTAGAAAAAACTCAGAAACCACAAAGACATACATCAATTTCATGTAAACCAGAAATCATAATTTAAAAATAGAAATAAGACCAGCTTGTAGCATGGTGGTTAAAGCAGCTGGATTCTACATGACCAACTAAATGGTTCAAGACCGAGAACTGGCAGGCTGAGAAACACATCAGGCATGTGTGCACAGTACCCATAATCCCGAAAAAGGGAAGAAATGGAGAGGAGCTTGTGACATGATCATTCCTCATGGGGGAGCTTTCTCATTTTCCCTCTTTCTCACTCTTACATTCTCCAGTGAGTGTATTCACCACCCTCTGGCAAAATTATATTAAAAATAAAGAAAAAGAAAACATCCTGAAATAACAGGAAAAGCTAAATTTAGGGCAGATCATCAGGGTGAATAAAGAAAATCATTCCTGTGTCAATACAACATCAGTCCAAGAATGAAGATTGTAGTGAATGAGCAGAAGAGGTAAAGGCTATGGCTGCCCACACTGGATCTCTCTGTTAATTAGAAAAAGGATTTCGATCTGGATTAAGATGTCACATCAGGACTTGATTTTAGCTTCCATCTGTTCTCAGTAAATTCTCATTGTTTAAGGAAAATATAGCCAAGGAGAAAGATAAAAGTTATATCAAAGATTTTATTTTTTTATTATATTTTTTTGCCATAGGGCACATGTGCTTGTCAGAAAGGCAGAGAGAAGACCGGGGCGGGGGGGATCTCCCCAGGGAGATGGCCACATCATAATCCCCTCTCCTCCGTTCTCATGCATGTACTTTCATCCAGCATAATTTCAAGCTGCCAGGTCCAGGACTTGAACTGCAGTTGGCCAAGTGGTAGTCCAATGCCCAACCACCATGCCACCTGCTGGCCTGTTTATTAGTGTCCTTTATTAGTGTTTTTAACAGGCTTCCCTGTATTGTCATATCTTATACTTCAGATTCATTGACCTTAGTATTTTTTTCAAATGGCAGTTATTCTTTCCTTTCTTCCACAAACATGCACTGAATTTCTGCTATTTTAGATGTTTTCCAAGCATGAAAGATTTAACATGAACAGGCAAAAACCCTTTCTTCCATAGGTTTTATAATGTAGCAGAAGAAACAGAGAATGACTAGTAAACATAATAAATTAGTGAATTACATAAAATGGCAGATAATAATGAGAGCTATACAGAAAAGAAAATAAAAACAAAAAAGGGAAAAGCAGATGGCATAATTATTACATTGCTGGGCTCCCATTTAGTGAACTATGGTTCAAATCCAGACCCCATGGCTTAAAACACACCAAGCATGTGTGCATGTATGCCCAAGATCCCAAGAGGAGAATGGAGGAGAAGGGATAAAGGTATGGCCATTCCTTTGGAGGATGAGTTCTGAGTTCTCACTTTCTGTTTCTCTGTCTCTCTGGTGAGTACATGTGCCCTATAGCGAAAATCTCTCTCTCTCTAAAAAAAAAAAAAAAAAAAAAAAAAAAAAAAAAAAAAAAAGTGAGGGGCAATATTATTTCAATAAGTAGCAACCAAAGCAAATACCTTTGAAAATAACACTGCTTTTTTTGTTTTGTTTTGTTTATAATTTTTTTGGAAGAAGACTTTGCTATTATCATAATGGTTTGAGCATACTTTCCCACCGAATATCCAAGGATGACGTTATGTAGAAAAGAACCCTTCCTACTGTACTCATACATCAGCTCTAATTGATTGCATTACTAATGCCGTGAGAACAAGCACAAAAGAAAATCTAATCAGAAAAAAATATCTGATAAAACAAAATAAATTCATGCCTTTCTATTTTGGTGATCTAGGCTTACTGTTTTTTATATAACAACAAGTATAACCAAAGCAAGTGAAAGGTCAGCCAAATTTTACAGAACATTGTTAAAATAAATGTACCAGTAATATAACTGATGTCATAGCTTATGGAGTTCATGTAACATTTTTGTCACTCTTAAAATTTAGTATGCTATTCTCATTGAGTTGAACTTAAGATAAATTTATTTATAACATTTTATATTTGCCATAGTGTTTAATAACCAGTTTTAAAGTCTAGAAAACCTTTCCCTTGGCGATGAATTAATTTATAGAGCACTCAATACAGCTGAAAGTGCATGTTGGGAAATGAGCACATTTATTACAGTAACAAACCTTGGACAAATTATGGTCTTCAGTTACTCTTGTAAGTTGTTTATTTTAAAATAGTTCCTTTAAAATTTAAAATAAATGGTCTAGTTTTCTGGTTAAAAAAATTATTAAAACCAATCAAAACAAAAAATAAAATACAGGAAATTGCTTAATCTTTGTGTTCCTACCAAGCCAGGAAAACTATATTCAAGAGAGTGGGTTGTAATCATCCTACGAAAATGGTTACTTCTTAATTTTTCAACTCTGAACCCCCTAAATTTTCCTTACAGTTCAGAGGTGCTCTCAATGTGCTATTTGTGAGACATATAGCATCGTGTTCACGACAATTTTTTAATAGCTGCGATCTGTATAATTTTAAAACTATGGAATTAAAATATTGTTATATTTTCCCTTGATCTGGTGCATTGCAGAATATTGCATGCAGTAAAAGAATTTCCCTCCTTTAATCATCTCTTATTGCTATAACTCAGTCGATAAATGAATTCTGAGAACAGTAATACATATGTCTCACTTTAAATACCGCAGGTTGGCTTATGTGCAAATGTGAAGGCCAGCTTCCCATATGTAATTGAAATGGAATGAAATGGAATTGAATCCATCTTTAGTGAGTTAATGCGTCTCTACTTCCTATGTTGGATTGCTGAAAACTTTGTAGATTGCTGAGGAAAATACCAATCAAAAGTTTGGAGATGAGAAACTTTTGATAGGATATTTTCTCAATCTTGAATTTTCCTCTCTGCATGTATGGGCATTAAACACCCTGCCTGACATCTAATATAAATTCAATAAACATCAGTTGCATGATGTTCTAGTCTATTAGGTTTTTAATACCAGAAAATACATGCACCTGGGTGATTAACAAAAAGAAAAGTTTATTCATCTTATGATTTAGAGTTCCAAGATCCAGGGTTGAGTTTTGATGAGAGTCTTGCAGAGTCCCAAGACACCACATCACAAGGGCAAGGGCAGAGCACAAATGTACTATGTGCTTCTGTTCCGGTCTCCTCCTCTCTCCTCGTAAGACCACCATAGTCTGTTATAGAGCTTTACCCTCATCACTAAATCACCCCCAAAGGCCCCACATTTTAACATCATGAAGGTATTAACTTTCCTCTTAATATCTTCACAGCACAACCAAGTTCTAGTTTATAAATTGGGGCAGGGAGAGGCATCCAAACCATAGCATGTGACTTCCTATGTATTTAGATACATAAGCACTGAAATACTTTTATTCTAATAAACAAGGACTAGGTTCCCTGGTTACATCATAAAACATACGAGTCAGCACACATTTTCTTTTATAAAATCTAGATAGCAAATATTTTAAGCTTACGGCCTGTATAATCCTTGTCACAAGTAATCAACTTTGCTGTTGTCTCAAGAAAGTAATAAATGAATACAACCAATACGTAAATGAATGGAAGTACTGTTCTATTAAGTCTTTATTTACAATTAGTGATAGGTGGCACTTAGTCAATGAGCCATAGTTTACTCCCAATATAGACCATCGAAAATTGCATATACCAGTTGAACTGCAGAATAATTCACAAAATGTAGAGTGAAGAATTTTTGCACATATAATTCAAAATACTCATCTCTACAGTTCCTAAACATATCTGAGTTATTGTCTGAATCACTTAAAGAAACTAACTGTCCAAATTTTCAGATATTTCATAGTTGTTAAATAACATAGTATTTAGGATCCGGCAGGTGACATGGTGGTTAAGGGCACTGGATTTCCACATAGCTGACTGCAGTTCAAGTCCTGGATCTGGCAGTTTGCTTTCTCACTTTCTCTTTCTCTCTCTCTTTCACTCTGTTCCTCTCTGGTCAAAATTAAAAGTAAACAAATAAAAATAATTATTTAATAAAAAAGTATTTAAAATATTAAGAATCTTTTTTTCATGATCCAGTTGATCCAATCGTATGATTACAGGAAGGTATGGAAACACAATACCAACAACTGGAAATGAACTCTACTAATGGAACTAATTGAAGACTAAGCCTTGTCTCAATCTCTAACTTTTCATTTAATTAGTTATTAATTGTACTAATCTGTAAAATGGGAAAGATTCTAACTTCACACTTACCTCTAAATGGAAGAATTCTAGTATAAAACACTCCAGGGAAGGAAGAGAAAATTTTTTTTAAAATCAGTGTCAGTCTCTAAAGCTGAAAAGCCATGCCTAATATTTTTAGTGTGACCTTTCAGAGTATTTTGATGCCTCTGTATTAAAGGCAGGTTGATGTCAGCAAGATCCTCCAATATATTAAAGCAAAAAATATTCAGCCTAAATATTTTATAGAACAATATCATGAAATTGACATTGAGGGCAAAAGCCTGCAAGAATCAAATTCAAAAATGACTCTAAAGCATTTTATAAAGAAAGTCCTACCTAAATGCTTGATAATATTTCTGTTAATGGCTTTCCTCCCCTTCAATCCTTCCTCAGTCATTTGATTTCTTTTATGTATCACTCATGAATTTTAGCTCTTCCTACTCTGATTTCATTCAGTGAGTCAGAACCATTTGGCAGGCAGCCATACACTACCCGTAACAAAAAGCAGTAACTTTATTTAAGTTCTCTTTCTTAGAGATAGAATTGTCATCTCTGTGTTAAACAAAGTAGATTTGCAAGGCTTACCATGGTACCTGTTTAATGGACATGTTTATTTTTGTAACATGAATTGTAGTGAAAACTAATCTATAAACACAACTGCTGACCATTTCTAATAATACCGTGCCCTCAAAGGGTATCCTACTTAGCTTACACTTAATACATCTTTGAATCACTAATTTATAACTCATCGATTCTACCTCCATGTTTTATTGCCTCTAGTGAAGGCAGTGAGCTTCTGTTTTCAGATGTTGGAAATGAAAAATAGATTTGCAAGAACAAGGTACACTTGGAAGTGCAAACCAAAGTCAGATCATGGAGGAATCTCTTTGATCCTAATTCCCTGAATCACATACAGGTGTCGGACCTTCTTAGGCTCCGCTGATATTAACTAGGCGAGACAAGAGGTGACTTGTACAACAGCCTCTGCTGTTCCAGACTTTCCTACAACACTTCTTCAGACTGTCACAGTGTATATAAAGCTACCAGAGAGCAAGAGCATGAGCACTCCTTGTGCTTTCTGTACAACTAGAAATGACTAGTTCATTTTGCAAATTTCATTAAGGAAGTTAAGAATTGTTAACTTCCAGTTAGGAACTGGATGTATATATATCTTTTCCTGAAAGTCACAGAGTCTTAGATTTTTTTTTTTCTTGGAGAGGTTTTTGCTATAGGGCACGTGCGCTCTCCAGAAAGACAGAGAGACAGAGAGACAGAAAGCAAGAAATCACCCCACAAGGGGGATGGCCACGCTGCAATCCTTTCTCCTCCATTCTCCTCTTGGGATCTTGGGCACACATGCACATGTGCCTGGCGTGTGTTTAAGCCACCGGGTCTGAGAATCGAACCGCAGTCGACTACATGGGAGTCCAGAGACATACCCATTACTCTAACTGTTGGTCCCTAGATTTTTTTTTAAGCCCCAACTAAATACAGTGTACATCGAAACTCAGTTGAGAAATTTAGATATGTAAGAATCAAACCATGTAAGTTCATCATTATCAGGGAGTTACATGAGTTAGTTAAAAATCTCATCCAGCTTCTGGAGTCTATCTTTAACCATATTTTCCCAGGAGTGAAAATACTGCTACCACCAGTAAGCAATAAAATATGTATATTTTAATACAACATAATAATTAAGATGATTGGATTTGTAATTTAAAACAAAAATGAATTTAAATCTGTTACATAAGTTAGTAATATTTTGTTTGTTTGTTTTTTTGTTTGTTTTTTTAAGAGGTTTTTGCTATAGGGCGAGTGCGCTCTCCCAGACAGACAGAGACAGAAAGCAAGAAATCACCCCCCCCCCCCCCCGAGGGGGGATGGCCACACCGCAATCCCTTCTCCTCCATTCTCCTCTCGGGATCTTGGGCATGCACGCACACGCGCCCGGCGTGAGTTTAAGCTACCAGGTCCAGGACTCGAACCGCGGTCAACTACATGGGAGTCCAGCGACATAGCCATTACGCTAACTGCTGGTCCCAGCCTAGCGTGAGTTTTAAGCCACCGGGTCCGGGACGCAAACCACGGTCAACTACATGGGAATCCAGCGACATAGCCATTACACTAACTGCTGGTCCCAGTAATATTATGTTTTTGATAAATTATCTAATATTACTGTCAATTTCCATATTTGTAAAACATACCATTTATAAACTACAGAACTACTGCCTATTCCTATTGAATTCTCTAAAATATACCTTCTGAATTATAAGCCTTTATCTCCATATTTGTAAAATCTTATCTCATAGAATTACTATAAGAAGTAGATTAATTTTTTTTTTTTTTTTTTTTTTTTTTTTTTTTTTTTTTTTTTTTTTTTTTTTTTTTTTTTTTTTTGTGCTCTCCAGAGACAGAGACAGGGAAAGTGAGAAAGCAGCACACATTGGGAACAGCCACACCACAGTTCCTTCTTTATTTCTTTCCCCTTTCTGGATTCTGGACATGCACACATATGTACCCAACATGTTTTTCAAGACACCAGGTCTGGGCCTTCAGCTGCACAGTTGGCTGTCTAGGATTCAGCCACCTCAACCACCACGCCACTAGGCCCAATATTTCTGAAGCTACTAGTCCAGAGTCTTGTATGCATTAGGCACTAGTTCCTAAAAGTGTCTTGAATCAGAACATGAGGAAGTGAGCTTATTAAAAAGCATCCCCAGGACCAGCAAATGGTGTGATGGTTATGTCGCTGGACTCCCACATAGTCAACCACAGTTCAAATCCTGGACCCAGTGACTTAAACTTCACACCAGGCACCTGTGTGTGCGTGCCTGAGAGCCCTAGAAGAGAATGGAGGAGAAGGGACTGCAGTGTGGCCATCCTCCCTGGGGGGTGATTTCTCACTTGCTGTGTCTCTGTCTCTCCAGTGAGCACACATGACCTATAGCAAAAAAGAAAAAAATAAAATTCTCTCAAAAAAAAAAAAATTTAAATTTAAAAAAGCATCCTCACCCACTCATATGACTCACTTAAATTGATCTCTCAACAACACCAACCATCTATTAGATAATAAAAGAAAAAGTGTCCATTTAGAACAGTGCAAGTTACCGAGCCACATCTTTGAAGGCTGTCACAGAAGTTCTTTTTAGTTTCTTGTTATTATATTTCCACCTAAGATCCAATCAGAGAAGGAAAGACCCTAGAGGTGGAATGCGGAATAGTTACTATTGAATCAATTGTTATATTACATTTGATGGCAATGTATAGAATTAAAATATGACTGGTACAGTTTAAGCAGAAAAAAAATACCTAAAATTATAAAACAAAACACCAAAGATATGGTAAATTAGTAGATCTATTGAAACAAGAGAACCATTTTTTTTTTCTTCTTTTTTTTTTTTGGAGAGGTTTTTGCTATAGGGCGCGTGCGCTCGCCAGACAGACAGAGAGAGACAGAGAGATAGAAAGCGAGAAATCACCCCCCAGGGGGGATGGCCACGCCGCAATCCCTTCTCCTCCATTCTCCTCTCGGGATCTTGGGCACGCACGCACACGCGCCTTGCGTGAGTTTAAGTCGCCGGGTCCGGGACTCGAACCGCGGTCAACTACGTGGGAGTCCAGCGACATAGCCATTATGCTAACTGCTGGTCCCAAGAGAACCATTTTTAACATCTGTAAAGTATTTTCCATACTCAGACTCACAGAAATGCCTGACCTCCCTTTAAGACAGCACCTTTATGATGCTCAATAGATATTTGGTGTTATTAACTATGAAAGATGTTTGCCTATCCCTGTAAATTTTACCAGATAACATATTATTTAAAATTAATTTATCTTTATACACAAATGTACTTATTCTCAGTTTGAAGGATTCATTTCTTATAAACAGTAGCATGGAGTGAACATTGCTCTTACTCTAATCACTGAGTTTGTTGGACTTAATTGCAGAACTACTGTCTACTCCTACTGAAGTCTCTAAAATATACCTTATGAATAATTAGTAATTTTTACAAGTACTTATGATTTTAGAATTACTTCTATTTCATTTCCCCTATTCCTTAGCTCTGTAATTTTCTCACTCTTTGATGTAAAAGAATCACAGTGTTGTTATTCCTGAGGAGATATATAAGAGGGGAAAGCAACGGCAACAATGACAAACACACAGCAATGCTCAAGGCAGGAACAGTTTAATATTCCCATGAGAAGCTAGTGCATTAGCTCTATCAAAAATAATCTTGGGCCAGGCCATAGTGTGGTGGTTAAGGTGGCTGGATCTCACATGGACAACTAGATGATTCAAGTTCCAGATACACTGGCTTTAAAAGTACACCAGGCACATGTGCATGCATGGCCAGAATCCTACATGGAGGGGAAAATGGCAAAGAAGGGATTACAGCATGACCATTTCCCATGGGGCAGGGTAAACTTTCCTACTTCCCCGCTCTCTTCTCTCTCTGTCTCTCTGCAGCAATTGCATAAGCCCTCTGGCAAAAATGTTAAAAATAATATAATACATAATCCTATTTCACTCAGATACTTTAGAGTATGCACTTCATGTACATGGGTGTCTACCCCCAGCTATATTCACTAAGGTCTTGCCAGGAAGACGCTGAGATGGACCTGCAGAGAGTGACAGTGCCTTGACTCACTTACTTCCATGCTTTATCCCCTTATTTTGTTAACTTAAACACTTTTACACCCACGGTTTAGTTAACTTCGAACACCCTCCTCTGCCAGGATAATTCCCGTTTGAATTCAAGGCTTGACTTAGATGTTTTCTTTTCCTTGAAAACATGCCTCATCCTTCTCTGCTCCCCTACGATGCATTATTTAAGCCCATAGGAAAACGTTTACGATAGTCTCATCACCCACTGATCCTTGACTGGTTTCTCTGGAGAATAAAAATTCCTTGAGAATAGAATCAGATATTTACATATCTATCTCCAGCCCTATGCATGGTACCTGGAACATAGTAGACACACGATTCAAGTTTATAAATGGGTGAATTAGTGAAAAATCAAGGTGCATCAGTAACAAAAAAGACACACCAATATGTCACAAATATGAACAACAAACTCAAACATTCACTACTTTCCTTAGAGACTTTTCATCTTTTCACAATTTTAATTTAAAAGGTTGTCCTAGGACAGAAACTGAGCATTTATCAACTTCAGTATAACTGTAAAATCACTAACCAATATTTGTAGAGCACTTACAAAAAAGAGGTTAACTAAAGAGAAAAAAGTTAAGAATGGCTGGTCGGAAAAGAGAAACTGGAAGAAAATGAGTACCGCTCTACCTGAGTAAATAGTAATATGTGTCCAATCAATTTGCCTTTCCACTAAGCCAAGACTCTCTTTTCGGTCATTGTGATTATTGAAGCAGATGATAGTCTGCTGATTAACTGACACAACGCTCACACGGCGCTGTTCACCCTTCACTCCCAAAGCCTTCACCAACTAGTTGAGCCTTGATCTCCTGGGGATACGTTTCAATCTCTTCTATTTCATATTCATATTCTACATTAGGAGAATCATTTACTCCTATGAGGCACACTCAACATTTTTCTAGATTATCAGTCTCCATTAAAAATAACAGCAAATATGGGACCAGCAGTTAGCATAATGGCTATGTCGCTGGACTCCCACGTAGTCGACCGCGGTTCGCATCCTGGACCCGGTGGCTTAAACTCACGCCAGGTGCGTGTGCGTGCGTGCCCAAGATCCCGAGAGGAGAACGGAGGAGAAGGGATTGCGGTGTGACCATCCCCCCCAGGGGGTGATTTCTCGCTTTCTGTCTCTCTGTCTCTCTGTCTGTCTGGCGAGCGCACGCACCCTATAGCAAAAACCTCTCAAAAAAAATAAATAAATAAATAAAATAAAATAACAGCAAATATACAAAACACTAAACTTGAGAATCTATAGTTTTATCATTCTTGGTAAAAGTAAATTTCCTAGAAATTAAACAAATAATTCATTCCTAAAAATTTGACCATTCACCTTCATGAATATAACTCTATGTGTCCCAAAATTAAAAAGAACACATTCTCCCTTAGCTTAAGAAATTTCTGTTCTTATTTTCTAATGTTCCTGTGAGTCATGAAACTGTAAATTGATTGCTTTTCTGACATCAATACAGATTTCCCTCAACTAGCATTATATTCTAGTTAAGAACTAATGAAAGTTTTTATTTTTATGGAGAGCCACTTAATTTCCCCTTGTTTTACTACCGTGTGTAATGACGCTCACAGACCTTGCAATCTATGTGACAATGTTGGCTGCTTGACCTGAGCATCCACCCTCCAAATGCGTCCCCACGTGTCCTGATCCTGTGTGAGACAGTGACAAATTCTGTCTGAGGTACAGGGACGATAGGCGATTTAAAAATACATATTTTCCTGTGCTCTCACTTTCTTCTGAGAAGTCTTTCATTCTATTTCTGAGTTGAGTTGATTGATTCTGAACTAGTTTAAACTCAAGGTCTACAGCAACAAGCTGAGAAAAAATGATAGAGATATATTTAAAAAGTGCCTTAGTTTTATCTTCTGATTCATTCAATAGAAAAGCTCTTTTATGGTTAAAAGTTCCTTTTTGTAAGCTGTAGTACTCTATTACTACTGGAGAGAAGAAACCAGTGAAATGCGGACAATTTACACTAAATGTAAAACCGAAGTGAATATTGAACAGACTATTAATTTACAGTATTTTGGTAATATTTGTCTTTCTCATTTTCTGTGTGTGTGTGTGTGTGTGTGTGTGTGTGTGTCTGTGTGTACCTGTTGCTTAATTAATTCAATAAGTAAAGTAGAAAGGTTTAACTATTGTGTACAGAATGCATAACAGAAAAATATAGGGAAGTTAAGACAGAAAATTTGACCTGGAATAAACTTAACGAAAAGGTGAAGTTGCTGCCCAATCCTGTAATTAGATTAGAGTGCTTCTGCACTACTCTTAAGTGAAATTACTAGCTGGTAAAATGTTAAGAACCTTCTCAAAAGATCTCCCTTATCTGCCTGATACCTTGAAACCCCTATTCAAAAGCTTCATATTTTTTCCTTCAGGCTTTAATTTTCATATAAATAAAAATCTTACCTGAGAGGGCTAAAATATTAAATTATGAGACATTTCAAATTGCATATTCGTGTTTCTGAGGCACTCAGGCCATGGAATGCCTTCGAGAACATTTCATACATTATAATACAGATTCTAGTTGGAAAGCAAAGATTTTCTAACCGTCAAATACTCATGCAATAGCAGCATGTCATGTTTGTTAGAGAGCATACGACAGGAAATGACAAGTCTTTGGCTTTTTGTTACTATAGATTGTGTACTAAAGGGGTTTAAGATACCTTTTTCCCAAAGTTTAATTTTCATCACTAAAGTACGAACCTTTTCAGACCTACTAAGTCCTTGTCTTAGTTATTGCTAGCCAAATAATAGGAAACATCTTGATTTATGTACTTCAAGATTGTTCTATGCGTCCGTATTTTTCCCTTTATGATCACCCATACTGATGCTAGACGCATGGAACTCAAGCGCTTGTAGTATGACTGTCACTGCTGCTTAGGGTACTGATTGTTCCAGTACATGGATATATAAAATCCATTAACATTTTTTTATTTCACTGATATCCTTGTGATTGAAAGAGCTCCCTACTTAACTATTACACATTATAGAGCACCCACTACCATCACAACTACGCTCTTCTGACATTTAAAACCCATTGAAGCCTTACTCAAAACCCATTGCAAGCCTTTTGGAATAATTCTTGGAGATTGTGGAGGAATAATATTTCATACAGAGAGTCAATAAATAATTTTTGTGTCTTCTATTCATCTTGGATTTACCCTCAATCTTTTTAAAAAATATTCCATATGACAGGTTCTAATGCTATACATATATTCTATCTATACTGGATTTTCTCCCCAGTCAATCTCTATTCCCTTATCCTGTTTAATTTTTTCTTCGTAATGTTTATTACCACTTGAAATTATATTATACATTTATTTTTGTATGTTTTTCCCTATGAACTAAAATAGAAGCTACATGAGGATGAATACCTTGTTTCATTCACTGTTTTATTCCCAGTACCTAGAATCATGCCTAGGCTGTTGCAGTAACTCAGTAACTACTTGTTAAAAGCCTGCCCAACCAAGTAACTAATTAGTTTCAGTTTCAGATACTACCCAGTTCTTCCCCAAACTATGTAGGGAGTCATAAACCGGGTTGAATTACAGACCACAGCTCTATTGAGACTGAGTGAAGGTTTAGAATCAGTGATATACATTGTTTATCATTGACAAAGAAGTATCTATTTCGTCTTGGCGATCAAACTGTTGCTTGGTAGAAATACAGTTATTTTATTGATAAGAGCTTGAGGTTAATGACTTAGAGGTGAAATTTTTCATTGCCTATTATCAAGTATCTTAACATATTTACATTTTTATGTGTTGACACCTAAGAAAAGGGGGTCTCATTATAAATGACATTTTGTAAGGCTGCAGAGGTTTACAACGAGCACCATAAAAGCAAAAAGCTACACAGAGGGTTTTCAATCACTTACAACAAAAAGGGTGCACACAAGAATTTCTAACAAATTTGTGACTACAAGTATGTCCCAACCACAACAGCAATGACTGAAATGCTTAAAGTCCCCTCGGAACACCTCCCAGCCCTGTCTCTGTAATGTACGACAAGAAAACAGGGACCACAGCAGCCAGAGGGAAGGTGATGTTTCCAAGGGAAAGAAGACATTTTATCCATGGAGAGTATTATCTGCGTAATCTGGTAGAATGTACAGAATGTTTTAAACAGTTCATTTTGATCATTATCAGTTTTGTTTGGTTTTATTTTGCTTATTCAAACAAAAGATATGAGAGATTTTAAGCAAAAGATCCTTTTGATTAAAACTGGCTCTAAATCTTACAGATGCACTTAGAAAATTATTTTAAAAACATGAAAGCATGAAGGGACTACCATAATACATAGATAATTCCAAGTAGATTACTGAACTGTATGAGCATATAGAAGCCTCCCCATTTTTCTCTCACTCACTTCCTGCCATCCTCTAACTAACATGCAGTTAAAGGAGAGGAAGGACTAAATATATACTTTAAAAAGGGAACACAGTTTTAAAGTAGGGACTGCTTTAAAAAGATCTTCTTAAAACATATGATGATTAGGTGATTTCTGAGATGTGAAAACTTTCCTATGCTTATTATAATAACAAAACTTTTAGTGTGGTTAATACAAAAGAATAGGAATATGTCAGTTCTATTATTTGTAATTCAATGAAGCTGCAACGCCTAAACGCCTAACAGAAAGCAGTGAAGTGGGCGTTGAGAAGTTGAATTCTAACAACATGCAACATTTTTTTTTCCTATTTCACATATTTGCACGTTAGCATCTCTGTTTTAAAAGTAGAAAAGATAAACCTTTTCTAAGAGTAATCTGAGGATATACAAAAGGGAAAGGGGTTGCTACTCTGATATTTAGGAATTATTGATCTTTGTAATAGAGCCATAGCCAATATAAATTATCTTTGGTATCCAATGAAAGAAAATGATGAAAAATCTAGTTAATTAAAGAAATCAATCTTGAACATTTCAACTAAGTCAAATATAAAATGTTGACCTACAAGGCCGGCACATGGTATGGTGGTTGGGGTAGCTGGATTCCACATGGCTAACTGCACGGTTCAAGTCCCAGATGTGACAACTTGAAAGACTCACCAGGTATGCATGCATGTGCACCCAAAATCCCAAGAGAAGAATGGAGGAGAAGGGATTGTGGCACCGCCATCCCCCCATAGGAGGGGCAATGCTTTCTCATCCCACTCTCACTCCCACCCCGCCCCCCAAGTCTCTCTGGAGGGCTCTTGTACTGTATATCAAATTTAATTTTTTTAAAGTACAACTACGGTGTAGACAACCTTAATAGTCTAATGAGTTTAAGCCTATTTTATATCATGAGAAACAAACATAAATTATGTTCATTCTTTTACTATCATCAACTTCCCACCAAAGTAGAAAGTCTGGTCTTCACTTATAGCACGAATTGGAAGTGTTAGAGAAAGAAGAAAATTAATTTTGGTGAGTACTAGTTTCTGCTGGGGTAAGATATATAAATATATGTATGTACATATATGGATATATATATATATCACATATATAATATTATATCTATATCTATATCTATATCTATATCTATATCTATATCTATACACACACACATATATATATAGAAGTAGACCTCCATTTTGAACTCCTCTCTGTCTTGGAAACTTGCTTTCTCCTTTTGCCTAGAGTAAACAGAGTGATTAACACTCCTACTGTCTTTGCTAAATAACCCAAAACTCCCTACCCTAAGATGTTACTTAGTGACAAAACCATCAGTCACCAGACCCCTTCCTCTAAGCCATGAAGGCCATTAAGATTCCATTGTGTTGGGAACCAGCAGTTAGCATAATGACTATGTCGCTGGACTCCCACGTAGTCGACTGTGGTTCGCGTCCCGGACCTGGTGGCTTAAAACTCATGCCAGGCGTGTGTGCATGCATGCCCAAGATCCCGAAAGGAGAATGGAGGAGTAGGGATTGCGGTGTGACCATCCCCCCGGGGGGTGATTTCTCGCTTTCTGTCTCTATGTCTCTCTCTGTTTGTCTGGCGAGCACACGCAGCCTATAGCAAAAAACCTCTCCAAAAAAAAAAAAAAAAAGATTCCATTGTGTTTAGGTAGGGATGGACCATACCCTTAGGAATATTAACTTGTTTGTTTCCCTTCTGTAATTCACTTTTGCTTTTACGTTGTAAAACCCTACCACCTACCCTTTCAAGCCCACGCTCTTTGTTCTTGTGATTGCCACATCAACCCAGAAAAGGGTGTGATTTTTGCCTTTATAAGCACCCCTCACCTTGCACTCAGGGCTGCAGGGTTTTGAGTGACATGAGTCCCCACCCCCTGACCCCCCATGCCTCCGGCTTAATCGATAAACCTCCAATAAATTTGGTTGTGCCTGGATGTCTGCTTATTTCTCACTGTGAAATGTATAAATATACACATATCACATGATCAAATATATGTGTATAGAGAGAGAGATCAATATATTAAGTAGCTTGATCTTCATAGAAATAGTATGAGTCAAGTAATTTTACTGATGGGAAAACAAAACTCAAACTCTATTTTCACCTGGTGTTACACAGCTAGTAAGTACCAGAACCAGCATTTTGAACCTCTGCCTACTTCTAAAGCTTTTACTATTTCCACCACTTTCTCTGGTCTTTTCTAAATATTCCATAAACTCCTTCACATTTTCCCATCAGGGTTTGTCCTGAGCAAAAAGAGAACTTTCCTATTCCCAGTGTTCTGCTTTTGGGTCCTCCTCACCACTCAAGCTTGGACTAGTCTCATGTTTCTCTCCCGGGACACCAACATGCAGTATTACAGTGTTACAGTCAAAACTGTCCTCCTCAGTCCTTACTGCCCGATCTGTATGCAGCCCTTCCTCACGATTGCTATCAAAGGGTCCTGCCATCAATCTCTCCAGTACTTTTTGTAATAGGTGCTCAATTTGTTAGTTCATAATAAAAAAAATCTAAAAATTCATACTAAGTTATTTATAAGATGATCGCTTAATTAAATATCACTTCTCAGGTCTTTTACATCTTAAAAGGAGATTCTGGAGATTCTCCCATTAATTCACACTTTGAACAAATAGGTATTGAGTATTTACATTTCTGGAAACATCAGTTACAGGAAATTGAAACATGAGTATAAAACACACTTTCTCTGCCCTCAAAGAAACTGCACTCTAGGGAACCAGCAGTTAGCATAATGGCTATGTCGCTGGACTCCCACGTAGTCGACCGCGATTTGCATCCCGGACCCAGTGGATTAAATCTCACGCCAGGGGTGTGTGCGTGCGTGCCCAAGATCCCGAGAGGAGAATGGAGGAGAAGGGATTGCAGTGTGACCATCTCCCCAGGGGGTCATTTCTCGCTTTCTGTCTCTATGTCTCTCTCTGTCTGTCTGGTGAGCGCATGCACCCTATAGTGAAAACCTCTCCAAAAAAAAAAAAAAAAAAAGAAACTGCACTCTAGATCAGTGGAAGGCTTGATAATTTTAAGATTTTAAGAGCACAGGATGTGCTGAGTATTTCAAAGCCTATACTCTTGATGAGTAATGTCAGTGTTTCCTGGGAACTTGTTAAAATATAGATTTTCTGGCCCTATTCCATACCTACTGAATCAAGAACTACAGGATTGAGGGACCAGCAGTTAGCGTAATCGCTATGTCACTGAACTCCCATGTAGCCGACCACAGTTCAAGTTCTGGACCCAGTGGCTTAAACTCACACCGGGCACATGTGTGTGTGTGCCCAAGATCCTGAGAGGAGAATGGAGGAGAAGGGATTGTGGCATGGCCATCTTCCTGGGGGGTGATTTCTCACTTTCTATCTCTCTTTCTCTGTCTTTCTGGTGAGTGCACATGCCCTATAGCAAAATCCTCTCCAATAAATAAATTAATTAATTAATTAATTAATTAAATTAATTAAATTAAAAAGAACTACAGGATTGAGACCCAGCAACCACTCAAATTTCAACAACCTTTAAGTGATTTTCATGCAAACTAAAGTTTGAGAACCATTAGTGTGGTATTTAGGATAGAGGTACTGCATGCAGACTAACTGGGTTTGACTCTTGCTTCTCCATCTATCTCGATTGGAGGACTGAGGAAAAATTACTTGAGTCTATTTTCTCCTTTGTAAAATGAGGATGATCTGCAAATAGTCCACCATAGTGTGTATCTGTTCATCTATCTGTGATCAGATGAGCACTTTGCCTAAAAGAAAGGACTGACTATGTGCAACATGTTTACAATCTTTTGTAAAATTGCTGTTTATCTAGGACAGCAGATGGTTAATGTTTACATCACTGGACTCTCATGTAGTAGACCGTGATTCAAGTGCTGGACCGGCAGCTTAAAACTCACACCGAGCACATGTGCACGTGTGCCCAAAATTCTGAGAGGAGAAGAAATTGCAGCATGGCCGTCTTTCTTGGGGGGTGATTTCTTGCTTTCTGTCTCTCTGGCAAGTGAGTGTGTCTTATAGCAAAAATCTCTCTCTTAAAAAAAAATTGTATTTTATCATTAATTGTATATGTAATTCATTGTTACAAAGATCACCTGTATTTCTGGTACAACTTTATACTTTGAATTTTGTATTTGTGAAATTGCAAGTGATATTTATTTAGCCATTTTTTTTTTTCTGAATGAACTGGAAAAAAAAATGAGAATGACCATAGTAATAGTACTGATATCATTGTTTTAAGGGTTAAACTAGCTGGTAGATGGTAAACGCTAGAACACAGCCTGACACACTGTAAGTATTCAATAAATAGGCTCTGTTTTGTTACAAAGAATAACCAGCTGTCAAGAATACCTGTTTTAAGGGACCAGTAGTTAGCATAATGGCTATGTCACTGGACTCCCATGTAGTCAACCGCCGTTCAAGTACTGGACCCGGTGGCTTAAACTCACGCTGGGCGCGTGTACGTGCATGCCCAGGATCCTGAGAGGAGAATGGAGGAGAAGGGATTGCGACGTGGTCATCCCTCCTGGGGCGGGGGGGGGGGGGGGGGGGGGGGGGGGGGGGTGATTTCTCGCTTTCTGTCTCTCTCTGTCTTTCTGGCGAGTGCACGCGCCCTGTAGTAGAAAACCTCTACAAAAAACAAAACAAAAAACAAACAAAAAAAAAACAAAACAAAAAAAAAAAAAAAGAATACCTGATTTAAGATCTAAATAACTCTGAAATTTATTCAAATATTATGCAAATATTGCTGAAAAATCTAAAACTTTATTAATATTTAGAAGACTTTTGGTCAAGTACGATGACCCAAAAGTAACACAGGTTTGTGACCCAAGGCCTCCCTGGGCGTGCTGGCACTCATCACACCTGTGACCCAGGCTGGCTGAGCGAGGCATTGGATTACAACATGATGTTCTGTGGTGGGTATCTCCCTCTCTCTCATCCTCTCTCTCTCTCTCTCTCTCTCTCTCTCTCTCTCTCTCTCTCTTTCTCTTTCTATCTCACTCTCTATCTCCCTATTTCCTGGAAAAAAATAAATAAATGCCTTTTTTTAAGAGATTTTTTACTAAAAGATGTATACTCGCCAGAGAAACCAAGAGAGACAGAGAGCAAGAAATCATCCCCCAGAGGGATGGCCACACTGCAATCCTTTCTCTTCCATTCTCCTCTCGGAAATTTGGGCGCACACACACACACACACACACACACACACACTGCTGAACATGAGTTTTAAGCCTCTTGGTCTGGGACTTGAACAAGAGAGAGAGAGAGAGAGAGAGAGAGGGAGAAAGTGAGAAAGCAAGCCGCCAGGTATGGGACATGAACTGCAGTAGGCCATATGAGAGACCAGTGCCTTAAACCATCACACCACCTGCCTGCACCTAAACATTTTTAAAAGTGCTGCAGACATGAATTCTTAAAACTAAAAAATAAATAAATAGGAACTGTATATCCAAAAGGCTATTTAATTTTTTAGTCAAGGGATAATATATTGTCTTAACTAAAAACATGGATTTTTAAAAAATAATTATTTATATAATTTTATCATTATTATTATTACTATTTTAATTCACTATATGGCACATGTACTCACCAGAGAGAGAGGAAAACTGAGAAAGCAAGCGGCCAGGTCTGAGACTCGGACCTTGATTGGCCACGTGGGAGCCCAGCACCTCCACCACACCACCTACTGGCCCCAAAACATGGATGCTTAAAGTAGACATATTCAGTCATACAGACAATAAACGGGGAATTACTTCTTTAGTAATGAATATCAGTTAAACAGTCATAATATATAGGTAGATACTTATTGTATTATTGCTTCTTAGGGCTCAAAGTGGGCAACAGTTAACTCTACCTCTGAGTGTGATATTATTTGATATTTGCTTAACATTTGAAAATTTTTAATTATAAGAATGATAATTTCTTGAGAAAAAAAAATCAGATCCTTCAAGTACAATGACTGGACTTGAAATTCTCCATAATTTGAAGAATTAAATGGTATTGCTGCATCTTCAAGTTTATCTAGGAAGAAAGAGAAAACTTGCCTAAAGAAACAAGAAAGTAGCATGGCAACCAGAAAACAGACTTCTCGTGTTCAAGTTCAGTTTGGTGTCTCCTTCTGCTTTCCATGAACTGGGGTAACAAGAGCATCCCTGGGAGCTCCCTGCTCCTCCAAGTCTGCCAAGCAATTAGCATCTCTTAACATTTCCAGGCAGCTGCCTAATGAAATGCTTGTTTCTCCAGAAAGTCATTTTGCATAAAACTGTCTGATCCACTGAAACTAACAGAGGTATTTCCAGGCCAAAAGACATCCTGATAGTGCCAAAAAATATGTTCAGATACTAAAAAAAATTCTTGAGAAGTTTAGATTAGGCCAATCTATAGAACATCAGTTAAGTCAGAGTGACCACTAATAAACAAAAGAGCATCTACAGAGGCTTCTCCTGGCTTTCAGAATATCTTCATTTTGTAGTTCTTTCTGCATATTATAAATTCCCAGGTACATGTCTTCATTTGCTTTCTGAAATGTTCCTGGGAGGGAAACCAGAACCATGAAAAGGATGTAAATGAGGAAAATAAAAAGTGCCATTTCAGCTCTTTCCAGCTGTTATCTCCATCTTTTTATAGCTAGTAGACCTGGGCCTTGTTCTTTGGGCTTGTGAAGATGAACTGATTTCTGCCCACTCTTAAGGAAGGTACTTTTCTAAGTATTTAGAGTTTCATTTTCAGGACATAAGTTCAATTCCCTTATCTTCTTATTTATGCATGCCAGCCTAGAAAGGTTTAAGGCTTACCTATAAGAAAATACAAGTCACTGCAGTAGGAAGATGCAGCGTTCTGACTCTCCTACCTTGCCTGCATGCACAATTAAGCTAAAAGCTTTGAGTTTAACCTCTTTTCATTAGTTGTATGTGCACTTGCAAATTTTTGCAAAATGTGGCAAGGATGGGAATTCTTAGAGGTTAACACAGAGAGTCCTTCAGTATAGTGATTGTCAGAATGTATTAAGGTTGTAGAGAGCATGCTTTGACAACCGATAACACACTAGAGTTATTGTCAAGGCCCAGAACCAGGAATAATCTGATCTTTGGAGAAGGCTGAAAAGACAGAGCTATGCCTGGTGTCAGGACAAGAGCAATAGGATGTTCCTAGGATCAGAGCAAAGAGATCTGTCTCGTAGTCTGTGCTGTAATCAGACTATGGCACACTCAGCGTCAGATGGGACGTCGTTCCAGTTCCCCACCCGTTCACAGATACAATCATATCATAAACACAGGGCCAAGTGAAGTGAATTGGGTTGTAACTTTTAACACAGACTTTTACAGCTGTTATACCCCAAAGGTAAAAAGACGTCAACAGAAGCCAGAAACCCTAAAAGAGAGCCAGATGCACCCAGCAGGTGGTGTGCTGGTTAAGGCACTGGACTCCCACCTGGCCAACTGCAGGGCAAATACCAGACCTGCCTGGCAACTTGCTTTCTCACTCTCCCTCTCTCTACCTGTCTTTCTCTGGTCAAATTTTAAAATAATAATAATAATAAATAAAATTGAAAATGAATAATAAAAAAATAAAGAGTAAGGCTCAATGACCTAGTGGTTGGAGAAGCTGATACCACATGGCTAACTGTGCAGTTCAAATCCTGGTCTGCCCCAGCAGTTTGAAAACCATGTGTGCATGTGCCCCAATCGAACAGGATGGAGAAGTGGAGGAGAAGGGATTGAGTGTGATCACATCCTACTGGGTGTGCTTTCTTCCTCGCTTGCTCTTTCTGTCTCTGTGGCTCCTCTGGTGAGCACACATGCCCTCTGGCAAATTTAGAAAAGAGAGAGAGAGATTGAGAGCTATTAATCAAGAAATGGACCAAGGGCCATGCAGTGGCATGGCTGGGCCCCACAGGAAGCGCCCAGCTTTGCACCCTGAGGACTGTGCCCTCTTCTGCTCATCATCTAGGCTGGCTGAGACTGAGGGTGGACCTCAGTGTGGGGCCACTGCTGGGGGTGATTCTCTCTGTCTCTTTTTCTCTCTTTCTCATGGAAGAGATGGGTAGGTAAAACTTTAGGAAATCATGATCATGATTGGATATGAACCCCAGTAACTTCAAGCATAAGATAAATGATGTTTGTGCTGGAACTGAACTTGGTTGCTTTAGTGGCAGAAGAAAACGAACACAAATCCTAGCATTTTACTGTAATAAGCCAGACTAACCACTGTTCTCTTAATTGAGATGTTCATCAGAAAGAATTGAGCATTTAAATTTTTAATTTATATCTTGATATATAGAAAAAAAATCTAAAGACAAAACTTTCAATATAGCAATGTATGAGTACATCACACACACACACACACACACACACACACACACACAAAGGACTGATTGTCTTCATTTTGTCCTTTTCAAATGAGCGAAAAGCTTCAGAACTTGTCAAAAGGTTTTGAGACTTTTGTTACTACACACAAAGCCTGATATACAGTTTGTTCAAAATGTCTCAGCTGGAAATTTACTTGGAATCTATTGGTTCGTATCGAATGGAATATTCCCAAGTGGTTGTAGTCTTTGCAGTGGCTCTACCTGGAACTTAGCAAATTCCAAGAGCAGAAAAATGGTTTGTGGTCTAATATAGTAGAGGAAGAAAGGTCCTATCTTTTTTAACTAAAAAGAATTATTAAGTAGGAGTTACTCATGGTAGTCATTTACTTAATATCATTCTGCCTATCTCTTTTAAAACTTGGAAAGAAAAAGGTTCTTGATGTATTCAAATCACCATCTTACACAAATTAGTGTGCTACATATAAACAAATCACTCTCCCAATTCAAAACCACGCATTGTGTGAAAGCATCAAATTGGTTAATATAGACCTCTCACATGCTTCAACTATTCTTCATGTCCATATAGGTTTATTCTGTAATTATTTTATACAGTTTTTTTTTAAAAAAAGACAATATCTAGAGTTTTTTGAAGTGTGTTAGCAACTGAAGGGTTTCTTCTATGTATTTAATTTTTGAATTAGTAAGTAATACAAAAAGTATATTTATGATATCTAATTTATTTTGTTTTACCATAGTCCAAAAACAGCATCTCATATATGATGTATTTAGCAACTGAAATAATCTGTGGGTGCCAAAGCTACCAATGGATTTGGCCAAATCATTAAATAAGCAGTCCCTGAAGTCAAAAATGAGTCACACAGGTTGACATTGATCAATCAATTTAGGCAAAATGGTCCATCTGGAACATAAAAACACAACTTAGAATGAAAGAAAACAAAATAAGAGAAAAAGGGAGAAAAGATTAGCATGGATCTAGCATTTTGGACTACCAAATATCATATTAGCATTTTAATACGTTTTTCTTGGGAAAATATTGGCCTTTGGCAGGCTAAGAATTCTTACTAAGAATGATATTAATATAAAAATATCTAAAGATGAAATAGTAGGGGGAACCAGCAGTTGACGTAATGGCTATGTTGTTGGACTCCCACGTAGTCGACCGCGGTTCACATCCCGGATCCGGTGGCTTAAAACTCACGCCGGGCACGTGTGCGTGCATGCCCAAGATCCTGAGAGAAGAATGGAGGAGAAGGGATTGAGGCGTGACCATCCCCCCTGGGGGGTGATTTCTCGCTTTCTGTCTCTCTGACTCTGTCTGTCTGGCGAGCGCACATGCCCTATAACAAAAACCTCTCAAAAAAAAAAAAATAAAAAATAAATAAGATGAAATAGTAGGTTGTTGGAAAAGTCATGATGTGCTGGGACCAGCAGTTAGTGTAATGGATATGTCGTTGGACTCCCACGTAGTTGACACTGGTTCAAGTCCCAGACCCAGTGGCTTAAACTCACACTGAGCACGTGTGCGTGCGTGCCCAAGATCCCAAGAGGAGAATGGAGGAGAAGGGATTGTGGCATGGCCATCCCCCCTGGGGGTGATTTCTCGCTTTCTGTCTCTGTCTCTCTCTGTCTGTCTGATGAGTGCATGCACCCTATAGCAAAAAAAAAAAAAAAAAAAAAAACCCTCTCCAAAAAAAGAAAAAAATAAAAAGTCATGATGCATTTTTGCATAGAAAAAAAATTATGACTTCTGACAACCTAGTAACACAAGGTCTGGGGTTTGCTTCAAAATAATCCAGTGGCAGTGTGCATGTGGGGGAGAGGGTGGGGCATTCTGGTAACATATAGATAGGATGACCATGTTAATTTATTATCTGTATTGGGGCCAGCAGGTGGCATGGTGGGTAAGGGCACTAGACTCCCACACAGCCAACTGTGGTTTGAGTCCAGACCTGGAGACTTGCTTTCTCACTTTCTCTGTCTCTCTCTTCCCCTTTTTCTCTTGCTCTCTCTCTCTCTCTGTCATCAAATTAAAATTATAAATAAATAAATAAATAAATAAATTTAAATAAATAATTATTTAAAAAATTATTTTTCAAATTGGAACTTATTTAAGGGATAAATAGAGGGTTAAGATAGTCAACAGTTATGTATTTATTGAAACAAAGAAGTGTGCTCAGCTTAAATTTAGTAGAAGTAATTTAAGGCAAGAATTGAATATTATAAAAATTTTCCTTATTTCCCATGAAATGGCTGCATAAGGGATTCATTATACTACTCTCTTCAATTTGTTTATGTCTTTAAATTTTTCAAAATAAAAGTTCTGTGTTGGGGCTGGCAGGTGGTGTGGTGGTTAAGAGCACTGGACTCCCACATGGCTGACAGCGGTTCAAAGCCCAGACCTGGCGGCTTGCTTTCTCACTTTCCCTATTTTCTCTCTCTCTCTCTCTCTCTCTCTCTCTCTCTCTCTCTCTCTGTGTGTGTGTGTGTGTGTGTGTGTATGTGTCCCTCTCTGGTCAAATTCAATAAATAAATAAAGTTAAATAAAATAATTCTTCAAAGAAAAGTTCTGTAGCATAAGGAGTATTAAATACCTGATATTAATGGCTAAATGGCATTGACCAGCTCCTTTTCTGTATTTGCTTAATGACTGTATTTATTAGCTTAGTCTCCAAATAACAGCAAAAGGCCCCTCCCTCTGAAATTCAACAATAAGGAAAGTTGATCCTGACTTGCTTGGGAATAAATATGGAATATGAAGAAAAGGATAAGAGGTTGTCTTCAATAATGCCAGTCAGAGCAGATTTTAATGACATCCTAATAAAGAGAAACGAGTAGCACTTATATTAGGACCCTGTAGGGAGGTATCACGAATGTGAGCCCTAGTGAGAAGGAAAGACATGAAAGGCGAGTTTGCCAGTCTAAGACTTTTCTCTCCCTCCGTAAACAACAGTGCTATGAGCCCGGTAAGCATGGGGCGAGTAGTATTGATGGGATAAGACGCAAGCGTCAATTAAGCTGCATTTATGTACAAGCGATAGAAACCAGCCAGAGCAGTTCAGACACACACCGAAGGGCTGTCTCTGCCAGGTGTCATCATCAATATGGATCACTAATGCTCTTTCCATCCTGCAGTGATCTGTATTGATTGTAGAGGCCAATAGAATCCAAACCCATAGGCCTAATCTACTGTGCTATGGTCCATTTCTCTCCAATCGTGACCATGAGTATCACTAATTAAACTCGTACTGTAGCTTGTTCTTGTATCTATTATTCATTCATATATATAATTATGTGAATTAATTCGTTAGTCCCAGAGGGGATATTAAAGAGTGGTAGTCTAGGGAACCAGCAGTTAGCGTAATGGCTATGTCGCTGGACTCCCACGTAGTCGACCGCGGTTCGCGTCTCGGACCCGGTGGCTTACAACTCACGCCGGGTGCGTGTGCGTGTGTGCCCAAGATCCCGAGAGGAGAATGGAGGAGAAGGGATTGTGGCGTGACCATTCCCCCTGGGGGGTGATTTCTCGCTTTCTGTCTCTATGTCTCTCTCTGTCTGTCTGGCGAGCGCATGCGCCCTATAGCAAAAAAGCCTCTCCAAAAAAAAAAAAAAAAA